>OX243923.1:2507500-3757500 GCA_945859725.1 Drepana falcataria | reverse complement strand
AACTCGGCGTGATGTTATTTATTACATGCAATTTATGCATGTACCTACTACATCATTTAGAGCTTTATTTAGCATTACCTGTTATACCTACAATACCCGTGCTTTGTATCACTTTCACGTGTTAGAGGACGTTACGACAATTTAAGATAATCTCTTCAAGCCTAAGCTTTTAATATAAGAGTTACGAGACACGTGTACGTGACAAGACGAGACGGTTTCCTAGCAAATAATTCATTTAAAAATATACTTTTAGTGGCATTTTTTATAATTTTTAACTCATCACACTGTTCGAAGGCTCAAATTACATATATAAATTTAAGTTGAACGTGTAGTTGTAGTAGTAAGTCTTCCCAGTCTTCTGAAAAGGGCCAAATAATGTACCAATTATAAAATACTTTAAATGGGCATCATTATCACGTAGGAGCACTGCTCATCTAACGTTTTGTCCCTATAAAGTGAATACGTAAAAACAACTATTAAGTATAGGTCCGTTATATAATTGTTAAGACTTATGCACAAACATTATGCAATACTGGTTATGCATCCAAATTAGTATTCTGGCATGGAACGACCCCCCCGCAAATGCCACAATAATGCAGTGGAGTTATTTACTTCAAAGCGCATCAAAACACGTGAGACACTTATGTAAATGAATCGGTATTTTCCAGACTCAAGTAAATGTAAGTAGACTATAAATTATTATGGTTGCAATATGGTTTCTCAATCGGGAAATAGTTATAGATACTTTTGGAAATGAGATATGGCAATCTCATTTCGTCAGGGAGTCGAGAGAGTAAAGAAGAACCTTCTTGCGACTGTGACTTTTGTTATTTGGTAAAAATTTCAAGATAGTAAAAATTTTGTGAGAGCTCCACGCAGAAGGACCAACCCTTAAAAATATCACCTTTTCATGATAGTTTCACTTCATAATCAGCCTCAGATATTTATATATTCATCAGATTCTTATACTTATCATTCGTATTTATAATGATTTTAGGTGTATTCGAATTTCTTCGCAAACGTTCTCAGGATTCCTTAAGATGTTGTATTTTCATATTTACATGTTTTCTTAAAAATTAATCTTTTCTAGTATAATGGAAAACATAAATGATATTTTTGTTTTCTATATATATTTATTTATATTTATATTAATTCAAATATCTTTGGATAAAGTTTAGACGTAAACATAAATACGCCAATTCTATCCCCTACCTCAAATTCGCCAACTCACTGCTCACTTGAATTGTTTAAATAGGTTATAATTTTTAGCAATGATCATCCTTTAGGAGTTTATATCATGTGAGAGCATTAGCAATAGGAACGCGATGATATAAATAGAATTCACGTCCGCCCACACATTCGTATCTGACCAATCGATCAAACACTTGACTCGACCTTTATACACCCTGTGTTTAAATAAATAATAAGAGACTCTGCTATAAATATCCTCAGAATATGTTAGGTTTTTGGAATGTTTTTCTAAAAGGGACAAAAAAGGACGGGGATGATGATTAAATAGGTAGGTAAGGTTTCGTAGCATACAGGCGCTTGAAATACCCGGGGTTTTTCTCAGGCACTACCGATCATTTACTGAGAGTGTAGTTAGTATAAAGCAGGATAAAGATCGCATTAAGCATTAGCATCAATTTCTACTCCGACAGCATTATTCCTGGAAGATAACAAGAAACCTTATCCAAACCTATGATCGTCTGTAAGGGTATAGTTTCCACCTGGGCAGCTTTAATAATGGCTAATAGAAAAAAATTGCCATACTTCTCTTTAAATATAAGTAAATGCTTTTCAGATTCACTTTTCTTCTAATCTCATTTAAACTTCAAATATTCCAGCAAACAATCGCAGGGCGTTGGTCCACGCGGTGAGGTTACGTGGAATAGGCAAGTGAGCTCGAGCTACGATGCATGAAGGCGACACGTCTGAAAGCTTGTCTGCGAATTCTTAGGTAACAGTCAAAGACAAATAGCTTACTTATATAGTTCATTGATCAGTGTTTACAGTGGGTATTTCCAGTTTTGATCTGATGAGAACAGTGTAGTATACTTAGTGCACCAGTAGCGCCCATTTTAACGTAACAAAATATTTTTTTGATGAAAACTTTTAGGTTCATTCCTTCACGGCAAAGCTTATAGCGTACTTAAGTAAAATTTCAACAGTAATGTAGCATTATATAATAAAACATGATATTATATCGAGTCACAGCTGATTACTTAATGGTTATTTCAGTTGCGGCCGCTGTTGAAAGTTGCGTGTAGCAAGCCTTTCAATAAACTGTGCAGAGGCACAACAAATAACACAACGGTTGTGTAACTGGATATTATTGATTATATGTTCTTCATCACGTCCACATCTGAGTACGAGCCATAGAACCCTTGCTATTTTAGTAGTCGCCTGCGAATGAAGGATCGCATGTTCGAACCCCAGCAATCAGATTCAGTCAGTTTTTCTTAATTCAGTGATTTATCAGACTACGAGCTTAACAATCAAGAGACACATCGTAATACGGCTAAGAAAAGTACGTCTATTTGTACTTGAGAAATGGCTACGCACTCGCTACCTGTCACGTTGTTACCTAAATATATTTCGAGCGAGAAAAACGCGATGTTACACGTCCATCGAAGGCATTGGTGGAGGCGTGAATAATGAGACAAAATTATCTGATTGTGTTTACGAATTGAAGGAAAATATGCAGACTGAAAATCTAGGTAAACGTATTTAACTCTAGACCAATGGATTAAAATAAACAAATCTTTGAAAAGTTCTTATAATGTTCAGGTATCTGGGGTACGGTCAATTATACTGCTAGCAACACTGCTACACCTAATGTAATCATTATGTCCATTATGAAACAAGCACAGCTCTATTTACATACACACTCGTTAATAAATAGAGTAGTTACTCTATTTATATCAACGACAATATTAAGCATTTAATGTAGCTCATTAATCTACGTTGGCCTTAGAGGGAAATACGTTCAGCAGTGATAAATAAACGACTTGATTGATGCAGCTCTGCGTTTCGTAGCTACCAGCTTACCATTTTAAGGTTAATCGTTCCAGTTTCCTCATACTCAAAACATTTAATATGATACTAAATCGAGTGATATCAATTTACAAACACATCTGAGCGCTTTGACACCTCTAGGTCAATTGGGAAGGCTGAAAATGAGCTTTTGCCTTGATCGTTGTAAGATTTTATTTCAGTCGCGGGCCGATGTTAAAGAAATGCATCTATTTGATGAGTAAACATCGTAAATTTCAATTATCTTTGATGTGGTTCGGGGAAAGCTGCACCCAATACAGACATTTTTGTTACAGCGTTTATAATTACAAGAGTTTCCTGACCAACAGAGAATTACTTTCCAGACCTCAGAAAAACGAATTAGTCGTCGATTTAAGCTGAGAAGTAATTGGGACAACGTTCCTAAAAAACCGGATCTTCGACTAATTGGATAGCTTTGATGCGAGTTTTTGCCCTACGATCCCATCGCACGTCTAGCGGTCGTCGTCTGCAAACAACGGAAAGTGCCGAATACTTAAATGCAAGATTAACGAACGGAAATTTCGCTGGCTTAACGTTTTGCTGTGGCCGTTTACATCGCCTTGGTCGGATTTTCATTAGGATTACGTATTATAAACGATCGTTGAAATAAAAGCCTGTAAGACGGAAACAATTTGCTCTGTTAATGCCTTTGGAGGAAATATTATTATAAGCCGTCGACTCCGTCGATAAGAAATAAAACATCAATACGAAGTATTGTGGAATGCCTGTTTGTGAACCAATTGTTTTGTTACAACATAATATTACTATTGAGCAAAGTTAAATACAGCTTTATAAGTAAATTACGTTAATAAACGACAAATGATTTATTTACAACAAAGGCTATTGAGCCTGCCGGTTCCATTGGCAGCAAACGAGCCATTTTCAAATAGGCTTTATGCTACCCCAAGGACTGTTGAATCCTGAAGTCATTTACCATATGTGTTTACAACATGCTGTGTGTAATACAATGACACTTCTGTGAGGTTGGACTCAACATTATACAGTCGATGAACGTTTCGAGTAGGTGTCGAACATTTAAAACTTGGATTATTTGTGGACGTGCTCGGCTTTGTAATATTTACTACAATTCGTTTTTGATTCCCTTTGTAAATTGCCAGGTTATTCGACTTATATCTTTGAGTTCATTGAATTTATGTTAAAGAAAGTAACAATAATATAAGTATGTACTCTATAACCGTTCTAGGTTTATTACACTTACTTTAGAGATATTTAAAAAAATACTTTGTATTTATTGACAGCATCTTTTTTCAGAAAGTTTTAAGCCATGTAATCTTCGTTTTATTTTGCCATCAAATTGCCACTTTAACGATCTAACAACTATGAAAAAAAGTAACTGCAGCCTCGTTCATACTTGCTAATGTTAACGTCGCAGGGCGTAATTATAATGAGGGACAAAGGCATATCATGGCGGTTTGTACATATAGAAAGGATGAGTGAAGAAAATTTTACGAAAAATATATACAATGCGAAAAAATTGTGGAAGTTACGGCAGAGAAAGACCATGCACAAGACACGGACACTCAATGATGGCAGCACTAAGGGTTACTCGTAACTACCTTGTATGAAGGGACTGATGAATGTGGATGAAGCGAAACAGGTCTAAGAAGTAAAGTCTTAAAAGAACTTACACAAATTTTTTTCTACCTGCCCCGTGAGGGAGGGACTTGGTGTGATGATATGTATGCATGTATGTTAATATTTAAAGTTAGCGTACTATCTGTCATCTGTAATACATATTATCATTTTGCTAATTAACCAACCACTCGTCGGAATAAGCTCGGATATTATTAATCCTGGCGCCGTACGCCGTATAATGGCGTTATGATGTTCGCAAACCAAAATCCCATTAATTTCCTCGCAAGTTCAACCACTTTGCTTTTTATTACTCAACATCAATGATTAATACGTTTTATTGCAGCTGTTAATAGACATTAATCCCCGTAAATAAATATTAGGTCATTCGAAATAGATTTCTGGGAATGCATAAAGTATGATGGTATGTGGATATCTATTTTCGCAAGTGCCTAAAAATAATTGTACTTACTAAGCATCAACGATATTAATAAGATAATTTTAGGAAAAAAATATATCTGCTTCTATACACTAAATAAATTGCTTAGAATTTTGTAAAAGACAATATTGTCATCATAGAGCTGTATTGTTTTAAATTAAATAAAATGAAATGAAACAGGTCTATATTTGACTGTATGACACCTACACACAAAATCTGGTGGCTCTTAAAGAGCAAATTATGAAAAAGAGACGGGATGGAAAATCTGAGCTGAAGACTCCCGACTAAGTTATTAGTGAAGGTATGTTCAATGCTCATCCGTTCAATACAGAAATTCTTTGAACGCGAACATGCAAAATGCCAAGGGCAAGTAAAAGCGTGGTACCCATTTAACTTACAATAGCTGCACACCTAATGGCCCATCAATTGGATTTATCAGCAGATGAGACTGTTCTCATATTATTAACGGGCTAGTAAATAATCAAAGAAATATGAATATCCATAAGCTGGTACATTCACATTTTACAAATTCGCTTAAGCACCAATACAGAAAAGAAGTTTACTGACTCAAAATACGCACACGACACACGCGCTTTCATTTTACCTTTGATAAAGTACGTTAAACTCGTGTTTTCCATTCAGAGGTTGTTGTCACAAAAAGCATTTTATGGCCCTCTTACCAGATTTATTAAAAGCTACTTATCTACTAAGCTCTCCAGAAAATGAAAATGTCAAAGTTCATAAATTTATTGCACGATAATGAGTTCGTGAGCTTTTTCAGAAATTGTCGGAGTTTATAATCAGGACACTTAGTTTTTTAGCCAGTTAGTTTCCACTAGGTCGCAAGTCGCAACAGGTGTTTGTTGAACAAACAGAGCGCACAGCCAACAAGCGAGTATGTGATGAGGAAGAACCGCTAAAATGTCACCATTAATATTCTTGGAATTGGTTATGTGTTGACGATATGATGACGACATTTGACACCTTGCGATTAAAATAGTTCAGAATAAACAAACAACAATGATCGGAAAATTTTATCGGCTATTAGTGGATCGATTTCCTTGAAATTCTTCCATAGCATTGGTAATATAGTCTCATGAAGGAAATGTTTACGCATATATGTACGTATATTCGTCCCACAGAAGTAGGCAGTGGTGTATAGTAAGTAAAATAGCCTCTTGTCGTCGGAGATGTATTTAGCTGCTAACGTGACAGATGGCGAGTTCATTTCGCTAACTCAAGCATCAATACATACGTTTTAATTTCTTCTCAAATGTATGCATGATTTCTCTCGATATTTTTCTTTACCGTAAAGCTCGTGTTATAACTAATCACTTATCACTGTTCATAAAATCAGAAAACACTTATTGAACCCAAATGTTAGTTATTAAGTGAGTTAATAAATCAGGATCATTATTTCAGGAATGTATTTTCTATTGCCATTAGAAGGATATTAAAATAAGATGACAAATTTGACCAAAGACAAAATTCGTTTTCGCTACGCCGATAGAGCCTAGAGGACTTCCTTAATATTGTTTGTATGTATATAACTCTTAAGGAAAGCGTTTTAATGGTTATGTATTTTGATTAATTATCGTGATCAAAGGTACTTCTCAGTCAACATGTACTGACGTTGATGACTGATCGTTCGGGGACCAGCGCGGTTGTTCACCTAGAGCATCAGCTTATTTTCCTAATTATAGGTAAACATATGTTTGAAAACGATATTTGTTTATCCCGACACCTGTATCCTGAACAGACTATCTGATGATGTGTAGAGGGCATTACCTTCTTTAATTTACATATGAATAAGGGTGTCGGATATATCAAAAAGTTAATTTGTATATGCGACATGTACCAGGTAGGAATGGTTAATCGTTTTAATTGCGATTACGAGTGGTGAACAGGACTAGAATCTTTAATGCTCCTGCATAGGTTGCTTAAATAAGAGTTCATATAATTTCGTTAATATAAGAACTCTTATTTAAGCAAACAGTTTGTGCATGACTTAATATAGGAATTGTGAGTATAATATCTATAAACCTTTACCCTCTTAATATGACTTCAGGTAAAAAATATTATCCGAGCTACGTGATGAGAGCATCCTCTCGTACGTCTCATCAGACGTGATAAATGTGATTGCTGGTTCTGATTTAAAGTACATTCACCTTACACACAAATATGTGTCTTCCATGTGTCCTCCATGTGTCCACCGATGAATCCTCGAGTCCTCCGCCTTACCAGGTATAGGTACAGGTATACAGGCTACGCCAAAGAAAGCGTAGGCAGAGGCACCTTTGGAGGAAGTTCTCTTCGGAATTGGATGAAATTGACGGTCATAGTTTTAATGTAATTTTAATTAAAAAAATACGAAATTAAATCTACCAATGACATCACGAGGCACAGGTAGTGTACCTAAGCATATAAAACAGTTTACAGCAAAGTACTTCTGTTTTTAAAGTGTCGGTCATAAATTACTTGTATTTTTCGAAAAGTTTTCTGTACCGTCGACTATTTTTGCGTTGAGGCTGCAGTAAGACCAGGGTCAAAGGTCGTGTCGCCATTCGCGGGCCCGGGCGATGAACCTCCCTCGCAGTCATTACTTCCGACCCAAATAGATCCTACAGGCATGTTTAATCTCTGCCGAATAAACATTAATATTTTCACTGAAGAACCTTTTACGTTTAACCTTGTATCTTTTATATTAAGCACATGTTTTACGCGGGTTAGGTTAGGTAAATCATATCCGAATTCCACACGACTGGCCTCATCAGGCTTCATTTTGTGTATTACTTGAGATTATTTAAAACTTTCAGGTATATCTCTTTTATTTTTCTTTCTTTGTCCACAATATGAAACTGCGGGGGAGCTTAATATATGCTTAAGATAGTGTACGTATATGTATATATATTCTCTAATATATAAAATTCTCATGTCGCGGTGTTTGTTACCAAACTTCTTCGAAACAGCTGGACCGATTTATATGAAATTTTGTGTGCATATCGGGTTGGTCTGAGAAGTCGGCAGACACCTATTTTTCATACCCCTAAATGATAAGGGTGACCCAACCCAAACTTTTTTTTATTTTACTTAAGTTCAGAAAAACTCAGTGGTACAGTCGGGATTCGAATTTGCAACCTTTGTGTTTCAGGCAACTACACGATCCACTCAGCCACCTCGGCTCACTGTCGCTCACAGACTTATACTCTTTTTGATGTAGATGATACGATGATACTCGTGTACGCGAGCTTAAGCTCAGGTAAATCGCTTTGTAATATAATATTTTCTTTGATATATCTGGAAGAGATTGTTAACCTACCCGCTAAGTCTCATTAATGTTTATCGTGTTAACGTACATTAAATATATCAATATTTGCTTTCTGAGACAACAGATACACTGTGCGTTCAACCCTTTATACAATACATAACGTATAAACATACGCTGCACTATTAATACCACCATTAAACTTTTTTGAAACGTAATGAAAAGTGTTTATCTATAATTTACAACTCAAATTGGTTTGCTATATTGTATTTGTAGATATAAATAAGCTTGAGTATTAAAAATCTGGAGCAAGTTCTTCGCTGTTCCTTGAGTTCGACTATATACACATAAGTCTTTGTATTTCTTTGTGTTTTTTTATATGTGCATAAGTAGGTTTCCTAAGGTTATTTTCGAATCTCGTGGTGTGAGAGACCACTGTACTAAAGTTCAAAAAACACATTGGTAGCGTTGGGGTTCGTATCTGCTATCTTAATTTTTTACTTAATTTAATGTCATACGATTACATACTTATATACCAATTCAAGGGTCTATGACTGTTAGTACTGTTACTATACTATATATTATGACTTTGACGTGTTTTCTCTTTCACCGTTCTATAATCAGTATGGGGTCTTCGATAAAATAATTAACGGCCGTAAAGTAGTTTTAAAACTTAAGAGTATGGTGAGGTACTCGCGTTTCACTTACTCTTCAGAAAGTCAATGGCCCCAAACCAATCGCTCGTGTTTTGTTTTGACCATTTTGACGTAAACAATGAACGAGATAAGTAGACGATACACGTGATGGATCACCGACAGCGTATAGATGAATAATGCCATTGATTAATTTCTTGGGTGAACAAACTCAACATCTCGCCCATATTTACCCTACCAAATGGGTTCATACCTTAGAATACATGCAGGGGAATATATACCTTAATAAGTTTGAATATAAGGTAGCAAAGAAATTTAAAGAGATTTATCGTCGTAACGTTTAAAAGTTTCAATCCTGTTTTTATATGTAGTTATACAGACTTCATCATGGTGAGCTTAACTAGTAAGGTATACACGATGATCTTGACGAATAGAATGCAAGAGCGATCCGAAAGGATTCTCTGGGAAAAACAAGGTGGATTAAGACCAGGAAGAGAGGCCTTTTCGTTTCGTAAAATCGTGGATGTTTGGATATTAACCAAAGAGTCGACTTAGAGAAGGCAAGATAGAGTCGTATGACAGGAACCCTGGTGCATGTTGCCTGGTAATGGACTGAGCAGTTCCCTAATGAAAGCCGTGAAATCAGTGTACGTGTGTCAATATAGTGATAGCAGCCCTGCTACTCTGGGCGTGCGTTCGGGTCGAGGATGGAATGTCACCCTAGTTGTGATGATGAGTTGATGATGATGTGAAGACTGGGATCCAACAAGGAGTCATGTCTACCTGTTCATTATATATCTAGGTATCTGTCTCAGAGAATTGAAAACGAATGGATGTGGAGTGAACATGGGAAATTACACCTTTATGTGTAGAGACTGAATTTTCTAATAAGTTAAGTAAAGAGTGGAAAGAGGAGTGAGGCCTTCGCCCAGCAGTGAAACGTAAGATGGCTGCATAATAACGTTACGTAATTAATTATAGTGTTGGAATTTTGAGTCATTATTGGCCATTCAATAAAATAGACTCTGATGTTTATAATATTTCGTATAAAATTACATGACGTTGAATTATCTGTAGAATGTGACAAAACCTTTATCTTCTTTTAAAGAGAAGAACTTATATGTACCGTTAATGTACAGAATGTATTTTTTATAACTTAAAATGTATGGTCTATGTAATACATTCAGAATGGTAAGTTGAAATTATGAATACTGTCAAAACAGTTCAGTTAAAACAAGCTTTAGTCAATTACTTAAAAATGTGCGAATACAAATTGGTGCATAATATTTTTCTGAACTTAAGTACGCTTTAAGTAGATTTAACGCACCACGAACTCTGAGGTGAAGAAAAACAGTGTGAGGAAACCGGTATACTTTTGAAAACAATGTTTGTGAAATCGTACGTGAAAAACGGTGATTGGCTAGAAGATTATGTTGTCACTTCTCTACGTAGGTACCCGAAGGGCTACCCCTTGGGTACTTCGGGCACCCTTGTTAAGGATTAAGACGTAAAAGAAAATACCTTAAGTTTTTATCTCTTGCTTTTGTACCTAAGTTAAATCGAACACGTTTTCAGGGAAATATAGCACTGGAATAATCTCATTACACGCGCCGCGAATGACCCGCAATCGTACTTAAATTGAACAAGTTGTTTGCTCTGATGATCAATTACCTCCAGCCATTACGAGGCACGTGTAACCCAACTCAAGTTGCGAAAAATGGCCCCAATAACGCAAGTATCACGAAAAAGGGACACAAGCCAGCTCCTATTTGTGTAATAATTTGTCAATATCCTAAAATAGCATTGTGCCCAAACCACAAATTGAAAGGTTGAATCTGATATGTGTACCTAATATATAAAAAAGGCTTACGCATTGCTCTGTCATGGTCCTAGTATTCATGACAGCATGTTTTATTTACTGTTAACAATTGTGTAATTTCCTTGTGAAATAAAGAAACCGTCTCGTATTTAGACATGTATAAATTATGGTAATCATGAAAAATAAGCTGATGAACATTATATGTTACATATATATTAGCAGTAAGAGCACTACAATGTATTATACGACAAGAAGCCGTGGTACGGAGGGGTTCGAATAGTTCCCTGCGACACAAAGATCGCAAGTTCGAATCCCGACTATACCAATGAGTTTTAGATTAGTCACACTACGAGCTTTACGGTGAAGGAAAACATCGAGAGCAAACCTGCATAAGTCTGAGGAGCCATTCAAAGGCATATGTATAGTCGTGTTTGAGTAACGGTGATGGACTCACCATCTGTCACCTAGTCACCTAGGTTGGCACCTAGAATATCTCTCGGCGGAAAGTGGGTTTGTGTGTACTGCCTACACACCTCTGCCTACTCCTTCGGGGATCCTTGTGGGAAGGCGTGAGGATATATTATTATCATATTTACTAGCTGTCCCGCCCAGCTTCGCATGGGTGAAAATTTACATACATACATATCATCACGCCGAGTCCCTAACGGGGTAGACAGGGAGTATAGAGCGCCAGTTCTCTCTAGACTTCATACCTCTTTCGCTTCGTCCACATACATCAGTCTCTTCATACATGCTCGTTGGTTTCGAGTACTCTTGACGTTCCCGTCCTTGATCGTCCGATCGATTTGATCTAGGTAGTTGGAACGTGGCCTTCCTCTGCCTCTTCTTGCACACATTTTTCCTTGTATATCTGTTTCGTGAATCTTTCTTCACTCATCCTTTCTATATGTCCAAACCAGCGCACCGTAACATGTCTTTCTTCATCTTTTCAATCTCACCCTGATTCACGCCAGTTGATTTGCGAATCTCTTAATTCCGGATTCGATCTAAGATCGTTACACGGCACATTTTTTGCAGCTGAGATCGCATCTCAGCTGCATTTAAGCTATTTTTATACTTCCTCTGACATACCCAAGGTTCGCTGCCATACAATAAAGTAGGCACAAATATCACGCTGTGGACAGCAACCGTTGCTGCCCATCAACGCCGACATGGCCCCATTCGCCTTATTACCGGCAGTTATCCTTCTTTCAATATCTTTTTCATACTTTCCATCTCGTGTGAACATGCTTCTTAAATATACAATTTCACTCACTTGCTCTAGGATTTGCCCATTTACCGATATAACACAATCAGTCACTTGTTAATCTCTTTCGGAAGTGAAAATAAAAATTACATGAAACACGATTGCAGTCCCGCCTATCGGGTCTAATTGTGAGTCTAAACCATTATCGAATCCACTTGAACACAAACAAAAAAACAATAAAAAAACATAAAAATCGGTCCAGTATTAAGGAGAAGTTGAATGACTAACACACGGAAGGAATTAGATAATACTTTACACAACTTATATTATGATATTTTTATTCTACGAATAGCTGTGGCCACAATCTAAACAATTTTGTTAATTTATGCATTGATGCAATACCGTTAGCTGGATAAATCATCTTTTTTTAAAAAATATATCCGTCCTGTCCTCTTCGGAAAAATAGTAATGGGTATTGTAAAGCATCTTAAGAACGGTATATTTCACTAATACGCTGAAGGATGATGGTATCATCTCTTAGTTACGTTACAATATCGCGAGACTCCATATTCTCCGCAAACACGACTATGGCAACATCATCTAGCATTGGTGCATTGATGCCTCTCTCATGTCATGTCGTCTCCTGCAGTTCGCTTGTCTGCTCTGACCAGTATTTTCTGATTGTCCGATGGCATCACATCACTTCTAAGGCAGTTTTGAACAACTTGACCAACTGATTATGTTCATGCAAAAGTTGTTGTAGCTGCTAAATGATCTCTGCGAACAGCGTTCATTTACTTCACCTTCAGAATTCTCCAGGAAATAAATCTGAAGAAATTTGTATTTACCATTGCCTACGCTGTTCTTCAGTCTCATTGGCTCGAAGATTGAACTGGGCTTGCGTTACACTGCGATTGAACAGGACTTGCGTTACACTGCGATCGAACTGGTGTGCTCCAACCGATATTTTGACACCTTACTGGTGGCATTTTTTTAGAATAAAATACGACGATTAATCATGAAACTCACACTAAAACACAACAAAAATTTTTTTGCTGTTGTTGTTATGAAAGAAACTGTAATTTGTTGTTTGTCAAAATTACTACTTGAATGAAATGTCAGTCTATCTATCCATAGGGTGCGTTCCACTACGCGTTCAAAACGATTACGTTCACGACCGCAGTTTTTCCCGTTTCACTTGCTTGTAAGCGTTACTGTCGTAACCTCAAATGGAATGGATTACAGAGCGTTTTGAGCGTGCAGGTAAATAAAATAAACGGCGAGTTAGTAAAATGAAAGCAAAAGATTTAAGAGGTTAGTTTAAAATCTGTAAGCCTTGAAAAAAATTTATAAGTTAATGTTTAAATCGATTCATATTGCAAAAAAATATAATCCTTTTTTTAATATTTAATATTGTTGGTGTATTAAATTAATTTACGTTCAAATTGAACTAAAATGTCTTGCGGTGGCACTTGGATATTTGGTAAGAGGTACGGTCGCCATTTTATATGTTTTAAGTTTTGAAAATGCCGCTAATTTTCTCAACGATCACTTCGACCCACCTTTTTAGATGGGTCGTCGTGGGCGAAAGTATGACATTATAATTGACGTTTTCGCCGCGACCACAACGACCGCGGTCCTTATGTGGAACGGTTATAGGAGCATTTTGATCGCTGTGCGCGCTTAGTGGAACGCACCTTTACTGTCAATATTTTTGTAGATACACTGGCTTAACAACCGGACGTCACTCTGACAGAGATTTGTCAATATATTGAAAACGTCTCACGATCTTCTGTCTCTTTCGCACACTCACTTTTTAAAGATTTTTTTAATATTTACTATTATTTTAGAAAAAAAAAATTGGCTCTCCCTTACAAAACTGACTACCAGCTGATTGATTTACTATGGTAGGGCCAAATTTTTTTTTCATATTTCGACCTATGTTCTTTGGGGAAAGTTGTTGAGTTTCATGAGCACATGCACCTCCTTCAGGGTTGATACCCCCTTCCGTTACACGCTGTATATATATTTTAGTACAAACTTGAATATCATTAAAAAATATTCTGGTATAATACCTTGAAAGTGGGCATGAAATTGTCCTGTATAATATGTGTAGCGCCAAATGATGTCATCTGGAAACAGTTGTTATATTTCTGAATGTTGGCCAAGAAGTGCTTAGAATCATTTCCAATCCCAGAAACTAAAGAGCGTAAAGGATCTGGTGGTGGGATCAATTGTGGCAATTTTACTTTGCCTCCAGCACAACATAATCCAGTAGATTTTAACGGCTTACAATATTTACAAATTATTTTAATTTCCCCAATTGTTACCGATTTGTCGGCATCGGCATCAATCAATTGCCGGATCATAGTGGAATGCAGCTCGTTCAAGAATCACAGGAGCACTGCGTCTGCGGATTCGGTCAATTTCATTATGTCGGGCTCGCTGTTGTTGTGTTTGATGTGCACGAACTCGTTGCATTCTAAGCCTATCCACTTCGTTATCACTCACTAAATAACGCAATTCTGACATAGCAATACGACTATTTTCTTGATCTGTCTCTCTCTGGTCATCTCTGTGGTCAGTGCGGTTAGCACGTGAGGTAGCTCTTCACACATTTGATTGACTGCGACGACCTAAGTCAGGTCGTCTTCTCCTCGGCATCGTAACGTAATTAATCAAAGTGAGAAAATTTCTCGCTCACTTAACAGTAAAGTGTCACTATCACAAAATATCAACAAAAAAAGAGCACACTACTTGGAATGTCACTATCACAAAGGATCACAAAAGTAAAGAAAGTTCTCGCGCACGTAGCAGTAATCGTCACTCACAAAGATAGAAGGATGCATTCATAGAATATCGTAACCATGATCGTAACACAATATCGTCAATCGTAATAATTTTTTCCGTGTTCTTTTAAGCCATAAATCTCCGTGTTCTGAAGTGCGACAGAATGATTGACATATTAGTTGGTTATCAAATCTTGACTCTTTGACGTTAGGAACACACCTCAATTGCTTAGACAACAGTGAGTGATTATAATTTAATATGAACTTTATTGAATAGCAATAAAGGTCAAATTGACTCTAGAAAACGTTTGTATGGGAAATAGAAAAGGGCTGTTTTTAGGGTTTTCCCGGAAATTATTCGATTTTTTCTCGCCTTTTAAACCTTCCCTAGACCTCCACGAACATTTCAAGACTAAGATAAGATAAATCCGTTCAGCCGTTCTCGAGTTTTAGTGAGACTAACGAACAGCAATTCATTTTTATATATATAGATAATTGAAAAAAACTATCTAAGGAGTATTTATTCCTTGATCATCAGATGAACCTCTATTGCAACATACTTTTATATAAGGTATTTTAGAAAATTTTACAGTTGTCTTCTAAAAGTTTCTGGGCAATATATAACAATTAAAAAAATGGCTTCGAATATAACAAAATGCCTTCATTTTTAGAGAGAGTGATGCTGACTCCGATCCATCTTTTTATGGGTTTTTTTGTAAAAACTAAATAAAAAACAGTAAAAAGTAGGCAGGTCCGAAAATAAGTTTAAACCTTTGTCAACTTTTTAAATCTTCTTTTGAACTGATTATTTTTATTGGCTTCCTTTTAATTGTGCCCCCATCACATTATGTTCAGATATGCGGCTCTGAACACCAAATTATGTTCAGGTAATCCAGCTTCGTGGTACCAAATTGTGCTTGCGTGGCTTGGCGGGATTACCTCTTGGTTGAGTTTTTGATTTGTAGGACCAATTGGTGTGGCTCCTTTTTAATGAGGCGTTAGTATATTAACTGAACTTCACTTTATTATGCGTGAGAAATGAAATCCAGCATTACGCGAATATACTAATTTAATGTTGTGTGTTACAATACAAAAGGCGAAGAAGTGAAAAAATATGTTATGTCAAAGTAGCATTTGGCGGCAAATTCAAATGTTAAGGAGAAGCCGTCTTGTGGGCACAACCTGTCGCATTTTCTAATGCAACCTGTATATAAATTATATTTTAGTTGATCATGGATAGTAGCTCCACCGAGGATCTGGGCGCGCAACGATGATATACAGAATATAACATTTGGGAGGCTTTGTAGAAATGCACACGTGACATGCGTTGATTTTATGATTTTTGTATGAATGTTTTCATGTGATATTAAATAGATGCAACTTCCGGGCTGAGCTAGATATTCGTTAGGACGTAGGTATATTTCTAGTCGAACTGAGTGCCATCAGCTTTTTTTCTTAAAGTAATTATTTAATCAGGTATATTGAAATTTAAAATCTTGTTATTTTTTAAATACTCTTAACGATCAAATACTAAATGCTAGACAGTTCATAACTGAACATTCCTTCTGCCATCAGCTTTTATGACACCTTCGTCCTTGCACCTTCTTGTACAATGAGGTTTTATCTATAGAGACGTTATACTCCTTGAATATGAAGTATAAACATGGCAAATTTTATGCTATACCTACATATAGCTACAATACACAACTCACACAACGGCATTAAGCACACAGATGAGATTAAAAGAACACGAAGTATATGAATCCTAGTTGTCAGAAAGGGATAACAGCACAGCCACGTGCCAATATGTCGAGCTCTAAACGTCCTCTCTTTCGCTCTTAAACGTAACGCGCTACTTGTCTCGTTCGTGCGAGTGGCGCAGTGGCATCGTCGCAGGAGTTAATTCAGATTAAAATTTAATGTAAAATTTTCGTATTTTTGATAGATAAAACAAATTTACATTACTTAAAAATGAAAAGACACATCCTTCTTGTTTTTTTACACTCGTCCAGTATATGTTCTGCAGTTTCTAAGATCCTTGCTTGAAGAAGGCATTTTTCCTAAATGCTGAATAAGTGCTACGTCGTTGCCAGTCAAGCTGCGACTAAGTTGACTCAAGCCAATTAGCTTGTGTTGAGTTAACCAAACCGAGCGCGGTAAGATGTATCTATTCTTTTTTACATCAATGTTCTTGTAAGGGTTTTTAAAGAAACCATAAATAAGTCATCGCCCTTTGGATACATTTTGCAACAAATCTAAACCATACCTACATTATTTATTTTAGAAAGCTAAATATTATAAAATCTCAACAATCACGAAAGTCACGTTAAACAAAAGAGTTGCTGTTCCCTGGGGAGGTAAGCACATTGACGTAGAAAACAGTGCAGTTAGGAATGTTCCCAACTTGTTTAAACATGGGACGGCTCGGACGCAACGCGAGTGTTGAATCAGTCATTAATCATTTACTATTTGCATGGAAAAAAACACAGTTAATTTGAGTATAAGTGATGATAGGGAGAATTTTGTATATTTCTGTTAAAATTTAATCATAATTTTCCTGCGCCATTTTGAGATCAGCCCACTGTTATTTATTTGGGATTATTTCTTTTAAAATTCATATTCCTTCTTAGCCATTTTTCATTTGCATTACTTGCTTTACTTTTGATTTGAAAAATCTGCATAGCTCTGAGAAGGAGCATAAAACCAAAATTGTGTTAGAGATCAACTTTAACATTAGATACTTTTATACTTTTAATAGATTAAGTAAAAGAATTGAAGTATCTTAGTTGAAACATTAATAATATAGTAACGCCTACAGATTTGTGTGAGCATTTAGTGGGCGTGGGTAAATGTACCTACATTGAGTTAAGTGCTGCAATGAATGCTTGAGCATTGAGCTACCCTAAATTATATATATAATTGTAAAATTTTGGCTTTTTCGACAGGTATATTATGATTTCTCCAGCTTGCGATGGAATGGTACTTGAATAAGTAAGCACTTAGCAAAAATATTTCAAAAGCAGTCTTCGAATGAAGATGCCTGATGACCTTACTAGAAGTTACCAGTCAATTAAAGATTGAGGTTTGAGAGGTTTGAGAAAGATTGATTGAGGAGAGGAATCCCAGAGACTTGTACCAATGAGTTCATGTTTTACCATACAGTGTTCTATATAAGTGTTTTTCAACAAACGAGCCTGATGGTAAAGGAAGATATCGAAGGGAAATCCGCATACATACGTTTGAGTAGTAGTAGGAAGGTACATATGTACATGTATGTATGTACATTCGTGCTACGATTGGCGGCGACCACTTCGCAGTGAAATGAAGCCGTTGCACAAGTCACATTAAACCAACTCAAACATAGTATTTCAAAAATTATGTGAAGTGTAACGAATTTGTCGACAGGCGTCTATAGCTACAACGCCCCTGAGCTATGTTTATGAGCGTAAACTTCAAGCGTGTTTACAAAATATCTTTTGTACAAATTTCACGAGGCATTCTTGTGTTGAAAAAACCTTTGAATAATTGTAATATAACCTTTGTGCTTTTATAATGTCTTAATTTGACATTTGACCCTGTCATAAATGTCATTTGATAACCACTGTAATGTTAAATTATTAATTTGTTCTAGATTACCGATCCCTATTAATTATTTGATGAGCAAATTAAAATGCATTCTAAACTAAACTCGTTCTATCGAGAATATAAGGCATGCAACGGCGAAATCCACTGAGTTCCAAAAGCCCTGAAGACCCCTCTCTGTTAATAGCGTTGGAGAAGCCTGAAGACGAGGAGCTGTTGTACACGGCTAGTCTTAACTTTCTAAATAAACGACTTGCGGCAAGAAGTGAGCTTGCACGACCCAAGGAGGCAACGCAAAGTTGTTGCAGCCTCCTACGCAATCCTACTAGAGCACCAAAATTTGTACTGAACAAGAAATCGTCAGAAACAAAACTCAATCTCAACTATCCAATCACTGAGGGATCCTCGCTGTCCATGCAACAGGTCCTACCATTCCCTAAATCGAACAAAGACAGTATTTTGTCACGTCTAAGAGACACCATTAGAAGATGTCGTCGGAGCCCAGTAATATGTGAACCAGGAGAGCATTCAGAAACTAAATGCATATCAAGTTTTAAATTCCCTCGATGTGAAAGATTAAGTCGAGATGTTCAATCGCCAAGTTTTTTGGAAGTATCCGAAAATAATAATGTTCATAATATGAAAGGAACGAAGGCCTGCGTGATCAACATAAACAGCAGAGTTAACGTGAACTCTAAAGAAATTGATTCCCATGTAAATATATAACAATTTATGCTATTTTATAATGCCTACTTTAATAAATATGACTAGAACCCTAGTAACACGACTTATGTACATATCCCGGGGTTCATAGGGTTCCCGGGTTTCCTAAGGGAGCGTAGTATTGAAAATATATGAAGTAGGTACATACATCTGGGTTTATAAGCTGCAATTTGAATTAACAGTATCTTCGTTAGGCTAAGCCCCCACGACTCTCTGCCTCTCAAAATGAATTAATTAAATTGCGTTTATTTCGAGATATCAACTTTGCTGAGTTGTAAATTCCTACTAAGAACCCAAGCTTCCTCGGAGCATTCGTTTAGTATAAGAAACTAGAACTCTTAACATAACTGAGATATTTTTTTACGTATCTGGATGATAATTTTACTAATAAGATAACTAATAAGAAATTTACTTTCACGCCTTCCGACAAGGGCACCCGGAGAGGAAGTCAGAGGTACACCTCAGATATATTCAGACATTGAAATATGACAGATGGCTGTCTGTCACCGTCTCAAAAGTACGACTACACATATCTTTATTCCTTCTTAAACATACGTATGTAGGCTTCCTCAAGACGCTTTCCTTCACCGAGAAGCTTGTGGTATGATAATAATTTTACTTTCACTCATTGGTACAGACAGCCGGGCTCAAGCCTGAAATCTTTGTCTCGCTGGCGACTACCAAAATCAAAATGACCTTTTACAAGTAGTTTAATAAGTATAAGCAAATTTTAGTCCCTTTTAGTTAATATTTAATTCGTGGTAGCCGGGTTCGCCACTGACCCCGGCCGGCTTCCTTCTGAGAATTAGGCAGTCTAGGGAATGCAAAGTATTTAATCCTGTTGCCACTCGAATTAAATTCTACAAAGTTGTATGAGTAAAGTATCAACGTCCTACGCTAATATGTAGGGACTAAGTCATTGACTTCTTGAAAAAGGTGTCAAATGCTACTGTACGGATTTTCACTGGTTCAAGAAACATAATTATAAATTGCAAACATTTGATGAGTTGCTCTGTTTTCTAATGCTATCTTGCTATTAACAAACGATGAACTAACGTGCTATTAGGTTGCCGTGCTGTTTCCAAATATGTACTTTAAAAAACTGCCCTTAAGTTCAGAACATTATTCGTTCATTCGGGGTTTGAACTTATTCGTTACAATCAGCCACCGTGGCCACATTAAAAATAAAAAGCAGTACCTTAATCCAATGTAATATATTCTACAAGATAACATTAATACTTATATGCATTGAATTTACTAGACCACCATAGCTAATATATAAAAATATTATATAGCGCGTCTTCGCTATAAACACAATAGGTTATCACAGGTTTTTGACGAATTATATAATTTTATGGTCCTTAACTAACCTTATATTTACGTAACCTAAACTGTAATAATATTTTTATTAACTTAATAAGTTACTGATAAAACAAATAGTTATAATATACAGTTATTGCGTAGAAATGATGATGATGACGAATGAGGCGATATCTACACCAAATTATTTACTACGATATTTAAATTATTGTACTTTAAATTCCTGGTCGATATTTTATATTTCATATTAAATCTATTCCACGTGACATAAGTAGAAAAAGTATATATTTATAATAGGTTATTATGTGTAAGTGAAGACAACATGAAACTGCATCATTTTCTTAAAACTAAAATATTTTACTTGTACTTTCAATTATTGATTAAATACAGGACGTCACGAACCAATTCAGATATACATATTTGTACAATATACATATATATGTATATACATATTTTAATTCTGTATTTGACGAGCATACAACAAGAAATTGTATTTTTTTTTGTAAATTTGCATGACAACGTGGTCAACAACATGACAATTTACGCTAATTTGGTCAATCAATAAAAGTAAAAAAATATATATGAGTAAACAATAAATAAGGATAATTATAAATTTATCACCGAGAAGAAGATGGCCTTCTTTCTGCGTATCCCAGACAATCAAAAACTTTTTAAAGGTTGCAAAAACGGGGAACCCTTATTCCTTTTGAGAACTTCCGTTGCGTGCGCTGCGTACTAACGAACAAACATAGACACCAATTATGACCCACGGTTCACCAGCGTAAAATTTGATTGAATTGTTTAATTCACCAAATTAGAATTTGTTCTTGAAACCTCTATCGTGCAGTCATGAAAGCGCAGTTCTTATTCGCATTTATTGTCAGTATGTCAGGTATTTATTCTACGCAGTTATAAAAGCTCACGGCCGTGTAAATGGATCTTTGCCTCAGTAAGTACCAGAAATGCTCGTATAATAACTGAATGACAATAAATTTACATGCAATTGGATTAAGGGTAAAATGTTATTGTTTTTATATTCTGCTAGTACCTACACGTAGCGAGTTACAAATAGATGCTAATTATAAAGCTGAAGTATTTGTTTCTTTCAACGTGCTAATTAATCTCAGGAATGTATTCAAATTAGATAGCCCTGTTATTGAGGAAGGCTTACGCTAAATATCATAATGCTACTACCCAAGGGAGGTAATATGCAAGGAGGGGTGCAAGATAATCTTAACACTACAGAAAATAAATTCTACCGAACTACGGATTCTATATAATTTAAATGTTCATTCTTTTAATGTCTATAAATACATACATATAACCACACCGAGCTCCTCACGTGAAATTAGAGCAGAGAGCCAGTTCTCTCTGCAGACTTATAGAGCTCTTTCACTTCACCCACATTCATCAGTCCCTAAATACATGCGGTTTCGCGTACTCTTGGCGTACCCATCCTTGAGTGTTCGAATGATTAGACACTTTACATCGTATATCTGATTCTTTCTATATGTCTATGTTAATAGGAGCAAGCAATATCTCAAAAATATTCTAATGTTACGTTAAAAACGCTGAATAATGATGAAGCCATCATCATGCCAGTTTTACGCCCTCGGCTTTCAGTTGCCTGACTACCTCCGGGCAGACCTCCTCTTCCCGGAACTTGTACCCGCAGGTGATCATCTCCCTGGCGACGTGAATATTCTTCCTCAACGACTCGAACCAGATCGTGTACGGGTAGTCCGGCCATGTGCCTCCATATCTGAATAGAAATCATCATCATCAGCATATTATCATCAAACCTAGTCCCTCACAGAGAAGGCAGTCAGAGTGGAGCGCATGAACCCTCGAGGCCTACTATAAATAGAATATAAATAATGTACTTTTCCGTCAAGCGCCTAACATAAAAATTCGAACTTGTTCCATACGCCATTGATTTTATTCTCAAACGTATGCAGGTTTCCTCTCAATTCAATTCAATTCAATTCAATCCTTCACCGTAGTAATAAATACCGTCCCACTCTCATAATGTTGCTTTGGCCTATGAACAGGACGTGTATTAGTGTTAAGGCTAAATGCTGTAAAATACTATACATTGTTGCAATGAAATGATGACTTTTGATATCAATTTCGCGGTGTGAATAAAAACTGTACGTACACATAAAAACTCGAAATATCGCTGTTCCCGTAACACCGCGGAGTGCAGGCAGTACAGCTTCATGAGTATAATATATTTTGGTATTTTCACCTTTCGGGCAGATGTTCGGGATGTATGTGTTTGTGGAGCGAGGGGAGCTCGTAGCCGTGGAAATAGATCCTGGAGCGCATCTCAGCGTTGAGGAGTGGCTTGAAGATAGTGTAGATCTTGTCGAAGAGCCAGGAGTGGTTGATCACGTGGATGGCATGCGTCGTGGCAGGGAAACAAGACTGGAACAGACATCACTCCTTATTACTAACTGTTGTGACTTTGTTAGAACTCCGTCCCTACCGACATATGTCAAGAATATATATAAATATATCATTACGCCTTCCCACAAAGGTCCCCGAAGGGGCAGAGGTGTATTGGTAGTACCAACACCTCTTACAATCCTCTCTTAATTAAATAATACTTGGATATGCCTTTGCACTGCACATTAATAAGGATCCCCAAAAAGGGCAGAGGTATGGAGGTTTATATATATTTTAGGCCATC
This sequence comes from Drepana falcataria, assembly GCA_945859725.1. Taxonomy (NCBI): domain Eukaryota; kingdom Metazoa; phylum Arthropoda; class Insecta; order Lepidoptera; family Drepanidae; genus Drepana; species Drepana falcataria. The sequence goes on along the minus strand of OX243923.1, from coordinate 3,734,361 downwards.
GACGTTACTCAAGCACGACTATACACACGCCTTTGAATTCTTCTCAAGGGTATACATGTTTCGTTAATTTTTTTCCTTCTCTGCTCGTGGTGCGACTAATCATTGTACTTATGATCAGAAAAACTCATTCGTATAGTCGGGATTCGAACTTGCAATCTTTGTGTTGCAGAAAACTCGAACCACTCGGCCACCGCGAGTGTTGAATTGTGAATTGTGTAAAAATATTATTAGTGTTACCACAAGAAGCTTGACAATTTTCGCCGCAACATTGGGCGTGATTTGCCATGCGTGCGCTGTTCCTATGTCCTCCAAGTCGAAGATAGCTACACCCCCCAAGATCTGGTTTCTTGGCTCCAACATTCCCAGCTCAATTGCTAGGATTGAAGCCTTGAATATATCTTCCACTGACACTACTTTCGGATCCCAGCGACCTGAAGAGGAATTTTAACCTTTTCATAAAATGACCTTTAACCCTTCGAAATAACCGTTCTATTAATATTCATTGTTCAATAAAATATTAATTGAATACTAACAGACAATGCATGTAAAGCATTACATACAACCCATTTCACTGCTGTCACGTAGTCAATGCGTATTGAATACAAAGTGAATTTTGTCTATTATAGTCTTACGTGTCACTATATACGTAGACACGCTGTGCCCGCGACTTCTTCCGCGCGGAATCGTTATTCTTTATTACCCTTATTATTTAATAAAAATAAATAAATAAATAATAAGCCTATAATACGCTACTCCTTATTACATCAGCTATCTGCCAAAGAAAGTCCCGTCAAAATCGGTCCAGACGTTTCAGAGACCAGCCGGAACACAGACAGACACAGACAAAAAAAATTAAAAATTATATTTTGGTACAAGTACCGTGTATATATCCATATACAATAACGAAACGCAAAATTGTTATAAAATTCAAGTTAATGAACCAAGGGATTAATTAAGGCTTCTCCCCAATATAACTAAAAAGATCGTAAGCAAATGGGACTGCTTCCGTGTCGTTTTGTGTTATTGTTGTTGTGAGTGAGGTTCTCAGAAATCCATATGGAATGACTGGCATCTGACCAAACTGCTCATTATTCCAGCAAGCAGCAAGTCAGCCGGACATTAGGTCGACAACGTGCGAATTATAGCTCAGGCTTGCGTATATAGGCTCTGCTTACCATCAGGCGCCCTACACGCGTGTTTGCCACCTTGCTAAAAGTAGATATTTCAATGTATTGATAAAGTCTCACCAATTCTATAAAACAGCAGCCTGCGTCCTTCTTGATCTTTATACGGTGGCACAGCGAGGACATTGGCGTGTCCGATCCCTTGCAGATCCAGGGGGTAAACGTTTTCGAACAGTTCCGGGTTATCCTCTTTGAACTGATAGTAATTCACCATCTAAAGTTAAACTACTGTTAAGTGGCAACCTTTGTTTAAATAAGTACCAACATATGTAGGTACATACAATAAAGACTTAACTTAAACTTTAAGTATGAAAGCTTTCGGTAATGCGATTTGGTCATTTAAGTATGAAGACGTCTTAGTGCTCACACTTGCACAGTTCTCCAAGAATACCAATTATTTTACAACATTAGTATGACAAATTTAATTGTAAAGTATAATTAAATGACTTGCATTGATATTGAAATCGTTTTGATTCGTTTTCAATTTTAATATTTAAACGTATTGAAACATATCTGAATTTAAATTGAATTTTTATTTCAGTCGATTAATTAATAAAGGATTATAATTGAGCACATTAGCAACAACATTATATTCCATGCTTCGTAATGCGATTGCAACAAGTGACCTCATTGACGTTAAAGATTACTTATATGCATTATCCTACTAATATTTTAAATACGAAAGTTTGTGAGTATGTATGAATGTTTTTTATTCAATGACGTCTGAACGGAATTGAATAGATTATTATTAGCTAGATTAATACAAAGGATATATTTTGTTCCAAAAATAAAGCCAGATAAAATTATACTAATGAAATCGATTTTACGCGGGTGAAACCGCGGTGTATGGCTAGTGTATTTATGTATATAGATATAAATATAAATTGCCATATATGTATTTTCAAACGTTGTCAGGTATCAACGTGTTCTCCCCAGAGGTAGTGCTGTGTTTTTTCGCAGCAACACATTTATATGATTGCTATTAAATACAAATTCAACATCTTGAAGACGAAGGAAGAGTTAAGTAGAGGAACAACATACCAGTCTATGCGCTCGCTGTGGAATAAAGTTGCGCGCACGCAGGAATCGCACCAAAAACTCGTCGTCCATGCGATGCGGAGTGCATTCACCACGTTCTGAAGTAATATTTATATATATTTATAGAGGAAAACTGTAGTAGAACTATAGTTTTATACGGCACTAGCAGTAACCCGCCCAGTTTCACTCAGGTGAAAAAAAATAATTTCCTGAATCACGATCGCAGTGCCAATTATCCAATTGTGAATATAAACTATTCTCGAATCCACCTGAAGACACACAGAAAATTTCCTTAAAATCGGTCCAGCCGCTTAGGAGTTCAGTGCACATTTCCCACGCACATTTCTCTTCTTTCATTCATCATTTCTCTGAATTAAAACTCTGTACCAATCTGTAAATCTCTGTACCAAATTCGATCCAATTTTTGGCGTTGTTTGGTTCGAAACAAATGGTTCCATTTATATTATCAGTAAGATTGTATGACATTCACATACCCATGTTCATTTCTATTGAAGCGTACACTTCATAAAGTAATAGATCAGCACAGGCTACCCAGCTACAGCTTGAGAAACGTCGTTTACGTTACTCAAGCTGTAGGTACCTCAGATATTTACGTATTTTCAAACTGAGCGTTAAGTACTTCCAAAGTGCATTGTTCTTACATAGCATACATACATAGCATAGGGTTCAAATAGCGTGTGAAAATATTTCTACGGGGCAATACTCCTAGTATTGCAAGCGTACATAAGCCATACGATTATTGTATAAAAATAATACAAAGCAGGAAAGTCATTGACACGCTCAGTATGTAAATCAAGGTTAACCTCTTCGATGACTATAAATAAACTGTTATAATAATAAAACAATAACATATTTCATTTATCCTCCGCTAATTATAATTATAATCCCAGCGAATACAGTTTGTAGATCTAGTGCTTGAAGTATGTATACCAAGGCCAGCGTTTTAGGATACCAAAACTGGTCAATTTAGTTAAATTGGAGTAAGGTACGTATAGATTTCGTATGTGTGAAAGAGTATGCGTCATATAAATATTAATATTGTGTAGGTATACATTAATAAAATGCCGTTCATTCAAGGAGGTTATTATCAAGGTTGGTCATATTATTTCCGAATGTGTTATGTCATGACATATACAAAATAACTTTGACCCCGACCTTGAACAGTTATTGAATCACTAGAAGATACCCACGTTAAGGAAAAAAACGTTAACATATATATGCAAATTAAGTTTAAAAAAGAATGATCAGTAGGCACTTGCAAATCCAAAGGTGGGCGAAACCAAAGTGCGCGGGATGAGCTCAGCTTGTAGGTTACAAGCTTAGTATACTAAAATACTAGATACTACACGTGGCTAAGTTAGCTTTATATCGGATAGGGATGAGGATGAAGGATGTTACACATTCTTCCGGAATACGGTTATTTTCCTATACCTCGAGAACAGTTTTTTTTTATCTACAAAATACTATATGTCATTTTCTGTATACCTGCAATGTGTTGAGAAGCTATGTCTTACCATAATCACAAACGTAGTTCGTCTTAGCATAATAACAATCAAATATGCTTATCTTAGCATTCAAAATATCTTTCAGGATTAGACTATTAGCATTACATCGCTATACCTTCCTCCCCAACTCTTTTTACGATAAATGTCTGATTTTGTATAATAACTATTTTCTTTGATAGTTCCGCACAAATTGACTAGATCACAAACTAAAGCTATACTGCGGGAAGTAAACAACGATATACATACATACTATATAGGATGGAATAGGAAGACATATGCATTAATGCAAAGAGCACCCAAAATTAACATATACACACTCGTGTTCATAACTCAAAATTCTGTTTTTGCCCGGAATCGAATATACGAACTTTAGGTACCTAAAATATAACTGACTAAAGATTGGTTATTACAGCTAAAAGAAAAATGTTATTTGTCCTAGAAAGCCAGATAAATAATTTAGTATTTTTCCTATTTTCTACGTAAGTTGATGTCGTAAAGTTGTAACAAATGCGATAACATAAACCAGTGGGACCTTGGCCTCGTGATCTGATTACTGCGCACAAAGGCTGACCCACGTCCACATGAAATCTTACCCTTACATATAAATTACAGGTCGCATGGCTCGTTTATTCTCCTCATATAGCGTAGATTTTCCACCACATACATTTTACGTGTTTTTTCATGTGTCGCTAATGGAGTAAACAGACAGAGTAGAGTACCAGTTTTCTCTAGACTTACAGACCTCTTTCACTCCGTCCACATTCAATAGACTCAAGTTACAACAATACATATATAGTATACAATTATTTGGTACATACAAATGTATATACATTTATTTTCTTCGAGGTCGTAGCACTACCTACCTAGATTTAATTATTGGTGGGAAGCATAATTAGCTTCACAAATAATAAGAAGTAGTATTCAGTTTACCTATACATTCATTAACACCGAGTCAGTACAGGCGTAGGCAGTGAGAATAGAGCGCCAGTTCTTTCTAGACTTTACATACCAATTTTGCTTCGTCCACATTCATCAGTCTCTTCATACATGCTCCTTGGTATCGAGTACTCAGTTTAATTTTACGTAACGCCGTCAGCATTCTACATAAATACAATTGAATCCTGACACCGAGCCCTTCACGGAGTAGGCAGAGAGAGTATGGATATCGCTGGCTGTATACAACACTGAAAATTATGACTACATTCTAACATTATTAAGCATATTATATATATGACGTATATTTTACACGATAAAATCATAATCAGGCGCCAGTTATAACAGCAACTCACTATCAGTATTACATGGTGTGGTATTTCTCCTCTGAGAAGATTCGTATTACAAGTACCAACTTAATTGAACACTGGAAAGGTGCTTAGAATAAACTTGCAAGATTAGATTCTGTACGAAAGTTTACAACGCAGTGCGCAAGGAACCCATTTTATTCTCTCTAGACTTACAGACCTCTGTCGCTTCGTCTTCATTAATTAGGCTCTTCCTTCATGCTCGGATGTAATTGTATGACCAAGGCTCCTATATCGACGTATATATAACTCTGATACGAGTACATACTTTTTGCATAAAGAGCAAGGTTAGCTGGCATAAGATCATCTGACATAAAACCTTGTACTCTTATTTGTACAAGAAGGTTAAAGTGGTCTCCAGTGAGCCATTGTATAATTAGTTAGAGAGGCATTTCGTAATTACTATCCTCAAATTCTGAAACATCTTTTCAAACAGCCCACACGCCGAAATAAGACTTTGTTTTAACATGTCTTAGTAGTAATTTTTAAAGCACAAAATAATGTTGCATCTATCGCGTATTTAAATATTTGCTAAAGTAATTTGCTATGAAACAAGCTGAGGTTAAGGCGTTTTTTGCTTATACAATAATAATAAATAGCCGGAGGTATAAAGATACTTAAAAGTAATTAATTTTTATAGTATTTTTATAGAAACATAAATATGACGAGGATGGCGAGTCTATCGCTTCCTCTCAGGCACGACTTTAATTCACAGATATAAAATAAATCTTTAAACTACTTCTGATAACTAAATAATTCACGATGTTCTCCATCATCATAAGCTCGAGGTGACATTAATCACCATAGAACAACATTATATTTGTTACATTCGTTACCATAGCCATAAATAATGTGCGCTAGTTCCACCAGAGGTATTATTAGTATTAGTTAAAACTTATCCTTTGTAATTGTAATTGGCTACCATTCAATAAAGCTGTGCTTTTCTAGTTATTATGGCTATAATAGTGTCACTTTCAGAGATTCAAGGTATGAAGATTAAAACATTTGTCAAAATCTAAGACTTATGTCCCAAAACATACCGTATATTAGTTCCTTAAGTTCGTGAATGGCCTGTAGGCGCGTGTTGGGATCTTCTCCACAATGTGTGCGCGCGTACTCTTGAATTTCTTGTGAGGGTTCGCCCAGTTCCAGGTCGACGCTGTAGTCCGGAGTCGGCATTTTGGTGTCCGCCTTTAAAAACAAAAAAATAATGAATGAACAATATACAGGCTCAAAAATTATGAGTATATCTGTAAAGAACTACCAATGCAATTGTTTATCAATGCTACTTCACCGAACGACATATTTGCGGGCATTCCCGTCAAGACCCCGGAAGACCTTTAATAAATAATAACCTTTAAAATTCAGAAACAAAAAACTTACTAATGAATGAGAAGAAATGTCCCCATATTAATAAAGAATTTCTTACAATATAACTATTTTACTACATATTAATCTGATGACGAGTACGTAAGTAATTAAAACACTTCGTAAATGGTTTAAGTCGTATACAGCATGTGCTTATGTATACTTATACTATGTGTTTCTTTTATTTATTTCATTATTAATTCATTAATGAGAATTCAAGAGGTCAAACTCAGAAACACAGTTTAATCATATTACTATTTATAATAAGTGATACCTAAATCACAATTCGATTATCACGTCGCAAACCGCGACGCCCTCGACTAGAAATTGGTGGGCCCGTCTTCGTGGATGGCACTATCTATACCTAATGCAAAAAAGATTTATTGAGACTGGGATAGTAGCTGAGAAAACGTGTACAAACAAACAAACAAACGCTGCCTCTCTATAATCTTAGTATAGATTACAGCCCACCCACTGCTGTAAGCTAAATAGATTCGTTTCTCCCAAGAAATGAATCTATGTAAAAATTATAGACAAACGCAGCGAGTACAAACTTGTAATTAAATCCGAATCACTTTGTAATATCCTTAGTTTGATTCCTATCCCACTGTTAGCTAAGAAATGTGTATTTACTAAGACGTAAAGTAGCCAGTGACAATAGAGAGGGCGTAAACAAAAGGCTCATATTATGCATAATTCTAACTGATTGCATTACACTACAGAGAATACATTACAGGCAAAATAACTTACGAAATACAGTTATGTTTGACATTTGAAGACTGCAAAAAGGCATTGTTTATTATATATTAACATTCCCGTGCCCCCAATGGTGTAGGCGGGTGAGTAATATTTAGGTGTCAACGTGACACTTGCGTCTGTCACCATCCCTCCGATACCTACAACTTTACATACGTCTTTGTATTATGATAGATCACTGTACAAGTAAGTTCAGAAATATCTTTTAGTCCTCTGGGTCAAAATATTATTTTTTTGTCGAAAACTACGTAAAACAGCCATTTAACAAATATATACACATATGCAGATATATTTTATGGTAGGTATGTTTTATGACCTTTATGATAAGTAAGCCTAAGGGTGTCAACTCAGCTAATATATAACCGTAAATAATAACTTAACGTATTTAGATATTATTCTCCGGCCAAGGCCCGCACTTTCAAGTGAAATACGATATTCTTCATATATTATTTGATATAAGATATGGCCTGAGGTTAGAAAATGTAACCTAAGAACCTAGCGACAGGTTCACCACCTTTCTATGATTGGATCTGAAGTACATTTTCGTAGAATAATGACAGATGTTATAATATAACCCTCGCCCATACTATAATTGTGATCACCCTGTTCGCGATGGTGGAATCATTGGGTGGAAACGCAAATGCAACTATAAACTTGTTATACGTATGATACAAGAGATGAAAAATATGTTATTATATATTATTATTATTATCATAAACCTACAGAGCGGTGGTGGCCGAGTGGTTCGAGCAGTTGCCTGCGACGCAAAGGTCGCAAGTTCGAATCCCGACTGTACCAATGAGTTTTTCTGATTAAGTACAGTGATTAGTCACACCACGAACTTTACGGTGAAGGGAAACATCGAGAGGAAACCTGCATACGTCTGAGAAACAATTCAAAGGCGTATGTAATAGTCGTGCTTGAGTAACGGCGATAGACTCGCCATCTGTCACGTTGGCACCTAATATACCTCTGGCGGAAAGTGGGTGTGTGGGTATTACCTATACACCTCTGCCTACCCCTTCGGGGACCCTTGTGGGAAGGCGTGAGGATAAGTACAGTGATTAGTCACACCACAACATTTTCGGTGAAGAAGGATAACATGGAGAGGAAACCTGCATACGTTTTTGAGACCAATGTATAGTCGTGCCTAGGAACCGGCCATGGACTCATCAATGGCCATGGCCATCTAAGTATTAAGATGCCGAGTAAATTAATCTGTAACGTTGGCTCCTACAAATTATCTCCAGCAAAAAGAAATGTGTCGGTACTACCGACACCTTCGGGGACCCTTGTGAAAAGGCTCGGAGATATCATATTTGTAAAGCATAAATTGTTAATCAGATTCTTGATACAAAATGTGGAAAGCTATTGAATTACCAGCGGCGCGTAGAAGTTGTTTAAAAGGAAAACACCGCTCTTGACTACGACATTAGTTGTAATCGGAGAGATTAATCGCTACGGGGTGTGTAAGTAACAGGGTATAGAGAAAGTCAGTGAAATTGCTTCGACCAGGACCAGTGCGGAGAGCACTCGCCAACCGGCAAGGGACATGCCCCTAGTAGCTAAACTGGTCACGATACACCTACTTCTATGTGGGAATCGCTTTCATATATATTCAGTACGTGTACGACTACGCCGATATCCCAGCAGAAAATCCAAGTAACTAAATTATTTCGCAAAGTGCCGGCCGTTTTACACAATGGTCATAAGTATGCAAGGAATATTAATAGAACGGGTTGCGTTGATTTATTTTACTTTCTGCCTTTGTCACAGGTTATTGCTACTTGGAATTGAAAGTGTGCTTTTGTGGGAAAGTTTTTGAGGTTCTGAGATATTTTCTTTCTAAGGCAGATCGAGTAGAGCGCCAGTTCTTTGTAGACTTACAGACTTTTTCAGATATTTAGATTCCAGGCTTACGAAAAGCTTGAATGTTTTTTATAATACAAGCTGTGGCCCACTGTCTTGTTGCGGTTAAATTTGATTATTAAGCACACATGGTTCACTATAATATGACCGCTTATATAACCGCGTCCATAGCTATTAGCATAATGATATAAACATCCAAACATCCAAACTTCAATATTAGTGCGTATAGAGTTTTTATATGTGTCAAACAGTCATCTGTTTTTACCAAGGCCGATAGCCATTCAATTACTTACTGGATACCCAAAGCGCTTCACAACAAAACGCGGGGAGGGCGTCAGGTCGTTGACATTTCATTTTAGGCTCCCCAATCATCAATTTATAAAAACCTTTAAAAGTAAGTCGATTGTATTTTTTCTTTAATTAAATATGTGCTTATAAAGTCGTAAATAAACAATTATCATATTATATATATTATAATAGTTTTAATATCGTATTATTATAGTTACCAATATTTATTATCGATCCCTAAATGTCAAGTGGTGGTCAACAGAGCCCTTGGTATATGTATACTTGACCGGATAAAAAATTATTACTGGCAGTTACCAGCTAGCCTTGGGTCCATTCAGTACGTTTATCTAACTGGACTGAGTATGTACATATGTATGTGCCATGTTGCTAACGTGACAGATGGCGAGTTACTCAAGCACGAGTATACATACGCCTTTGAACTGCTTCTCACACGTAGCAGGTTTCCTCTCTATGTTTTCCTTCACCGTAAAACTCGTGGCCTGACTAATCATTGTACTTGAGTTTAAAGTATTATATATGAATTGCTTTAATTAACGTTATATAAAGCTTGGAAACTAACAAGATCCCATAAAATATGTACTTACAAAAAGTCAATAGTCGTAATCAACCTTATTAATTACTTGTATGTCCAAATATTTTTTTATTAAATTGACTAATTATACATTCGCAGCTTTTATGTTAATTATCGCTATGCAAATATTTATAACAATGGAATAAAACACTTGCATCATAATTTTCTCGTAATCCACTTCTGAATGCATGCAGTAAGGATATCCATATGCATTAAATATTTACGATCAAGTTATGCATCCGTGAATACTGGCAGCTATAATATAATTACAAATATTATTCTATTTACTATTTTATATTCTCAAAGTATTTGTAAATGTATCATTGTTCTGTATTACCTAGAGTTAACCTCAAGGAGCACCTACTGCAATCATATTACATTAACCTAAAAAATACAAATACAATATGAGCAGAGATCTTCACGATTACTCTATAATAAAAAAAATATAATTACTTTGGTTAGATTTATTATTGGAAGTTATTCTATGGAAATCCTATTAGTTTACTATACATGCGAAAATGTATGAGGATTTTTGACAATTTGCGAAATCTCATAAAGACAACTACACTTCTTCACACAGGTCATAAAAACTTCCCAGTCTATAAACCACTGCATCAGTTCGAAATTTAAAACCCAATTTGCATCCCCGAAATATCATATAAAAGGGATTAACGACACGATCCCACGCACACATACGCACTCACTACGCCTTCATGCATTCCACCTCATAATTCGAATGCAAACATCAATTTATTTTCAATCGCAGCGAAGATCTAAAAGAACTAGGTCTTAGGTGGTGTCGTCGGTAAGGAAAATGACATTAGCGTGACTAGCGTGAACAATGCTTAAAGCTTAGGAAGTCAATTTTGCGTTACTGGCTTTCAGCTTGCCCCACTACTTGGAATGGGGGTAAGTGTGGTCATTTATGTAGGTCCAAATAAAGAAGCTTCGTTGGAGTTCACGTGCTTCATGGTATTTGACATGACAGTAGATTCTTTGTTGCTTTTGTTTCTCACCTTCTAAGAAGAATTAAGAACATTTACGATACAATTAATTGGTGGCAGAAGTGTGGTGGCGCACCATGAGGAGCACTTCCACCTTACAGACGAACGCATTAGGATTAAAATACTTGTGTATGTTTATATCAGTTATATTAGTATATTTTGTATCAGTTGTATGTTTTTGAGGCGGAGTAAGATTTCCAGAAAGAGACGAGGAATGGTTAGGTTGGAATGATAAATCTTATGCTTTTAGCATAACCTCAACCCCGAGACCAGTTAGGTATTATAAGATCCTACTCTATGTATTGTAAGCGCCTTTAGGCAACGGTAATTGATTTCCATTAGGTAGAAGGTATCAGTATCAGGTGAGTAGCTTAGCTACCACTTTTGTACACACTTACGCCTTAGCAACACGGCGAGTCCCTCACGAGGTAGAGTAATGCGCCTGTTATCTCTAGACTGACAGACTTCTCTCTCTTCATCGACATTCACCAGTCTCCTCTTCAAACATGGTTTCGTGTCTTGAAGTTGTCATTGTTAATGTCTTTGTTAATGTTAAAAATGCTGTTCGTAAGTGACGAACTCGCCTCGAACGAGCCTCTTTAAGCCAGTGTCTAACAAGAGCCTATAAATCCTACTTACACTTTATAATGGAATATTAACTAACTTTACCCAAAATTCAAAACAACATTTTCCGGTATTGTAGCCCTGAAGCTGAAAAGGAATCATTTTGTTGTTTTTGTTTAAGATTCATCTACCCTGTATTTGAAAATGAAAACAAAGCATTAAGATTATCTTGGTAAAGTGTACACAGTACTACACAGACAAAATAATGAATTTACTTCCGGCGTTGTGATGTGATTACTACGTACAATATTTATGCACATAACTGAAACGGTAAGGTCCAGAAAAAAATCAAAAGATTTTTATTAAATCCATCTTTTAAGGGCTCAAATTGATTTCATTTACCTTGTAAAGCTTTTAGACTTTAAATCAGAATCATATCATCATGCCGAGTTCCTAACGGGGTAGGCAGGGCAGAATAGTGCGCCAGTTTTCGCTAGCCTTACATAGGTACCTCTTTCGCTTCGTCCACATTAATCAGTGTCTTCATACATGCCGGTTTCGAGTACTATTGACGTTCCCAAATATAATGTCAAACAAAAAACTTGTAGGTAGGTGTAAATGTAGGTACTCAGAATTTCGAAAATATTAATAATTATGCTCTTACCCCATAAATAATATTGAATGTAATAGACTCTGTATAACTTAAAACTATGTAGCATAAAATATACAAATTAACGAACGAGTGTCGATGTAGTCTGTGTGGGTATACAATCATCGAAATTACCACGTAGATAGCAATTTTAGCGAGTGCCACCTACCATCCGTGAAGGCTGTATCAATAATCATATATTTGCTTGCATAGGTTATTCAAATTCAAATAAAACACAGCCTTAAAATCAACATTAAGCGCGTATACCTTTAATAGGTCCATATACATATTAGTCCTATGTTATGTGATGTAATTCTTATTAGCCTTTATTCTAATATAAGTATATGTATATTATAATAAAGACTGTTGAGTATTGGAGTACCTTTATAAATAACTAGCTGTCCCGCCCAGCTTCGCTCGGGTGAAAAAGTTAAATTGCCCGTAACACGATCGTAGCGCCACCTATTGGGTCCAATTGTAAATCTAAACCATTCTCGAATCTAGCTTAAGACACACAGAAACACACAGAAAGCTTCGCCCGGGTAAAAAGGTAAAATTCTTGAAACTCGATCGCAGCGCCACCTATCGGGTCCAATTTAATATAGCCTATGTTACTCGGGGATAATGTAGCTTTCCAAAGGTGAAAGAATTTTTGAAATCTGTCCAGTAGTTTCGGAGCCTATTCATTACAAACAAACAAACAAACAAACAAATCTTTCCTCTTTATAATATTAGTATAGAATAATCTTTACGATTAACTCTTCTGTAACCAACCAAATGACATGGTATCAGGTCAAATACCGAGCCCTGAATGTATCTAAGTATGTATACCTCAGGTAATAAGGGAGTTTGAAAATAGAATATCTTCGTAGATAAAATCGATCTAACACTCTAAGATGCAAAGATCTAAGTTCTCGAACCGGCGAACACTTGAATTTGGACGAAGCGAAATACAAACGACACGAACGACACAGCGAAACACGAATACGATGTACATAGGTCTGAAAGTCTATAAGGAATTGGCGGTCTATTCGCTTGTAAAAATATAAAACTAAATTAAAAATACTTTCAATATCAAACCAAAAAATTACAACAAGCATATAAAATACTTACTATATAAAGTTATGCGTACAGTTACGTCTAGAACGACGCGAGACATGTAGGATTCTCGCTATTTGCGAAAATAAAACACAATATTCTTAACTTGCGGTTCACACAACGCTCTAGGGTTTCGGCTGCGGTTAGAGTATTGGCCATTCAAGACGGGCACTATTTTCACGTTTAACTTGAAATGGAAAACGCTTACCACTTCCGATATCTTCAATTTATGGCTAGAAACTTGATGAAAGCGGCAGTATTTAGCATCTCAGATTTATTGTAATGAGTACTTTGAGCAGGGCCACTATATGGACATACAGAATTAATACATCTAAGTACATATATACAGGATATGTTAATTAAGTAAGATCGCCTTTGGATATTGTGATTTGTATCTCGATGTTTGGAAAGCCAGAAGACTGCAAACATAAGCGATGCGAAAGCTAGAAGACTGAGAAACGATGGATGAATTTTGGAAATCATGATATGACTCGAAAGGGATTTGTGACGAAAGATAATAGAGCGTTAAGGGAAGATCTGTGTGCCGAGGGAAATATCGTAGGCCAGGAAAATTATCATTAATCAATTTAAGTTAAGTATTTTATTATCGCGATTACCCATCTTAGAAGAATAGCTTAAAAGTTGAAAAAACAAGTCGTTTAATCATTACAGTCGTTTATTATTACAAGGCCTATTATTATTATTAGGTATACAAAATTGCAAGGGTCTCCGGACGGTAACCATTCGCCGAAGATATATTTTATGTGCCGTGCGATGGCGGACAGATGGCGAGACCATCGCCATTTGTAAGCACGATTATACCATACGCATTTGCATATCTTCTCAAACATATGCAGGTTGTAGATGTTTTCCTGTACTGTACAGCTCGTGATGTTAGTTACATCACGAGCTTTACACTAAATCACAATACTTCAATTCAATAGTCATTAGGTACAGTCGGGATTAGAACTTGCAATCTATGTGTTGGAGGCGATTACTCAGCCCTGGTGGCCAAGTGGAGTAATTTCTTTAGAATTGGATAACGATTACACTTTTCGGTTCAATAACAATTAGATTACACACTTCTGTTGTATTGTATAGCTATTATATTGGATGCCATTAAGTATTTTATTGCAGTTTTTTTTTTTTTTTTTTTATACAACAAGAGTGGCAAACAAGCATACGGCCCACCTGATGGGAATCGGTTACCGTAGCCTATTTACGCTCACGATACCGAAGCATCACTTGCGCGTTGCCACTCTGTGTTCGGAGAGTTATAGTGTGTTGGCAGCATAAGGTTCAATCCCTCTGCTTCCAACACAATGTACCAATCCTCCCCCCTCCCCAAGGAGCTCATCACTGGAAACCCCATTCACCACGTAGGAACACAACACAATAAATTGTGTTATTTGGCTACGGACTTCTATAAGGTGGAGGTCCTGCCCCAGTCGGGCAGCTCCAAATTCGAACGGGAAACCCGTTATGCCCTACCTCTCTTAAATTTTGTTTTTGCAGTTTGTTTATGTCTTTACTTATATAGACAGCTTCGTTTTAATTGCCACTTCACACCAGCAACACTTAAATATAAAGCAAATTTTACTTTATTATGTGTGATCTGGGATTGCGGGAGCATAAATCATTGATATAATTGCACTTTAGAGTAAAAATATAGTTATTACAATATCGTGAATGTTAATGTCATGAATGTGAAATTCATTTCACGACTAAGGAGCTGAACGGACTTCTGTGTTTTTTTTTTATATTTTAGCAATGGATAGGTACTAGCTATTCGTCACATCGACTAATACGTAGGTAGGTAAGTAGTACGTTGTACGTTACTCGGCACCTAAAACAACTCTGGCGGAAAGTGGGTGCATAGGTATTACCTATACACCTCTGCCTACCCCTTCGGGGACCCTTGTGGGAAGGCGTGGGGATATAAATATTGTCTGTAGATAACACTCTCTGCCTATCCTGTGAGGTGATTGGCGTGTGCACATATATATTCCCAGTCGGCGAAATTAACTAAATATTAAACCCAGATAAAAAAATCGTTATGACTTAATAATACTTAAGCTTTGAACTAATGTAACGGTTAAATATAAAACATGTATTTTTTATTTATTATTAATATCATTATTATGTACACTTTATAATATTAACATAAAGATAATAAAGAACAAAAACATGCAATTCACATCGAAACATGTGTCAAAATAATGTAAAATGTCGAAATATGTCTATCAATATTTCTATCAACCGACATTTATCAATTGATTGAAAAAATAATAAATATCATCGTTTTACGAATTGTAACCAGATGCAGTTTGCCTTGGACATAGTCGAACGATAAACCTGGACGCGTGAGATCACCGCACGTCTTACTAGCCGGGTAGCAAGTTAAAAGGCCAATTAAAACTAAAAATCACACAGTTTAATTATTTCCTTAACCTCGGAATATAACCTTCACATTACATTTTCGGGGATGGCTCTACTTACTTACGTGACTTCTTTATGCTACTGCCACAAGGTCAATTTCTATGCAGTAAAGTAAGAGCTCTGGCGCTGCAAGCGTTCATAGGTGGCGTTAACCACTTACCATCAAACGCATAGTTGTTTGCAACCTTACTATAACAACAACCAAATGCAAATTTCCCGACAACAATCTAATTATGAATGTAGGAACATGCGCTAAATCATCTAGCACATAAGACGGTTCCGTCAGACCATGAAGACAAATGCCGGTAGGACTCGGATGATATCTCTTTACACGAACACTCACAGTCTAAGTTAAGTAATAAAACTAGAAACAAAAATATTGTAAGTGTTTTGAACATAAAATTATTTTGTTTTATTTAAACTCTTAACTGATCTTGCAAAATCAAATCGACTGAACAATCAAAGATAATAATGTCAAGAATACTATAAAAATCGTCATGTTTGAAAAGACAAAGAGGCAGAAATTATTGGATTGTTTAGCTGAGGCTCTGGTCTTTCTACTTAGCCATTGAAGGACTCCACGCGATGATAGGTATGCATGTATATTAGCGAACCAAATGTAGGCGACACATTTTTTTTCATATATAAAATTGTATCAATTCTTGAAGCCCCATAGAATAACTAAACGAAAATTATATCATATTATGTTCAAAGTAAATTATCACATCGCGATCTTTTCGATAAATATTACGTTTTATCTATTAGCGCGCTATCATGTATACATACATATATGTAATACATTATTGACCGTTTAGGTATCTAATGAATATCTATTGCACTGGATGTGTATTACGCGAGCGATATCCCTGGTGTTGTTAGCACCATATGCGGCGATAGCCGTTTACAGTCAGACGGACCGCAAACTTGTTTTACTACCTTATTTGTAAAAAGAACTCCGATTATCATCAATGAATGAAGTTGAATACTACCTTTACAAACATTAATATAAAACAAACTTATACTATATATGATCCAAGGCCCCATTTGGATGACCTTACCGCATCTAGTTAGGCAGCCCCTTGGACAGAACCAGTTAAAGGAGCGCAGGACTGGTTTGCGCAAAAAGGATCAAAATGAAATGCAGCTCGACGTCGACCGGAGCCACGATTCGAATAGCAAATAACATCCTTGACTAATTGTAAATACGGCTTAAAAGGTGTGTTCGAAAAGTCATCAAATTTATTTTAGGTATGAGTTTCTCTGTGATATGAAAATGATAATAATATCCAAAAATGTTATAAGTGTATACATTATTATTATCAAACAGTATGCCATTATTTGACGATCACATCTGCCCTGATACCATTCTATCATCACTTCTAATTCCGGTCTCATTGTTCCTCACCATAACTTCCTTGGATATCTTTCGATATGACTGTAGAAACAGCCTAACTTATTGGTCGTATCTTGGGACATTTTTATAACTTTATATCAATGAGAAACTTATACCTACTAAAATAAACTTTATGGCTTTTAATAGACACCTTTTAAACCGTATTGTAAGTCAAGGATGGCATTTGCGATTCGAAGCGCAATGATGACTCCGGCAGACGTCGAACTGCATTTCATTTCATTATGATCCTTTTTGCGAAAAGCGGTCTCGTGTATTGTACCTATGGACAATGATTAATAGCCTTTTCGTTTAGTACCTAAAAGGCTAGTGTCTCAAGAACAGTGATGGATGTTTTCAAATTAGTTCTCTACATAGTATAAAACAAAGTCGCTTCCCACCTTCTGTACGCTCAAATCTTTTACTACACGCGAAGAATTCCAATGAGGTTTCCATAGGTATGCATATTCTACAAAGGTGCAAACCAAACATGCGCCCAGTCTGATACTAAGTGGTTTTTACATCCGATAGCAATATCACAATTTGGATGAACGTACTTAACAGTTTAAAATTATAGGTCATATAATGCACCCACGGCCCATAATTTTAGTATACTTGTTTAGAAATAAAACTTTTTTTTTTTGTATTGTCTCTCGTAGCGTGAGTTCCGGGAACTTTTGCTACTTAGCCGGTCAATGGCGAGACCTAGGCCTCCAGCCAGGCACTTTATTTTTAAGCAACACAGCTAAGGGCACCCCCTGTGGGGTACGAACCTCGGCTTAGGGCTTTGCTGGATCGCGAGCAAAGGAGCTGGGCTGGACTGGTAATTTTATTTAAATATTATTTGGGGGGCGGGATTTGCGCGTCTGGCTCGGCGCGGGCCGGCGTTTGCGGCGGAGATCGGGGGGGTACATTACGGCTTATTCGCGTCGAGCCTCGCCGGCGAGGACGGAACAGTGGTCGGTTGTGTGTAGTGTTTGTATGTTTTTGTCGGGCGTCCTGGAGGACCGTTATGTCGTCATCCGGTTCGATGACGGCATGTCTTGGACGCCTTATCTTCGAGATAAGGGAAGGAGTATATCGGGCGGCCGATACGACGAGGGGGTTGGGGTGATTTACAGCAGAATCGAAATGACGTTTGGTCAGTTTTTTCAAAAACTGTTTTATAGTTGGGACTTTGAGGTCAACGTGGAGTTGACTATTACGCATGTACCACGGGGCACCTGAGGCTCTCCGGAGAAACCGGCTTTGGAGCACTTGCAGGGGGTTAAGCGTTGACTTGCTAGTGTGTGCGAACACTACACCCGCATATGTCATGATTGGTCGAATGCACGTCGTGTAAATCATCACCTTGGTGAGAGTCTCACCATGAGTGTTTACTTCGTGCATTCAACATGCTGTGAAGTCTACCGAGCGCGAAGGCGGCTCGCGCGCGTACCGCCTTTACGTGGTGACGGAAAGAAAGGCGTTGATCGAGGATCACACCCAGGTATTTGGCTTTTTCTTCCCATGGAATGGGTTTGCCGAAGAGGGTGATGGGGGCTACCCGTGGGCGTTCGAGGCCTTTCCAGAATAGAATGGCTGCGCTTTTGGTCGGGTTCACTTCAATAGAAATAAAACACTACACAAAACTTATTTATTGCATTAATCTAGCTTTTGGCAATTATAACGATTTTCCAATTCATAATATGGTCCTCATGATTATGTGCCATTAATGTTTTTACAACAT
The DNA here is from genome assembly GCA_945859725.1 of Drepana falcataria. NCBI lineage: Eukaryota > Metazoa > Arthropoda > Insecta > Lepidoptera > Drepanidae > Drepana > Drepana falcataria. The sequence goes on along the minus strand of OX243923.1, from coordinate 3,715,566 downwards.
ATATTACACAATCATAGTATAAATATATACCTACTTATTAACAGAAAAATTAATAAATAGATTAGTTAGCATAAATAGATTATCTAGCTTTTAGCACTAACTAGAACTAATTTCCGATTGAAATATAGTACTCATAATTATGTGCCAATAATGTTATTACAACATGTATTAAATCAGCGAACTAGGAAGCATATTGGAAAACACTCCGCAAGCCTTGTAGATCTGTCGGAGTCTGAGTCATCGCTATCGCTAGTAACCCAGCCCCCAGTAGTAGGTAATTAATAACACAATAAAATTGATCTACACTAATATAATAAAGGATTTGATTGGTTAAACGTTTGTAATGAATACACAAAAAAACTACTAAACCAAATTAAGAATAATCTTTCACCTTTGGAGAGCTAAATTATTCCTGAGTGAAAAAAGCTTTTTTTATTTAAAAAAAAACATTAAAGTGACAGCAACGCTTGTTTTTTTATATTCTTAATAATTCATATTATAGAAGTATTCAAACCACGCGGTACGTCTAGTCTCATAAATAAAAAATCTTTTTTTCAAGCACAATAATACACACGTCAGAAATTTCAAAATTGCTTATAAACAAATTAGCATACACATACCTATAGCTAAAAACAGAAAAACAATTCGTAAGCAATAATTAAAGTATATAATTAATTCGTAAAGAACAGGAATGAAACAAAAAGTTACGAGTGATTCTCAATCAAATATTGATGTGTGTAAAAGTGTTTGTGTGGTGTGCTCAAAAAATAAATAATAATAATAAAAGAGATGTACGAAGGTAAAATATATGAGCATAACATGAGAAGTTCAATAAGAGTAAAACTAGAGGTTTGGGAGATGTGAGAAAGAGAGTGAGAAGAATGGTTTTAATGACATTTCCTAACATTATAATTTTATTTTACATTGCTGATGAAAGTTTGCTGATGAATGAAATGAAGAAGGTTTTCAGTTAAGGTTAAATATAAATGTTATAATGATAGTGAAACTATCAGATTTGAGAACGGTTTTGTGTATTTGTAGGCAATCTGACGAACATGTAAAACTTTTTTATTACAGAGCTGATCGATGGGCAACCTGAAGGTCTTGTTTGAGTTTCTTGTAAACAGAGCAAATTTCAAATAAAACTTACATTATAAACTGAATTTGCTCTAAACTGGCTCTTTTGAACTAGTTTCCTTCAAAACACTGGCAGTTGAATAACTACACACAAAATACGAAATCTCGGTAAAAAATCGTAACAAAAAATAGCTCAACGAAATGTTACAATATTAAATGAAAATTACAAGTTCATATTTTTTGTTCGAACATTTACCAAACTGGTTAATCTCACTTCTTGTGTTTTTCTACGTTTGTAAGGCAAACGTAAAAAAACGCGTTAATTTGTACGGGAAATAAATGAGCAAAATATTCATATGGATGGGTGACTATTATGACCACGTGTGCGTTAAGCGAATGAATAGCCTCTGTCAAGGCCTCCTCTCGCCGCGTGCGGCGACCGCGACCGCCAATTGGCGATGGTGGAACACAATATGTATCTTTACTTAAACAAACGCTAATATAGCTCAGTCTGTCTGACACCAACTTCTATACCGTTACACCGATCGCCCGATCGGAATGCATCTTATATAGCACTGCAACGGGTGCAACAAGTATTCAAATAAAACTATGGTCGTGGTACAAATACATTCGATATTCAAACGTTTGAATTTCTACCGTCGTCAGGGCCGCGATGGACAGAAGCCGATGGAAGCAAATAATTCAATCCAAGTGTGGACCACTTCTTGATGACCACGATCCTCAGTCATGAGGGAGCGACAAGAGAGAGAATTTATGGCTGGCAGGAAGCAAGTTTCCAATACAACCGTAATATTGAACACCTTTGCTTATATTATTAAGATTAAAATTATATAGGCCGACTTGCAACATACCAATCAAATTTTGCCGTGAACGTTAGTTCAATGTTTTGAACAAACATTTGATAGAGGTCTCTGGAAGGCTGGAACGTTGGACAGAATTCTACCTGTTTACATCAAGACGTGTTCTAATTAGTTTAGTTCGGTTCCGTTAATTTTTATTATATATTAATACTAGTTATGCCCCGTGATTTCGTCCGCATAGCCTTTTTTTTTCTGGAATAATACCTGTATCATGTGTGCTAATCTAGCCAATAATCTACCTCTGTACCAAATTTCATCACGTGCTCGAGTATTAAACTACCTTACTTAAGCATTTATAATATTAGTAGGATGTTTATGCTCATTACCCGTGGTGGCAGAATGGTTCGATAGGTTGCCTGCGACACAAAGATTGCAAATTCGAATGCCGACAATAACAATGAGTTTTTTTTAACTTATGTACAGTGATAAGTCACACCACGAGCTTTACGGTGAAGGAAAACATCGAGAGGAAACCTGCATACGTCTGAGAAGCAATTCAAAGGCGTATGTAATAGTCGTGCGTGAGTAACGGCGATAGACTCGCCTTCTGTCACCTTGGCACCTAAAATATATCTCTGGCGGAAAGTGGGTGTGTGGGTACTACCTATACACCTCTGCCTACCTCTTCGGGGACCCTTATGGGAAGGCGTGAGTGAGTGAGTTTATGCTAATTTACTCTCTACTAACTACTAACCTTTTTCCCTATATAATGATCAGAACTAAAGCTAATATTAGCTAGTGGGGCGTGCAGTTACAGGCGTCCAAGCGCGCCCATTGTCAGCCCCAACCATACATCCGTTAGCAATTGGGTTCAGGCCGTTGCACTCTAAGTGACGTCTGATATCTTACTTCCGGGATCTTGTTAGACGTTAGCGAATGACCTAATTGCTAGTCGACATCTGACCCATTTGGCTTACACGGACATTGAAAGGTCTCAATAAGTTCGCACACATTCTACGGGGCAAGCGAGGTACCCGATTCCTCTGTCGACTTCGAACCCTCAGACGCGAGTGACCTCTGACTACCTAATATTTGGCCTGGTCCTAAAGTATGGCAGAATCAGCCAGACACTTGGTTTCTTATATGCATACTTCCCCCTATCGCTGGTATATATACCACATACCAGCGAGGTGTATAGGGATCTTATGGTTAAGACATATGTTAACTTTGTGCGCAAGATAAACTACTCACCTACTGTTATACTAGTATTTGCTCGAGTCATCAGGTTTTAGTAGGCCTAGCCTTTATCGGGATTTTAACTCAATAAATATACATATAAGACCACTAATAAGTATATAATAAGCAAGTTAGTATATAATAAGTAAGCATGATGATAAAGAACCTACATCCATCCTCATACGGGCTACGTAATGTAATTTTTTTTATGAAACGGATTACTATTTTAAAAATTTGCGCGTTTAAACAAATTCTGCTTTTCTTAAATATTAATTTGCTTACAACGACTGCAATTGTATGGACATGAGTTTTACCACATATCTACCTATAATTAAAACATATTTTTGTCCCTATTATTCTTTATTTACATTTTATTAAAGATCCCTTTCCTAATTATATGTAACTCTTAAGTGCATCAAATTGTTTTTTCATGTAATTGCTTAAAGAATTACAGCACGTATAATATAAGATTGTATTCCGCGTGTTTTTTAGTGATGTACCTTATCTAATCCAAGTTGGGATAATGATTCTGATTACTATAGTTACTATACTATATACTAAAGTCAAGACTTTTTTTTTCTTTTTTTTTTTTTATACCACTTGGTTGGCAAACAAGCATGCGGTCCGCCTGATGGTAAGCGGTTACCGCCGCCTATGGACGCTTGCAACACCAGGGGTATCACTCGCGCGTTGCCGACCCTGCAGGAATCTTTTCACACCCTTCTTGAAGAACTCCATGCTGTACTCTCCAGGGAAAACCTCAACGGGGAGCTCATTCCACAGCCTGAGCGTTCGCGGAAGGAAACTCCTTTGGAACCGCGCAGTGCGAGACCTTTGTGGTTCCAAGGTATGGGGATGAATTCCCCGTCGATGGCGAGAGGTGCGGTGGTAGAAGGTGGAAGTGGGCATCATGTCGAACAATTCTGCAGAACACTCCCCATTATACAAGCGGTAGAACACACACAGGGAGGCAAAGTCTCTCCTCAAACTTTGTGATTCCAAGTCGCCTGTGAGCATGGGATCATCGACTGTTCTAGCGGCGCGTTTCTGAACCGCGTCAAAAGGCCCAAGCTGGTATCCAGGGGCTCCAGCCCACAGGTGGCAGCAGTACTCCATATGTGGCCGAACTTGCGACTTATAAAGTTGCAGCCTTTGTTGCGGTGTGAAGTACTGCTTAGCTCTGTTGAGCACACCGAGCTTCCTCGACGCCAGCTTAGCCTTGTCCTCTAAATGACCACGGAACTGAACGTCGCTAGAAATATCGACCCCAAGGATCCTAATGCTTTCCGAGATGTTCAGGGGAGTGTTCTGGAATTGTGGAGCCACAGCGAATGGAGTTTTTTTAGCGGTGAACGCGCATACTTGTGTCTTAGTGGGGTTGAAGTGGACTAGGTTTAGTCGACCCCAATCGGAGACACTGCGAAGTGTACTCTCGATTTCAGACACAAGTCGTTCGCGACTTTCCTCCAAAGTGGAACGAGGGAGATTAGCACGGCCCGTGTAGTAAGTACTCGAAACCGACGAGCATGTATGAGGAGACTGATGAATGTAAACGAAGCGAAAGAGGTATGTAAGCCTAGGGAGAACTTGCGCTCTATACTCTCTACCCCGTTAGGGACTCGGCGTGGTGTATATATGTACTATAGCTTAATGGTCCATTACCCGATCCATCCGAAGGTCAGAAGTTTGACATTGCAAGAAATACGAGCACATAACCATAGACAATGGCTTGTAACTTAATCAGACCAATTAAAGTCCCGAGCTTTCAGAAACTCCTGGACGCATCGTTTTAGTTACCAACATATTAATAGCATCGATATTTATTTACAACACTCATCTTGCAGATAAGTTTGATATATAGCACTTTTATGCGATGCTTTAGACAAACTACTCGAGCCTAACTCGTATATACAACGAGCCGATGAGCGAATGGATCTTATAGTGGCCTGCAACGCAAAGATTGCAAGTTCAAATCCTGATTACAGGAATCAAATTCGAATTGGAATCACTGGTACAGCCGTTGTGTTTTGATTAACAGAACTTAAGTATCGTGATTTTTCATCGTACACAACACGAGAAGTGCGTTGAAGGAGAGCATCGTGAGGAAACATGTGTATAGTAGACAGGAAATTCAAAACCATACGTATATTCTTGCTTTATTCTTGATGGCACGTAAATACGAGAATATAAGCGGCATAGGGAGAGTTTTGTAATACCTGTGCTTATTATACCTGCGAGAAAGCGTGAATATATAAACACGACCGTCTGTTCTATTGGTTAGAGCTCCTGGCTTCTAAACTCGAGGTCGCGGGTTCGACTTCCGCTGAGGGCACATATTTGTGTGATGAACATGAGTATTTGTACGCTAGCCTTGGATGTCGTATGTATATATCTATCTTTATAAGTATGTATACCGTTGTCTAGTTACGAGCTTGGCTTAATTTGGGGCTATGTCGATTTGTGTGGAATTGTCCCAAGGTATTATATATTATAGAAGAATTGGGATATTCAGAAACTTACAAACTATCATTCAGACTACGCAGTAAAACTTCATAGCACTCGCCGATAATCTGTAACTTTACATCGATTTAACACTATCAGGGTAATTTAAATGAAATGAGGGATCAGTACATGCAATGACAACACTATCAGGGTAATTTAATTATCTATGAAATGAGGGATCAGTACATGCAATGACACGTGACATGTGGTTATCTGAAATAATATGTACGTTAGCAATACAGAGTATAAAGTCCAGTATTCATATCGCATTTAGATCATTCGCACCGGCATTGAACAGGTACTTCCATCGGGGCGAGAAATTACTTTTTATCAACTTCCAAAGCATTCCTGATGAGACAGTGATTTATATACAGTTTTTCACAGCATCGAATACTGCGAATAGACATGTCATCACGCCGAGTCTTTCAGGATATAGACAGTGGCAGAAGAGCGTCAACTCTATCTAGGCATACAGATCGCTTTCGTTTCATCCACTTTCATTAGTCTTTCCATTCGGTCTCGCCGGTTTAGAGCTTTCAAAAATTAAATGATTCAGTGGCATATGCATTTGACATGACCAATTTAAAAGTGACAAAAACTGAGTTCGCTGTTTCGAATGCCGCTGAGGGCAGATATTTGTGTGATGAACACGAGTAGTTGTACCTTAGTCTTGGATGTATAATGTCCTATTTATGTATATATTATCTATCTATATGAGTAAATATATCGTTGTCTAGTTACCATAACACAAGCTTTGCTTAATTTGGCACTAGGTCAATTTGTGTGGAATTGTCCCAAGGTATTTATTTATTATTACTTATTCACTGTGCTTTAATTCAGAACATTGGTATACAGGAATAGAGTCTACAATCTTGACGAGGCCGATTACGAGTAAACGACTATGCCAACACGGCTCTAATGTATATAGCAGGTAAGAAACTCAATTACATACCATATTTATTGATAGGTCCACCTATGTTATCACTGCTTTATTGGATGATGTTAATGACACCACTGGTGGTATGAGGCAATTATCAACTCTAATATATAAATTGATAAGAAACTAATTATCAATCAATCAATTCCCGGATTATGATAGCATATCGACTTTTATCAAGCCAAAATATAATATAGGTAAATAATAAATATTCATCTTCATTCTTATTATCACTGAACATTTATATCAGTTTAAATAATAATAATAATAATAATATATCCTCACTCCTTCCCACTAGGGCCCCGAAGGGGTAGAAGTGTAAAGGAAGTACCCACACACCCACTTTCCGCCAGATATATATTTTTAGGTGCAGTTTTAATAATCACGTTATATTTTTCCGCTTTTTTTCAGACAGTTAGGTTTCTTTTGTATAAAACAAATGACTAATTTAAATATTTTAAAGACATATTAAAACTTAACTATTTATTGCAAATTTATAAATTGTTAATAATTAAGTTCATGGCTTAAAGAAAATGGATAGTGAATTTAAAATTTAATAATTCACGCCTCCCCGAAATGGTAGGCAGAAATGTAACAGCCACCTCTTTATTATTCAAGCGAACCTGTCACAACGGAGTATTGGTCACGATGTTCACCCTAATACTTTATTTATTTACAATACATTAACAATAATATTGAAAATGTATAGTTATAAATACATACATATCATCACACCGAGTACCTCATGGGATGGGCAGACCGTAGAGCGTATTTAATAAATAAAAATAAATAATAACTTGCAACTCAGTACAAATCAACATAATTTTATAATTACGTAATTGTCAATATCCAATTCAGTTTCAGATTTTCTTCAGCTACTGATGTAAGCCGAATTACGATATAAATATAACGCGACACTTACTTAGTTTTTCATTGTTACCGGAGCATACAATTGCATTGTTATCGAACAAAGGACATAATGTCCCCGATATGTTAAAAAAAGTGTAGAAACACATAAAAAAAATTAAAATATAGTTACTACTAGCTAGCTACTATTATTATATAAATTCCATTTGACTTTGAAATTTAAACAAATAAAATACTCACCCAATACTTCGCGAAATTATTATTAAGAACAGCGCACACACCAGACCGGCTCTCGGCTTGAAATGCGCGGGCGCACTGCCATTGAGACCATCTATTTATTCTTGTAGCTCTTGAACCCAAGTCCTAGTGCGCACCACATTCACGATAACGAAATCATCCTTACCCTTCACATGCAATACCTATATGCAACCAAAAGTATTAATATTTAAACACATGTGAATGCATTTGCCCGGTTGCATTATTGTAAGAGCCGCGGTTGCCATGCTATAACATCGCGGACTTTTTATCGATCTTTTATAAATATATCGGTCCAGCCGTTTCAGAGATTAGCCGGAACTAACGGATAGACAAAAATTGTAAGACAATTTATTTTGGTACATATGTACCCTGTATACATCCATATGCATTTAGTAAAAAGCGGTTATTTTAATATCACAGACACTCCAATTTTATTTATTTGTAGATATATATAAGTAGATTCAATTCAAATAAATGTTTGGTATTATATAATATTTAAGAATAATATAATAATATGAATATCCTCACGCCTTCCCACAAGGGTCCCCGAAGGGGTAGGCAGAGGGGTGTAAGTAATACCCATACACCCACTTTCCATCATCTTTGTATGTAGTATTATTCAACTTGTTTATATTATTTATTGACCCTGATATCCAATTCAGTTGACATAAAGAACTTGTTTTATTTCGAGGTGTTCCGCATTAGGTGAATAACAATGTGTTCACCCTTAGAAGGATAGGCTAATTTAATTAGCCGGAAGTTACAATTTTGTAAGGTAAATAACATCACAAACAATACAAAACCTACATTGTTTTTTTTTGTTATATTTTGTTTGTAGTTTTATCAAAACTTCTTAGGTATGTTAGGCTTACGTTTAGCTGTGCTAAGAAGCCGGGTATCTAAGTAACTTAATCCTCTAGGTGCCGCAGAGTAGTTGTCTGTCACAGTTGCCAATGGTACTTTACCAACGGTTATGGTCGCTAGACTACCTAAAAAACAAGTAATTAGTCGACGAATGTTGTTGGCGTGAAGAAGGTTTACAGGAATCAGATGGCAGCTGCGTCGAATAACAACTGGTAGTCGTATCAGGTTAGAGCGGTGGCTGACCCCAACATAGTTCGTTGGAAAGGTCACGGCGGTTTCTATAGGTTATGTACTAACGAGATTCACTTAAAACTTAAAGAGTCCTTATCAAAGGTTCTGTGAAAGTCTACAATAGACAATATTTTAATTAAATTTGACAAATTAGTACCTAATACTTTCTTTGTCATTTTCTCCGTAGTATTGGGGATTGGCACGTTTTGATATACAAGCTTAAATAAGTACATAGTAACGGTGATCTTTAAGTAATATTTATATTATAATTGTTTCATACTTCTCGCAAGTCCTATTCTATTACGTAGATAACATACACAGTTTACATAATCTACATGAATGCTCGTTACTATGCTTTTCAGTAGTATAATATAGATGCGAATAGGTAATAATATTAATTTTATAACAAGTTCTTCAATAACTGGGCATTAAGCCCGAGGCTGAAAGCTTCTTGCCCCAGACCATTACAATTATACAAATGAAAGTTATCATCTGATAATTGGGAACAATTATTGTACAAAAAAATGTTAAGGTTAGATTTGTTTATTATTATTTTAAATAGCGTCAGGCCTTCTCACAAGGTGCCATACAAGCATTTGCCCCGCCTGATGGTAAACGGTCACCGCTGCCTATAGACACTATCAATACCAAGGGCATCGTAAAGGCATCTCTAGGTCTCAACTGACTGAACTGAACTCAAAGTGAGCCTGTCACCGCACCAGAGAGCTTTTCACACATACATTATATGTACATAATAATCGCGCCGAGTCCACCAGCCCTTAGATCTTAGAATTTCATCTAAAACGTAGAATGATTTTCTCACGGTATATCCTATCCCACTCCGACTGAAAGTTGGCTGGGATTTTTTTTTTCTTATAACTATTATTTTCTATAAAGTGAGTACAGACAAAACCAGAACGTATGAGTACCAGTATGAACTTGCAATATTGACTGTATACATGGGTCTTTTAATCTCATGGGTCCTCCTGGGACTCAAATAAAATCACTCTATGAAATATTCGAAAATAGATATATCAAATTAATATGTAACATAAGTTGATTTATGTAGGTATGGTTAATTATAAACCGTACTTGAAATAATATTTAATTTACAAAACACAGGTTTCAAAATGTAAGAAATCCATATCAATAATGTTCATCTATTTCCTCTATCAAAAATGTAAGACTTTCCATAAAATTAAAATCAGTTTGTTTTTCTAAAAGCATATGAAAGTTAATACACCACTGGTTTTTTTTTCACTATGATATTACTAGTTGGCTAGACTAGAGTTGCCGCGATGGATACGGGCCGTTTCAGTCCGTTTGTTCACTTCGAAATGATCAAATTGTACTTAACCTTTGTTTAAAGTTAGTACCGTAAATATAAGCCGAGATCGAAGCAGGGCATGCGATGCCAGCAATTTTATAAATGATAGCTATTCCTAAAGGAGGTCGGAGGAGGATTTGACTATACATTTGTGTGGAAATGCCTCAAGATATTTATTTAAAGCCGTGGTGGCCGAGTGGCTTGAGTAGTTAGTTGCATGCGACACAAAGATCGCTAGTTCGAATACCGACTGTACCAATGAGGTTTTTTTTAACTTAAGTAGTGACTAGAGCGCGACGTTAGCATGTAAAATATATCTCTGGCGGAAAGTGGGTGTGTGAATACTACCTATAAACGTCTGCCTACCTCTCCTACCCTCGTGGGAAGACGTGAGGACATTATTAATATACATAATTTTTCATATTATTCATCCAAGTAGGTTTGTATATCAATTTTACGCGCGTTCGGCCGCCAGGCACTGGTAGTTCGATATAAAATAGGTCATATCCTTGTTGTCGATGAGACCCATGAAGTATTTTGAACCAGTGCAGCGACGAATACGAATAAATGACAATATTTTAAGTAAAAAGGTAAGTATGACCCGGCAAATGTCAGCCACCCCAAAGATGGCGCAACGAAGCACCTTCAGCAGACCATTACGGTCAACTTGGCATTAAGCGAAACAATAATTATATGTTAATTATGTATCCTCGCTTATATGGCCGAGAATATTGTTCCTTTCATTCCAAATGTTCTGAATTCGAAAACGTACATATAGAAATGTGTTCGAAACCTGCGTACTTGCATAAGGTGACTGATGAACGTAGGTGAAGCCAAAAAAATCTGTAGATACATTAAGTCTAGAGAGAACTGGCGCCACACTCACTGCTTATCTTGCGAGGGACTCAGCGTGATGATATGTAGGATACAAGTTATTAATCTAGGGCTTATCACAGAAACGATGTACGCTATTTATAGGTATGATAGCTTGTTTATCGTATTGAACAGACAAAACGACATATTCAACACGATTTATCTTCACGTGCGCTGTATTAAGCTAGGATAAAGTACCTATATGATTAGTCACACCACGAGCTGAACGGTGAAGGAAAACATCGGGAGGAAACCTGCATACGTCTGAGAATAAATTCAAAGGCGTTTGTATAGTCGTGCTGTAGTAACGGCGATGGACTCGCCATCTGTCACGTTGGCACCTAATATACCTCTGGCGGAAAGTGGGTGTGTGGGTATTTCCTATACACCTCTGCCTACCCCTTCGGGGACCCTTGTGGGAAGGCGTGAGGATATATATATATATTAAGTACCTATATAAATAGGCAGGAGCCTTACATCCCAAAACTTCAACCTTATTGAAGATCACAGCCAAATATCACTGCTTCTCAGTGATGCGATGTTTCTGTGGCAAGGTTTCCAAAAAAATTCAGGGAATGGCTTTAGTGGAGAATTGGGATCCATTGTTGGATCCGTCACGCCGGAATTGCCGACATGACGTCAGTAATGCGAGCGTGATATCTCTAGTAGCTATCACATATAGCATAGGCATACTGCTTACCTGTTAACGAAGAAATGATTAAAATTGCATGCAGAGAAATATTCAGATCAGAGGATGTCGTCCTTGCGAAGGTATGAAAGACCTACATACGATGACGACACTCGCAGGCGACCTGCGACACGATACCAGTGCATTAAACATTGATTGTATAAAGGTTGCAAGCCAAACTAGCGAATGCCGAATTCAAGGTATAATACCTTATTAAAAACCTTCTGGCCGTGTAGTTAATGTTTGCACCTATTGCAATGTTTACATTCAAACCCCGGTGGAATGTACTAACGTTTTTTAACATTTCAGCCATCTATCAAAAGAATTTACTAATAAGACCACGGTGGCCGAATTGTTCGAGTAATTGCCTGCAACATATAGGTTGCAAGTTCGAATGCCGACTGTTTTTCTGAACTTGATTACAGTGATTAGTCAAAAAATGAAAATATCGAATCCGATTGAGATGTAATTCAATGGCGTACTTAAGTATAGTCATACTTGAGAAACGGCGATGGACTCGCCACCTGTCCCGTCGTCACCAAAATCTGTCTTAGTAGTTCTGCTCCATATTCTATTTAATATAATTGATATATATTTTTTTATTATTCATATTGAAATACGCAGTTAGATTCGTTACTGCAGATTATATGCAGAATTAAGGTCCATTCATTTTGAACGTCAATTGCACGATAAAGGATTTTCATTTTTGTATGGGGTTTCATATACTCTTTATCACTGTGCTAATATGTGATATATTTGAAAAACTATTCGGCTTTCTATTTCTCCGCAGAAAAGGTGGTTAGTATATATTATTCGTTTTTTGAAGATCGCTAACGTAAAGAGAACTCTAAGTAATTGCCTAGTCATTGTTTAGTAAAAATAATAAATAGTTGCGCTGAGTTTTATGGCAAGGTTCTATACATGTGTTGCAATACATTTTTGCATAGGTATTCAATATTATATCATATCACGCAATGTAATATGTTATTGTGTAAACAGCCACGCGTATCATAATACTTAATGTATGTGCATGTATTTGTCCTACAATTACGTGGAATTTTGTAAGTTGGTATCTGGTATCTCTTCTGTAGGTATAAGATCGTATTAAGATGCCTTGATTCAATCGTCCTCGATTTCAAGTATATCAATATACTTGAAATCTAGGATGATTCCAAGTTAAAACAAACGATAAAAGGACAACTTGATCATACCGAAGTGAAACTTACTGAAGCCCCGCTCCTTATCAGGGACTTCAGTCTTTTCATCCAGTTAATATAAATAATAATAATTTCTTCACGCCTTCCCACAAGTGTCCGTAGATAGCGTACCTATCGCCGTTACTCAACGATGTACATACGCCTGTGAATTACTTCTCAAACGTAAGCAGGTTTCGCTGTTTTCCTTCATATAGATAAATCATTCATAAGTTACAAATTGGGAACAGCGACCTCTAGCACTAGCGTTTGTAACTAAATACAGATTCATAATATTTACAATCACTGCTAGTTTTACTACTTGACAGCAGATGTCGCTACTAAACTAAGACTCCCACCGCTAGAGATCGCTTCTGTAGCTTTATAATTTCACGATCAATACCCTAACAAAATGTAATAGCATGAATGAAGACTATACTATATGGATATCGTCGTATCACGTCAAGTCTGTCACGTGGGAGGCAGAGCTATGAAAATCCAGACTCTGATGCATCATCCACATCAGTCTCTAGTAAGAAAAGCATACCTTTATTTATTTACAATCTCAGCATAGATTCGCAGTAGAACATCTTCAAAATACTACGGAATTGACAAACAAGCGTAGTTCCTACCTATGTTAGGATGTTACATATTACGTGAGCAATGTAAGAACAGTTGACGAACGGGTACCCTGCATTCTTCTGTACGTGTGTTTGCCACCTAGCTCCTCCTAAACGACTGGAGGGACTCTCAGGATGGTTTGAAAATACAATTACAGCTAAACAATTCCCTGCAGATCTGTATAAATCTTACTCACTGTAGTAATACACTAAAATAGACACTACGATTAACACTACGATCTGGTATATATAAAAACATTGTAACCATAGTTAGTAGGAGCTAGCCTAGTCACGCGACTCCAATTCCTGAAGCACCATCCAGGGATGAAATTTGGAGTTTCGAGAGGTACCTATAAAGAAAATAGATTCTTATCTATAAACTTGCCGTGGTGGCCGAGTGGTTCGAGCAGTTGCTTGCGACACAAAGATCGCAAGTTCGAATCCCGACTGTACCAATGAGTTTTTCTGAACTTAAGTACAGTGATTAGTCACACCACGAGCTATAGGGTGAAGGAAAACATCGAGAGGAAACCTGCATACGTCTGAGAAGAAATTCAAAGGCGTATGTATAGTCGTGCTTGAGTAACGGCGATGGACTCGCCATCTGTCACGTTGGCACCTAATATACCTCTGGCGGAAAGTGGGTGTGTGGGTATTACCTATACACCTCTGCCTACCCCTTCGGGGACCCTTGTGGGCGTGAGGATATATTATTATTATCTTATGAATAATAAACTTATGAATACGTTACCGTCGTCGCTAACTTCAATATAGCTGTCAAATAAAACTTAGAATTGACACTTGCATCCAATTGAAATTCAACAAGAGATAACACAGCAGGGTCCCTCCTCATTACTACATTCAACAAGTACCCGCGGTTCACTTCGAGTTAATGCCCCGGACACAAGTTGAATCTATTGACGTCAACTAAAGATACTGGCACAATAGTCTCAATGATTATTTGTTTAAATCAATACACGATACAACAGAACATGTAAATATTTGGTATAGTTTCACGAGATCAGCTTAGCGAGATCGCTATCAAACATGCTTTATTTATGTTTGTTGTTTTTGGGCTGGCTTTGATTTGCTTGAAATTAGTAGATGTAAAATAAGGAATATCTACGTAATTAATATGCTTCGTATTACGCACCTCTCTCGTGTAGTTACACCTTTAGCATGAATACGAAGCAAGTAGGCCACGAACAGAGTGTATCTGTATGCATCGGCCACACGCTATCGAGGCCTGAACTGAGGTTAATATCTAGTCTTTAACCTAGGATACATTATCAATATATTTGTTAGTACAGAAGAGCGCAGTCTATTGCTGCTCCTGTGTAGGTCCTGTGTGTAACGAAAATGCCATTTGTATAGACCACTAGGGTTAGAAACTGCAAACTTGAATTCACAAGTGACTACTCAAACCATTCTACCACCATAGTTATTTATTCTAGTAGTTTTTTCCATAGATTATGGAAAGCTGCAGGACCAGCAAGCTCGGTAAGCATCCATAAGCGGCGGTAAACGCTTACCACCAGAAACCACCATAAGCTTTTTTGGCACCCTAGTGGCATTTTTGTGTAGTAACTATATCCGCTTGTGGGAACGAGTGTTTTCGAAGTGGCAGGCAGATTTCATCCAATTTTTGATCTAACATACATATGATGTTTATTCGAATTGTTCCTCGTCCCGTATTCGAGTTCTCAGAACTATTACTACTTTCCCGAATAATATCGTGACTAAAAGGCATTCAGCCAGGCACTTCTTCAGCAAGTTCTTAAGAAACCTGTGGGATTAGGTCATGATCTGCAAGCTACAGAGCTGGGCTGGTAGCAATCATTTAAAAAATTTGGCTGGCTTAATGCTCTTAGTTTAATACTCATACTCATACTCTTGGCTAAGCACGGACAAGGAAAGGTACGTTATGGCTGGGTCGGAACGAGTGGGGTTGGAAAATGTGACACTTTCGTGAAGTAATTTGGTTTGATCTGGCTTCCTGAAGGACTTTCTTCTCAGGTGGTTCACATGCCTTGTGAACTAGTTATAGTGCACTAGCCGTTGGACAGGCGTTGCCCAGTGCGGTGATAAAAATATCTATCATTAAAACTTTGTAATAATAATAAAGCTAAAATAATTGTAGTTACGGTCACTGCACGCGACCTCCAGCAGTTCAGACTTGGGTGGCATTGAACAGTGCCAACAATGCTATGTCGAGCACCGTGTGAATTTCATATAATTTTTTTAACACCCGAACCTCGAGTTCTGGGAACTTTTGTCACTTTAAATTATCAATGGTGAGACCATGAGCCCTCCAACGAGGCAGAATATAGGCTAAGTAGCACAGTTAAGAGCATCGCCTGTGGGCTAGGTCTCGGCTCAGGGCATTCCTATTCCGCGAGCTAGGGAGGTTAGCTGAACTGCTATTACTATTCTTTGGTCGGTAATTTGTCGGTTTTTTGTTTCCCGAGAAGATCCTTCCTCGCAAAACACACTTTCTCTTGAAAGTGATCTCCAATTGATATTATTTTCGGTTGACGCAAACATATATAAATGCCAAAGCTCCTGACATCGTACTTAGTAAGTTTTGTATACATATAACGGTATTATAATGTACACGTGAGTAACACGCTGTCTGTGGAAAAGCGCGCATCGTGCCGGGCGCTGGCTTTCATCGCGTCAGTCGCACTTAGACGATCTGTTGTGGTGCCCGTCTGCTACAACCGCTTTGATTGTATCAATATATGCCTGAATCAAATTGAGAAATAAAACTCACTTACATTCCGACTTTATTACAAAGTAGTTTGGTTTTCTTTGTTAAAAACGGTTTTTTTTATTTATTGCGTCCAGCTTTTCGCGGAAAGAAAAGTGCACGTTGAGTGTCAACAATGCCAGCGGAAGCGGAAACCAGGATAGTACTTCGCGAAGTCACGCCGGAAAGTAAGTTTCTATGATAATTCTTGTATAAAAAATTAATTACTTATTTATTAAATGTGTTAAATTATAGATAAACGACTTGATTTTATTACTTTCAATACGAATTCTGCCTCTAGTTCAGGCAGTAGCCAATATTATCATTATTTGTTAAAACGTAAAGTTTTGACTTATATTTTTATCTATTGTTTTGTATAACAAAACGAAAGGTTTAGAAAATTATATTAACAGCCAACACTGTAGGACGAAACATGAATTATCATTTTATTTTAAATATTGTGTTTAAAACTTTGTATTTTAATAACAAAACGTTTATAATTATTTTCTTTTTTAATAATTAGCAACATGTACATTTTATTGAATAGTCTAATTCGATCAAAACAAAGCTAAGGAACTAACTATCTTTCGTAATTTCAATCTGATAATTTTGGGTCACCTACAACGTCTCCCTCTGTCCATAGGTAATATGGGAATAGATATAATTATGCTAGAAACTATGCGCATGTCTGGAGATGGATTTATATACCCAGCTTTAAATGAATAATTTTCTCACTTACGACAACCATACCATAGGCCAATGTCTTCTGATATTATTGGCCGATGGTCATACCAGCTCATTGGAACGGCCAATGTCATTGAACAGCATCGATCCATGAACATTCGACTAGGTCCTAGATAACTTCACGGCCATACACAGACGCAACAAAACTTTGTGCTCTGCAGCTCTGTTCTGACACACTTGTATTCCAGATAAATATTCTCCCAAAGCCGCTTGATAGTTAAGAATCCTCTTCTTCCTATCACCATTGACAGCTACTTGAACTGAGTACTTTTACTGCGACGTTCCACAAATTATTGGGCTAATTTGAAAAGATTGGGCGATCTTCGAGCGGTATAATCCTGTTATTATTATGAATGCTAATGATTGTGAGGATGTTTGTTAGTATTTCACGCCGGTAGGTACGACTGAACAGAATTGGATGAAATTTTAGTTCAGATATAGATCATAGCTGGATTAACTAAAATAGACATAGGATATGTTTAATTCCAGGAGAAAAACTACCAAGGAAATCTAACATATTTTATGATATGATAATATATCAGACAAATGTGAATCGCATAACACATTATGTTATAAATTCCAACGCCGATTTCTCATAATTCCAGCGCAATATTATTATACCCGGTTATATTGGGCAGGGTTTTAACCCGAGAAGCAGACACTTTATAGCAAGATGATAAGCCACACGTCTGAATGTCCATTGGGATATGAATCCATCACCATTTGCACTAAACAAATACTTGCACCATCAACCTGGCAAGCAGCCAGAGTACCAATCAACGATGTAATGAGCTTGCGAGACTTAACCTTCTAATAAGTTATAAGTTACGTATTCCAATTTGCATATCGCTCATATATATGTAATAAATTTTGTAGCGATGCATTCGTACACTAGATTAAGTAAGAGCTAGAGAAACCACGGGGTCGAATGGTTTATGCAGTTACCTGCAAAATAAAGATTGAAGGTCGTACAGTCTTAAGAAATTACTATTTTCTGAACGTAAGAATTTGAATAGAATCTTCACGCATTCCTACGCGAGTCCCCGTAGTCATAGGTAAAGGTGTAACACAACCCTCATAAAAGGCAAATCTCGAGAGGAAACCTACAATTGTGACAAGTTTACGACTTTGTATGGTTTCGGATTCATCATATGCAACGGTGGCTGCTGTTGTCACATCTGTGAAGCAATGAAGGGGTTTATTCGCCCTTTCATATCTAGACGCCTTCTGACCAAGATACAAAATTAGATGACTGTTTAATTACGAGTGTAGCTTTGCTGACGACCTCGCTTAATTTACATACATAGCGGGATGATATTAAAATGTATTATAGAAATTAAAATTAACTGAAAAAAAATAAACAATAGACGTTTTCACGACATTAATAATAGTCAAATTAAGAATGTTTTTGTACGTGTCAAACCTTGAACGTTAAAGGTGTCCTTCGTTGAAGAACATAAACTGACTATATCTAGGTATTATAAAAAAATCCAATATTTTCATACAATTACTGTAGTTTTCAAGACGAATTATAATTTGGTTCGATTGGAGAGAGCTTTGATAAAATGTTTGGTTTGATATCCACGGCTACCTGCTATCACTTATCTTTCTTATCATCAACGGACAATTCTCACACACCAATCGGAATCGAACCGGTCTTGCATGGTGCGTTTTCAAAAGAGGTTCCAGCCCCAAAAATTTGCAAGGCGGCACGAGCACGGCATCGAGAGTGCGAAAGGGACGGCTGTAAAGACTTCATATACATGTGTCGCTTACACAATTATGTATTTAATTATTATTGCAATCGTTCGTTATGGTCCGATGTTTTGGGTTAAAATCTTAGTCTTCTGATATTTTATTTATTTTGCCCTTTTATACAAAGTTGTTCCTTGACTATATATGTAGATACATAGACTTAAACTAGAAAACATCATAGACACGGTAAATTATGAGAGTGGAACTACATGATCTGATATTTATTAATTTAATACCTATGCTAGTTTATAATGAATGGTTTTTATTATATAGTGTTTATATTTAGTATTACATTCTAAATAAAAAAAACTTGACAATCTTCAAGAAGTGCGTAAAAATATATTATTTATTGTCTGGGTGACGCACGAGTACTTGTATATAGCAAACTGGAATTATGAATACAGACATATATTTTTTGTTACATAAATTCAATTGAAGGTTTGATAATGGCGACTACTTTGATCCACCAACACTACGATTTGTATGGCACCAACGTCAATCCATAAATCAAATTCTACGTCATTTCTGGTCTTTGGTTATTAATCGTCGTTTAGAAATTTTACATTGTGGTATACTTTAGTATATTATACCTTAGTATACCATTCTAAGTACTACGACTAAATGCTCAAGCGATTTGATTAAGGTTTTTATATGAAGTCCCCTGGCCTGTGGCCGTATTTTCATTTAACCTTTATCACTGTTTCCGGCGTATGAAATGTATGTGTAATTGATTTAATTAAGGACGACTGCGGGCTCACAGCATCACTATAAATTGCTCATAATGAACAAAATCTAATAACACTAATCTATTGCCTGGAATGATTCATTTTATGCTTATACGAGTGAAAGTGCGATTTAGTATATTACAAATAAGATTGATTCACAAGATAATATACCTATATATAGTCTATGGTCACACGCAAAATGAAATGATAGGACACGGTGAGCTTAATAGCGGATATCAAACGATGCTAAGTCGTTTTCGATGGCTTGTAAATATTGTGTGCAGTAAAATTCTATTATGGGACTCGATTGTAGAGATATATATACATATATATCTTCAAGGGTCAAAGGGGTAGGAATAGGTACATGGCACAACTTTTCGCCGGAGATACAGTTTAGGTGCCAACGTGTTGAATGGCAATATCCATCGCCATTTATCAAGCACGACTTTTCATACGTGTTTGAATGTCTTCTCAAAAGAAAAAGTTCAGAAAAACTCATCAGTATAGGTATTTGGGATTCGAACTTGTAATCATTGTGTTGCTGGCGATTGCTAGAACCAGTCGGCCACCATGGCTCCTGCATAAATATTATAGAGTGGTTATGATGAAAATTTTCATATTTTATTATATTTACAACCTCTGTCGTGCTATAACGTTCGTCGTCTGTTTATAGTTTCCGTATCAAGTATTTTATTGCAATAAATAAATTGAAAGTTACAAGAGTTTCAACATGCGCACGACTAAAAGTCTAGTATCCATAACATGAATATATTGAACCGTCAAATGATGTTGTGTGTCCTAACGTAATGCATTTTGAATTGAGGAAGAGCATGCGTTGTATCATATTAACGGGATTTGATTATGTCTGTCACAACACAATGCAACGCTCGATCGACAGTACTTAATCAGTGTAGCTTCCTGGACAGTATAAACTAAGTTACTTATACATACATATCATTAGAATTTTAATGAGACATACATTTTTCTTATTATATCACTGACTATTCACTGATAAATAAATAAATATATATAAATCGATCGAACACTCAAGGACGGGAACGTCAAGAATACTCGAAACGGGCGAGCATGTATGAAGAGACTGATGAATGTGGACGAAGCAAAAGGGGTATGTAAATGTAGAGAACTGGCGCTCTACTCTCGCTGCCTATTTCGTAAGGGGCTCGGCGCGATATTATATATATACCTATGTATATAAATATTTACAGGGTTACAGGTTCGACTTAGATTCCAAAAAAGGTTGAGGTGTGTTGTACGCCACACACACACTTTTCGGTATATATTTAAGCTGCCAGCGTGACAGATGACGAGTCGCTATATCTTAGGCATGAGTCAACAATATATATCGCGTAAAAAAGTATTTCGTAAATCAATACAATCAAGTTTGATAGTAATTAACTTTATAAATAATACACGTAACACCAATTTGGTAGAATGCATAAAGAGACTGCTTAAGCCTAGATTAAACCTGCAATCTCCCAGCCTATGTATCTGACCTCTGAATGTATATTTTATACACCACAAAGTAGCCATTATTATTGATAGCTAGTAATATGTTTGAATGTGCCCCATTTATAAATTGAGTTATCTGGTTGTCCTACTTAAGCATTATAAGCATCTGTTGAAATAATGAGTTCATATTTGAATATTCACTGAATAACATGATTACACGTTATGATATCTCAATTATCGCGTTGTTTTGAAATCAGGTCAAATTAGAGCATAATTAGGAATGAAGCTCGTATCAATATCGGAGATCTAATATAGTGATTAAAGTTAAAATTCAAATACCTTATTACTTTCATAGCATCTTGCCGCTCTCTGCCTACCCCGTGATCCATCATGGTTAGAGCACTAATTCTCTGTAGACTTCCAGACTTTAACTTTTTTTTACTTTTGTTTTCTTTCACCGTAAAGTTAAGTTAAAAACCAATGAACATACGTTCTGAAAAACTCATAAGTACAGACGAAAGCTCACAACGGGCTCAAATCTGCAATCCTGGCTTTGTTGCAATCGGTTGAAATTTGTAGCTCACATTTAAATCGATATTTGGAGTCGCGTGGTGTTGTTCATAGGCTGCGGCCTACATTCGCAGACGCGTTGTTTATGGTCAAGGTAAATGAATAAGTCGTTGCGCAAACGCATACTTCGCAACCAATAAATGTATCACCTACACCCTTCTCATATGCTTCAACTCTGAAACAAGTTTCAAAACGCGTCCCCAATTAGTCGTGTACATAATATATATGATCATCGCGTTCTAAAGCTTATGAAATCAGTAAACTTTTGCTTATGTAACTTATTACATTTCTATTCTATTTACTATTCAGACATTTATTTAAAAAAAAAAGCCGTGGTGGCCGAGTGGTTGCCTGTGACACAAAGATCGCAAGTTCGAATCCCGACTGTACCAATGATTTTTTTCTTAACTTAATTACAGTGATTAGTTACACCACGAGCTTTACAGTGAAGGAAAACATCGAGAGGAAACCTGCATACGTCTGAGAAGCAATTCAAAGGTGTATGTAATACATACTATACATACTATGTATAGTCATGCTTGAGTAACGGCGATGGACTCGCCTGTCTGTCACGTTGGCACCTAAATATATCTCTGGCGGAAAGTAGGTGTGTGGGTACTACCTACCCTCTGCCTACCCCTTCGGGGACCCTAGTGGGAAGGCATGAGGATATATATGTACTATTCAGGCATCCAAACATTTAATTAATCAATAATGAATAATCACGTCATCATACAGTGCCCGAAAGTGTAATTTTTTTACTGACTTGATATAAGGCGGGAAGTTCCTACCTTCTAACCCCAAAAATGTTTAGCCTCCTAATTTGTCGGGGACCTACTTTTGATTTCGTAATATGTTTGCTTGGTTAATTTGATGGTTATATTAAAAAAAAATATTTCAGTTGAGTTTATTTCTTGTCAAAGTTCCTTTTTTTCACTCCAAGAAATGAACAAAAGAACATTATCTATACACATAAATTGTGACAACGATACTACAGAAAATTACAACTACTTTGCCTGTTATCTAATAGTGAAATGGTCGCGTACCATCGATAGTATTGTGCAATAGCAAATGATCATATCATAATGAACTGCATAAAAAGTATTATCTTAAAATGTATTATCAGAGGACATCCGTAGGTACCTACCTCCCAGACAGATAGCGAATGTAATTGGAAACTAACTTAATCACGTCTGTCACGTCCCTTTCCGCAATGCGTTATCGGTGAGATAAGTGTGACGCCAACATAGACATTTATCTTCTAATAGTTATCAATATATTATAATGAAGAAGCATAAAATAGAGACTTAGTGGCCGAGTGGTTTCAGTAGTTATACCTGCAACACAAATATTGCAACTTTGAATTCCGACTGTAACAATGATTTTTCTGAACTTACGTACAGTGATTCGAAAACATCGAGAGGAAAACCTGCATACGTCTGAGAAGAAATTCAAAAAGGCGTATGTAATAGTCATGCTTGAGTAACGGCGATGGACTCGCCTGTCTGTCACGTTGGCACCTAATATACCTCTGGCGGAAAGTGGGTGTTTGGGTATTACCTATACACATCTGCCTACCCCTTCGGGGACCCTTGTGGGAAGGCGTGAGGATATATTATATTATATTATTATATGATTTAAATTCATCGGTCGGGAAGTTGTAAAGGACGGGGGAACAAAGACTGGGTACATGGACTTTGGTATAACACTGATGAACAAATATATGACTTATCGCATGACACACTGTACACTCATCGTGCTGTCCACTATTCCTATACATACTTGTAACATTGATTTCGCTAACATTCAAATGGCTTTAATTAAATTAAAAGCTTTGGTAAACCGAAGAAAATTTTAGGCAGTTCAAACGTTTCTTCGTCAAAAAAAAATAGTTATTCGAGTGTAGTGTCTCTTGAATTTTCGGGCTTTATATCCTGTATATTTTTTGTTTATCTGTTTTTTTTATACAACAAGAGTGGCAACCAAGCATAGGGCTCACCTGATGGGAACCGGTAATCGTAGTCTATTTACGCTCACGATACCGAAGTATCACTTGCGCATTGCCACTCTGTGTTCAGAGATTTATAGTGTGCAGCATAATAGGTTTAATCCCTCTGCTTCCAACACAATGTCACAATCCTCCACCCTCCCCAAGGAGCTCATTACTGGAAACCTTATTCACCGCGTAGGAACACAACACAAAAAATTGTTAAATAGTTTTCACCCTTATCTATAAATATTTTAAATTTGTAAACTCTTCCTTACTACTCTAACTCCTACACATGCGCCCATGGATATGTAGTACCTATATTGTGAATTCGAATACTCCTAAATTTGTTTATATTGTTCCATAGAGTAAACACTTTTACAAAGTAAGGTAACTTCCCGGCAATGACTGGCATTAAGACCACGCACCAACGACGCGCGTAAAGGAAAGCAAACTTATTTCTAGATCGGGACAATGAGAAGAAGGCCACGTGTAATCGTGCATTAACCTGCCACTATTGGCGCGCCACCAAACATGTGCTCGCGACTTGCATCTAAACAATCCAAGCCAAATAAGTTTAGGCGCTTACATTCTCCTCACAAAAGTTTCAACAAGTATTATGACGAGGTATGCATAACCTTGATTGCCGAAAGGTTAGAACAGTCACCTACAAATTCAAAAGTGTAGATTCTGACCCGACATTCTGTCTAATGAGTTTCTTGGAGGAGATTTAAGTTCTTATGTTGTATCGTGACGTGAATGTTGGGAATACCCGTCATTGTTACATACATCATGACAGTTGTTTACTACTTATTAATTACTCAATCAATATTCGTATTAATCGTGTATATACTTTAATGAATTAAAAAAAAAATCCAACTTACGGGTAGGTACATGGTATGTAGACAACATCTTGAGCAAAGCTGCGTACACTCGAGATGAAATTCTGATTTTTTTTTTTTTTTTTTTTTTTTTTTTATACCACTTGGTTGGCAAACAAGCATGCGGTCCGCCTGATGGTAAGCGGTTACCGCCGCCTATGGACGCTTGCAACACCAGGGGTATCACTCGCGCGTTGCCGACCCTGCAGGAATCTTTTCACACCCTTCTTGAAGAACTCCATGCTGTACTCTCCAGGGAAAACCTCAACGGGGAGCTCATTCCACAGCCTGAGCGTTCGCGGAAGAAAACTTCTTTGGAAGCGCACAGTGCGAGACCTTTGTGGTTCCAAGGTATGGGGATGAATTCCCCGTCGATTGCGAGAGGTGCGGTGGTAGAAGGTGGAAGTGGGCATCATATCGAACAATTCTGCAGAACACTCCCCGTTATACAAGCGGTAGAACACACACAGGGAGGCAAAGTCTCTCCTCAGACTTAGTGATTCCAAGCCGCTTGTGAGCATGGGATCGTCGACAATTCTAGCGGCGCGTTTCTGAACCGCGTCAAAAGGCCCAAGCTGGTATCCAGGGGCTCCAGCCCACAGGTGGCAGCAGTACTCCATATGTGGCCGAACTTGCGACTTATAAAGTTGCAGCCTTTGTTGCGGTGTGAAGTACTGCTTAGCTCTGTTGAGCACACCGAGCTTCCTCGACGCCAGCTTAGCCTTGTCCTCTAAATGACCACGGAACTGAACGTCGCTAGAAATATCGACCCCAAGGATCCTAATGCTCTCCGAGATGTTCAGGGGAGTGTTCTGGAATTGTGGAGCCACAGCGAATGGAGTTTTTTTTGCGGTGAACGCGCAAACTTGTGTCTTAGTGGGGTTGAAGTGAACTAGGTTTAGTCGACCCCAATCGGAGACACTGCGAAGTGTACTCTCGATTTCAGACACAAGTCGTTCGCGACTTTCCTCCACAGTGGAACGAGGGAGATTAGCACGGCCCGTGTAGTAAGTGTCCCCAGTGCTGTCGTCTGCATAGCAATGAATGCCTTCAATAGAAAGCATGTCATTAATATGCAGAAGAAACAGAGTCGGGGACAACACAGAGCCTTGCGGGACGCCAGCATTAATTTCCATGCTTTCGGAGCAGCTACCGTCAACGACGGCTCTTATGCATCTGCTGGACAGAAAGCTGGCGACCCATTTGCATAATCCCTCTGGCAGTCCGTAGGATGGAAGCTTCGATAGAAGACCGCGATGCCAGACCCGATCGAACGCTTTCGCCACATCCAAGCTAACAGCTAATGCCTCACCTTGACTCTCAATGGCGAGTGACCAACGGTGCGTGAGATATACTAGAAGGTCACCCGTTGAGCGACTGTGGCGGAAGCCATACTGTTGGTCACTCAACAAACCGTGACCCTCTAGATATCGCAGGAGTTGCGTGTTAATCACTCGCTCCATAATTTTGGAGAGGAGGGAGGTGATGGCGATCGGCCTGTAATTCGATGGGTCTGATCTATCGCCCTTTTTGGGCACTGGGTGCACGTGGGCGGTCTTCCACGAAGTTGGGACTTTTTGGGTGGAGTAGGAAAGCGCGAATAGGCGCGTCAAAACAGGACACAGTTCAGGAGCACACTGCTTAAGCACCACTGCCGGAATACCGTCTGGCCCGCTCGACTTATGGACGTCCAGAGACAGCATCTCCCGCCGGACCTCCCGTTGGGTTATGCTTATCTCCGGCATAGAGTTCTCACACCGCAGGATAGTGGGCGGTGTGGCGCCTCCGTCATCCATAGTCGAGTTCGAGGCAAAGAGAGAGCCCAATAGATCCGCTTTCTCTTTGGCACTGTGGGCCAAGTTACCATCCGGCTTACGGAGTGGTGGTAGGGACGACTGGCAAAAGTTTCCCTCAGCAGCCTTGGCAAGGGACCAAAAAGCACGGCTGCCAGAAGGGTAGCTAGCGAGTCTCTTACCAATTCTGCCGACGAAATCGAATTTCGCCCTGGCAATCGCTCGCTTACAGTGCCTCGAGGCAGCATTAAGTTTCCGCTTTGCATCAGATATGTTGGGGTCCAGATTGGATCGAGCCGTGGTCCACGCCTCATACAAGGCTTGCTTGGATAATTTAGCTTCCTTGCAGGGCTTATTAAACCACGGCTGTTTCTTTACCCCTGTAGCTACTAGCGAGTTTGGGATGTAGCATTCCATTCCCGCCAGTATCGTCTCAGCGACGGCTGCTGCACAGGGGTCTGGATCTTCTGATGCAAAGCAGATCTGCCTCCACGGGTACGATGCGTAAAACTCACGCAATCCATCCCAGTCTGCTGCCTTGTAGTGCCACATGCGCCGCCGCCCCGGGGGTCGGGGCACTTCGGCCTTTGCGCACGGCACTTGCGTCCGGACCAGACAGTGGTCGGATGTGCCAAGCGGCGCACCCACCGAGATGGAATAGCTGTCCGGTCGCGTGGTCAGCAGAAGGTCCAGTAAAGAGCTTGTATGGCCCTCGATATCAGGTATTCTGGTTGGTTCGTGTACCAGCTGCGAGAAGCCATAAGCCAGGGCAAGCTCGTAAGCAGCCCTCCCCGCGCAGTCAGTGGACCGAGAGCCAAGCCACTCAACATGGTGAGCGTTAAAATCTCCTAAAACCACCAACTCCGCGGAGGGGTACTGCTCAAGTACTTTGTCCGTTGTCGATTGCAGGTGCTCAAATAGGCGAACTGTGTCTGTGTCACCGCTATGGGACCTGTAAAGGCACGCGTAGATTCGGGTGTTGCCACCATAGTCTACGCGCACCCACAAAATTGACAGGTCTCTGTCTTCAAGGCCGTGGAGACGTCGACAGCAAATATCCTCCCGGAAGTACATACATACCCCGGCGCGGCGCACAAAATTGTGTTCCATCTTGTACCCGGGGTAGTTCAGGTACGATGTATCATCAGGGCAGGATATCTGCGTCTCCGTCAGAAATAGCAGAGTCGGCTGTGTCGTCTCAAGGTGTTGGTGGACTGCATTTAGATTAGAATGAAGTCCCCTGATGTTGCAGAAGTCCATTTTTAATATGGAAGGGGAGGCCGCTGGGAAACTTCTACTATTTTTAAATTTGGCCATTTTAGATTTCTAAGGGTGCTGAAAAGGAAGAAGAGGAATCGTTGTGTCGGCATCAAAGAGGACAAAGCGCAGTCTCAATCCGCCGCAGTGATGTACAGGTAGTGCGGATTGCCGGAGCGGAAGTCGGAAGGGCCCCCGATCCCCCCCTGATGCAGCGGCCGGGTCCACTCCGGTCTCCTCCTCCGGCACGACCACTACACCAAGGACTTTACACACATGTGCGGGTCAGCCTCCCAGGGCGGAGATTAGGTGATCCCTGGGTTCGGGACCCCTACTATATGCGGGCGGCCAGCGGACAGCCGTTTCACCGGGTCTCCCTAACAACCGCACCGACATGCCGCGCCTGGTCACCACCACGGCGGAATTGCACCACTGGTCCTGTGCTGCCGACACACCGCTTCCTCTTGGAGCCTGGCGACCTTACTCACCACAGGAACACGACACACCCGAGGGTAATGCCATTTAGCTGCGATCTTCTGTAAGGTGGAGGTAATGGTACCAGTCGGGCTGCTCCGAATTCGAACGGCAATTAACCGTTGTGCCCTCCCTCCCGCAATGATTGATTTGCCAGCCCCTGATTGCCATTTTCGCTATCACACGGCACCTAAATATACCGGCGAAAAAGAGCGCCTTTGCGAGCGCTTGTCACAAGGCTTGACCTAAATCATGACGCAAAATACATATAAAAAGTTAAATAGATTATACTTAGAGGATGCCTACGTTTGAGAGGCAATTTGAAGACGTACGTTACGTTTACTTGATAAACGGCGACGGACTCGCCATCTTTAACGTTGGAACCTAAGTATATTTCCGGCGAAAAGAGGGAGTGTGAGTGGGAGGCGTGTAGTCAATCATGAATACTTAATAACTTATTAAGTTATGCTTATTACAATTGTATGAATGTCGCAGGACTGAATGTTGTAGGACGCGTCACTGTGACCGATGAACCCTATCTGCATTGAATAACAACCAGTTACCAGCGCAGCGATGCGCAATTAATAATCAATGACTCAACGAGAGCAGCATAGACAATCAATGTATTATTTTAGTACTGGCAGTGTTTTGAGTCATTTCTAACAATCACTGGATGGTTTTTACTTGTTGTTGGTTATTACATATTTCACTATATTAATAAGAGATAATTATATAATTACAGATACGTTCACGTTACTACATAATATTATTAGATCAAGTTACAAATACGTGTTTATAAAAAAAATACGTCAAAAACTTCTCGAAACCTGCTAGCATATTTGAAGCGACTAATAAATGTAGATGAATCGATCTATAATCTTCTGCAGAGAGAATTACGCATGTTTTATTTTCAATACTTAATTTCACTTAAAAAAATATATTTATAGGCATTTCTAAGTGAAATGGTCTCAAATTTTGCTAGCATCAGAACAATGTCACTTAAATAAAAAGACGTGACACGTAACCACAGATAAAAGAAACGAACTAGTTTAGTAGTCTATAGTTACGTTATAATATCTTGAATGCAACGTAATCCAGCCATGTTATCTAATATTATTCGCAACGGATTCTACGGTACTAATGCAAAGTAGGTATTTAATGTTTATGTCAAGGTTACAAATAATATAATTAAGTTATGTAGGTAAACAATTTTTTTTATTTATTCTTTCGCTGCTCTTATGTTTATTACTTAATACCTTCTAATGTAGGTAGTGATCTATTTATTACGTCAGTTCGGGTATTAAGTAGTAAAAGCGTACTTCGATCGAAAATGCCAAGCCAGTAGGGTTGTTAGAATAGCGTAATTAAGTGAGCCTACTTAATTGCGTTTGCTATCATTATTATATAGTGCGAACGAGACAGGCATATTCTAAGACATCCTAAAAGCTTCTCCTTTCTCCCTTTCTTTTGACAGGTATGTATATCGCCATTGTAAAGCCCTAGTTGCAAATATATATATATATATATATATATATATATTTTAAACATTATTTATTACGTTTTTATTATGACCCGCGTTTTCATACTACATAGTAGGTACTTATAAGTTTTGCAATTTCCATACATTTTTTTTGATAAAAATTACCGTATGGCAAATCAGGCTAAAAATATATCTCTGTGCTAAGTTTCATATAGATCCGTTCAGCCGTCCTGGCGTAGTTGAGTAACAGACATCTCTACAACCTTTTACAGTTTTAATATTAGTTCAGGTCAGCTTTAGTTTCCCAGTTTAACACCTGAAACGTATCAGATATGCTGTCTTTCCAGCACGTTGCACGTAAAACACAAAACCGCCTTGTGGTCTAGTGGTCAGAGCTCCTGGCTGCGAAGCTTGAGGTCGCGATTTCGATTCCCGCTAAGGGCAGATATTTGTGTGATGAACACGAGTATTTGTACCTTAGTCTTGGATGTCCTAATTATTTACCATCGTAAAAGCTTTGCTTAATTTGGGGCTATGTCAATTTGTGTGGAATTGTCCCCCATTTATTTATTATCTATTATAGACATACAATAGTTCGCGTCGTCGCAAGGAATGTGCGCCACAAGTGCCAAGATAATTTCTATCCCCGTTCGTCAAAGAGTAAGAAATTTGCGTTGTTTCGAGGCCCGACCAATTAACATACAACTTACATTACATTGTCCATGTACCATGCAAATGTTTTAATTATAAGAGCGACCGCTTACCTACCTAACATTATTACTTAGTGGGTGACAATAGTCTTTAATTGCAAAGCATTATGGCTACATGATGCCGAATATGGAAATCGACATATACAGTTCATTTTAAACATTTTGAAGTTTTTAAATGGAAAATCCCTCCAAATAAAGGTGCAAAAGATATAAAAAAGAAATATATAAAGTAAGGCACCGCTCAACCAAGTAATATGTACCAATCTTACTATATTTACGTTAATTATAAGTACAAGGGACAATACTCTTTCGTAAATCACGCACGCATCCCAAACACCTGGATCAACGACCGGGAATGACCCCACCGAAGACCTAGAATAATTTTATTGCCGCTACGCCCTGCGTTATATGATGACATCTTGTGACAAAAATATTTATTATAACATTTAGTTCTACTCGACAATAGATGGCGCTTATTTTGATTATGCTCGATACAAATATAGAACTACCTTATTACCGGCAATTATCGTTCTTTCAATCTCTTTATAATAATAACTAGCTGTCCCGCCCAGCTTCGCTCGGGTGAAAAAGTTAAATTGCCCGTAACACGATCGCAGCGCCACCTATTGGGTCCAATTGTAAATCTAAACCATTCTCGAATCTAGCTTAAGACAACACACACACGAAACACAGAAACACACAGAAAGCTTCGCCCGGGTAAAAAGCTAAAATTCTTGAAACTCGATCGCAGCGCCACCTGTCGGGTCCAATTTAATATAGCCTATGTTACTCGGGGATAAAGTAGCTTTCCAAAGGTGAAAGAATTTTTGAAATCGGTCCAGTAGTTTCGGAGCCTATTCATCACTAAACAAACAAACAAATCTTTCCTCTTTATAATATTAGTATAGATAAGTCCGATAATAAGGGGAATGGGGGCCATGTCGGCGTTGATGGGCAGTAATGGTCTGAGCAAGAATGCTCGAGTAACTGCCGATCACGTCAGATCACGCCAGATCACGCCAGATCTATTCGATCGGATGCGATCTGGCGAACGAGGGTGTGATAGTTAAGATGAAGAAAGGCATGTTACATTGGTTTGGACATATAGAAAGGTGGTGAAGAAAGATTAACGAAACATGTACCTACAAAGCGAAAGTGTGTGCAAGAAAAGGCAAAGGAAGACCACATTCCAACTACCTAAATCAAATCGATCGGACACTCAAAGACGGGAACGTCAAGAGTACTCGTAACCGTCGAGCATGTAAGAGACTGGTGTATTTGGACGAAGCGAAAGAGTTAGCGACTCGGCGTGATGATTTTTATGTATGTAAAATATAGAATTAGAGTTATAGGTACATGCAATTTGTTGATAACGAATTTTTATATACATATATATTACATGGGATTCTAATTGGATGCAAGATAATCATAATAATAATAATATGTAGTAGGTACCTACGTAGTTAATATCAATAGTACTTAGGTAAATCTTGAATTAATCACAGGATCCTTTCAAACCAAATTAAAGAACTTTGATAAATCTTATATCACTCTTAAGCGAAATTTGATTGACAAAGCGATTACTATATTAATTAAATTTGTTCATCCTTATCTGGGAATTAATGTAAGTGTTTTCTAATTCTTTTACTTAAGCATACCGATTAACTACTCAAAGGGCTTTACGTTGAAGGAAAACATCGAAAGGAAACCTACATAGGCTACGTATGTATATTCGTACTTGTGGGACGGCAATTGACTCGCCACCTGTCACGTTGGCACTTACCTATTATATTTCCGGCGATGGTGGAGCGTGGTGTCACATCTCTGCGAAGGTAATCGAAACGACCCCATCGGACCACATCGGACCTTTGTAGGACCTTTCAGTCTCTTGTAGGAAGTCGTGAAGACAAATTATAAGATTGTCTAATTGGTGTAAATGACATTGCATGCCACGAACTTTACGGTGAAGGCAAACTTCTTGAGGAAACCAGCATGTGCTTAAGAATACAGACGTACGGACGTATGAAACGTGCTTAAAATACGGCAACGTATTCGGATTCGGTTCACGTTGACATCTAAATACATCTCTGCAGAAGCGAAAGGACTTCTCTTTTTGGGACACTATTGGGGTGGCGTTAAAAACAAGAAGGATAAAATATAGGTAAAGGTAAAATACTTTTGAGGGAAAACAATCCACTCATTGCAGTTGGTGAATTGATTTTAGCAGAATGCTAATTGCTTGATAATATCTTTATTTACGCATCAAATAACCTCTAACCACCAGTTTCCAAGTTAGCGGAAGGTTATAATTGTACAAGTTGATAAGGAAGTGCTAATCATTGTATTAAGTGATGTCATTCTGGTGACAGATGAAGAAATAGCAACTAAACTTAAATAGTGATCCTAAGGGGGAACAATATATATGGAATGCCGGACAGTTCCTTAAACGCGACCACTAAATATGTTTCCAAACTCGCAATAGCAGAGGTTATTCCAATATTTTAACCATAGAAGTGTTTCAGTAGAAGCCGCGGTGGACTCATAATTCAAGTTCGCCGCGTAATGTACAGGTTGCAAGTTACGACTGCACCAATGAGTTTATTCTTAACTTAAGTACGGCTTAATCACACCGCGCATTATAAAGAACAAATTCAAAGATGTATTCTTAGTGCCTAAAAGTCAGCGTTGACCTGCCATCTGTCTCGTATTTATACCTTAATATATTTTCCATTAAAAAGAGGGTTAAACATTTGGGAGTGGAGAAATTTCAGCCATAGATTCGACAGTTCATTTTCAGCAACAGCTTAACTAGTCTGTTAGATCGCTTTTGGGCCTCGGCGACACCACCACGCTGTTGACGGGTGCTAGTTCAAGGCAAAGAAACCCATGTCTCTATGGCACACTTGAGATAGTAGCGCTCGGCTACTAAACAAATTTAAGAACGTGAAGCGACTTTACACGAAGCGACGTGATGATGACTAATTCAGTTGAAATTTAAATTCTTATTCTGACCTAGAACCCAGGCTATAATTATCAAAGAGATATGTTAATAGAGGTATATGCCGTGGTTGCCGAGTGGTTCAAGCAGTTGCCTGCGACACAAAGATCGCAAGTTCGAATCCCGACTATACCAATGAGTTTTTCTGAACTTAAGTACATTGATTAGTCACACCACGAGCTTTACGGTGAAGGAAAACATCGTGAGGAAACCTGCATACGTCTGAGAAGAAATTCAAAGGCGTATGTATAGTCGTGCTTGAGTAACGGCGATGGACTCGCCATCTGTCACATTGGCACCTAATAAACCTCGGCGGAAAGTGGGTGTGTGGGTATTACCTATACACCTCTGCCTACCCCTTCGCGGGGACCCTTGTGGGAAGGCGTGAGGATATTATTATATTATTATTATAATAGAGGTAAGAAAGAGTAGAATACGTAGTACATACATATCATAACGCCGAGTCCCCCGTGGGGTAGGCAGAGAGAACAGTGCGCCAGTTCTGTATTAATACGTAGATAAGCAAGTTTATAAACAATCATTTGGTGATGAAATGATCGAAAAGACAACAATGAGTAATATTGAAATAATAATAAATTAACGTAGATAACGAACTTATTAAAAAATAATTTAGTACGGAAAGGTACCTTGCACGTTTTTCATGTTCAACGATAATGCGCGTGCGATGATGCTATTAAATACAGGTGAGCATGTCGATGTTGTTATATGAATGTTGGGCGCCGTTGCCGCAGTACGGTCCGTCGCGGGCACCACTCATCACACGCCTTCTCGTGTCTAAGTAACAATTGTTCAACAAAAGGAATATTTCTCTTGTACATCAGTGACAGTTCACTTGGAAATAATGGTGAGATGTAAGTACTTAAATTGCGACTTTTACCTATTTTTTATTTAAGTTTACCTGTTTAATGAACATGAAGCTTAACTTAACCCTATTAAAATTTAATTATACCAACAAGGATGTTTCCACACATATACTAAAGGATATATATTTACAAAAGGATACACGAAATTACGTGATCAAAAAAAACTCAAGAATAGATGAATAAGCATCTATAAGTAAAGAAACAAACAAAGGTTTTCTTCTAAAGGACCTGAGTGACTACTAATTGAACTTATTATCATGTTCTTTTATTGGAACAGTTAGTACCCACTGACATGATTTATCTGACGAATATTTGAAGGTATATTTTCTTACTCTCTTAACGAATCAATTATAGCTATTATATATGTTTTTTTTTCTTTTTTTACTATAAGTGTACATATATAAGTGCTTTGGCTTATATATATATATATATAATTTTTGTAATAAATGTGAAGATTTATCACTAACTAAACCACATTTATTAATTAATTCATAATTATAAAATTACTTTATTAATTTACATACTCTCCCATTTACAACGAAATAATCGTACAAATTATTATAATTATTGAAATGATTATTGTCATTTGAATGATTAAAGTGTAGTGTACAGAAGTGTAGATAGTTCAGAGTGCTATTCCTACTTCTATGGTGGCATACAAGCTTCCGTCTAATGGCTGCAGTAAGCTTTTCTCACCCTCCTTAGGGAACTTCATACTGCATGCAGCCACTCCACTGTCTACTCTGTGGATACCCACGACGGGGAGTTCATTTCACAGCCTGAGCGTTCGAGGAAGGAAACGCACAGTGCGAGACTTGCTGGTATCATATATCTTTTGGTGCAGCTCAATGTATCTTATATACTGTTCCGATTGAAATAAATTCGATGGATATTGATTATGACTACACAAACCGGTTATCGGAACATCTACTGTCAATGTTACTCATTTACAT
Source organism: Drepana falcataria (assembly GCA_945859725.1). Taxonomy (NCBI): domain Eukaryota; kingdom Metazoa; phylum Arthropoda; class Insecta; order Lepidoptera; family Drepanidae; genus Drepana; species Drepana falcataria. The sequence continues at coordinate 3,680,642 of OX243923.1, read as the reverse complement.
ATTGATTCCCAAATGAATAAAGTATGCGTTTCGTGTATGAACCACCAACTAGGAGCGTAAAATTTGATTTAATTTGAAGATTTTTTATGGTTAAATATATCCTTTCTGTTAAACCAGCTAATCATTTAAGTTTATGTCTCATTTCATCCAAATCCTTTAAGCTTTTTTGGCGTCACTGAATAACAAACATGCTCTCAAACTCACGCATTTATAACATTAGTAGGATTTTAGTGTCAATTACCTTCAGTATGGTTGGACATATACCCTTTACGTACGACGACCACTGCCATAAACAAGTACATACCTACTTACACCCGCTCGTGTCCCAAACCGGTTTGTGATATCGATGTCTTTGTTGCACCCATTCAGTTAAAAAATTGGCTCGCTTTCCTCCTTGCAAAGTATACAACTCTGCAAACTTTGCAAGGTGTTCGCTGTTAAAATGTAGTCAGTTCAGTATCTCAGAGAAGTCACTGGACTAAAGTTATTTATTCAGGGTTAATTTGTAGGTACTAAGTGCAATATCTAGAACCTTCCTGTACACCACGATTGAAATTATATTAAGCTGAGCATTATTCATCGTTTAAATTACAAAGGCAACTCGTATGCTAGGACGTGAAACTATAAATTTTCATGCCTACCCACAAAGGTCTCCGAAAGGGTAGGGACTTTACTTTGGTACACAGACGCTTCTCGCCGGAGATATTTTAGGTGCGTATGTGACATGCGAATTGCCGTTGCTCATGAACAGTTTTGGATTTCTTCTCAATCATATGAAGGTTTTCTCACGATGAAGGAAAAGCCTTCACCGTAAAATTCGTGGTGTTACTAACCACTGACCTTAAGTTCAGAAAAAAAACTCATTAATATAGTCGGAATTATACATATACGTTAGAACGGATTCCGTCATAGCTATGTACTTTTTAAAACAATACCAAGCAAATCCGTGCAAGTCTGAAGTGTGAAATTAAGGTTTAGTTTATATAAAAAAAAATTATTCAACTAAATGGTACATCGTACAAAAGGTAAATGATAAATGTTTAGGCACATAAAAAACTCCTCACCAATATTATATCGAATACCATCGCCAAAACATTTATTTCCGTTCCTCCACTACATTACCCCTCGTAATAATAGCACTTAATCGTTGGACAGATTTCATTTTTCCATGACGTCATAATTATTAGAAAATAATAGATTCAGTCATTCAATTACGTGTTATTACTCTGTGGACAGATGCTGCATTCCTAATTTCATGCTGCTGCACATTTTACACAGTGTAATATATGATTAAATCTACATATATCTTAAAAAAGACGTGGTGGCCGAGTGGATCGACTAGTTGCCTGCACCACAAAGATTGCAATTTTGAATCCCGACTGTACCAATGAGTTTTTCTGAACCTAAGTACAGTAATTAGTCACACCATGAGCTTTACAGTGAAGGAAAACATCGAAAGGAAACCTTTATACGTTTAAGAAGAACTTCAAAGTCTTATGTATAGTCGTGCTTGAGTATCGGCGATGGAATCGCCATCAGTGACGTTGGCACCTAAAATATATCTCTGGGGCGCCCGCTGGTGTCTGGTGTGTCTGGTGGGGTACTACCTTCACACATCTACCTACGCCTTCGGGGCCCTTGTGGGAAGACGTGAAGATATAGTTTATTTTTGTTACTTGGGAATATTTAGTGTTAATGTGTAAATATAATTTATCTTAATTTAACAAATATTATAGTCTTATACATTTTTACGTACTTAAGCAGATTTCCTCTCGATGTCTTCCTTCAATGTTAGTCTTAAGATGTGAGTAAACTCTTAACCTTTTAAAGATTATCATTTACAAATGTTAATTACAAACGTTACCTTATTTACCACGTTATCTCTTCTTATTGGGTATTAGTAATTATTCAGTAAAATATACTAATCTTGATAATTAAATGTATAAAAATGTAAACCTACTCCCTTACTTCCCTTGTGGGAAGGCGTAAGGATGAGAATTGTTAAAGAGATCGAATCCACAATGAACGGGTCCGTAACCCTGTCTTCAGCGAGGAGTGATTAATAATGACAATAACTACATCTGGGATGTGGACTCCGAAATTATTGTACGGCCAGCAAAAAGTATCGACCAACAAACACCATAAGAGACTCTCGTTAGATAGTTGGATCAAGAGCCTGAAACAAAAAGCTGTGCTCATGAAATACAATAACAAGCAAAGCTGTATGATTACTGCTGAATTTTTTATTACATATATTCAGTAAAATTTTTACTCTGTAATTAATTTAACAAGACAGATGAGATCCAAAATTAATAAAATACCCAAAATAGCCTATTAAAGATATTTTATCAGATTGTATTAATCGCTTATAATTTGATGTATGTGCTATAATTATGCACACATTGATTTAAGTCTCTTAAAAATTAATTACGTTATAAGACTTTGTACATAGGTAGAGTTTTTGTTTATCACAAAAAAAAAATACATTCCGTAATCTTGAATACGGCCTGTATTATATAAAGTGACCAGAGGTATCATTCGCACATTACAGAACTTTTGTTGGCCGGTTTCCGTGCTAGCAGCATAACAAACGAATGGCTGCCACATCTGTCAGCACAACCACGCTAAAAGCTACCTCCGTTTCTCATCATCCAAATCAGTTAAGCGGAGTTGACATCAAGTTCCATATATCCTTACTCAAAAACCCCTACATATTATTTAATAATATAAGCAGGACGAATTTGCAATAGGCGTTGCCTTACAGAGGACCATTAGGTATATCCAACGTCCTCAATATTAAAAAATATATACTTGCCATCATAGTGCAAATCCAAATCTATGTGTATCTTACAAGAACGCTGCATTTACTACTTAATAAGTAAGTGATGATATTTGTTGTTCCAGTCTCCCAGCACATGCTCACAGAGCTGGACCAGCTGCCAGGGGTGCAGCTCGGTGACTTCCTCCTACAATTCGAACTGGATGAGCCGCGAGAGTCAGTCCGGGAGATTGCGAGAAGGGAGCTCCGGGAGACACCAGAGGTCATCAAACCTGCTGTTGAAGAATTGCGCAGACTCCTTGAAGGTTCGACTGACGTTAGGGAATAAATATGTGGTTGAATGAGGGGGATAGACTTAGATGCTTGCAATATCACCATTTTGATGTATAAATCTACCTCAAGGGAATAGGACATTCCCGATTTTCTACCATTAAGATTTTTTTTATGATGGCCATATAAACACGGATTGGCCGAGTGGTTACGTAGTAGCAATCAATAAAAAAATCAACGTTTCTTTGAATTTCCGTAAATAAACAGTGATTTAGCTCACCAGTCTTCAAGTTTTGAGAGAAGGTACGGTGATTTGTCTCACGAATCACACTTTACTTAGGTATAGGTAATCTTGAAGAAACCTGTAAGTATGTATCCGAGAATTGTAAAGCGTAGCTTCTAGTTCAGACGAGTATTAAACATTTTAACTGAAGCCTCAAGATTTTGAGCACCCTTTTCAATCTGACTTTCCAATCGACGATAGATCACGTTTTGCAGTAGTGTAATGATAATAGTGTGACGTGATGATTGTCTAAGTACTGAATGTCATGAAATGTATCTTTGAAATTAAATGTAATCTATCACCTTTAAATTATTTGTACTGGCTTTAATATGACACTTTTAATAGAAGTAAGCAATTGCATCGACTTCAAAATGTAATTACATTATAACAAAATTATGAAATGTAAGTAGGGACCTTTTTGTAAAAAGGCGTGAATATAAAATTTAAACAAGAATTTCAATTACTTCTATATTATTATTATTTTGATAACTATTTCAAGATATTTTTTTGTTTGATGACATTTCTTAGCTTATAGAACTCTTCGATACAATGAAAGGAAGTGAAGGAGGGACGCCAGCTAATCTTAATACATCGCAGCGGCTCTATGCAATTGAGCGATGTATATTTCTGATATAATAGGTAATATTTTCATTGTATATATATTTTACTCTAACAATAAAAATATATTTTACAGCTGACAAAGACCTGCATGTGCCATTAGACAGCGAAGCGTGGCTCATCAGATTCCTAAGGCCTTGCAAATTCTACGCGGAAAGTGCCTACGACTTGGTAAATATTTTCGCACACTTTGTATCCCATAATAATAATAACATTACTATATATATGACAATGAAAGCAATTAAGTTGCTAACTAACCTCTTTACCCACTTACTGCGCTAAGCACTAGCTGTGCACCGCCGTTCCACTCGCGTTCAATTTGATTATACGTATTAAATAGGATTACTGCGCTTATACGCTTCCTTGGGTTGTAGCATGATGATAACCTTCCTCAATAAACGGGTTATCTAATATGAAAATATTTCTTCAAATCGTATTAGCTGTAACCTAGATAAATGCGTAACCTAGACAAAGGAACAACCATTGCCTTCTATAATTAAATACATTATCCAATCCGGAGCGCACTTGACCTAGCAGTATAGATTCGCCAGTTTTAACTGGACTTACTGATAATAAAATGAATTTACCTCTTAACTTTGTTTGCCCATGCGTTCCATTAAAATGGCAGTTAGGTCTATTGGTCGGGGCTGTGTTGCTTAAAGTCACAGATTCAGTTTCCGCTGACATTGGATATTTGGATCTTTAATCTTGCATTTTAATTAATACGTATAAATCTATCTACATCAATGTCTTATATGCATAGTTTTAGATAAAATATTTGACCCAAACCGGTATGCTGAGGCTACGTGCCAAGAAGACTAGCAACATTGCCACGCTGGATAGCAATGCTGAAAGTAGTTAGTTATACCACTGTGTGGAATCGTCCCTAGTAATGATTATCACTAGGTTATGTCATATATGCAGATAAAGCGGTACTATGGGTTCAAGCTGAAGCACCACAAGCACTACGATGGACTGACTCCCAGCAAGGAGACGAACGTGTTCATGCAGAACGTGCTCACGGTCCTGCCCACTCGCGACCAGTTGGGCCGCAGAGTCCTCGTGCTCGAACTTGGCAGTAAGTCTTACAAGATTCGAAATACGGAAAGAAGAGTCACATCCCGTTATTTGTTGTCTTTGGATCATATTCTTTCCCATTAATCTATACCACCTCTAAGTGACCAGAACAAAGATATCAGAAGAACTGTAATTGGATGTAGCCAGGATGTGGGTCTGTGTAACAGCATCCTGGCGAACCCTAATTCTGATGAATTACTAGGTTTATTAAAGTTATATAAGCGTAGATTTTAATATTTTTTACATTAAGGTGACCTCACGGATTGGCATAGTCGCTGTGCGACCAAACTCCTTAAATAAAGAGATAACAAAATCTATACCTAGAATGTACCGCGATTAAGTAACTAGACATGTTCATCTAGTTTCCGCTCATTTCGCACTACTCAAAGATAAACAACAAACCTAATTAAATCTGCTCTTGTTGTAACTTAGATCATACTCGAGTGAAGGACGGAAGGTCAAAGGCTTTATGCTTATTTTATTTATTTTTATTTTTTTTTTATTTATCCTCACGCCTTCCCACAAGGGTCCCCGAAGGGGTAGGCAGAGGTGTATGGGTAATACCCACACACCCACTTTCCGCCAGAGGTATATTAGGTGCCAACGTGACAGATGGCGAGTCCATCGCCGTTACTCAAGCACGACTATACATACGCCTTTGAATTTCTTCTCAGACGTATGCAGGTTTCCTCACGATGTTTTCCTTCACCGTAAAGCTCGTGGTGTGACTAATCACTGTACTTAAGTTTAGAAAAACTCATTGGTACAGTCGGGATTCGAACTTGCGACCTTTGCGTCGCAGGCAACTGCTCGAACCACTCGGCCACCACGGCTCTTATGCTTAATCGGCGAAAAATATGCTGCAAACAATGTAAGGAGATAAAACGGTAATTTCTATGCTTACAAAGGCGGAACATAATGTCCCTAGGTTCTTTCATGTTTCCGTGATGTACAGTCTTAAAAAGTACTACTGATCTACTAGATATAACACTTATACTAACTACTTCTAAAATTGCTAAGAGTGAGGTTTTATGTGTGAAGTATTTTATGAACAGTGAAAACAGTCGTTTGAAGATGTTATTATTGTACTTTCAAATGCTGCTTAACTAATTAGGTACAGACGTGTTATGAGACATTTGTAAACTATAGCTATCTTAAATATGAATTAATTATCATTGCCTTTAGTGCTGTGACGTCAATTTGAAATTAGAACGCTTGATGTCACTACAATAAAATTAACCTTTTTAAATAACATTTCTCGAGAATTGGGTTATCAAATGCAAACAAACATGTTTGTGCTATACAAGTTATTAGTTTCAGAGGATTTCACTTTGAAATTAAAACATAGAAACCCAGTTGATTTATGATTTCAGTTTTTAAGATTTCTGTTCTGTATTAAGTTTTGCCACTAGGGTGTACGATATATTTACATATACAAATAATAAATATGTATTTGTAGGCTGTATGTTCAAACGAAATGGAATGTTTGTTACTTTTCTCAGAAACAATAAACAGAACAGAAGTAAATATTGGAACATTTTTCCAGTATTCTCAGAATATAATACTACTTAAAGTAAATTATTTTCCGTTGAACCTGCTGAATTTTTTTTTTTTATATGGATATACATATTGGTGTATCCGTTATAATTGACAATAAGTAAATAAATGTTGATTACATTTATTATCTCTAGGCTTACAGACTTTAAGTAGTCAAAAAACATTGAATTATTATTTCGTCTAAGCAAAAGACGATACAAAGAACCATAAACTAATTGCTATTACCGTTGGTAGCCGGTTTGACTGCATAAGTGGCGCATGCGCAGTTCCGCACTAGTTGAAATTGTACCTATATTGAAATGTAAAAAGTAATGGAACTCTACGGAATTAAATAAATGTACATAAACAAGCAAAAGCATACACAGCTTTTGGTTTAAAAAATAAGAAGTAAGAAAAGAAAGAAAGAAAGAAGTTACCTGCAGACTGCAGGTAACTTCCTTATTTCTTTCTTTCTAACCACTTTGAGTAGAAGCCAATTGGGGATCGGTAGTATTATAATATAATTAAAGATATCATCACACGGTGCCGTATACACGTATGCGAATACGGCACCTACACCTATTTACGTATGTATCAGTGCGATATAAGCGGATCAGGTTCTTTACATCCACATATATCGAAAAAAAATGCTGAATTACGCGTAGTATTGTAGTAGGTCTATTAAAACAAGAATAGGCCTATTTGAGAAACTGCGATGAACTAGTGATCAGTCACGTTGGCCCCTTAATATATCTTTGCTGAAATGGTGTTGTTGTAAATATATCTGTGCTGGAAAGCGTGAAGCCATACATAACCAGTTATATGTGTATTTCCAGAAAATTGGAAGCCTAGCAAATGTTCCTTGGATGAGGTGTTCAAGGGCTGCGTGTTGTTCTTGGAGGCTGCGATGTTGGAGCCCGAGTCACAGATCTGTGGTGCCGTAGTCATATTTGACATGGACGGCCTCTCCATGCAGCAGGTGATGCAGTTCACCCCACCTTTTGCGAAGAGAATCGTCGACTGGCTCCAGGTGAAAAGCACTTAAATTCATTACAGTAAAGGTCTGAATATTAGGCTGCAAGTACCAGACGCATTTTAAGCCGACATTTTACCATCTGGCGCTTTATCCTCTGCCTACCCCGTTAGGGACACGGCGTGATGATATGTAATTTTTTTTTCTTATTTCATAGCTTCACGATTTGTACATACATACATATCATCACGCCAAGTCCCTAACGGGGTAGGCAGAGGGTTTTGTACAACAAACTTTTAAAGATGTGCGCGCATGTAGCTCACAAACTGGTAACGCCGTAAGTCTAAGTCTAAGCTACACAGAGCTCCTTAGCTGTTTTGATTAGCATAAAGGTATTTGCCAGGCAAGAGGGCTTTTGCTTAACATAACCCATGAACAATTAAGCGGTTAAAATCAGAGGCTACCGGAACTTGAGCTACAAGAAACAATACAAAGAGGCTAAATATTCATCAATTACCATCATTTATCATAAACAATCTTCAACTATATTCTGAATATTGAATTCTATTCTGGGTCATTACAACAACATGTTATATATCAATCGTATAATAAAAAAAAAATTTAAATATGTGAATTTGATTGATATCATGTCTCAAAATCTACTGTGGCATTGGATCCCGGGGCCCTGAATTCAGAAATCGAAATAGCTATTATCAAAATTAATAATATTGCTTATTTCCAGGATTGCATACCGCTTCGTATCAAAGGGCTGTACATTATCAACCAGCCGTACATCTTCAACATGGTGTTCCAAATCTTCAAGCCATTCCTGAAAGAGAAGCTGCGCTCGCGCATCACATTCATAGGCAGCGACCGGGACACCCTTTACAAGTACATCAACCCGAAGAACTTGCCTGAGAACTACGGAGGAACCCTCTCCATACCGAGGGTATTGGGTTCTCAATGGCTGGAATTACTGCTCATGTGTGATAAGGAGTTTACAGGTGAGAACTAAATGCACTATGAAATAACAAGTAAAAAAACATTGGTATGCTTTACATTTTGTTAAAAATTTTGTATGTTTACAAAACGAAAAAGGATTGTATGCCTTCTGGCTTGGGTTAAGAGCCTGGGTGGCCCAGTTGGTTGAGTAGTTGCCTGTATAAATCTTAAAACACCCTGAAATACGAAATTAATAGAACGATATTTTACATTAGGTATTTTTCTCACGGATGACAAACAAACAGCGAGTGGTTTAACGTTATTGTTATTCTAGACGCGCTATTAGATAGATGGAACAAATGGAAAATACTGTGATGTTGGGTGAAAAAAAATTACCGCTTACCTAACCTAACCTAACCAATGTTTATATTTCAGCTATCAACTCTTACGGTTACAAGAAGATGTGATCAAATAATGCGGAGTTCACTGATTTTACAATGGAATGTGATATTAAATAGACATATCGTGATAGCTAAGTGATTTATCATTACGTACAAAATAGGATAAGAGTACCTACTTTTATATAAAACGTTTTCTCTAAGTAATTACTTTAAATTTTAAATGGTATATTATCTCTAGGCCTTATTATAGTGCAAGAATATTAAAGGGGGCATCGTACCTGCTCGGGAGCCCTTGGGGAGGGATATGAGGATATATTAAGGTTTAAATTTCTATTTACGTCTATTAAATTTACTATAGGTACATATGTGAGGGAATGAGTTACTGATATATATATACATAATTTATATTTTTATCACCTGTTATTTAATAATAAAACTTTTGAATAAAATATTTCAAAAAATACCATGAAATGTGTATGAATAAAATATGTATATTTAGTATATTGAATGTTTATAAAAAGGAAAGGAATTATTTATGCCTCATTGTAGCTTTAGCATAGCTTTTGTTTTTCTTTTCGTACATTTATTACAATAACCACCTAAATTATTATGAACATAAAATACTATACATTTATAATTTTAAAATATACTGGAGAAATTGCAAAAATTATTTACAATGGTTCATAATTGAAACATTTCCTACTGTGATACAAAATCCAGCTGCAGGTATCCTAACCGCAAGAATATGAGATATGTATTTGATATTAATAAAAGGGATACATTTTAAAGTTTTTATTACTTATTTTTCCTTTCCCAAATCTAAAAATCACTTCTGCCTACCCCTTCGGGGACCATTATGAGAAGGCATGAAGAGATATTGTTTAACTTACTTAACTGTTATTAAAAGAAAACAAAGGAAAAACTTATGCAATGATGTTATTAGGCATATAACGTCACCGGAATTGTAAGGACACCGCGAAATTATTATTATTATAATTTTTTTTAATACAACAAGAGTGGCAAACAAGCATACGGCCCACCTGATGGGAAACGGTTACCGTAGCCTATTTACGCTCACGATACCGAAGTATCACTTGCGCGTTGCCACTCTGTGTTCAGAGAGTTATACTGTTTGGCAACATAATAGGTCTAATCCCTCGGTTGCCAACACAATATAACAATCCTCGGTTTTCACGTATCCACGTATCCACGGTTTCCAGTAATGAGCTCCTTGGGGAGGGCCCAAGGAGCTCATTACTGGAAACCTTATTCACCACGTAGGAACACAACACAATAAAATTGTGTTATTTGGCTACGGACTTCTATTAGGTGGAGGTCTTGCCCCAGTCGGGCAGCTCCAAATTCGAACGGAGAATCCGTTATGCCCTACCTCTCTTAATTAAAAAGTTTGTATCTACCTACTTCTGAGAGAGTGGTATCTACTACTTGCACCGTCTTTTTCTATGAATAAAGTTTATGATAACTTATTTATGGCTTAAATTATGTATTATTTTGTCGGGGACCAAAAAAACTAATTATATGAAAGAAAATATTTTATTTAAAAAAATCCACACCAATCTCATTGTACTGTCATTAGAACTAATTGTCATATTTGCCGCGATTAATATATTAATTATTCATTATCAGTAAATCTATCCACTGTTGCTTCATTCAGTCATGTCTTGGTGCTGTAACCGAAAGAGTTGGCCACTGAAACAGGGAGATTACATACCATTAGTTATAGTTCTACAGATTAATAATTTTATAAACAAACTATTTATCTGTTGACAACATTGAACCATTGTCATACATAATTACTAGCAATAAATTCAGAAAGAGCACATACTGGATGCTCATCATTAAACCTCAATCGCTGTCGATGTGAGTGTACGTGTTATTGTGTCATAAGTACCAAAAATTAACATAACACTTGCATTGCGCATTAGAATCTACTAATTTAAATCGATAATTATGAATACCCATATTGACCAATAGAATACTAAATATGCTGATGACGTTATTGATCAGAATTATTATTACTTGTCATACTAAAATAATAAAACAAACACGTATCATGATCAACAATACTATCAATTGAATTTCTGTGTCATTAATATTCGCAGAGGTGTTTGCAAGTTCTTATAAAATATTAATTACAAATATAGGTACTAATATACAGAATGTCTCAGAAAATAGGACAGCTGCTTAAATATGTGATAGAGAGAAAAAAAGGGAAGCTACTAAATAAAACTTTATTGTTGATATTTTTTTACCTCATTTCAGCACAAAAATCGCCTGTAACGATAAAGTTGTATAATCTAACTACGTTTTTATTTTTTTCTGATATTTGTTGTAATTTGAATTTGTTTCTGAATAAAACTCATAGAACCATGATTCGGAATGAATATTACCCCTGTAATAATGGTGTCATATTGTTATCGTTGGAGCTATTGGTTTCATTTAATCGTCTTGAGGATATATAGGATATTATATATTTACAATACCCGGCAACTTCTAGAATTGATGTATTTTCTAAGATACGATCTATATTGTAAAATAGAAGAGGATTTTATTTTGTTATAAGGCTCTACCTCTTCCAGCAACTTCGTCAACAAATAATTCGTCGTTTAATCGATCGTAAGATGCCTTTCTTTATTCGCGATCACTTCATACCCTATAACCCTAGATATCTCTTCATTGCAAATTCGAACAAAAAAGCTATTTTCCGCACTTTTTTCGCAGCGAACAAATCTCAATTGTGACATTGCTACTTACACTTGAAGTTATCCTCGTAATGGCTCAGCATCTGCCACAACACCTCCCCAGGAACCTCCGGTTCGGGTAACAACCCTCCATGTCGCTTACGTAGAGCACTGGGTTCAATATGGGCTTGCAACGACGTCATGTCACTCCCGTGGAAGTATATACGCTTGCGCAGTTTGTCTTGCATGAAAGGTTTGAAGATGGCAAACAGCATATTAAAGATATAAGGCTGGTTCACGATGTGGATAGCCTTCACGCGAATAGGAACACAGAACTGAAATAAAAGTGATTGATAATGAAGAGTTAGCAATGCTGTATGTAATGGGAACCTTACTATACTAATGAAATCATTATTCAAGAGAGTGAAAGATGTATATAGCTGTCCATTCAGATTCTTGAGAATAGGCGCAGTAGAGAATCCTCAGATTGGTTTATTCGTTAGCTAGCATATATTCTTTTGTTTTAAGGGGTGTGTGTTTGTGCTTCACCAACATAAAAAAGGGTCGGCAACGCGCGAGTGATACCCCTGGTGTTGCAAGCGTCCATAGGCGGCGGTAACCGCTTACCATCAGGCGGACCGCATGCTTGTTTGCCACCCATGTGGTATAAAAAAAAACATTATTTGTTTATAGTTGTTTGCCTTATGAATTTATGAATCCAATGCTAGCTATTTTACTAGAAGAAGAATGATTTTTCATAATGTCATGCTCCAGAAAATCGTGATCCGCTTGTTTGGTGCTTAGGGAAATTCAAATAGATCACCGGGTCCCCCGTTCAAAAGTAACATGAAGTTCGTACAATATGTAAACTTTTTGTTTTGTGTTATTTAGCTGCAACCTTCTGTCAAACCGCTTGGTCTAATAGGATATTAAAGTTTTTATCAGTATGTACGTCAAGACACAATGAGTATTATTAGAAACCGAAACTGCCGGACCTGAATATCCGGGTATCTATACAAAAACATAGGTACTATAAAGAGGTAAAGTTTGTGAGTTTGGATGTTCGAGGCTATCTCCGGAACTTCTGCTAAAAAGGTAAAAAAAATCTGCTAGAATGGTATATTAATCCCTGAGTAGAGAGATAGAGATAGAAAGAGAGAGAGAGAGAGAGTACAAAGGCAACTTTTTTGTAATTGAAGACGGCAATAATCTAAAAATAAACATGTGTGAAGAGAAGTATTGAACTAACAACACAGGAATTGCCATTACAGTTTTTTAAGATTTTTCGCGTTTGGAATTTCAAATAGAACCTGTAATAACTTATTTGGCGCAGACGAAGTTGCACGGTACAACATGTTTTGACAAAAAGCAACTTTTTACAACACCTTGAAAACCTTGCCGTATACTAATTGCATTACATGTGAATAAACAAGTTTTATAGAAGTTTTATTTATACAAGTTATTTTTTAACACTAAATAAATGGTGTTAAAACCATAGACTTAATTATCAAAATTTGTCCTTATTTATCTTATGACTTACCAAACACCCAACATTAAAACCTTAAATCAGTCAGCAAACTCCTATTTCTAACTCTTGTGCTAAATAATTAGGCAAAGTTTTCAGGGGAATATGGCTCTTACCTGAATCCAATCAAGCATCATTTTCGCATAAGACGGTGTGAACTGCATGACTTGGCTGAAAGATAGGCCCTTCATTTCAAAGATGGCGATGACTCCGCATATTTGTGTCTGCGGCTCCTTCATCGCGCCTTCCAAGGCCATCTGTATGCCACGGAACACTTCGTGCAGAGGCACTTCACGTGGGTTCCAATTTTCTGGAATATGTTTGATTTATTTCGTTAAGAGAGAACTGGCGCTCTATACTCTCTGCCTACCCCGTTAGAGACTCGGCGTGATGATATGTATTTCGTTAAGGTTGCTGTCATGTCATATCTTCCAATAGGAGTCTCCCGCCTTTCCACAAGAATTACTGTAGGAATAGGCTGATGTAAAAAAACCCTCCGATCGAAATTGCAATGTGCCAACTCTTAAGCGTAGGTAATACAAGATATAATGTTTTTATTTCTTTGGTCTATGTTCTAGTTATACTACTAATATTTATATTCTCAAATATGTTAAGTATTTAAGTTAAAGGAATAGAAAATTAAAACTAAATTCGGTTAGTCAATTTTGAAAGCGTCCATAGGCGGCGAGCCGCATGGTTGTTTGCCCTGTGATACAAAAAAAAACTATTATTTTAGCGATCAACGATACCTTTGTACGCAAACTCACCTCCGGCCTCAATAATCATGATCCGCCTTCCGAACTGGTCCCTCGGAGACAATATAGACACTACAGAGTGATCAAACGTTGCCTTTACAGCTGAGGGCACCAAGTTTTGACAATAGTCTCGGTGCGACAATCTGAACTTGTAATACGCTTTTATCTGAGAATAAACATTTACTTTTAAGCCCAAGGGGTTCCGGAAGGCTTACGGAACGCCCAGGTTCAGAAATAGTCTGGACTATTTGTATAAATAGGAAGTGATACCAGTCTTAGGAACGTTCAAAATTTCAGCGTAGCTTAGTTTCGACTTTAAACTTCAGGCTGGCCGAGACCTCTAAAAAATTAGGCAGCCGTGTTAAATTCTCATGTCACTAGTGCCACCTTGACAGATGGCGAGTCTGTCGCCGTACCTAAGACACGACTTTACACAGGTATGTCATTGAATTTCTTTTCAGCTATATGTAACCTACATATGGCCTCCTCACTGTACTAATCGTAGTGTAGATACCTACTAGTGAACTCTACACAGTTCAGGAAAACGTGTTAAACAGTCGGGGTTCGAACTCGCAATTCTTCTCACAGTTGAGTACTTAAACCGCTTCTCCATGAGGCTTAAAACACTTTTGTATTAAGGGCACACCTTCTTTTAAAAGCTATTAATAATAGATGATATCACGTTAGTATGAGCCGGATTCGATATTTCTTAGATTCACAGCTTTTATCATCTTTATACATGTATTTAGGCCACTAACGTAACTTCTACAGCTAAGACACAAACATGTTTGACACAAGATAAATGTTACGATAATTATAAACTGCAACATCATGCACTTAATATAACCATACGCACCCTTTTAAACGCGCTTTCCACGTAGAACTTGCATGGTCTGAGGAATTTGAGGAGGAAGTCATCGTTGTCAATGGGTATAAAGAGGGACGGCTCACCTGATGAAGAAGAGAATCGATTAGGTAAAGAAAATAAACTGTGTTCAGTGGACAAATACCAATGCCTTTAGGTTGTGTTTTATTCCTGGAAAAAATCTACCAGTTAAAGTAAATTTACGCGTCTGGAACCGCACAACTAGTATTTATATATTAATATCACAGCTCTGATCTTGGATTTGTCTAATTGGTGGCTTTTTACGATTTTGCGTCATACCATTTGTCTAAGGTTTTGCTTGCATAAACAACTTTTTACGCTATATTTTTATGTATACCTACAACATTATTTTCGCTAGATTCTCTAGCTGAGCATAACTCATCTCAATAATCAGGTTCACTGTCCCTTTAAAGATTTATAAACGTCTGAATCGCAACTCTCTTATTTGTTTGGTACGTATTTTAATATTCAAAGGCGTATGTATAGTCGTGCTTGTGTAACGGCGATGGACTCGCCATCTGTCACATTGGCACCTAATATACCTCGGCGGAAAGTGGGTGTGTGGGTATTACCCATACACCTCTGCCTACCCCTTCGGGGACCCTCGTGGGAAGGCGTGAGGATATTATTATTATTTATTATTAATTAGATTGACAGTTAGTGACTTTATACGACACGTATTAAGTTTCCTTTTCCAACACAAGATGTCGCTAACCGGTTTGTAAATCGACCTAATTGTTCACACGTTTAGTAGCTAAGGAATGATAACAAAATATCCGCATATTATTAGAAACACACTTAAACTTACATACACTTGGTATTTGATTATCATTCGTATTTATAGTATAACTAGTTGTCCCGCCCAGCTTCGCTCGGGTGAAAAAATACGATGGTGGCGCCACCTATCGCATCCAATTGTGAATCTAAACCATTCCCAGATCCCCTTGAACACACACAAAAAATTTCATCAAAATCGGTCCAGTCGTTTGGGAGAAGTTCAGTGACATACACACTCACAGAAGAATTATATATATAAAGATAGTATAGGCTGTACATTACATGGGTGTACTACATATATCTACACATCAGCCTACCCCTTCGGGAACCCTTGTGGGAACTAGGAAGGTGTGAGCCGCATGTATTATTTTTATTATAGTATATTTTTTTTTTTTTTTTTTTTTTTTATACCACTTGGGTGGCAAACAAGCATGCGGTCCGCCTGATGGTAAGCGGTTACCGCCGCCTATGGACGCTTGCAACACCAGGGGTATCACTCGCGCGTTGCCGACCCTGCAGGAATCTTTTCACACCCTTCTTGAAGAACTCCATGCTGTACTCTCCAGGGAAAACCTCAACGGGGAGCTCATTCCACAGCCTGAGCGTTCGCGGAAGAAAACTTCTTTGGAAGCGCACAGTGCGAGACCTTTGTGGTTCCAAGGTATGGGGATGAATTCCCCGTCGATGGCGAGAGGTGCGGTGGTAGAAGGTGGAAGTGGGCATCATATCGAACAATTCTGCAGAACACTCCCCGTTATACAAGCGGTAGAACACACACAGGGAGGCAAAGTCTCTCCTCAGACTTAGTGATTCCAAGCCGCTTGTGAGCATGGGATCGTCGACAATTCTAGCGGCGCGTTTCTGAACCGCGTCAAAAGGCCCAAGCTGGTATCCAGGGGCTCCAGCCCACAGGTGGCAGCAGTACTCCATATGTGGCCGAACTTGCGACTTATAATGTTGCAGCCTTTGTTGCGGTGTGAAGTACTGCTTAGCTCTGTTGAGCACACCGAGCTTCCTCGACGCCAGCTTAGCCTTGTCCTCTAAATGACCACGGAACTGAACGTCGCTAGAAATATCGACCCCAAGGATCCTAATGCTCTCCGAGATGTTCAGGGGAGTCTTCTGGAATTGTGGGGCCACAGCGAATGGAGTTTTTTTTGCGGTGAACGCGCAAACTTGTGTCTTAGTGGGGTTGAAGTGAACTAGGTTTAGTCGACCCCAATCGGAGACACTGCGAAGTGTACTCTCGATTTCAGACACAAGTCGTTCGCGACTTTCCTCCACAGTGGAACGAGGGAGATTAGCACGGCCCGTGTAGTAAGTGTCCCCAGTGCTGTCGTCTGCATAGCAATGAATGCCTTCAATAGAAAGCATGTCATTAATATGCAGAAGAAACGGGGACAACACAGAGCCTTGCGGGACGCCAGCATTAATTTCCATGCTTTCGGAGCAGCTACCGTCAACGACGGCTCTTATGCATCTGCTGGACAGAAAGCTGGCGACCCATTTGCATAATCCCTCTGGCAGTCCGTAGGATGGAAGCTTCGATAGAAGACCGCGATGCCAGACCCGATCGAACGCTTTCGCCACATCCAAGCTAACAGCTAATGCCTCACCTTGACTCTCAATGGCGAGTGACCAACGGTGCGTGAGATATACTAGAAGGTCACCCGTTGAGCGACTGTGGCGGAAGCCATACTGTTGGTCACTCAACAAACCGTGACCCTCTAGATATCGCAGGAGTTGCGTGTTAATCACTCGCTCCATAATTTTGGAGAGGAGGGAGGTGATGGCGATCGGCCTGTAATTCGATGGGTCTGATCTATCGCCCTTTTTGGGCACTGGGTGCACGTGGGCGGTCTTCCACGAAGTTGGGACTTTTTGGGTGGAGTAGGAAAGCGCGAATAGGCGCGTCAAAACAGGACACAGTTCAGGAGCACACTGCTTAAGCACCACTGCCGGAATACCGTCTGGCCCGCTCGACTTATGGACGTCCAGAGACAGCATCTCCCGCCGGACCTCCCGTTGGGTTATGTTTATCTCCGGCATACAGTTCTCACACCGCAGGATAGTGGGCGGTGTGGCGCCTCCGTCATCCATAGTCGAGTTCGAGGCAAAGAGAGAGCCCAATAGATCCGCTTTCTCTTTGGCACTGTGGGCCAAGTTACCATCCGGCTTACGGAGTGGTGGTAGGGACGACTGGCAAAAGTTTCCCTCAGCAGCCTTGGCAAGGGACCAAAAAGCACGGCTGCCAGAAGGGTAGCTAGCGAGTCTCTTACCAATTCTGCCGACGAAATCGAATTTCGCCCTGGCAATCGCTCGCTTACAGTGCCAAAGAGAAAGCGGATCTATTGGGCTCTCTCTTTGCCTCGAACTCGACTATGGATGACGGAGGCGCCACACCGCCCACTATCCTGCGGTGTGAGAACTGTATGCCGGAGATAAGCATAACCCAACGGGAGGTCCGGCGGGAGATGCTGTCTCTTATTACTTTTTTCTTTATTTTTTTTTCTTATTATCTCTACAAATTATTCATCTTAATAATTTGTCGCCTGTATCTAGGAGCTCCGTTGACCAGGTTTGTCGGGTCCTAAACCCTATTGACTTAATTCCCATTACCCTTAATTACAGGTCTTATTTGATGATTAAATTGATTGAAACCGGTCTTGCCTGGAAGGTATTCAGGAAAAAACCCACTTAAGACTTACCTGTACTGGAATTGGCCAAGCGTGAGCTCTTACAAGAAATGTAATATGTATGAAACAACTTTCTGGACAAGTTTTGTTGTAGGACTATCGAAATCGGTATGTTTTGAATGCAAAGCAAATTTACACTTAATGATGTCTCAGTAAGATCTAAAAAATACAGTGGTTCTGCTAGTTTTTGTTAAGTAAATTGCAAAGTTATTGAAAGGGCTAATGCTTAGTCTAATATGTGAACACCCATTAAACCTCTACTGTATACACTACGTACGGTATACTTTATCATTTTGTAAACGTGGTTTATTGGTATAACATTAATATTAAAGACGGCTGAGGTGAAATACTAACCGCCGGTTTCTGGTACAATTTTAGCACGATGAATTAGTCAACACATTGTCACAATAACAATTTGTCAACAATCTGTCATCGAGCTTTGAGTTTCTAGAACGCAAATCATCGAAAAATTAACTAATCTACTGTTGACAGCCGAATTATTTTTTAAAGTATGTCTATTTCCCTCTAGCTTATAGCTTCGTCCTTGTCTTGCAATGTCAAAGTATTCCCGCCGGGAGCTAAAGATTCGTTAGTTGGACAAAAGTTTGATTTATTGTTGTTTATCTTGTTTGTTTAGGTACTTCAGTTTTCGTGTGATAAACAAGTGTAAAGAATATAAATAAATAAAGTGTAAATGTTAAAATGCCGCCGCTGTCGCGTAAAAATTACACAGAACGCGATCTATCTACTTATATTTTATTCTAATACTTATATTATATAATTTATAGTAATTCAACATATAGGTAGGTTCCCGACATGGCTGATGATGATGATTTGAAACTTGCCAATTTCTAATATTTTTGCTATTATTAAAAGATTATTTCGATTTCTGTAACTTTACACACTTATGTCTTAGGGTTTGTCTAAAGAGATTCATATTAAAAAAATATCAGATTAAAAATCAAATAAAATTATATGAATAAAAATATAACCAATCCAAAACTAAAAATCAAAGGCAATGTTCTATTAATATTTCAACGTAAGGAATTAGGAAACCAAAAGCATTATTGATAGAAATTAAGTTTTATATTAATATTGCTATAAAAAACGAAAAATTAAAATCGATTATTTTGTAACAACCCTATATCCTATTAAATCCGCTTAGAAATTGGAGTTCAAATCGGAATACTTGCGTTAACACGTCGATAATTCCTCGATAATCTACAATTAAAAATTGTATGTCAACAATTTGTTAACAAAGAGAAAATGCGTTCAGAAACTCAAAATGGCTCCAATCGGCAATTGATTTGGGATTTGACATACCGTTGACAAACTGCCAACAGTTTGTCAGTTGAAGCTTCTAGCAACCCAAACTACGTCTAATTAGAGATTAACAATCTGTCACGTAATTTGATGGATAGAAATGCGTACGAGAAACCGGCTGTAAGTGAGCACGAAGCATAAAATACTTAAATCTCTTAACGTCTTTTTTTTTTTATACCACATGGGTGGCAAACAAGCATGCGGTCCCCCTGATGGTAAGTGGTTACCACCGTCTATGGACGCTTGCAACACCAGGGGTATCACTCGCGCGTCTCCACCGGAAATCTCAAAGCGGTATGCAGAAGAGTAAAATTACTCTGTTTTCAACGGAGATATATTCATATACCAACGTGGCAAAGGAAGTACCCGTCACCGGTCCTCTAGTACGACCATACATACGCTTTTCAATTTAAATTACAACATAAGTACATCGATCGAACACTCAAGGATGGGTGCGTCAAGAGTGCTTGAAACCGGCGAGCAAATATTAAGAGATCGACGAATAGGGATCAAACATATGTACATAAGTCTAGAGGCAACTGATGCTCTAGTCTCACTGCCTGCCGATATGTATTTAAACATTTTCTGAAAAAAATGCTTAAATATTAACTCCTTATTTATTTATACCATAAAGTGAAAAAAACCTCTGTGTAGCCTAATGAAAAGCGGTAATATTATCTAGTTTTTTTATGAGCCAGTCGGTCCCAAATAAACAAAACATTCTTTGATAATAGTCTCGTTACAGTTAATTTGCATTGTTCAGCTGATTAATAGCATGTGCATACCAGTGTATCAATTAGCATTGATAAAGCGAACGTCTCGCGCGGTCATTGTGACAATAGCAGCTGGTCATTGCGATGAATACCAATTACTGGATACATGACACGAGATTGTATCATTTTTAGCTTAGCAATAAGGCGAGTATACATGTTAAATTAATGCTTATGATTTGCCAGACAACAAACAGCTTAAAGTACGAATAATTTTCAGCAACTAATTTATGCAATAATTATGTATACAAATTATCACAAAAATATTTATACATTTTGTACACATGACGGCGACTTTAAGGTAATAGTAGTTATTGCATTAACCATTTTCTGTCCCTACCATATCGATCATGTAAGTTTTAAAAGATACTAGCTGGGTCCTGCGATATTACCCTCAAATTAAAGGCAATAGCTATAATATGTATAACAGGATATTTCGGGACAATAGGAATGTCTCGTTTTGGGGTTTGCGGTTTTATTTGAAGACTAGATTTTAAATAGTAAAATAGTTTCAGAAGACAGGCAGATCTATAAGCTAGAACTTTCTATGTAAAATTCTTACCTTTTAATAGTTGTCTAAACTCAGCAAGCGCCTTTTCCACAACCTCTGGAGTCTCTCTTAACTCCTTCTCTGCCTTTTCCACCAACAATGTATCACTCAGTGGTTCCGTTTCCAGGTTTAACTTATTCCCACCCCACGTCACATACGGGACTCCTTGCTCGTCAAACTGCAACTCCATCTTTCGAATTTGTACTTTATTTATCTGCGTGCAGAGTATATTATTATATTGTAAGCTTAAAACAAGTGACCGTTGCGTTAATTCTATCTCAGCATGTCAGCAAATGTCGTTCTAGTACCATTCACTCCGTATTTCAACACAACTCGACACAATTTTAGATCACGGTATGGATAAGTTACATACAATGCACTTTTACTGTCGTCACAGTTTCACGAGTTTTATTATAAGAAACGCGTCTTCCACTAGCTTCGAAAGGGCGCTGGAGTAAACTCTGGAGACTAAGCTTATCGAGTAATATGTTAACTCTTAGTAAGGTAACACAGAGTACCGTGGTGTACGGGTGTGTTTATAAGACTGTCGACTCACAACATCTTAACGGTAAATTGCCACTTCCATGGAACTGGATGGTGGTTGACTGCTTTTACTTTCACTGCCCATTAAGGGACTTTCTCATCATCAAAGATACCAGAATACAGTCGAAACACAAACTTTATAGAACATTAATTCAGGTAAAATTTGCATCTATGTTTATTTCATTTTACATAACAAATTACAAATTTCTATTATTAATCTATGAAATAAATATATGGCGAAATACTGTTATGGGTTGTTTGGGTGAAAAATGTTAATGGAACATGATTGTAGTGCCACCTATCAGGCCAATTGTGAATGTACATTATCCAGGGATCTATACAACATTTTTATTTAATGCGATCTAATTGGATAAAAGTGAAATTTATAAAAAAGCTCTAATGGCTATTGATTTTTATAAAAAAGATGACACTTCTTTTTACATTTTTATAATAAGTAAACTGGTACAACTTTGAATGAATTTGACGTACTTAAGAAATGCTTTCAGTGATCGTTAGTCGTAATGTTAGCCTCACAGTTATATTCATAAATATACGAATTATGGAAACGGGCTCGATTGCATGTAGACAAGGTATTTTAAACTGCACATTATTATAGCATTACATTTGTAATGGACCACTGTTAGGTATATATTTATTTGCCATTTACAAAACCAGAAATGTCATATACCTATTACCCATGAAGACCATTAATGCAACTCTATTAAGCACATGAGTAGCTGTGTGGGCACCACCTATACACCTCTGCCTATCCCTTCGGGGACCCTTGTGGGAAGACGTGAGCATATATTACTATTATTATTATGCACATGAAAATACGCCTAATGTATGAACGATTGAGTGCTATAATTGTACGTTTTTTTTTTATATGACACAATATTATAATGATACATAAGAAATTGTGTACGATACATATATAATCATTAGATATATAGGAAAACTAGCTTATGCCCGTGGCTTCGCCCGCGTGGAAAGAGCAACACATATTTTTGCCTTTATAATATTAGAGCTTTGAATCTTTCGGGATTCAAATGTAGTCTATGTCTTAATCCTGGGTATAAGCCATCACCATTGAAATTTTCAGTAAAACGGCTTTTTTTCTGTCGTAGAAATGTTTTTTTTTTTTCAATAAAAACTATCCTATGTTACTTCTAATACCTCCAAAAATATGTGTACAAAGTTTTATGATGATTGGTTAAGTAGTTTTTACGTGAAAGCGTAACAAATAAACTTACATTCACATCTATATATATAAAAATATATGCAAATAATGTGCCTGCTTCTGTACCTTATACTCCATGAAGTATACATTCGGTAAAATAACAGTAAAAAAATCGCAATATTACTGGCTGTGTTTTTAAATTTAAACAAAAAAAGAATTCGTATTGCGATTTTAATTTATTATAAATAATAATTATTAGAGCCATCCGCATAGTTCACTCTAAAACAAATGCACAGCAAACATATTAACGAAAGCAGTATAAGTTTAAGAAGAAATTGAAAGACGTATGTATATAGTCGTGATTGAGAAACGGTGACGGTTTTTGTCTCGTTGGCATCTAAGCATACCTTCGGGGAAAAGAGTGATTGTTACTTTTGCGCGTCGGTATGGAAGGCGTGTGTGTGGATATTATGTTATTACACAAGAAAAGTAGCGTTCATAGCATTGTGAACATAGGAGTCATCTATAGTTATGTCCATTGTATGTAGTAATAAATACTTACAAAAACAAACACAGAATAAAGTGCGTCCATAACATCTTAGATACTGCGATACAATACAATATTCACTACATATTATACAAGTCCCTCAGATTGTATGTCAGTCTGAAAGCGAAAATCTAAAAAAATTTCCGATTTTTAATGTGGCTTTCACGGTTCACACTTTCATAATGTCTGTTTAATATGTACTAATTATGTAATAATAATAAAAATATATCCTCACGCCTTTCCATAAGGGTCCCCGAAGGGGTAGGCAGAGTTGTATAAGTACCCACACATCCTCTATCCGTATTTTTCGAAAATAAGGCGTCCAAGACATGCCGTCATCGAACCGGATGACGACATAACGGTCCTCCAGGACGCCCGACAAAAACATACAAACACTACACACAACCGACCACTGTTCCGTCCTCGCCGGCGAGGCTCGACGCGAATAAGCCGTAATGTTCCCCCGCGACCTCCGCCGCAAACGCCGGCCCGCGCCGAGCCAGACGCGCAAATCCCGCCCCCAAATAATATTTAAATAAAATTACCAGTCCAGCCCAGCTCCCATGCTCGCGATCCAGCAACGCCCTAAGCCGAGGTTCGTACCCCACAGGGGGTGCCCTTAGCTGTGTTGCTTAAAAATAAAGCGCCTGGCTGGAGGCCTAGGTCTCGCCATTGACCGGTTAAGTAGCAAAAGCTCCCGGAACTCACGCTACGAGAGACAATACAAAAAAAAAAAAAAAAAAAAAATATCCGTATTTTTTTCCTAATTGTGTATGTTGCTATTTCAATTTGGTGTAGTTACACTATACATTTATTATCCATATATGTACAATTTATGAATATTCGCCGGAATTAATTGAAACCTTTGTAATTGACGTATTTTGACGATCAAAACGTATTCGATTTTACTAGGAAAGAGTTCGCATGTCAAAAATAATTAACACGTTAACTAAAATCAATTCGCTTACAAAATCGCACCAACTGTGAGGAATCGTATAACTAATTAATTACAGCACAACCACACAGAATTGTAATTCATTACTTATGTAAAAAGAAAGTCTGGTTGTTTGTACGTTTTTTATGCACTCTAACTATTCGGTCGATTAATATAAGACTTATGATTGGTTATTGAGGACGCGGTTTGAACAGTTTCTCAATGATCATGTTACAACACTTAATTCCTTTTAAAGCTAAAAGGCTTACGTTTTTTTAACCCTCAATTATATTTATTTACTAGCTTATGCCCGCGGCTTCGCCCGCGTGGAAAAAGTAGCTTTGGATATTTTCCTGCTAGAATCGGTTCAGTCGCTATGCCGTGAAAGAGCATCATACATTATAATATAAGGACTTTGAATTATTCAGGACAAAAAAAAAGTAGCCTATGTCCTATTCCTAGGTATAAGCTATCACCATTTCAACTTTCAGCCAAATCGGTTGTGCCGTTTGGCCGTGAAAGAACCGCAAACATCCAAACTTACAAACTTTCACATTTATAATATTAGTAAGATTATAATTCTTCTGTGTGTGCATGTGACTGCACTCGTCGTGTGTTAAAGAGGCTACGATAATGTTTTAGATTTTAATTGGACGATAGGTGGCGTTGCGATCGTATTTTAAGCACTTATTTTCTTTTCTTTTATTTTTATATTATTTTTCTTTCCATGTGAAGGTGGGCGGAGAAGCTAGTCATAGTGTATAATTAATTATAGGTAACGCACATCCGGCACAGATAGTATTACATAAACAATACAAATATTTATTGGCGACGGGTTTCAATTCTGAGACCATACAGGGCCTGCGGCGTGGAAATTACATACATGCCTAGAAATATCTTGCTCTTGTAAAACGGACAGGCGTTTCAACTTAATCTAATATAGACTATCGAGCATGCATATTTAACAATAAACTTGCTATAGGAACACCACAAAATTTACGATAAAGGAAACCGCCGAAAGAAAACCTACAGAAGGACAAGTCCGTATACCTTCGGGGACCCTTGTGGGTAGGCTTGAAGCTCAATAACATTAAACTCCCAAAAGGAACTATTTTTACATCGTTTATAATCGAGGTATGATATGATTTAACCAAGTAAATTTTTTGCTTAGGTATACCTACCATATCGCTCTTTCATTGTCTAGCTCGTGATGTCCTGAAAATCACTGAAGGCACTCGCTTAAATTTAGCACTCATAGCTAGTAACATCGACTCCCACCACGGCTTCTCATTAAATTTATACGGATAAAACGTAAGTATTGAGGTACATAAGTAAACATTATTATAGAGCCGTGGTGGCCGAGTGATTTGAGTAATTGCCAGCAACACAAAGAGTGCAAGTTCCCGAATGTACCAATAAGTTTTTCTGACCTTAAGTAGAGTGATTAGTCATAGAACGAGCTTTACAGTGAAAGAAAACATCGATACCACTTTTGAGAAGAAATTCAAAGGAGTATTTATAGTCGTGCTCGTTAACGGCGATGGACTCGCCACCAGTCCCGTTCAGTCATCAGTCAGTCATCTAAAATATATCTCTGGCGAAAACTGGATGTGTGGGACCTAAACAAGGGACCCTTGTGGGAAGGCGTGAAGATATATTATATATTACCTTTAAAAAGTATGATTATATTGATAGGATGTACATATTAGGTTATTGGCGTAGTTTTTTCGTCGAATGCTGGCTATTGCCCCCTGTAATATATTATAGTTTGATATATATATACATATATACCATCAATTTGTTCTTTTGAGAAACGACGACGGACTGGCCATCCGTCCTGTTGCACTAAAATATATCTCCAGCTAAATAAGGTTGTTTTTACAGCTCTGCCTGTGTGAAGATACTTATGTAAAACTATGAGCTATACGAAATAAATAAAAGAGCGAACAATGAGTGCCGAGCTGGATAACAATTCAAAGCTGTAGGTATCTACAACCAGCCAACCAATTATTGAGGCTCACGGAGCAAAACAACAATGAACTTCTGACCCGATCTACCTTCACACAACATCTGACACTGATCTTAGAACATTGATCCATAAAGTAATGGACAAGATTCGTAAATCAAATGGTATGGATGACAAATAAATGGAGCATGTTACGATAATTCAGATTTATAGAAAGGATGTCTGAAGAAAGATGTTCGATTTACTGTGTCTATCAAGCTGATTTACTCGTATAATGCGAAATTGCCTGGAGCTCGGAGTAGAGGAAGACCATGTTTCAACTACATATTTACCTACCTATCAAATCATCGAACCCTCGAACACATCGACCAGAATGGAATTGAAACGTCAACAGTACTCGAAATCGGCATGACTTTATGAAGAGGATGAAATGTTGATGAAACGACAGAAGTCTGATAGTCTTGAGAGAACAGGCGCTCTACTCACTCTGCCACTCCGTAAGGACTCGGTGTTATGATATGTGACGGTATGCACGTAATATGAACTAAGTTATCGCTAGGCAGTTTTATCGTGTTCATGGGACTCGTAAGTAGCGCTAATACTGTATATAATATAGAGTATGAATGAAATGCAACACCTAAAATGCACCTCTTTTGGATACCACTGCGTCCTAGTAACGCAGAAGCGAAATTTTCCAGGCTATGAGGACCGCTTGATCCCCTTTCTGATAGGTCA
Source organism: Drepana falcataria (assembly GCA_945859725.1). Taxonomy (NCBI): domain Eukaryota; kingdom Metazoa; phylum Arthropoda; class Insecta; order Lepidoptera; family Drepanidae; genus Drepana; species Drepana falcataria. The sequence continues at coordinate 3,653,874 of OX243923.1, read as the reverse complement.
ATCTTATGAACCGCGTATCTGAAAGGGTTAATAGCTCACTTCAAGATATGAATTTATCTTTTACGGGGTCTCTCTATCATTCTTGTCACTAATGACACGAACTAGAGTACATCGAACTTCTTGTTTTTGTTTTGATGTAGCCTGTTATTTAGGTATCGTTCTGTTTTATTCCTCTGATACGATAACAGGTTAGCCTCGAACCCGCCCACCCAATTATAAAACGTCGACCCTACATAATTTTGTAATGCTTATTGCTTTAAATAGAAATGTATCTTACACTCCGAGCCGTGGTGGCCGAGTGGTTCGAGCAGTTGCCTGCGACACTAAGATCGCAAGTTCGAATCCTGACTGTACCAATGAGTTTTTCTGAACTTAAGTACAGTGATTAGTCACACCACGAGCATCGAAGAGGAAAACATCGAGAGGAAACCTGCATACGTCTGAGAAGAAATTCAAAGCCGTATGTATAGTCGCGCTTGAGTAACTGGTCTCGCCATCTGTCACGTTGGCACCTAATATACCTCTGGCGGAAAGTGGGTGTGGGTATTACCTATACAACTCTGCCTACCCCTTCGGGGACCCTTGTGGGAAGGCGTGAGGATATATATTATTATTATCTTACACTCTGTGTGCCTATGTTTGTGAAGCTTTAGATAAATTAATCTCATGGGAAAAATAATAAAGCATAAAGTTTCAATAAAACACACCATTTATTATCTACCTTACGAACATAATCGAAATAGTACGTTTCTATTAGATGCAGATATACTTAGTTTGAGCAATTCAGGTATAACATATTCACTTAATACTACTTAAATAAATAAAATAAATCTATGCGTAAAATATATTTGGAATGGGTCACCACTTCACCTTAAACTCTACAAATAAAAGGCACAGTGTAATCACAAGAGGTGTCACGTGACGACTCACGTTTCACCACAAATATACATATACCTATAATTAATGTATCCATACATGTAATACACGATATCATGAAAAGCATTCAGTACATCACTACACAAATAAAATATGTATGCGAAAAGATACTCTCGTAACAACATAGATATTATATGTGATCAGATGTTAAAATATAATATGCCAGATGTTTTATAATCGCTAATGACAAAAAGAACTTTGAACCGATTGTTCGTTGCACCATATCAAACTTATCTGTAGGTAATCAATTTATTAAATGATTATTGTGTAAAGATTTGTACAAACATTAAGCTGCAGATAAATTTTAACGGATCTAGAAGCGATAAATATTTACTTGCATTATACGTTGGATATGTCTTTGTTGTTATATACGAAAACATGGTGCGCTTTTAAAATAACCTGACAGATACAGAGGCGAAGCTACCGGTTAGACCCCAAGCTCAGTGGTGCCTCAGACTCTAACCAGTAAGCCTGAAGAATAAAGCTAAAAACTGAACTTAAACTGAATCTTCTGAAAATAAAAAAAATATTTTAGGGTTGCAACATTTTAAAGAATATAGGGGAATCCCCAACAAGATTCGACTTCTGTTCAAAATTTGGAAATACGCTGTACCTATTGTGTATAGGTATTATTTGTGAATTGACCTAATAAAACCCAAACGATTATTCAGAGTCCATTTTTTGCAACAGCGGCTTTGCAACAGGCGTAGGTAACGCCTCTGGACAGATACCCGTTTTTCATAGAAACATAATTATGTCAAATCATGTCATGAGCAAGTGGTAAGAATTTCTATCATAAGCTATGATTATACATAAACACATAGCAACATCCCTCTCAAGGTCCTGTACCCTGCAGGCTGCAACTAGAGTAGAGCGCCCGTTGTCTCTAAACAATCATTGCTTTATTATTGATAAATCTTACTTTTACAACGATTACTTATATATTATAAAGAATTACACAATTCCTTGGAACATCAGGGACAGTCGCTAGTTATATTCATATGACAGGAAGATAGCTTTACTTGTTTTCTATACAATTACGTATAAAGCTACATTACATCTACTGCTATTTTTTGTCAGCTCTTTGTGTGCCAAGTAGCTGATATCTCACAGCTACGAGCTATGTTACAATAAAATTACATAAAATATCTCTATACATATTATTCAGAAGTATATAACGATAGAAAAAATATATTAAACCCTAATAGCCTATATGTCATGAAACTCGCTCACATTACTCATACATTTTCCAAATATTCATAATAATGCATTCATGCATTAGACGCTACCGCCGACTTTTAGGAAGACTCTTGGGGTCATAACCATGATCATAGGACGTTATGAGCTATATTATATATAAGTATATATCATCAGTCTCTTCATACATGCTCGCCGGTTTCGAGTTCTCTTCAATTTGGAATAATGCTGCTTAATTTATCCACACATACCTTAAATTCGATTTAAAAATTGCATTTACTTTACTTTTAGCTACCATATCTCAGCTCAAACTAATTATTTAACAAAGAAAACTAATTAAAAAATATTATCAAAACATAGCAATTACAGTTAAATCTACTAAAATCTACACTGTTATAATATTATTTAACCTAAGATGCCTACAGTTTGTGTAAAATATCGTCTATTCAATGTATGGAAAAATATGGGTTATACTACTGGTGCTCAAGATTTGAAACAACTTCGACTCACACAAGAAAAACAACCGAGGCAAACTTAACTTTACCAGATACTACAAGCGACACACAACGACAGCCAAACGTGTGATAGATGATAGTTAAAAGCTAAAGCTAAAAAATGGTTTTATACTGATTCCAACAAAATGAGGTACCAACCCTAGAGATTCCAGTTGGATCATCCGGCGTCTTTACATCTGAAGCTAAAAGAAAAGCCGTATATGGATCATCTAAATTCCGGCAACACGTGCTAATTAGATTGCCTTATTCAGCAGATAATCTCTGTGTAATTAACTGGAAAACGCAAAATAATTTAGGAGTGAAATAATGGAAAATTCCAGTTCTGAAATCATTCGACATTCCAACACACATTTTGACGACTGTAAGATCGATGTCGCTAGGAATGAACAACTAAGGTACTATCTACGTGCTCTTGGCAAATCCGTAGGAATTCCAGTTGTTGATATGAGGCAGGACATCGTTGATGACAGGATACCAGTTGGCACCCGAGTAGTCGATGGCAGGCAACACGCCGCCGTAGTCCGCCGGCAGATGGCTCGGCTCCATGTGCTTATGGAGGGACTGCATCTTCGACCCATGGAAAAAAATCTGCAAAAAATTACCCCTTTAATAGAAAGGCATACTTACAATCTAAACTAAATTTAAAGGTACTCGAAACCGACGAGCATGTATGAAAAGATTGATAAATGTAGATGACGTGAGAAATGGCGCTCTACTCTCTCTACGTGCTATGTGAGTAATAAGAAAGCCCTCATTTTTGTTTGTATATTTACACGTGCTGTCTCAGGAACTAGTAATCAGATTTTAATTAATTATTTTTGCTCTATCATGTTAACTACCCAAGAAGCGGATAAAAAATGTCTTCACTATCCCACTTAGTAACCAATACAAGGACCAAGTTTTTATCTTTGGTCAAAGTACTGTATAATACCATATTAATAGATATTATGTCATGTACTTTGGTCCTACGATAAGATACTATGCCAATAACTCCTATTGAAAACCTTTTAACACTATCGGCCAGTTGCCTACTAACAGGTATCTTACAAGCGGTGTTGCTATCTACAATACTAGTGACACAAATGGAGCTAAATAGTTAAATAAGAAAGCTATTTTATCAGATAGCCAAATTACAAATTGTCAATTTAATTAGCATACGTACGCATGAGCATGCGGGATGATTCCCGCAGAGCCGTAGAGAGTAGACAGGGAGAGTAGACTAACAAATGATCAACGAAGGCTATAAAAATATAATCATAAACAGCATACAATACTCACTCTAGTCTTTAGCTTTTCCCTGATGAAAGGCTTGAACATGTTCCACACGACGTTGAAGATCATAGGTTGCTTAACGAAGTGCACCTCCTTGAGGCGAAGAGGCATCGCGTCTTGGATGAACGTTAGCAGCCTCTTGGAAAACGCTGGCGTTAATCCCATTGTCTGTAAAGAAGGGACGACTATTAAATAAAAGTAAGAATTGGGCGAGTCTATCTAAAGTAAGCTCTAATTACTGGCAGCAAGGGCAGGGCTGAATTAAATTTGATAAAATTTAGCACAGACATTCTTAACTGAGTATATAATAATACATAGGATGTTTTATTCCAGAAAAGATATCTTCCAATGAAATCATTCCAAATTATACATTTAACGCAGCTGAAACCGTGGGGCACAGCTAGTAAAAAATACTTCAATAATATATAATAATATATAATATATCCTCACGCCTTCCCGCAAGGGTCCCCGAAGGGGTAGGCAGAGGTGTATAGGTAATACCCACACACCCACTTTCCGCCAGAGGTATATTAGGTGCCAACGTGACAGATGGCGAGTCCATCGCCGTTAGTCCAGCACGACTATACAAACGCCTTTGAATTTCTTCTCAGACGTATGCAGGTTTCCTCTCGATGTTTTCCTTCACCGTAAAGCTCGTGGTGTGACTAATCACTGTACTTAAGTTCAGAAAAAACTCATTGGTACAGTCGGGATTCGAACTTGCGACCTTTGCGTCGCAGGCAACTGCTCGAACCACTCGGCCACCACGGCTTCAATAATAAGTTCAAGTAATTGATTTTTAGAGGTCCTACATAAGTGGTCGTGCCTTTCTAAGAATTGAGACTTGCGTGAGACGTATTATATTACATGATAATTATAGCGCAGACGGATACAAAAATACTACCTAAGTAGAACACGAATGCCAAAAATTTGTTTCTTGTTTTTTTATAATAACTTAAGTAGCAGATATCTTAAACATAATAATAATTCACTTGGTAATATTACGCTTATATCTAGTTGTATATAAGTGGATAATTACTTAGGTATACAAAAGACAAGTAATTCGTCGATGTAAAAGAGTAAAACAGTATAAAAAATTGTAAAAGTTAACTTAAGAAATATATACAAACATGTCTGAAAGACAACAGATGAAGGCCATTTGCAGCAAATGAATTGAGCACTCAAGGATGGATAAGTTAAGAGCACAAGAAACCTGCGAGCATTAAGAATCTGATGAATTAGGATAAATATTAACAAATCCGTAACTTTAGAGAGAGCTGGTACTTTAAAGAGAGTGAAGCACCAGCTCTCAGACTTACGGACTTTAACTACATTAAGGGCTCGGACTGACAATATTTATGTAGATACAAATAGTTTGTATTAAAGACTTGTTTCATGGATTGGTTTATTAAAGGTATACCTACTTGGCAGAAAAGAGGTTGACAAAGGAGAGGTGACGTTTTGACGACACCAAACAAAACCTAGTTGTGGTACTTGCGGCTCACCGCGAGGTCGCGAGAAAGATCAAGTTATGGACGAACGCCTTGGATATTTCTTCAACATTTTCATACACAATTCGATATTGTTACATATTGCTACAGAATGGGCGTATGCTATCTGCCATATTAGTTGAATCGAGGAAAATACAGGCACACCGACCGGATGTTGATATAAAATATTAAACTTCAAACATGTAACTCCTTAATTTGTCTCAGTACAAGAATTCCAAACAAGCGATAGGCTAGTTTTCTTGTTCAATTTCCGTTTTAAATAAGTAGTTAAATGTTTGCACAAAGTGTATATTTAAGTACATATTTTCGTCTGTTTTTGCACGAACAAAGCAAGTAAGTACTTAGGTACTAGGTTAACATATGGTGTGCCAATTATTTGTGCCCTGAATTTAATGGCTTGTTATCTTTTAATGTATTCGATATATACATTTAATATTTAAATTAGGGTATATTATGGACCCTATGGGCACAGCAATAGCAACAATTATGAAGAGAGGAAAAAATATTACTAAGTTATTTTAACCCTGATTAACTATTCATCTACTTATGTTTATTTAGATAATTTGAGATTATTGCGTACTTGTAAACATGTTTAATTATAAAATATTAAGCCATATGAACAACCATAAATTCTATATATAGATGTATATAACAACCAATCGCCGAGCGTCTCGCAAAAACGCGACGTGTTTTCGTGGATCTTTGAATGTTTTTGATTCATAATTGGAGCTGATAGGTGGCGCCGCTATAAACGAAGCTGATAGCACTTAATATTTGCATGGTGATAGTTTTAATTAAGGCATCTAGGAATAATGAGCTAAGTTCGCTCCATAAATATTCCACGGGAACTGTAGCAAGCGCTGATTGATGAAAAATGTACGTATCTCCTGAAGTGACTTACGGGGTGAATTGCTAAATAGTTTTATGAGACACTGCAACTCACAATGTACAATGATAAATGTGGGTACAGTATGTATATTATAAATTGCAAATACAATTACTTCATTCGCTATTGTTTTTGTTCAATATCATATACTTCACAGCAAAAAGTCGTATCTATGTCAAACGACAGGTGAGGCATTACAAAAAAACAAAAGGAACCAACAAGGCGATAGCCCGATAAGGAAGAAAATCTTATCCGGTCGAATATACAGTCATCATTGTATTAGGAAGAGGTCGTAAGCAACGACTCTATGTGAGTACGCAGCCTCGAAAGCGAGGTTCCTTGATAACGCCCTCAATTGAACAGTTTTCCTGTGCATCGATTAAGACCAGCAAAGTTTCCGGTTAGTTAACCATACTAACATTACAAATGCGAAAGTAACTCTGTGTTTGTGTCTCTGCTACACTCTCAAGCTTATGCTGCTAAATGCTATGCTAATGAATTTTGGTTAAGATATAGTTAAAATTAAAACTTTGTGTAATAAATTTAAAACTTATAACTGACATCTGACATCTGTGAAAAAGATGTTGAAAGTTTTTTTATGGAAACTAGACATCCAAGTACAGCAAATAGCGAACAAAGGCTAGTCGTAACATGAAGTTGATATTCGTTCGGTTTTGTCATTCGATTGTATATGTTCGGTTAATGACACCCACGAAAACAAAAAATATGTTTTGTAATGTTGCTTCAAATTCGTTACGTTCTTTCTTTCATTGAGTCAAAACTATTCGTTCGTAGTAAGTACGAGTCTTAATAAACATCAATTATGAATTCAATAGCGACCTGGAAGTCAAAAAAACATTAACCACGGCTAAACTTAATGTATTCGTTTGAATCATAAAGGCGGTAGTGGTAGAAATTAACGTTCTAATGATATGGATACGATCTTAAAGCAAAGACAATTGGTACGTGATCCGCAATTACAATTGATTAATTTCCCAGGAATAATAAATCAGACAGACACAACACTTTGCTATTGGCCTTTGAGATGCGCGTGATTGGATTTGTAAAAACATCTCTCAATACGTAAGTAGTAGTAGACCTCGACAGATTCCACTGTTTATTTCTACGATCAGGGAAAATATTCAAAAACCTCACAATGCTCTCTGACGCCAATACTTATTAACCTAATTTTGACCTTATCTTCACGCATTCTCAGAACGATCCTAGACAATTTATGAAGAGGTACCCGAGTTAAAGATATGAGGTGTATAAGTAGTAAACACATATCAACTTTCCGCCAGAGATATATATTAGGTGCCAACGTGACAGATGGCGAGTCCATCGCCGTTTCTCAAGCACGACTAAACATACGCCTTTGAATTGCTTCTGAGATGTATGCAAGATTCCTCTCGATGTTTTGCTTCACCGTAAAACTCGTGATGTGAGTAATCACTGTACTTAAGTTCAGAAAAACTCATTGGTAGGTACAGCCGGCATTAAGACTTACAAACTTACAATCTTTGTGTCGCAAGCAACTACTCGAACCACTCAGCCACCGATTCCACATTTATATTCTTAAATAGTTATTTTATTCATTCGGTACCATAAATATTTAAAAAAAAAATGAAAGAACTTTGTTATTGAATTTCTGCATAAACATTCAAATGTTCCTGATCATGTTTTCCAACACCGTAAAGCACGTGAAGTGGCAGGTGTACTTAAGTTCAAAATAATATATAAAGCCGTGACTCAAACCACTCAAGCTACCAAGGATCTCTAATCCAAATCTTAGGCAATAATTTACTAACACTCTAATCCAACATCGATAGATTATTATTGCTAACCGTATTATGATGAGTTAGATAAATAAATAGATTTGAGACAAAAAACCATAAATAACATTACAATCTACAACGGTTTTAACTCCACTGATAAACCATTATGAACTGATAACAAGATCCTGTTCGATCAACACGTAATATCATAATACTCGCAATCGATCCTTCATTTACTTAAGAATTAATATTGTCTAACTACCGATAGTTCTATTTCATTTCACATTTTATATACAATTATAAGCTATATGTATTCATGTATGTATTTAATAGTCATGAGTCAAAGAAATTATAGTATAGTAGAGACGCGCTTGAAAAACGACGAAGTATTTATTGGCCAGTCAGTTTGGCACCTAATTATGTGTTCGGAGCTAAGAAGGTGTTAAATCCCTGCGGGATCCATGTGGGAAATCGCGTATAAAAGAATGTTACTATCTGACACACTCAAAATTAATACAATGAACATGAATAAAACAAGTATACTTTTGATTTCGAAGGTGATCGAGTAATTCAGTTACTGGGTTATTTTTTACCAAATTTTAGGTATAATAATATATATATACTAGTGGTCACATACACACTCACAGAAGAATTATATATATAAATATTCTTCTGTGAGTGTGTATGTCACTGAACTCCTCTCAAACGACTGGACCGATTTTGATGAAATTTTTTGTGTGTGTTCAAGGGGATCTGGGAATGGTTTAGATTCACAATTGGACCCGATAGGTGGCGCCACCATCTTTTTTTTTCCACCCGAGCGAAGCTGGGCGGGACAACTAGTTATATATATAAAGATTTATCTAGGTGCAAATCTACGCAAGCTTTCATTTAATGGTTGAATTATTCTATTGTTATACATCTTTCTAATATTATAAATGTGAAAGTTTGTAAGTTTTGATGTTTGCGGTTCTTTCAAGGCCAAACGGCTCAACCGATTTGACTGAAAGTTGAAATGGTGATAGCTTATACCTAGGAATAGCATATGCTAAATTTTTGTTTAATACTGAAAAATTCAAATTTCTTATATTATAATGTATGATGCTCTTTCACGGCATAGCGGCTGAACCGATTCTAGCAGGAACATTTCCAAAGTTACTTTTTCGAACTCCTCGCGGGCGAGGCCGCGGGCATAAGCCCGCGGCCTCGTATATTTATAGTATAATTTATAATATATTTATAGTATATTTATAGGCTAATATATTTATAGTATATTATAAATAGTGGAATACTTCAGGATTCTAAGACATTGAGTCTATTATATACCCCCAGTAAATATATACATTTACAAAATATAATATATTTGCTTACTGTAATGTACCTACGGTTATATTAGCATGAACAATACACTTAAGAAGTAAATAGGTACTTCCTAAATCCATGATTTGTATTTTAATCGCGAAATTATTTGTTTTATATCAAATATTTTACTTTTGATATCTTGTAACTATGATTATTTTACAATTCCATGACAAATGACAATATAGCTCGTATATCTATATGTGACACACAACTGTGTCACTAGTAACGATACGACACAACCATCAAATATGCATGCAATGCGCACGCGCAGTGAAAGTGATCAGGCTACATTTAATCCGAAATATGTTGCTTATAATTCCAAAAGGTATAATTAATAAAGGTTATGTTATTATTCCTATCGTCTATGATATTTTTATTGTGAATAGATACGAATTGTAATATAATTATTTGACTTAAATATTTCAATGTATATTTTTGTTTATTCCTGGGAATCTACTTTATTTTTTGTTAGGGGCATTGGTTTAGGATAATTTTGACAAGTCATTCAAGTAGCCAAGTGATTTAATTTCGTGTCTTACAATGTCTAACCAACAAGTAATGTTTTTAAACGGTTTTATTACTAATTTAATCAGTGACCTCGAATTAATCGCCTCATGTTTCCTGAAAAACAATTACATATATGTATTTGGTTGAGACCGGCGTGCAAAACTCCTGCGCCATTCGGAAAGAACTCAAATATAATAGCACTTGGGGTCAATGACGCCGTAAGATGCCATCGACTCGTTTGTTTTGAGCACGTATCATTATGCAATGGTAGTTTCCATGAATAAGTGCAAGATATGGTTACACGACGCACTAAAGTACCGAATTTCAACACCGAAAAAAACGAAACTGTGACCTGAAATAGTTTCTGTGAAATAATTTCATCCATTGCTGCCTCGAATGTACAATTAAGTATTTCATTATGTGCTCACTCAACTTTAGAACAAAAAAAATTCTTGTTCTGTTCTCTTAATGATAAAATATTATCTAAAGATGACATTCAATATATACAAAACTATGCTTATCTTACAAAAGTAAATAAAGTTATGTAATGCACAAAAGAGATGGACAGATCATTAATCAAATACAAATCCATAGATAAATTGGTACTTTCAACTGTTACCACTGCATATAACTCTGGCTCAAAATTATTCATTCTAACGACACCGTCGAGTGTCTTATGTAATGTATTTCCACAGAATGCGTTTCACTGACCTGTGTCCAGCCCATGTTGTGGAAGTCCATTAATACGACCGTGCCTCGCACTTGTGACTCGGGCTCCAGCATCGCCGCCTCGTGGATCAGGTAAAATAGCCTAAACAGCTGATCAGCCGTCACCTTCTTAGGGTCCCAAGTACCTATACAGGAAATAATCAATTTTAACTCAAAACACTTGAAAAAGAACTAAGTTAATGGCAGTCGAAAGATATCATACAAGTAATTTTGGCTATTTAGATTACAATCAGTTGCTCCGACATCTTAACTCATGCTCAACACAGCCTCAACAAAACGTGGGAATTTAAAAATACCTGACATCTTACTCAAAAATTCAGTAGGTAAGTTGACTAACACATTTCATGGCTAGTGATGAATTTGTGAGTAAACAAAGCGGTTTTAAAAACTTTTACAGCAGTAATTGAATTTGACCGTGACCTAGGAGACCTATTGTACCTAAAATCTAATTCACTTGATGTCTGATAGAACAAAATCAATAATTACACGCTGCCGTGGCGAGATTCTTCTTTTCAAAATTTTCGTACGAATCTTATTCGTTTTTGTGCACTATGAAGCGCTTATAAAATACGTTGCTCACCAAAAAAAAAGCGATTTAATTAAGCTAAGTATTCTTTGGCAATAGGTACTTCGTTCTAAGCATCTCGGGATATAAAAGACCTAGTCATCAAGTAGACAGAGCATCCCTACACAGTATAAGTTAAAGTCGCTTCTCGGCGTCTGTACGCTTTATTCTTTTTAACTGTGCTACGGATTTTCATCAATAAATAAAGTTATTCAATTGGAAGGCTTAAATTATATATCTTCAATGTAAAGTGTAATATTATACGAGCCAAGGGTCATGTATATAGCGCGGGCGAAAAGGCTGGGTGCAGCCAGCAGCAGCTAAACAATAAAATAAGACGGCTGCTAGCGGGAAACCCGCAACCTCGAGCTTCGCAGCCAAGAGCTATAACCGACAGCTTAACAAAAATATTCGTATTCAAGTTACCTCCGACACTGACGATAAGAACCCTCCTGCCCTTGTGTTCGCGGCCCTTCATGACGTTGACCACCTTGTGATCAAGGAAGGCCTCCTTCTCCTGCTCTGGCAGCAAGTCCGTCAGGAGAGATGCGTTCTCGCGCTTGAACTCTGCCACGCGACGCATCTGCGATAAACAAAATATAACTTATATTCTAATTTGCACAAAATATATACCTTGTTTGAGGAAAAAAAGCTACCTACCCACACAAAAAATATTTATAAAATAAACCGGAAGTAATTTCCTAAGAACTCGATGCTAGAACCTAGTACGCAGTTGTAAATATTGCAAACTAGATACCACAAGGACAATCATTATATCAATTTTATTTCTAGTGGCAGTTTTAATTTATTTGTCATAGGCATGTTTGTACATACATAACAAGACACCTGATGGTCTTGGTACGATTGAACGATGTATGCATGTTTGAACACCTGGGTAGTACCAGCCCTTATATACTGCAGTAGCTGCTCTAGATACTAGTGTGGCATGGCTGCATGCCATCTTTGTAGTATTAAAAACAATATTCCCTAAAACTATCTTCTGTCTATATAAATAAAACAAAGTCTAAAAGTATTTGCACGATTTATAAGTCATGGGTGAACCGAATCTGTTGATCTCTGATTTGTTGGATTCTAGTCTAATCCGAGAATAGTAGAATAACTAATAAAATATACGAATGATTAAAGTAAAAAAAACTATCACTACATTCATTGACTTTGGCGGTACGAAGTTCGCCGGGTGAGCTAATAAATGAACAGATAAAAAATCTTACATTCGCGAACAGTAATATTTTAAATTATATTTCCAGTAATTTTCATTACATCTGCCTGGAGACCGCCTTCAAAGAACGATCAATAGTAATAGATAAATATTACATATTACTGCCTGCATAAGCCACTTCCGTCAGAGAAACGCAAATGATCTTGATTCGCTTAGTATAATTAAGGTTTACATGAATGGTGGATATGATTGAGGTCTGTTCATTTAAAGAAAAGTGTTGTTCTACCCTCTCTGTTTATTCCGTTAGGGTTACAGCGGGTTGGCATGTATGTATCAATTAGCTATTTATTATATTAAACTAATTATATATAATAAACGGACAGTTGTAGACTATTTATATTATATAATGTAATAGAAAAAGTCAATAACAAAGAAAATATGTCACAAAGAATGCAGAAAATATACATATTTTTGATTAATCGCTGCAAGATAACAAGCTTAACTAAGTTAAGCTCTCAAAAATTGCGTTTATCAGTCAAGATTAATGTCATTTTCGGCTTATCACATTGGGCAAGAGCCGCGCATTTGGCAAAGATGCTCGATAACCACCAACGTTGGCATAATCCTCGCGTGTAGAGGTACCGTATTGACAATTTGCAAGGCGATCTTGTAATCGGAACTTGTTATCATAATAACTGTACTGAATGGTTTACGTTATATGGTAAATACAATGAGACTCGTTTCCTTGTTTCGATAATATGGTGAGTAATGGCGAAAACAATAGCCGTGGTGGTCGAGAAATTATATTAGGCACATGGAACACAAAGATTGCAAAGTCGAACTCCGGCGGTCTGTACCAATGAGTTTTTCACTGAACTAATATGCATCGATTTGTTACACCAGCATTTTATTAAGGAAAACATCGTGATGAAATCTGCATACGTTTGCAAATTTAAAGGCAAATGTAATGTGTATGAAAGGTAACCACGGACAGGTCATCTGTCGCGTTGCTACTTGATTACATCTGCGGTGAAAAGAGGGTATTGTTACAGCTCTGACCAATTTTTCGGGGGCCCTTGTGGGAAGGCCTACTGATAAATAAATGTGTATGATGATAACTGGCGAGTGATTTATGGTCGAAAGCAATACAGAAGGTCAGCCCGGCTAATCTCCGCAAGTAGTCTTTTTTTTTTTTTTTTTATTATTGTCTCTCGTAGCGTGAGTTCCGGGAACTTTTGCTACTTAACCGGTCAATGGCGAGACCTAGGCCTCCAGCCAGGCACTTTATTTTTAAGCAACACAGCTAAGGGCACCCCCTGTGGGGTACGAACCTCGGCTTAGGGCGTTGCTGGATCGCGAGCAAGGGAGCTGGGCTGGACTGGTAATTTTATTTAAATATTGTTTGGGGGCGGGATTTGCGCGTCTGGCTCGGCGCGGGCCGGCGTTTGCGGCGGAGGTCGGGGGGAAACATTACGGCTTATTCGCGTCGAGCCTCGCCGGCGAGGACGGAACAGTGGTCGGTTGTGTGTAGTGTTGGTATGTTTTTGTCGGGCGACCTGGAGGACCGTTATGTCGTCATCCGGTTCGATGACGGCATGTCTTGGACGCCTTATTTTCGAGATAAGGGAAGGAGTGTATCGGGCGGCCGATACGACGAGGGGGTTGGGGTGATTTACAGCAGAATCGAAATGACGTTTGGACAGTTTTTTCAAAAACTGTTTTATAGTGGGGACTTTGAGGTCAACGTGGAGTTGACTATTACGCATGTACCACGGGGCACCTGTGGCTCTCCGGAGAAATCGGCTTTGGAGCACTTGCAGGGGGTTAAGTGTTGACTTGCTAGTGTGTGCGAACACTACACCCGCATATGTCATGATTGGTCGAATGCACGTCGTGTAAATCCTCACCTTGGATTTCAATGAGAGTTTACTTCGTGCATTCAACATGCTGTGAAGTCTACCGAGCGCGAAGGCGGCTCGCGCGCGTACCGCCTTTACGTGGTGACGGAAAGAAAGGCGTTGATCGAGGATCACACCCAGGTATTTGGCTTTTTCTTCCCATGGAATGGGTTTGCCGAAGAGGGTGATGGGGGCTACCCGTGGGCGTTCGAGGCCTTTCCAGAATAGAATGGCTGCGCTTTTGGTGGGGTTCACTTCAATTCTCCACTTCCGGAACCACCGCCCTAGGGCTGTGACTGCGGATTGGAGGTTGTCGTGAATTCCCTCGGGAGTTCTACCCTTGTAGTAGATGGCCGTATCATCGGCGAATAGAGCGCTTTTAACTCGTCTATGGAGGGGAATGTCGCTAGTATAAAGCGTGAATAGGAGTGGCGAGAGCACTGAGCCTTGCGGGACTCCTGCTCGTATGGGATGGGGGGAAGAGAGTGTGCCCTCGACTCTGTAGCGGAAGAAGCGGTTCGACAAAAAGTCCCGTACTATGCGTACTAGACGGTCCGGCACGCCCAACTGGTACAGCTTGTATATTAAGCCGTTGTGCCAGACCTTGTCGAATGCCTTCGCCACGTCGAAGAGGAGCATACCCGTGGTATAACCGAGTTGAAAGCCGCTACTGACGTCTTCCACTATACGGTGGACTTGTTGGATACAAGAGTGTTTGGTTCGAAAACCGAACTGCTGGTCAGGTATGACTTTCTTAGAGTCTGCAAAACTCTTTAGTCTATTGTAGATAAGTCTCTCGTAAATCTTGCCAAGGACATTGAGGAGACTAATAGGGCGATAACTGGAGGCTTCGGTCTTGGGTTTCCCTGGCTTGGGAATACCTATGACTGTTGCACTTTTCCAGGATTGGGGGAAAAAGTTGTTGCTCAGTGCGGCATTGAAGATGGCAGTGAGCAAAACTATGAGATAAGGTGAGAAGAGTTTGATAACTCTATTAGCGATCCCGTCGGGACCTGGGGCTTTCCTGGGGTGGAGATCCTTGATCACTTTCCGGACTTCGTCGACCGTGATTGGGCCGATGGGGTGGTCTGGGTCTTCGGAGGGTGGGAGAGATAGTTTGCTTTCGACCTCGGCATCCACCTTATCGAGATGGCGCGGATCTACCGGCAAGGTGCTGGGCGTACATTGAGCCTCGAGACTGTCGGCCAGGCACTCGGACTTCTCGTCGTCGTCAAAGGCGGGCCCTTGATTTGGACGAGAGAGTGGAGGCATGGACGAGATTTTGTCTGATTTAAGTTTTCGTTGGAGATGCCAAAAGGCCAAGTGGCTCGGTTCAAGTTCCCCTAGGAACTTGTTCCAGCGAGCGTCTCGCAGGTCTTTCATGCGGTATCTCAGCTTGCGCTGGAGTGACCTCAGAAAGGTGCGGTTCGCTTCAGTCGGGTGAGCTCTATGCGCTCGGAGGGCGGCGTTCTTTTCCGTCACCAGTTCACGCACGTCGTCGGGAAGTTTCCAGCGATGGTCTTCCATCACCGGAACTTGTCGAGAACAGGCGTCCACGGCTGACTGTACGTGAGCTGTGAGGGAATCGACCGCCTTTTGAGTGTCGGCTGCCGACTCTATGAGGGGCGGGATACTATCTAAGTGAACAGATGAAGAGGACTTGAGGAGTTCCTCCAGTTTTCTCCAGTCTGTTATCTTTTTCTGAGGTTGGGACTGACCTGAGTCCGGGGGGCCTAGTCGGGGGGAGAGCGCTAAGGTCACAGGTCGGTGGTCGGAATCTAACTCGTCGTGCGACCTCAACGAGTGCAAACGGAGGTTTACATTCTTGAGGATCGCAATGTCTAGTACGTCCGGTCGGTGGTTGATATTCTCGGGATAGTGGGTGGGGTGCATAGGCGCAATGACGTCGAATTGGAGGAGCCCGCTGAGGTCCTCCAATTGGCGTCCTCTGTTATTTCGTGAGTGGCTGTTCCAAGCATCGCTCTTGGCATTCAGGTCACCCGCGATAATAACTGAGCTACTGAGATTGATGAGAGCTTTGATATCAGCTTTGATATCGGCCGTCGAGTTAACAGGGGAACAGTATGCAGAGACTATCGTGATCGGCTGATGGCCGGTCATTCCTAATCGACAGATCGAGGTCTCTATGTGGGAGAGGGTTGGTGGTTGGATTGGGATACAGTGCAGGGACCTCCTGTAATAGATCAAAGTACCGCCGAGGGCGGATCGAGATCTATCATTGCGAACTACGCAGTAGTTTGCAATTCTAGGGTCTCGGTGTGATGGTTTCAGGAAGGTTTCCTGCACTAAGAAAACGTCGATATTATTGTCGCGGAGGAACGCGGCGATCTCTTCCTTTTGGCTGTGAATGCCGTTGGCATTAAAGTAGCCAATTGAAAGCGATCGGGGTTTGACTCTGCTGTTTACGTTTGAGTCCATTATTGGTTGGACGAGAAGGTAGCCAGGGACTCTGATACATCGGCGTAGTCGCCGAGCACCTTGAGGAGGGCCAGAGGGTCCTTTCGGACGGCCCTGAGGCTTCGTGCCATCTCGTTAACCCTTGTGAGGTTGACGGTGGAGAAAAGGTCCGCCAGGAATGCCATGTTGGCGGAGGTTTCGGAAGGGGAGGAAGTGGGCTGGACCACCTGGGGTCTGCGCGGGGGAGTAGCAGCCTGGGGCTGTTGAGGTTTGGCGGTGGAGAGCGACGGCAGAGGTGTAATCTGCGGGCTCGGGGCCGCTGAGGGGACAGGTGGGGACGCTTGTGGGAGGGGTGGAAAGTCCCTCGGAGGGAGGACCCTCCACGGGGAAGGTCGAGGTGGGGCGGGTTGCGCGGGGGGGGCGTTACGCCATTCGCGGGCCGCTGCCCTCTTTACCACGACTGGTCTGGGTTTGGGGGCTTTAGGGCAGCCCCTGTAATTGGCCGGGTGGCCTTCCTGGCGGCATAGCACGCAGCTCGGAGGCGAGTCGGCGAGAGTGCGGTCCTTAGGGCGAGAGCAATCGCTCGTCCCATGATCACCCAGGCACTTGACGCACCTGGGTTTTGCGTTACAGTTACGCGATGCATGACCGTATAGTTGGCAGTTGTGACACTGCCCTATAGGGCCACCCTTGTGGGGGGTTTCAACCCTTATGCCAGACAGGTGGCATATGGTTTTTATTTTGAAGACGGCTTTACCGTCGGCGGAGTTCTCGCAGATGGCGAGGACCATGTTAAATGCCTCTCCGGCATTTTGTCGGTGCATGCGGTGCACTTCCTTCACTGCGACATTCTGAGCCTTGAGGTCTTCTTTGATCGACTCTGTGTCGATTTCGCAAGGGACGCCGCGGATGACGACCCGGAGTAATCGGTCCTCCGGCAGATCATAAGTGTGGTATTCCACACTTCTGGCCTGCAGGAGCTTCGTGAAGGCTCGGAACTCGGTCGAGTTTGGGAGATGCACCTTAATGCCTTCGGCTGTGGCAGTAGCGCGAGTGAAATTTATGCGGTTGGTTTGGCACCAACCGGAGATTTCCGTCCACTTGGCCTTTGTGTGGACGAAAATAGGGGGACACGAGCGCTCCTTCGTCGAGGAGGGCCGCGTGGGTCGCGGGACGGGGGAAAGCCGGCTAGCCTGAGTGGCTTCGGCTTCCGGAGAGGCGTGGGGGGCGGGAGAGGGGGGTGCCGGGGAGGGGGCTACCGTGGAGGACTGTGCGGAGGGCACAGGCACGGTCTTGGGGGCTTTAGTGGGGGGAGAAGGTGAGGTTGAAGCCTCCTTCTTTTTTGCGCGTCTGGCGCGCTTCTTGGAGCCCGTGACGGGCGTAAATTCGTCCGAGGAGCCCTCGGACGACTCGGATTGTAATGACTCCATTTCGGAGTCCACAATGACAGATTCGGGGGACAAGGGGGAGTCTTGAGACTTATTGGCCTCGTTAGTGACGGCTATGATTGCGCTCTTGTCCAGCGCTGCAGTCGCCTCGGCGGTAGGGGTACCCGCGTTTATATCGCGGGTGTACTCGTCATATTGACGTCGGAGGGTGGGCACGGCGTCTAAGAGCCGCGCGAGAAAAGCCAGTGAGGCTTGGGGGTCAACACTTGTGGACATGGTGGATGCAGACGTGGGAGGGCAAGGCGGTAAGGGAAACGTGTTTCGGGGCGCGGTCGCCCAGGGGAAGAAACACGTAAAGAAACCCCTGGTGACTTAAACGTTAGGGACCCGATCCCCGGGGGGTTGACCCGGGGGTGTGTACTGAACCCTCCCTGTCGGGTGTAGACAGGGAGGTGAGTGTGCCTATGGTGTGAGCCCTAAGCTTGTATTCCCGCTGCCAGTCTTATTGTGCAGCGGGTCCCTGACAGTTCCGGTGTAGAGAGCACTAGTCCGTGGACAGTGCCCAAACTAACACCGGAGGGTAGGAGGTAAGGGATAGGTAGGGTGGGTGGTGGGTGATAACCAGGCGCGACTAGGGTAGACCCCAAGGCCGGTGAACCTGGTCCCGTCCGTTTGTAGCCTTTCCCTGAAGGGGCAAGGCTAAGAGCGCAACGGGGCAGCGCCCCACTCGGTTTCGTTGGCACCGTTTGGTTTCCACCGAGTGACCACGAAACTGTGGATTTTCCCAGAAGGGGACAAATATTATTGTCGAGAAACAAGAATTGTGATTGTTGTTGCCTTGAAAAAGGCGACCAACAATCACCACGTGCGGTGCGTAGCGGCTAGCTAACTCGTGGCGATTTGCGGAGCGGCGGGTGTGGCTTCTGCCGGTCGTAACGGGCGCAGAGCGCGGGAGCGGTGGGAGCACACGTCTGCTCGGTACGGCGGCCGGAGCGAGAAATGCAAGTAGTCTTACACAGTGCGCTGTAAAATGACCGTTCGACAGCCAATTCTAAACACGCAAGCCGAGTGATGTATAGGCTAGGCCGAGATATACGTGGTCTGACTAATTTTCACGAATTCATTGTCAAATAGACAATACAATGTTAGGATTCCATGTACGGCTTAACTTGGTGAACTTATGAATACATTAGTGTAATAAGTTATATGGCCGTAAATATATTATAATAAAAATCGCCGACAGAGCCGCTGGCCGATGAGTTTAAGTATTTGTCCGTTACATAAAGATTTCAACATCTCCATCACTGGGTTAGGTGTAGGGAGAGAGTTCCTTCACTTTATCAACATATACCAGTCCTTCATACATGCGCTCAAAGTTCCCGTTCTTAAGTATGCCATCTATTTCATCTTGAAAGGTGGAACGTGGAATTGCCTATGCTAGTCTTCTACACACATTCACTTTGAATGTCTATTTCGTTAATCTTATACTATCAGGAAACATGCCTAAGTGCATCTTTTAAATCCATGAAAAATTGCAACTTTAGTCGACGGATGTTAGTGCTCCAGCTGAGGCTATTGCTCAAGCACTTAAATACTGTAGGCTTGTAACTAACGACAGATTGCGATTATCACGTTCCCTGGAGCAGGTCAGTTGCTAAATCTTAATTTTGTTATTAAATGTAAAAGCCACAATTACTTAAACGCCGGCTTAGCACATCGATCTACTTCGCATAACTCGCCAAGCACTAAGCAACATTTGTAGTTTGTTGTAACTTGGAAACGTAAGTAAGGAATTGCTTACGTTACCATCGGTGTTAGTTTGTATTACATCCCAGAGAAGGTAGGTAGTAACAGCGCCCTCTTTACGCCCGAAACAATTTATGAGCCGCCGTGAAATATCACAATCTATTCAGCTGTGTTCATCGTTCTTTAATAATACTACATAATAAGTAATTACGTCTTAAATTTCTTTTAAAATAAACATATATTATAAATCTCAAATTATAATTTTTCCGAAGATCGTCAAGCAAAACAATTCGACCTACTGACATTAATAAATTGCGGCGTATTGCCTGGCCTTGAACAGAAACGAAAATTTAAGCTCCCTTTTGCTTCGCCGTAATCGGGTGAACTCTTTTCACTGCTATGGTATACTGAAAAAGACATAATATTCTGAAAAAACCGGGAGCATAGTCGCGTGGAAAATTACTCGTTTGTACGAGTATATCTCTATCCAGCGTACAGCGGTCAAATCTTATCTTCCTAGGCGATTGCTAAGTATTGCATCATTTATTATTTACACATATTTAAAAATTTTGTTTGTTCTAATTATCTTGCAATTAGCTAACTACTATACTGTATTAGCAAGGTTTTTACCTCCGATTTACATATGTACCTATGGAGGTTTTATCCTACCTAATAACATTGTTTAAACGAAAATTTATGAGAATGTTTATTCCTCTATCACGCAAGAACTTGACAACTAGAAAAATTTTAGTACAGACATAGATTAGTAGCTGGGTTACAAAATACTAAATAATAAATAATACATTTTACGGGGCTGAAACTGCGAGGTACAGTTAGTTAGTATTTCAACTCGCTCAATACGGTTTATAAAAGAATTCACTTTGATTTAGACTATTTAACAATCGACTATGAATTATAGATACATAATAAAGTTCAATGTATACACATAGGTAACTTATGTGCATTATATAGAAAAATAATTGATATCGGGATAGAAAAATAACTTTT
The DNA here is from genome assembly GCA_945859725.1 of Drepana falcataria. Lineage (NCBI taxonomy): Eukaryota > Metazoa > Arthropoda > Insecta > Lepidoptera > Drepanidae > Drepana > Drepana falcataria. Next base: position 3,632,981 of record OX243923.1, on the reverse strand, counting down.
AGATCGCCTAAAAGTTATTTGACACATGAATGAATTGCAGTATGATCCCAGGCTTTCCAGGAAGACTATCTCATATCTCGAAGCAAAATCGTAATTAATGCAGGCGAAACTGCGGCGAAAGCTAGTTTCTTCATGTCATATTACTAAGCATGAGTACAATTGGTGCAATGTCGCATTTCGGACGCGTTTAGGTCGCACACCGAATGATAAGAGCTCCTGGCAACCGACGTCAAATAAAACAGTCACTATCGATATTTTAACGTTAAAAAAAACACGCGCGTCTATATAGGGTTGCCACCCATACTGTATAAAGTATAGAATATTTTCACGAGAACAATAAAGTATAAGGAAATTCGCATGATTTGATTCTTCTACCATACAGTAAAAAAAAATTGCAATATTCATAAAGTAAACACATTCTAAAGAAGTCTTCACCGGAATAGATCATTTATTTTGACACTATGTACTATTGTTTTTCTTACCCTTGAAACCAAATGCTTTTTTTTTAATAAGTTGACAGCCCTAGTAACTAGTCCATTTCAAACCAGATCATGAGCATGCCCTTTGTACAATACCTTTGTATCGTAATCTTCAAGGCTTCTATTATTTTGTAATGCCCTAATTGATTGTTTATTCCCAATCAGGCTACGTTACTCATGCATTGATATGTAATTGGGCTTTTGTACTTGTGTTTCCTAATCGTATTTTACAGTGTACATTTAATACAAGTACGAAAAAGATCAATACATTGACGATTTTCTGTTAATTTTCAGTAAGAACGGGAGGCTGTTTACAGACCTTATTAGAATACGGTTACTTTCACTCAGAAAGGTACCTTTAGACTGGCCTAATGCTTGTTTGCCACATTTGTATTAGGTTTACAAAAATAGAACTTATGCTAGCTGCCAGATGCTCGCATTCGTCTTTTTTATAATATTCATGCTTGGAGCTTAGGATCAAATTACGAAGAAAAACTAAATTGATCATTCTGCTGAGAAGAGTATTGTGACTTCTACAACTCTCTGCTTTTTCAACTGCTTCACTCAAAGATAATAACCGTTTATTAAATCTATCGCATCACCAACAACAGCTTTTAAAGCAGCTATTTTACCACCGCTTGTTGATACATGTAAGTACTTTAAATAAGTCATAACAGCACGTATAAACACAAAGCAGACAAACCTTGGAAGGTAGTTTTCCCCAACACAAGCGGCGCCGGCGCACTTCCATTGCGTAGGTACCTTCCGCGTAAGAAATGCAATAACGCAGCCATTCGCCATTTCCACTTAGATTGGTATTAGTTGCTGATTAAAAATTTAAATCAATATTCCATTGAAGAAAATTGGTTATTAATGAAATAATAGATACAGAAATAGTTGGTTCGCATTAACCTCAGCCAATGTGGATTCAGGGAGTCTACTGCTCTTGAGTCTTGTTCAGAGATAAAACAGGTAAGCATCGGAATTCTATGGAGATTCTGAGCGTGCTATTTGCAGTAGGGAGCTAACATAAGTAATAATATATTATAAATACACTTTAGTATACTTAATATTTGGCCTGACTAAAACCCATCGTGTAGTAACTAAAAGGCCGAATCTCGTATTGATAATTGCAGATTCTCTTAAACGAGCGACTATTTTCCTCGTCTAATTCAAGTTACTGTAAGCTAAGCACAACCTACCCTTGATATTCGAGGTTTGATAAGAAATAACAGCCTTCGGAAGCCAGTAGCATGAACTTTAATTTTTTTTAAATTATTGCAAATACGCATGTCATTAAATTATAGAAGCGGTTGACATTGAAAGTCCACACTGTTTGTGTACATAAGCAAAGGTTGTATTTGTACAAGACTATGAAGTGAGGATGAAAAGATTAGCGTTCAATACGCCTTGGACATATCTCACGATAGCGAAAATTGAATATCGAACGGCGTAACTACATATGTGCATAAAAAGGCAATTTCTCATATCGAATAGATTGGTCTCACATGAATATTAAGGTGTATATTTTAATAAGAATTTCAATACGATTTAGGAAGCCTACAAACTTCAAGTAGCAATTCAAAGACATAACTATACTCGTACTTGAGAAACTGCGAAGGACTTGCCATCTGTCACGAGTAAAGAGGGTGTCTCGCTACACATCTCTTCCTAACCCTCAGAGGAAATGCGTGAAGATATAGACGTCGTGTCGTGGTTTTACGCAAAGTTCAATGTAACGTTTGTTTTATATGTATATTATTGTAATTAAGTAATTAATTATCTAATTATAGTGTGAAAAAATGGAAAGGTACCCGAGATTTCGCAATACGTATGCTCCTATGCGTAGAAACCTAAAGAAACGCTATAGTATGCGTTCTACATCCACGGTACCTCTCTCTCTATTATTATTTATACCAAGTATTGCTTATTACGAGCTGGTTTCATAATTCCGTCTATATTTTTCTATTGGCAACGTGTGTATAATGAGAACAAGGCTACTTTACATAACTTAATTCGAATTCGCTATATTTTATTGGTTTTAACATTCTGAATAACCCGTTTCTCTAGGTTTTGTATATACACCATATTTAAGTATATTAATTACCTATATGATTCTCTTTCTGGGAATCAGAACTAGATTAGATTCCCGGGCCCGTGTGTTATACATATTGAAGACTAGCTATACCCAATACGGTTACAACAGGGCTAAGGTTAATAGGGCTTCAATTCTACTGGCACGGCGCATTGTGGCGCTTACATAGGATGGGATTAAACCGAGCGAGCAGCGAGAAATATGTAGCAAGCAAGTATGCTGCACTATGAGTCTTAACAGTATGAATAATGTTGTTTAGCTGTAAATACTTAATAATCTGTGGTATAAATACTGTCAGTGGTGACGTGCGTGAGGATAGACGATAGCACTATCTCCACTTGATAAATGTTGAACTTTGACATTGGCTGCTGCGTTATCTCGCATCCTTTCATGCGGCCAGAGCATCCTATTTATAATCATATATCTCAAATGTATTATAATTCTATGCAACTCATTATGAATATTGTTTTTGACAAAAAAATGCTTTAGATCAACATCAAGGCGGTTGTAATACAGAAGTTTGTGGCAGTTATTCTTGACGTTCCCACACTTGTGTCCGACCGATTTGATTTAAGTACCTAGTTGAAACGTGGTCTTCCTCTACCTCTTCTTACAGACACTTTCGCATTGTATATCTGTTACGTCAAACTTTCTTAACTCATCATTCCTATAGGTACGTCTGAACCAACGTAATTTGTTGAGAGGATTTGAAAATATCTTCATTATGAATTAAAGATAATATCATTACGCCCACATTTTTCGAAGACAACGCATCTCAATTAATTATTCGCGTCATGCCATACGCCTGAGAAAACTTCTATGGACGTAGATAAGTGAAGTCGTATCTGAGGGATAGTAATAGATACTCCAATTATGCCATTAGGACTTTTATGCTTGCCTACGTACACAAAGGCCATACGATATATAATGAATTTATTACGGAGCTAGTAAATTGGGGTATTTATTATAAGGTTCCGAGAAATGATTGTGCATGTTTGCATTATTATCAGGCATGACATTACCATACTTAAATTGATGTTCACTTTTTCTTTTTGACGAGTGACGAACAAAGTGGTCACAATGCATAAGATAACAATAAAAACTCACTTTAAGACGAACACGCTTTTTGCATGTAAAGAAGAACATGTAAGCAATTCATGTTTGCGTGCTCTGTCCCAAATAGACCATATATCGTAACCTAGGTACGTAATTTTGTTGCAATCATTATGGCAAGTAATGCCAGTTTCAATTGAGCGTTGTTTGCAACTGCCATATGTAAATAATATCAAGACGGACCTGGTTTCGAATAAAAACATATGCATATCTTTGTGTAATTGAAGTTTCTACTCCTTGTATTTGTATATTTTTATTTAACTGTGGTTGCTGATAGACAATACGTTTGTAAATGCAACGTCTGTCGCTCATTATGTAATAGCAATCACTTATAATGTAGGCGCTTGCCTCACTCTGCACAAATACATACATGAATACTCTGATACTTATATTTAAGGCTGATTTACATTGGGTCAGTGACAGCTTTTTGACTCGAGACAAAACAGCTGCTATACATAATTTTTTTTTTTATTTAGTTATGCGTCCTAGTCAATAGGCAAACTTCCTAATAACGAACTCTGTGTAAACAGACCTTTATGTTTACTTCCCATACTCAAGATACATTATTTATGTATGACAAGCTATGTATGTTGTATATAGAATAGTGCAATAATGTAGGTAAACAAAGCACAATTCTGTTTTATGTCTTATTATAAAATCAAAACAAGATTATTGATAGACCTACCTACCACTATGGTACAGTAAAGAGTAATTTTATATAGCTGCAAATATTAAAATACTTACTAGACCGGTTAAGTGCATGCACAAGCCTATTTTGTAGACACCTTATTATGTACACCATGTATTGAAAAAATTGTTTGCTTTATCAAAGCGATGTTTTAATGAAAAATATTTTCTACTGCCGGCCTTAACGCCACCTTTACCGGCGGTGTAGTTTCAAAACGCATCCAACACCGTTGACCTTACGTTCTATTGAAACGTTGTTATGTAACCATCTGGACGAAATTGTATGAATAAATCACGCATCTAGTTTGCTACTTGAAAATCTTCGTCTTGTCGGCGTTTTTTTGACCTCTCTACCTTGAAATCCTTGAAATTTTTATTTTTGAAATCTATATTACTGACTCATATATTATCTTACTTATATATTGATCTTGGTCTTCATCATCCTCTCTTTTCCTCGTCCTTTCCTTGGATGGATAACTACCAACTTATAATAATACGAATGAATTTATCTATTATATGAAAGATTAAGTTTATTCGTTCCTTTGCAATCTTACGCTATGCCAGATACCGAATCCCGATTGAAATTAATAAAAAAGAGTGATATTTAGGGATTTAATAAAAACTAACTCGTCTATAAGAAAGGCAGAGCGCAATGATAATCGTTCAAAATAGGAGTTTCTCGACTGTGATCGCAGCCAAATGGCGCTGCTATTAGGTAGTTTTCTATAAAATAGACTGGAATAAGAAAAACTAGGAATTTGGTTCCGTGGTTCCTAACTTTCCTCAATGGAAAAACAGTTCCAAAGTGTATATGAATATGTACACGCATAATCGCAGCAGCCTTTGGCAAGTTACTTAAGGGTCCGCGACTAATAGTCATATAACCGAGGTCTAGGACAAACCACGAAATCGATCGTTAGCCGAATCTAATTGGCTTGTTGCTTCAACTAAGCCACATTACTTATGTCCGCAGTTGAGCGTTACGCAAAAAAATTTAGGTCGTAAAGTTAGTGCGGTCTGCTTAACTCGTACGCACCACCGTATTGAGTCGCTTTGATGGAACGATTTTGAATGACTCACAATCTTTATGGAGGAATACCGTGGTAAAGTACCTAACCTAACCTACCTGGTTGAGAGCCTCATGGTAGGTGTAATATTCACTTTAATACAAGTATTTAGAAGTTGCCCTTAGACTTTGCCAAGTTAAGAGTCGGTGAGCTTTGTATGACTAGTACGAAATATAGTCATTGTTTTTAGATATTGAATTGCATGGAGTTAGTTTCAACTGTTCTTTGTAAATATTGTTAATTGTTGTTATTGTAAATAAATCACACCTACATAGTTGATCTGATGGCCAAGCTAAGCCTGCCACGCTAATTCGGTCTCAGCACCTATTTAAGTATGTTCAGTTTGGGTGTAATTACAATACAGAGGAACCAGTTGAAGGGCCTATTGTTACGCATGCAACTTAATATTATGTTCTGATTACCCATTATATCTTGATCAACAGCATTAAAATAATATTTTATTAGAATAATAGACAATCCACGAATCAATATTAGTATGAAATAAATTCCCTATGATTACGTTGTTGATAAGAGCATCGAAAGTTCACCGCATACTTATTTGCACATACAATTTGAAATTGACTTACGAGTGCAACCGCGCTCTCGGGATACCACTTGCAGGGACGCAGGAAGATGGTAAGAAGCTCATCGTCTTCTCCAAAGTGCAGATCCTTGTTCTCCTTCAGCAACTCCCGCAGTCGCTCGAGAGCCTCTCGCACGCGCTCTGGGGTCTCCCGTAACTCCTTCTCGGCGATCTCTTTGGTCTCTGGCGACAACTCTAGGCTGCGCTCTAACCGAAACTCGCTAGCACTCATGTTGACCTAGTAACCTGCAAAATTTGACATTGGTTAATACTACATACATATTATACAACAAAGACCCCGCCACGTCTGTCTGTACGCTCACCATATACACAACAACTGCTGACCAGATTTCACATGCCATTTCCATGCAGTTGTCACATATAGATGGCTTGACCCATGAAAGAAAGAAAGATTTCATCGAAAACACAAAACAAGTAACAGGATCGCAACAATCTGATGCGACCCTATTACCTACAGAGAAAACATGTAGGCATATTGAACTCCTCAACTCGAGCGAAGACGGGAGGTTTTCTAGTACATATATATTATATATCCTCACGCCTTCCCACAGAATCCCCCAAGGGGTAGGCAGAGGTTTATATGTAGTACCATCACACCCGCTTTCCGCCAGAGTTACACAGTAAAAATATACATCGTTATTTCGAGCGGAATATAATTTTGTTTTTTGTTATATGTACAATGTTTGTTTTACATAAAAATATTTCTTGTTAAATAATTTTAAATAATGAAATGCATGCTAATTTGTCTCAAAGAGTATTCGTGGCATTTCTGCTAAATCAGTGTCCGGCTGCCAAATATCCATTACAAGTGTTTGACATGACACTGGCCGCAAGGCAAGGACTTATTGTGGATTCTACATACATACAGTGCGCCGGCGCACGTGCAACGCGCATCATCGCTTAAGGAGGTCGGGCAACCACAAAAACTACAATCAACATTTAAAATACGCGGAGTAAATTAATTCTAAGTACCTATTTAGGTAGGTAGTACCTAGATTAGGAAATCAAAGCATTAACCTGTCCAAATAAAATACCATTAAATGTGAAGCTCATTCTCACGCGCTATTAAATCTCACTGGCGTTATACAATCTCGTTACCCAAATATGAGAACATTCACAATGTCCGTTTGATTAAATATCAACATATTTGCAAGTAAGAGCCGTTGTGGCTTTACTAATGAGTTTTCCTGAACAGTACAGAACAGTGTACAGTGATTACACCTAACTCTGCTCCGCAAATTTGGTTTCATTGGTAGTTATTTTCTAGAATAAAACATATCCTTATGTTAATCCAGCTAATAATGTAGATTATTCTGTGTCAAATTCAAGCCAATCTGGCGTTAAGGACGATCAAACACCCTCAAAACTTTCGCATTTATATCGTTAGTAGAACCTATAAAACGAATCAACCAATATTTGGACTCACTGAAAATTCTTGCCAAATTAAACTGACCCGTTACTATTATCAAGAATAAACCTTTGTATGGTTTTTATCTCCAGTTTATCATCTTCAGTTCAATCAACTCTACACAAGTCGATATTGCGTTATAATGCTCCAAATAAAATCACTTACTCGAATACATAAGGAGATATATGTATCAGCATTTTTTTTATTTCTGTGCCAAATTAGCCTCACATGAGCCTATAGAGTAAATGGTCAATGACTAATCATTAAAAAATATATCATAAAGAAATTATTCATCTGACAATTAAGTATATATGGTTGCCAGTTTCGAGTATTTTTAAGCCATCCCTAACGTTAAGAATACTCGAAACTGGCGAGCATTTATGAAGAGACTGATGAATGCGGAATAGATCCCTAAGTGTAGAAAGAGCTAGTTCTCGATTCCCTTGCCCACCCCGTGAGCGACTCGGCGGGATAATGTAATATAGATGTAGTGATCATTTTATAAACACAGAAAAAAAATTGTCTTAAATTTTTTATCTGTCGCATTTCAACCACGACTTCAATTTGGTAGACACACCCATCAAAGATATATGTGAAACATCCGTTGACGAATCGTTTCCAGTCATTTATATTAAAAGCGGGCCGTTTTGGTCAACTTTTAAATTATTCGACATACATTTTAAATTAATTACATTATTTAGCACCCAAAGACGCGCCCTGCAGTTCGTGTACTACATTTTACTTGTTGCTTAAACGTCGCATCTCGTAGTTAAATACCTTAACCTATGTATGTATATGTACATAAATACAATAAAGGTCGAGCGAAAATAAACGTTTTATTAATTAAAACTTACTTACTTTAAAAATGAATTACACTGTGTAGGTATAATTAATAAAGTGTACGTACATGTTAAATATTAGGCTTTATATTATTATTATTTTTTTACCTTTAACTACTCAATTATCTATGCGTGGGCAGGCTATTAAAATTTGCTTGGTTCTCTGGCAAGTAAGAGTCGATTATTTACGAAAAACAAACTGTAACATATTTTTACCACAAAAAAAAACAAAGTAGAAGACAAACATAAATTGGGATCCTATACAAATACACAATGAACATGCACTCAACAGACCAGACACGATAACACAATCCGTATAGTTCACCAGTAAACACAAGAATGTAGGGAATTGTACACTAACCTCACTCGCGTGGAAAACGCGCCGGTGGAAATAACAAAGGGCGGAAAATGATCGTGCGGCGGACGAGTGGCGCGAGCGAGTGTGCGCGCGCGCACAGCCCCGCTAGTTTTATACACACGATAACGCGCATACAACACAACACTTTGTGCCTCTAATGCGGCCGTTGTCGGCGCTTGTTCCCTCTTAGGTACTTTGTTCAAGGGATGAAAGTGTTATCCCAATGCAGCCTTTAAAGGGACAAAGGCTGGTCGAAGTAGTGGAAACGGTTAATATCTAATGTAATTATGAAAGCTATCTTCTACTAGTTACCACCGTAAGCACCGAGAGTTTTGGGTCAAGCTCAATTTATAGGCATATTAGATAAATATTCTAATGTTTTCATTTATTTATTTTTCAATTAACTTCGCATGCAAAGGAGGAGGATAATAACAGTAAATAAAAGGAGGTAAATTCCCCGTTAAAATTATTGCTGACTTTCAGAGGTGGAAGCCAAACAAAAAAACCTATTTAAAATTAAATTGGTACCTATATCAATATATATTTATTTAGTCATTGTGTAATCAAAGTTCGTTTCCAATCGTCATCATCCAGCGGCCACCGAGGGCGTATGCTTCACACATTGGTACAATACTTATGTTATCGTATATTCACAATATTGTATTGTACTTTGTTCCCATCGTATTGATGCACCAATAACAGACATATGTACTAAGTTTCTATGTAGATATACCTACCGAGATACCTAATGTACCTTTGAACTTATTAATTAATGTTCATTAATGCGTGTTGTTGGATATTGTGGACGCATAATAACACATTCAAGATCATCTTACAAACATTTATAAAGCGATAATTAACTGTTTTCTATGACACAACATCCTCTAGAAACTTTCCTGAGTTAAAAAAAAGAAGACTTCAAGAAGCGATTGTGAACCTATTCGCAGCTTTCAAGTTTAGATTTTGGGAAATAATATGATAAGAAAATGAGGAAATAAAATCATTTTTAGTATCCCTGTAATCGCCAGACATAAAACGTAGATAGAAATTTTTTCCGGGCTTTGTCAGTCGATAGTAATATGCAAAACTTGTTATGACACATTTTTTATACATAGAATGTTGCTATAAGCCCCGTCATGAACACGATCATGTGTATTGTAGAAATGTGTGGGACCAAGGGTCTCTGTGATGAGAGTTATTATCGACCAACTTTCAACAATAAAGATGAGCAAATTTTGAGGTAGGTTTTGATATAGGCTTGTGATAAATATCTTTCATTAAAACAAAGAAGTATTTGGTAACGTGTCATCGACATTGCATAAAATACTCGTGGTAAGAATTCGTGATTATTAAGGCACTGGTGGTGAGTAGCTGTTAGGAAATATTGACGGTTCTCTTTTTTTAAATTATGTACTGACATTTACATGAATCTGAACATAGCTGTTCATCGTCCGTCATAGAAACTTAACAATATATATAACAAATAGCAAATTAACTAACAATCGACGTTTAAACTCAACCAAGACTATTGATTAGGTACATAATAGGCACCCTACCTTTAGTAACCTGAGCTATCTACCTAACTTAAGACAAGTTACATATCTAACCTAAATAGGTTCTAAAAAGAACTAAATTTGCTTTATTATTTACATGCAGATTTTCATAATCATCAATAAAAATTAAGAAAATCTAAAATGTAGGTACTCTAAATACTTTAAAAAAATATTTTAAAATACTAATTTTGAAATTTCTGCGTTATTTTAATACTCGTCTGAGCCCCGCGAAGGTACCTATTGTCTGTCGTACTTTGCCCTAACGGCGACATAAGTACACGTTGCATACATATCGCGGCACCAGATAAACAAGGCACCAACTCACCAACACCAACAATACTCCATGTCACATAAAAATACAGTACCTACGGCGTGAATCATGAACTCAAGATCCACACAAAGAGACACTCATTGTTCCGCCGGCAACGCGCATGTCCAAACAAATTCTTTGTCTAGAATTTAAAAGAAAGTTATATAAATAAACCTACATATACCTAGGTATTTACATTAAAAGCAGTCTTTGTTTTACACAATACACGAATCAATTACATAGATGTATGTAGGTACGTGTTGCAATTACTAACCAGGGTTGATCCCGCTATCATCTGTCGGCTTGGCCCTGATACCTTACACGTGATCTCCGGCGGTTCTAAGCGAGTAGCTGTAGTGCTGTAAGGGATAATGGATCTCTTCTTCAAAACTGTTGAGAGTTACTTCACTGGGACACCTCAAATCTTACAGAATTCCAAAGTTCTCAAGTAGTCTCAAAAAGCGATGGTTGTTACATGGTGATACTCGTGCTGCAAGCGTCCATAGCCAGCGATAACCGCTTACCATCAGGGACCGCGTGTTTGTTTGCCACCTTAGTAATATAGAAAAAAAAAATATCATCCAAAAATGATCTCTATGCCTATGTTTTTGTGCTAATACTGATTATATTTATATAAGTTTTTGTAAAATATATAAATTTTTTTCTGAAGAAGATAACGGCCAGAGGACCTATTAAGGCCGGACCCATTTCACTTTGCCCAATCTGTCTCCCTATTGTTACGCCACGGGGTGGACTCACTGACGCTGGACACTGGACGCACTGCTGTGAACAGCAGCACAAGTTCTATCGAACAATAACACAATATTTTAATAACTGTTACCGCTTGTTTTGTATTTTTTGCATATTTGAACGCCAGCGTGCAATGTTATAACTATAAACATATATACATACATACATATCATCACGCCAAGTCCCTAACGGGGTAGGCAGAGAGTATAGAGCGCCAGTTTTCTCTAGACTTACATACCTCTTTCGCTTCGTCCACATTCATCAGTCTCTTCATACATGCTCGTCGGTTTCGAGTACTCTTAACGTTCCCGTCCTTGAGCGTCCGATCGATTTGATCCAGGTAGTTGTAACGTTGCCTTCCTCTGACTCTTCTTGCACACACTTTTGTCTAACTATAAACATGAGTCAATTATATTATACTGAGGTAGTACTGGGACTGGATAAACAAACATTGGCGAGCTATAAAAGTATTGTAGTCTTTTACTTTACCTAAACATTCTGTTCGTCTGGAGCAATTTCGTGGAAGAGCAGGTATCTTTACAAGCAAGGTGCACACCACTATATTTTTAAAGGGAATTCGTGACAGATAGCGATGGACTCGTCATCTGTCGCGTTGGCACCTAAAATATATCTCTGGCGGAAAGTGGGTGTGCTAGTACTACCTATACACTTCTGCCTACACCTTCGGGGACCCTTGTGGGAAGGCGTGAGGATATATTATTATATTTTTTTTTTTTTAGTATTGTCTCTCGTAGCGTGAGTTCCGGGAACTTTTGCTACTTAACCGGTCAATGGCGAGACCTAGGCCTCCAGCCAGGCACTTTATTTCTAAGCAACACAGCTAAGGGCACCCCCTGTGGGGTACGAACCTCGGCTTAGGGTGTTGCTGGATCGCGAGCAAGGGAGCTGGGCTGGACTGGTAATTTTATTTAAATATTATTTGGGGGCGGGATTTGCGCGTCTGGCTCGGCGCGGGCCGGCGTTTGCGGCGGGGGTCGGGGCGGAACATTACGGCTTATTCGCGTCGAGCCTGGCCGGCGAGGACGGAACAGTGGTCGGTTTTGGGTAGTGTTGTTATGTTTTTGTCGGGCGTCCTGGAGGACCGTTATGTCGTCATTCGGTTCGATGACGGCATGTCTTGGACGCCTTATCTTCGAGATAAGGGAAGGAGTGTATCGGGCGGCCGATACGACGAGGGGGTTAGGGTGATTTACAGCAAAATCGAAATGACGTTTGGACAGTTTTTTCAAAACTGTTTTATAGTGGGGACTTTGAGGTCAACGTGGAGTTGACTATTACGCATGTACCACGGGGCACCTGTGGCTCTCCGAAGAAACCGGCTTTGCAGCACTTGCAGGGGGTTAAGTGTTGACTTGCTAGTGTGTGCGAACACTACACACGCATATGTCATGATTGGTCGAATGCACGTCGTGTAAATCCTCACCTTGGATTTCAATGAGAGTTTACTTCGTGCATTCAACATGCCGTGAAGTCTACCGAGCGCGAAGGCGGCTCGCGCGCGTACCGCCTTTACATGGTGACGTGGGAAAGAAAGGCGTTGATCGAGGATCACACCCAGGTATTTGGCTTTTTCTTCCCGTGGAATGGGTTTGCCGAAGAGGGTGATGGGGGCTACCCGTGGGCGTTCGAGGCCTTTCCAGAATAGAATGGCTGCGCTTTTGGTGGGGTTCACTTCAATTTTCCATTTCCGGAACCACCGCCCCAGGGCTGTGACCGCGGATTGGAGGTTGTCGTGAATTCCCTCGGGAGTTCTACCTTTGTAGTAGATAGCCGTATCATCGGCGAATAGAGCGCTTTTAACTCGTCTAAAGGGGGAATGTCGCTAGTACAAAGCGTGAATAGGAGTGGCGAGAGCACTGAGCCTTGCGGGACTTCTGCTCGTATGGGATGGAGGGAAGAGAGTGTGCCCTCGACTCTGTAGCGAAAGGAGCGGTTCGACAAAAAGTCCCGTACTATGCGTACTAGACGGTCCGGCACGCCCAACTGGTACAGCTTGTATATTAAGCCGTTGTGCCAGACCTTGTCGAATGCCTTCGCCACGTCGAAGAGGAGCATACCCGTGGTATAACCGAGTTGGAAGCCGCTACTGACGTCTTCCACTATACGGTGGACTTGTTGGACACAGGAGTGTTTGGTTCGAAAACCGAACTGTTGGTCAGGTATGACTTTCTTAGAGTCTGCTTTAATCTATTGTAAATAAGTCTTTCGTAAATCTTGCCAAGGACGTTGAGGAGACTGATGGGGCGATAACTGGAGGCTTCGGTCTTGGGTTTCCCTGGCTTGGGAATACCTATGACCGTTGCACTTTTCCAGGATTGGGGGAAAAAGTTGTTGCTCAGTGCTGCATTGAAGATGGCAGTGAGCAAAACTATGAGATAAGGGGAGAAGAGTTTGATAACTCTATTAGCGATCCCGTCGGGACCTGGGGCTTTCCTGGGGTGAAGATCCTTGATCACTTTATTATAATATTAGAGTATTATAGAGCATATATATGTGTGAGATGTTACTAAAGTTGTTTATGGTCGCGGGTTCCATTGCCTACATACAATACACAGTATCAATTACTGAGGAAAGAAGAGATCAATAATTACACTAAAAAGTTCCAACGAGACTAGATGTTTATTTAAAATTTTAATATTTAAATTTTTTTTACGATACACGATCCTACGTCTACATTTACATATATAAAAAAATCTATACGGTCGAATTGAGAAACCTCCTCCTTCTTTGAAGTTGGTTATAAAATAAAAAGATTTGATTGTTTGTATGGTTCTTTGTAAATGTAAAAAACTAGTAAACCGATTAATCACCTATAGAAATCTTTCGCTTATAGAAATCTACTTTATTTCTTAGAAACAGGAGCTTATATAGGTAGGTATTTTTAAAGGATATACACATATATGTATGTATAATCATATTTATCACGAGCGAAACCGCGGGACATTATTACTTATTAAAGACGTCCAAGCATTATTAATGATGCAAGAGTAGATAGGTACTCATTAAGTACCCGAGAACATAAATTATATGACCAGAAGTGATACCCATGTCAATAAACGAAGTGATAACTAAAAACAAATAGAGCTGAAACATCCAATCGTCACTGGTAGATAATTGGGTACCTAAGTTCTATCCGTAGGTACCTAAGGTACGTATTTACAATGTCATTTTAAGTTACATTTAAATTGTAAATAGCTCTGATGCAGGCAGCTAGTGACCATATACAATGGTATATATGTACCTTGGAACAATTCCACGCAAGCTGACATAGTCCCAAATTAGGCAAAGCTTGTATGTACTGTGGTAACTGAACAACGATATATATACTTTTATAGGTTTACATAGGACACCCAAGATTAAGGTACAAATACTCGTGTTCATCACAAGGATCTGCTCTCAGCGGGAATTGAGCGCGCGACCTCAAGCTTTGCAGTCATGAACTCTGACCGCTAGGCCAGACGGCCTTCTACTGCTGCTTAACTGGCAATCACTAATCGCAGAACATCTACATAGCCGAGATTCAAGCTACCGCCAGCAGGGCTGTTTCAAGTGGTGTCCAAAAATACAAATTTGAAACTTTTTCAAGTATCCTTATAAGGCTGAAATATGAATCCGGTTCAACCTGCCTCTTGAGTAAGTCAGTTATAAGTCATGCTCCCGACGCTATAATAATGAACGACTGAATATTGGTCATTATTATAAAATCATGTGCTCTTCACTTGACTATGTACCTATCGGAGTGATAAAAGAGGAGATAAAAGTTGCCATGCCGGAACTAGCAGAGATATAAGCGAGGAAAGCGTCTCAACATTATCGATAAACAAGCATTATCAGCTGCGATTAGCAGAGGGTATTAATTATAGCGATATGACGAGGACACGCGTTCTAAGTGAACGAGTCATTTTATAGTTCACCTATCTATACTCTATACTAATATTATATAGAGGAAAGATTTGTATGTAAGTATGTTTGAATTGAATGGGCTCCGAAACTACTCGACCGATTTGAAATTTCTGTCACCATTGGAAAGCTACATTCACCCTGAGTGACATAGGCTATATTTTCTTTCATAAAAAAATCTTATCTCACGATATGGTTTGCCACCATGGTTTGCCACCAGGCGGGCCGCGGGCCTGTTTACTAACGTAGGGTATACACAAATTACCCGTTACTATTCTCAACAATAAACGGAATAAAATACAAATGAGTGTTTTTATCACGTTTATTAACGCCTTCAGCTAGCGTCTTCTCCTTCATTGGTATCATTGTCCGAGTTTGAATCATCACTGCTGCCTCCTTGCTGGAAAAAACATGAGATAAATTATGTGGCAATATGTAAAGTGGGTGTGTGAGCAGTACTTGTACATCTCTGCCTACCCCTTCGGGTACATATTTTGCGAAAAAGTACAAATACAATTACCTACAACTGCCTCTCACATTAAGAAATGCCTACACATTAAAAGATACTAACAATAGTAATAGCAAAAATCGCGAACAAGTTGACAGGCCGTATATAATAATAACAGCGGTGTTGGGGATATACCTCAAACTTCATGTCAGTGTTGTATGTGGCGAGCAAGGACTCCTTGGCGTATCGGAATATGTGGTCCCGGCAGATGTGGTCTGCGTTGGGCGGCAGCCAGCCGCGCTTCATGTGGCACACGTGCGACCCCTGCCGCGCCACCAGCTCCTCCACTTCTGGCAGCTTCACGTCGCAGTACTGGCAACACCACGAGTGTTATACAATCTGGTGCATACTTTTCAGGTGATAATCAAAACAAAGGTGAAATCACGGCTCTGTTGCTTATTGCCACAAACCAGTTATTCACGAGATGCCGAGAGAGTTCTACGATCTTTGGTGACAATTCTGGCTTGTCACCAAAGATCGGAAAGCTCTACCATTGCCGTATTAAAAGTGGCGAATTAATTGATTGACAGCTACCATAGGCTGCGGTTAAGTTTACATTATATTAGCGACCCTCCCTGAGTTCCCACGAATGCAATTAAGAGAAAAAATATTACATGTTGTATAAACTTTCCTTGAAAACATATACAATTACTGGAGAAAACCAGTTCAAAAAGCCATTCAGCGGTTTATTGTGTTCAGACAGACATGGCAGGGGGCTTTTCTCTCAAAAAAGTACCTGATAAAATATCTGCCGTTGAGTGGGCACCATGCCGGGGCGGAAGATGACAGCTCCCTCGGACACCTCGTCGCTGGGCGAAGGCTCGTCCCGCGGTGGCCGGTGGCGGCGGCGGGGCTCCGGCCGGGGCTTGTGTACCGCTACGTGGCCGCGAGTCTTCACCATGGAGTGCACACCCGCTGCCAAGTAAGTCACACATATATTATAACTAGCTGTGCCCCGCAGTTGCACCTCCATTAAATCCTACTAATATTACGAATGCGAAAGTTGTAGGGATGTTTGTTCCTCATTCACGCAAAAACAACTGAATTAATTTATATGAAAAAATATTTGTCCAAATCTGATTAACACATTATTTCCTGGGATTAGCGCGTTCTAACAATCAAATGTTAATGTCTTATGTAAAAAAGTATGAGTACAAATAATTTTCTGTATATCACCAGGATTAAGTATTCGAATTTATTTTATTTACAATATTTTTTTTTCTTAAAAATACATATTTATATTGTTATACGGACCTGTATGCCTGACCCGAAAATCTAAGCACTGGTATTTCCCCGCCTCCGGCTCCTTCCTTGGATCATAGCCATAGCGGATCCACAACATTCTCCAGGGCCCACTTTTGAAGTAAATTGCCAGACAAGGCAGTATTACTTTTAGGGACACTTGCCTGATCCTAGTAGTATACCGGATCAAATTGAATGACCAAATTGGTCTTTCATCAAAAAGCTGTAAATAATATGTGGTAAATGTTTTTTTCAACTGAGTATATCAAATACTAGCATAAATGTCTTCATATAACTATAACAGTTAACTTTGGAGATAAAAATACTGTAAAATATTTATATAAATAGACAAATTGTTTTCTAAAGGGTAAGTCATGTCATTTAATCTAGTATCCCACACAAATTTCAAAGTCAATTTTCATTTTGCCTATATCTGCTAAGATATACTTATGTATAACACCATAGAATACACATGACAATCAACAAGACAGGAGCACATCTTACACATACATATTTCTTGAGCATACTGGGGAACTCTAAGGGCGTAAAGTCAATTGCCAGATTAAGAATTAAAGAATTTAAACTTGTCAGTTGTAACAATAATCTTTGTTGAGGCCTTCTGGTAAGTATTAAGATACCTGTGATAGAGAGAGACCCCACTCTTCCATAGTAAAATGTGGGCGTGTGAATGAATTGGAAGCATGCAATATAGTGACTTTCCTTACCTTCTTAACAGTTTCATATTCCTGTTCCAACTGTGACCAATATGCAATTCTAGCATTTTTTGTTTTAATAAAATATTCAGGAGGCTCACTGAGCAGCTCATCCACTAAATTGAAAGGAAACCTGTTTGTTGGCACTCCTCTCTCATTCCGCAACTTTTTGTGGACTATCTCGGCCAATTCTGGAGAATCAACTTTCCTTTCAGGATATCTCTTATCTGTATATGAATACCTTATGTGCTTGTCAGGTCTCGTAAAGTGAGAGGGTACTACAAATAATGGTGATGGTTCGCTGTGGATTGAGATATATAACTTAGACACATACTCAAATACACACATATTCAGGATATAAATTGTAATCCCCTCTTCTCTTAACACACTCACAGGAGAATAGAAACAGTGTCTGTTCCACTTGGCAGAATTTCTTCTAATATACACCGAGGTTGGCTGCTCCCTTCACTACTTACAGGTAGATATTGAAAGTCGAACATAGCTGAAATAAATCAGGACCAAAATATTTCATAATTTGATCCCACAAACCAACTCCAGAATAGTTCAGATTAAAATTTAGAATTACTTTATTGACATCAAGATTAATTTGGCAACACATTCTATTAATATCACCTTAATATGGAGTACAATAAGAAATTTGTAGTGGCCCCTAGTAATATCTAAGTCAGTATTACCAATCTATATCATCACTCATAGGGTAGTCATAGACAGTAGAGCGCCAGTATGGTCTAGTCTAGACTATATTATAAGGCTACCACAATAATTCCACAAAAACACAAGCCACCTTAAATGCAGCTGTTGCGAATCAACTGTTACTTAAACTTACATTCAAATTTATATATTTTATTAACACGGCCAAGAACAGTGGTGGAAATTACTTTCCTGTCCGTTTCAGTGCCAATCTTTGTCTTTTTCACTTTTATCTTAAGAACTACACCAGCTGCCGTCTTAGAGTCCGCGTACAGTTTCTTCATATACTGATTATCTGGCTGGTAGTTCAAAGTCAAACGCTTTTTCGTTGGTTGAGAATATGCCTATAGAAAATAAAGTAGGTATTCAATAATATTACAATCTTACTATAGAAAGTACTATAATATGAGAACATTAATAGTTTATGAAAAACGCAGCAATGTATTTTATAATGACTAACCTGTGAGATACCCCGAATACCACCTAAACATTGCAAAGCTTTCTCATCATTTCTAACCACACCGGGGAATAAAATGCAGACTAAATTGCGATTTAAATAGTTTTCTTCCATCTTCAGATATTATACAATATGCGTTCCATCTGTTGAAAAACAAAAGTTATCTAAATTTCAACTATAACTAGTTTTATTTCTAGGAAATAATTTTCTGGTGTCTGATTCTTTCTATTTATTTACTGCCGACCACCCATTGAATTGAGAATGTCAGATATCTTGACATTAAGTGTTATTTTAGCTGTCACCGAGTGCTACCATTTAAAATCACATAGGAACGTTATTATTAGTTAACATTATTATTATTAGTCAGACTTGGGTACTAGTTCTTCAGTCGAATACTAAATATCAGTCACCCAATCGAACCATACTTCATATGACCAAAATTACACATTAAAGACCACAATACAACAATTTACGAGAAACTGAAAAGAAAACAAACCACCTGCTTTATTTTTACCAAAATCTGCCGTATTCCAAATAACCAATCTTTGCTGCTAAAAGGTGAGCAATCATGAGTTTATAGTAACGAGCTTGCTCATAGCTATTCAGCTGTAACGAAAATAGTGGTTTTGCATGCATCCTAGACAGCCATTCCAGTTGACAGTGAGATTTTTACAATGTATGGGATCTATTAATTGGCGATTTATGTATTATTTGTTAGATAGTGATTAATGAGGGATATGACCATAACCAACATTTATAAGAATATTTTGTATCATTAGTTATCCAGGTTTATTTTTAAGAGAGGTAGGGCATAACGGGTTTCCCGTTCGAATTCGGAGCTGCCCGACTGGGGCAGGACCTCCACCTTATAGAAGTCCGTAGCTAAATAACACAATTTTTTGTGTTGTGTTCCTACGCAGTGAATAAGGTTTCCAGTAATGAGCTCCTTGGGGAGGGGGGAGGATTGTTACATTGTGTTGGAAGCAGAGGGATTAAACCCATTATGCTGCCAACACACTATAACTCTCCGAACACAGAGAGGCAACACGCAAGTGATACTTCGGTATCGTGAGCGTAAATAGGCTGCTGTAACCGTTTCCCATCAGATGGGCCGTATGCTTGTTTGCCACTCTTGTTGTATAAAAAAAAAAAAAAATGTGCGAATAAATTTACATTAAAACTAAAAAGATATCAAAGAATATATTGTAAGATAATCTTAAAATTAATTAAAATTTAATATCACAATCTTAATTTTTATTAAACTTAGGTACCTTTAGGTACTAATTATATCAGAATTAACCTTGTTGCTTGGCCAATTAGTGATTCAATCTGTAAAATAATAAACAAAAAGATTTACATTATATATAGATACTACATTATCGATGCACCACTGCTTCTACTGCTACTAAAAGCCTGCAAATAAAAAAACATTAATTTAACATACAATTAACCAAGAAAAAATCTGTCTGACTCAAAATCAATCTTACTTCTCTAACAAGATATTTCTCTGTCTTTCAATTTCAAGCCTGTCCTTTTCCATCTTAAGTTTTATGTTATTACATCTTTTCTTCTCCAATAGCTTCTGTTTTTCAATCCTTATCCTTTCTTCCTCTAGATTCAGAAGTCTATCATGTACCAGCCCTATAAATAAATAATTAAATGATTACATTATTTGAGAGTATACACTAGTAAAATATGACTATCAGAAAAATACTAACTAACTGGTCTTCCTCTCTTCCATAGGGATTTTCCTGAAATAGGTGCAGAAGAAACCTCATTGGGCCCCATTCCAGAATCAGGGTCAGGAGCTAATCCACCATCCAGTCCCATATCTAACTGAGTTTGATTAAAATGCTGGGTTTCTGTAGGCCATTTCTGTAAAATATTATGAAAAGTTTAATTAACTATACAACATATATTAATGAAGACATTAGACTTGCAATCTGTAAGAGGTGACCAGGAATTAGGATACAAAGGAACTGCAGCTTTCCCTCACTGGCCATAAAATTATATTTGGCTATGTGAACAAAAGGATCTAGTTAAAATTTATACAATGTACCTACTTACATATGATTTCTTAATTAGATATAATTAATTACCATTGTACTTGTAGATGGATCGCTACACATATCATCACTAACAACATCGCTCTGTGTTGCTACTACCTGCAATCCAATTTGATTATTAAATGAGAGTTCTGTTAAATACAATAAAAATTCTAGCAAAAGGTTGAT
This sequence comes from Drepana falcataria, assembly GCA_945859725.1. Taxonomy (NCBI): domain Eukaryota; kingdom Metazoa; phylum Arthropoda; class Insecta; order Lepidoptera; family Drepanidae; genus Drepana; species Drepana falcataria. Next base: position 3,611,932 of record OX243923.1, on the reverse strand, counting down.
AAAATGTGACATTCTAAACATTATTTTTTTAATTATTTATTATTAAGATGCTTATACCAGGTGACATAAACAGCTATATACAAAAACTAACAGAAAATTAATTTAAGTATACAAATACTTGCAAAGTAAATATTATTTTACTAAAGATATGCTCTATGGTATTTAATACACTACATTTTACTTTGAAATATTTATAAGTATTTCTGCATCTAACACTGTCATTGTTTGGGCCTAATACATTATAATAAAATAATATAAGTATCACCTAGCTAGAACATCTGTTGATTGTAATATAAGCAAAATAATTCTCATAAACTTTTAGTTTTATACCATAGGAGTTGTGATAGCAGAAGTTTCAGGTACTCCAGAGAGACCGAATACTGACGTATTATTACAGATAAGCCTTAATATCTTCTCCTCGGCTTCGGTTAGTTGACTATTTGTATTGGAGCCCGGTGTGAATCTGCTTTTACGTATTTTGAATGCTTTTTTCTTCACATTTGACTTCCAATCTCGCCAAGTCTACAAATAAAAGTAAAAAATAAATACGAAAAATACAGTTTAAAACTTAAACATTTACAGAATATCTGCATGAGAATTGTAGAACAAACCTGTTGCCATTTATCTGGAGTCTTGATAGCCCCTGAACCAAACCCAGAGTTTGCATTAAGTTTCTCGGTAATTTTAATCCATGCATTTGTTTGACGGATTCTACCCTCTAAACCAACAAATTTGCCGATAGCTAGCTCCTTATCCTCTTCAAGGAAATGAAGAAGCATGTTCAGTTGTTCCGGGCTTGCCTTACGTCTTTCCATTGTCGAATTATAACTTATTAATTATCACTTTTACTTCCTTCATTACATAAATGATATCCAAATAGATGCAAAAGTATTTTAACATTGAATGGTTAGTGTCAGTAAATTGTTAATTTACTGGGTTAAAGCTGCTAACATAACAACAATCTCTGAAGCCGCAAGTCTTTTTGTATTTCTAAATCATTTGTCAAATAAATAATCAGACTTGTATGACTGTGGTCAAATATTATTACTTTACCACAGATTACAAAATAAGTAAATCCTCCCTATAAGCAAGCAAAGCCGATTATTTTTCCACTGAAGGTTGAGCTAAACGTGAAGTAATATTTATTTAATATTACTCTAAATCAATGTCTCAGTGCTTGTTATAGGCTGATCATAACATGGATACATTTCAAGCATGAAATGCTAACGCCTCAGCTAGCCTTTCTAAGTTTCTACTTAGAACTTAGTCCAATAGTAATTTCAAATGTCAAATAATGTGTCTGCCTACCTACTATTCTGATGTTGATGTACCTACCTACCTACCGTTGTCCATGTCATGTCATAACTCATAAATCGAATCTGATCATTCCGTTTTCAAGTCACAAGTATTAAATAGTAGCCTTTGGTTTTTACAAATGATTGTCTCAAACAAAAACAAATCGGCTTTTCTTTAAATACGAAAACTATCTAGCGTAGGTATGTGCATTATTTTAAATTATGTTGTCTTTGAATCCAGTTGTTACTTGTTTTATATAGAAGAACACAATTTGGTTCATGAAAGTAAGCAATGACTAAAATATATTCGAATGAAATATGAATACGTTATTGAGAATGAAAATGCTTAAAGGCAGTGCACATGAAGAGAAGATATCCCGGAGATACATAAAAGACACATCTAACTGCCTTACTTTACCAGACTGTTATTTATTGAAAAACTGTGGCATCAATAGAATAGTTTTCTACCAAATATTAAGAGGACTCGAACCTGTGGTGCCTAAAACGCAACGCTCAAATGGCATACCTTTTCCCTTGAAGGTATGTTCAACGAAAAAATAACTAAATGAATATATTTCTTGAATAAAAGTCATAAGATATTTAAATTTGCAGATTTTAGTAACCCTCTCATTCTTAGCAACTGGATCTCATCAGAAGTCTGTAGGAAAAGACTTCAATGTGAATATATCACAGAAGTCAGTTAGTCGAGTCATCAAGATCATCATTGAAGGTCTTAATATGGTGCTCAATGACTGGGTGGTGTTTCCTGCCTCTACAATGCAAAGGGAACAAATCAAGGAAGGGTAAAATCTTATGAACATATTGATGATAAAATTACAATTCTTATATGTTCTTTGGTTATAATAGTATTATGTTACTTACTTAAAATGTAATAGTATTAAATTACAGATTCTACAGAAAATACCATTTCCCTGAAACTATAGGTTGCATAGAAGGAACTTTGGTGGAGATTGTTTGTCCAAGGGATGACGAGGAAGCATTTTATGATAGGAAAGGCCAGTACTCTATTAATGCTCAAATTGTACGTAGCACATATAGATATACTGAAGTAAAAAAGCTTAACATTGTTAACACCCAATAAATTTAAGGTATGTGATGCAGATACAAGAATCATAGCAGTTTGCTGTAGATTTGGTGGCTCAGCCAGCAATGCTTATATTTGGAACAAAATGAATATCAGGCCTTTTATTGAAGACATGAATAGACTGGGTGAAACGGGCTGGCTGATTGGTATACAACTGCATTATGAACATAATATTTTATTATGATATTATTTTATATTTGATTATGAACATTTTATTGCGGTGGTATATAATGATCTCTCATTTCATCTTTGCAGCTGATAACAAGTACCAGCAACGAGCATGGCTCATGACACCAATTTTGCATGCACCACAAGGTACTCCAGAATCTCAATACAATCACTTTCATGGACGCACAAAAATCTGCATCAACAGATGTATATCACATTTAAAAGGGCGATGGCAGTGCCTTCACCGACGAGCACTACATTACACACCACAACAATCTGCAAAAATAATAAATGCATGTGCAGTGTTGCATAACTTTTGCATTAGAGCGGGGCTGCCCGACCCAGGTGCCTACATAGATCGAGATTTAATGTCAGTGGTTAGTGAAGCCACAGAAATGCCTGATGATAACATCAATGATTTGTACATGGGGATTGAAGTTAGAAGGCAATTGGCAGAAAGAATATACTTTAATGTTTGAATTTAAATATCTATGACCAAGAGCTGACTAGCTGGGGTGATTTGATATGTCTGATTTGATTTGATAGATCCCTGCAAAACAAAGGTAGGTGAATCATCAGTCTGTACCAAGTACCAATGCATCTTTTATGAACTTAAGTGCAGTGATTTATCCCACCACAATTTATGATCAACGAAAACATCGTGAAGAAGCCTGCACACTGAAGACTACCACCAGAGGTCATGTGTTGTTGTGTTTGAGAAACGGCGATGGACTCGCCATCTGTCACATCGGCACCTAATCTATAACCTATATCTCTGGGGAAAAGCGGGCGTTGTCTGCTTACCTCTTGTGCGACGTTTTGTGAAGGAGTGAACAATATCAGAATCTAGATTTAAGAATGAAAATATTTGCAGTAAAATAAAACAGTATTATGAATAAGAAATATATTTTATTTCAAAACCATAGTTCCTACTCGACATTGTTGAAGGCTAATGCATTAAAATCTGCATCTGAGCCAACTGGCTGTACGTATCACCGGGCATTCTGTACGCGATGTTGCCGGCAAACGTGTTGAGGACCTCTGCTTGTTCTCGAAGCCACTCCACTTGCTGTAAATGAAACAGCCATTTTAAATTTTTCATTGTCTTGTTGGATATTACATAAACATTTTCTGTACATGTATGAATAAATTCAACGGATGAGGAAATGTTTGTTGATTGACAAGATTTTTTTTTTATACTGTATGTAAATCGTGCTTGAGTCAGTGAAAGACATGCCATGCCTCTCGCCATATCTTGAATTAGCTGGATAGGAAATGTTTTATCCCCGAACAAGCTATTAATGAAATCAAATAATTTCCACCGACGAAACAAAAGGCCCAGCTAGTGGGACATAGCATTAATATGTAGTGATGTGACCTTATCGGCGTGCGCGGCGGGCGTGTGCGCCGCGGCGGCCCTCAGCTGGCGGCGGCGCGCGATGAGCATGGTGGCCAGCGCGCGCAGCACGGGCGGCAGCGCGCGCAGCAGCTCGCCCCGCGCCGAGCGCGCCGCCGACACGCGCTCCTCCAGCTCGCTCGCGCTCAGCGGCACCAGCGCGCACTCGCGCAGCGTCTGCGACACACGTTACAAGTACTTCCATCTGGTCTAAACTCTTAGTCTACCCACTCTGCCTGCCATGTGAGGGAATATATGTACATACAATTAAACGAAAACATTTGCTGCCTGCGAATAGCCATCTTCACTTTTATTTATACTCTCATTACTAAGAATTGATTGGTTCCGTACATAGTTATATGTCAATTTAGATTTTATTTTGTGACCAAAAGCAGCATCATTATCTGCTGCGGAAAACGCAAATATGTATAAAATGTAAATATGGTGTAATGATAGATATCAGAACAGAAAATGATTTTGTCTAGAGCCGCTGGTCGGCTTAAAACATGAAGTGTGTCTCACCTCGAGAGCGCCCTCGTAGTTATCGCTATGGAACTGATCGAAGAAGGTCATCAGCTTGCAGAGCTTGGTGTAGGCCTCGACGAGTGCGGCGGGCAGCGCCGAGGCGTGCGAGGAGCGCAGCCGGCGCGACACGTGCTCGGCCAGCAGCGACAGCCGCTGCCGCAGCCCACCCTCCCCACCGCCGCTGTTCACTACTTGCGCAAGCAGCACGCAGAATAGCTCTAATACTTTCTCAAGATTCTGAAAAAAACACGACTCATTGTATTTTGAGTTGTACTGATTAACTTATGAGTTAATAATTGCATATAATTAATTCAAGCTTTAAGTTAGGTTAGGTTAGGTTAGGATCAATCTGACAACAGGTAAGGACTAAAATTTCTAACTATTTTTTTATTTGGTTAGAGAACAACAAACAGGGCAAGCTTAATAGAACGAGTTAAAGAACGCAACAGATAACTGCAAATAGTACGTAACAAATGTGTAAATTTCAAATTAACTTCACAAATTTTACATAGTATGTATAATTTGTCACTCTGGCATAGGTCGCTATCTATTACCAATTCCATATTTTGTAATAGCACCAACTAGTCTAGATTTATCTATTTATTGGAATATATATGAGTATGCATTGTACATCTGTCGGTCCCAAGCTCTGATTCAGTACACTTTTTATATGAGAATAGTTATATATAAATAAGACCTGATTTTATAATAGCCCGCCCACTTACCTCGGCAACGTCGTACATTGTAATGGCATCTTCAAAGAGACCTTTGTTCACAAGCTGCTCTGCTACATTCAGGGCTATGACCTACACAGAAATACATATATCCATCCATTATTCACATACATGTTTATACCCATATATGTACATATCATAAGAGTCACACACGGGGTAGGCAGAGAGAGTAGAGCGCCAGTTCATTATTTATGTGTTATACATTCTCGCCGGTAGGTGGATATTTTGTACCGTTAGTTACCTCGGTGACCGAGTTACCTTGCTATCGATGTGAGGGTTATTGAACTGATCCAGTAAGCCCGAGCTGCGAATCCCAGTTGCGGCATCCATCTGACCAAACAGCAGGTCATAATCCCTGCTCTCAAGTGCTAGGTCTGTACAGCAACACATGAACAAGTTTTTGCCACTTGGATCCTTGAGATTCCTAAAGGGAGAGAGAGTAAAATAATTTTCATTTTCCAATATTCGCTCAAACAACAATAGATCACGATAACAAATCCTAATAATACTATAAATGTGAAAGGTTGTGTGGATGCTACTTCGTCTTTCACGCAATAACTACTGAATGTAATTCGGATAGGGTATGTTTTTTCATTTATTTATTTATATCCTCATGCCTTCCCTCAAGGATCCCCGAAGGGGTAGGCGGAGGTGTGTTTTATTCCAGAAAAAAATATAACTATGAAATTAAAAAAAATCGCGAATGAAAATAGGCAACGCCTTCTTTTCACCGAAATGCCAACATGACAGATGCCGAGTCCATCACGGTTCTTCAAGCACAACTACGTAGCCTTTACATTTGTTCAGTTCTCTTTAGGCTTACATACATACTTCTCCTTTGTCCACATTCATCTGTTAGGGATTTGAAGTGGAATCATGATAAATAATATGTCATACCTCAAAAAATAGTAATAATGCAATGCGTCCGACGGGTCTGTGAGTTCGAACTTCCTGACATAGAGCAGGATCAGTCTCGCCAAGTTCAGGCGCCGGAGCGGAGAGGGATCATCGGTATCAACAGACACTGAAAGATATAAAGAGCATTCACCATATGTATGATACACGAATATGTTTTCAATAAACGCTTTATTTTTTACTTACACAAAGGGGCCTGAACATTTCTGGGTGTTCCCAGCATGTACACATCATGCAGAGCTAACGCCATATGTACACCATGCACTTGGTACTTCGGCACTCTGGATAAGAACTCTATGGCCGGCTCGAACTGTCCAGTTAAAGTTAACATTTGGAAGTACACCACTGGTTTTTCATAAGCATGGTAATGTGTTTCACCTAGAATCAAATAAGTGGGTGTGTGGGTATTACCTATACATCTCTGCCTACCCCTTCGGGACCCTTGTGGGAAGGCGTGAGGATATATATATATATATATATAATAAGACTTTATAGTAAGAATATACACATATATAGCTCAACGCCGATCCTGGATGGGTATGCAGAGGTACACACTCTTTAGAAGAGTTTATCACCGTCTATGTGACTATTTGCATCGCATTATTAAGAAAAAGTCATAAGGACAAACTGGAGGCAATATTGAATTTACATTTAAATGCAATGAAATATTGTAGTAATAAAATAAATGTCCCAAAACCAGGTAAGGGCACCAAGAAGGCTGGCATAGCTGATTCGCTAATCGAAATATTCACCAGCTCTTGTCACGGAAGGCCTCAAAAAGGGAGAGTGCTTTATGAAAATGAAGAGCATTAGGTCCCCACAGCACCAAATTCAACCTCAACCGCAAAAAAGAACTATATTTAACTTACCATATTCCTCCAATATAAGCTTCTGCAGGTCTCCATACGAGAACGATTCCCCCTCGCCATTGTTAGTGCGTGTCCTGATGTACGACAGCTTAAGCCAGAGGTAGTCATCAGCAGTCCGCGCCACTTCATAGTGCTCATCACTTAGGTCACAGCAACCTATGACGCAATAAACCTTAGAAAAAAAAACAATATACATACGTACATACATGAAACATCGTAGCCGCGGTGTATGCAATTTCGAATCCCGTCTGCAGCAATAAGTTTTTCTGGACTAAGTACAGTAGTTAGTCACACGATCTATACGGTGAAGAAAAACATAGAAAGGAAACCTTCATATGTTTGAGAAGAAATAGGTATGTTATCACATAGTGTCTCACACGGTAGGCAGAGAGAGTAGAGCGGAAGCATGCTAGTCTGTTCGGATTAACCTTCACGTTTTCGCTTGAATGTTCGAGTGGTTTGGTCTAAGTACACAGTTGGGATTTGGTCTCCCTTTCCCTACAATATTTATCCTCACTCACACACCCACTTTCCGCCAGAGGTATATTAGGTGCCAACGTGACAATATATATAAACATAATTTTTTAAATTATGTCGACATTAAAAAGACGGCAGGGCCGACCTGGAGTAAGATCGGCGCATCAAGATCAGCTTGGAAATCCATGCAAGAGGCATATGTCCAGCAGTGGACGCATATATGCTGAGAAGAAGAAGAAATTATGACGATATTTAAAATGCAATTTTAACTTACAGCTCTTTTGTAGGGATCAGTAGAGTTGCGCACTTGAATTCTGTACTGGAAGTTGATAGCTGTCTGAAGTTTGTCACTTAGTGGCTTCTCTGGACTTCTTATGTACTCTTCCAGTGCTGCTATGAATTCCTCGTGATCGCGACTATAAAATACGAAAATATAAGGAACTATATAAGGAACACCAAGGCTTACAAATAATTCAGGCAGATGTTAAAAGACGTCAAATTACAATATCTACGTAATATACAATACGATATTATTATATATACTAGATATTTTACTATTGTATGTATGTTTTGTGCTTGAGTAACGGCGATGGACTCGCCATCTGTCACGTTGGCACCTAATATACCTCTGGCGGAAAGTGGGTGTGTGGGTATTACCTATACACCTCTGCCTACCCCTTCGGGGACCCTTGTGGGAAGGCGTGAGGCTATATTATTATTATTACTATTGTAATCATAATTCAGTAACGTTTAAGGCACAGAATTAATTACCAATAAATTATGATTATCGGTTACTTTACGTAATTTTCTTTTAAGTTGCTATATTTACCCGGCTTTCCGTAAGCAATGCAGCGCGGCGTTTGCATCGCCACTTCGAAGGCAGTAGAAGACCATGGGCCATAGTGGACGATCGTCTATGACGCCGTCAGCCAGCACCTGCGAGGGTTGCCCCTGCAGGCGCAGTCCCACGAAGCCCCGCACCAGCGGGAAGGTGCCCGGCTCGCCCCCACGCATCGCGGCGCTTGGGTTGGCGCGTACCACGTCGCTCATATACTGTTTGTACCTAATACACTTATTATTAATTACAATATTTACTGTAGCCACATATCTATTGACTGACCCACTGTTAGTATTGGACAGAAACACCCGAAAATCATGGGGATGGTCTTAGCCCAGCACTGGATGTAACAGGCTAACAGTAACAGTATGCTTACTACAATTAACATTAAAAAAAGAACAGACTTCATATTTTAAATCAATATGCATATCTTGCAGTCTCTACTGGGTAGGCAGAGACAGTAGAGTACCATTTCTCTCTAAGCTTATGTACTACTTTTCCTTTGTCCACATTTAACAATTTCTACATATATATTTGGCGGTAATCTAAATGAACCTTATATAAATGATTCCTTCGGAAATGATTACTGTATCAGTAATGTTTGATTAAGAGACAAATCTAACCTCTTCTCTAAATATTTCTTCCCTTGTGCTACAAGACACTGCTGTATAGTTGGGTTGCCTCTAGCCTTGAGAGGATCTTCATCCCTGACCAAAGCTGGTATGTTAGCCATTGTTTTTATGATCTCCCACATTTCCTTTACTTTCTGGAAAAAATATTCAAGATGTTAATTTACTTCCATTAATGAAAAAAATCATAAATACCTTGAGGTGCTACCACACAAATTTACCTGTATTATGGAAATGTTATATTGTAATACAGAAACAAGACAACAATATAAGTTCTTTTATAGACTGGATATTTTTTGTTTTTTTTTTATCCAACAAGAGTGGCAAACAAGCATACGGCCCATCTGATGGGAAACAGTTACCGCAGCCTATTCACGCTCACGATACTGAAGTATCACTTGCGTGTTGCCACTCTGTGTTCGGAGAGTTATAGTGTGTTGGCAGCATAATGGGTTTAATCCCTCTGCTTCCAACACAATGTAACAATCCTCCCCCTCCCCAAGGAGCTCATTACTGGAAACCTTATTCACCACGTAGGAACACAACACAAAAAATTGTGTTATTTGGCTACGGACTTCTGTAAGGTGGAGGTCCTGCCCCAGTCGGGCAGCTCAGAATTCGAACGGGAAACCCGTTATGCCCTACCCCTATTATAAATGTATGCTTTCGTACAATAATTCTTTAAGGTCTTAATACTGAAACTCAACCTCTAAACATTGAATATATTTAGGTGCCAACATGACAGATGGTCATTACCAACTCTTGTGCATACATTTATACAATTACAAACCCTTCTCGACCCTATATTTGTAGATACATTTGATTGATTGATTTACATTCGTTACTTCAGTTCAGAAATACTCAAACTGGCAAAATGTGGATATTATACCTCCACGTAAACATTCAGAGATCTGTCTGTGGAGACAAACACATTTATATGAATTGCTACAAAATTATTAGCATACTGACAGCATCATTGAACTCCTCAGCTACTTGTCCAAACTTCTGATGCAAAGCAGTCCTTGACTTGGCACCCTGGAATACCAGTTTGTTATACTGGTGTACTTGTCTTGCATATGCTGCTTCAATGTTATCCAATAGGGAGTGTCCAAACTTTTTGGGTGTATCGGCTATACTAGGCGCTTCCGGTGTACGCTTAAGGTCAAGCCAGTTTTGTGATGGACCTATCATAGCATTCATTAGTTTTATTTTCTCTTTATTCCATTCACATACCATATCCTCCCATTTCTGATCCTCTGTTGTTTGAAGGGACTGAAATGCAGTAACATTTTATTACCATAATGCAGATGCAAGCACTTCACATGGGCTGTTTTGACAGGTCTTATTAACAAGGTTAGAAATATGCAAGTAAAATCTCTTTGAATTGCAAGCTAGCTATGTTTACCATTAGGCAGACTGTATTCCTAAGCTTCTTATATTGTAATTCAATTTACATTTACGATGATATAAAATTAAAGTACTCACATTCTTATTAACTTCATCAATAAGAGACAATATAGCATTCTCTCTCTCATTCTTCAAAAAGCTCTCTATATCAGAGTCAGCTATAGGTTGTAGTGGCTCAAACGTGCGTTTGGAGCTGAGAGTTTCCAACTTTTGGGATATTTGTTGTAAATCTATTCCTTTTGACCCGAATAAAAGATGACTGAAAAAGTATATACGATTTGATTTAGTAGCAACAATAATGGTAAAAGGTTAGAATAAGCCGAAAACTTACGCTTGGATATCGTTGGCACCGGACTGTATGACACGTGAATACAACTCATGTGACGCCTCTAATACCTGGCCCAAGGACCGCTCAACCCTCGGCAGTTCCTCATTGCCTTCAATTTCAGTTGTAAGTTGCTCTGCTTGTTGTAACAATTTACTAAAATCATCGTCCGCCATGGTATAGTTTTAAAACGAAGGTTATGTCTCTAAGCGTTATAATGAGTGTTAGCTTTCGAAAAAACTTCTATCGCAATTGTTTTGCTTTAATGCTTAGACTAAGTTCAGAAAACTATATAAATGCAATAAAATTGATACATTTGGATAACTCTGACTGCCCGCTAAATCCGAATTCCGATTTGTTTGATTTGAAATTGAATTGAAGACTGACGTTGAAGTTTGACGTTTTGCTTTGCCAAAATGACGCTATATATGACATCTGTATCATCACGATATCATTTGATTTGTTGATTCTGTGCTAAAAGCATTTTAGTAACGAACGCTCAGCGATCACTTTTAAACTTTTCAAACGACATCTAGAAGTCGAAGAACTGTGAAGATACAGGCGCTACCACGCTGCTGCTGTTGAACAGGTAAAATTAAATCTCATCGGAAACAACCGCTATTGCTATGATTGCGAAAGCAGCAAAGTGATAGGCATAGAATATGTCATTCCATTACACTTGAATTTTAGGTGATTATTTTAGTTCTATTATCTAAGAATAAATCGTGAAAAAATATTAGATCATCTTGCGATGCCTTTCTACTTCAATATCTACTTGCATGACATTAGTGTACATAGCTAAGATCAATTTCCTTGCTATTACTCATATTCACCAATTTATCGAATTATATAATCATCTAATTCCATTGAATGGTATGGTAATAATAGATATATGTAATATAACAACATATAGTTACAGGTCTTACATCCATAGATAACATTTTACTTTATGCATTCATGCATCCTTTACTTGCGCTTTTTTTGTTAACGTGGGAAAATCCTGCTTAGGGTCGGGGGTATGAGACCGCGTTAGCATGCTATCAAGTTCCCCTCGGCGATTCGGCCTGCTGGGCCACTCCTCTGCCAGACCGGTGTTGTGGCCGGGCTTTAGCTCCTTGGGAGGGCGCGTAAGCGTACACGCGACGGGCCCTTCAATCTTGAGGGCATCGTGTTCGCGAGCGACAGGGCCCCCGCCTTAAGCAGGACTTTCCCACGTTAAAAAAAAAGTGGCCAACGCGCAAGTCAAGGATGCATGAATGCATAAAGTAAAATGTTATCTATGGATGTTAGGCCTGTAACTATATGTTATTATATTACATATATCTATTATTACCATACCATTCAATGGAATTGGAAGATTATATAATTCGATAAATTGGTGAATATGTCGCCCGCTGCCCTCTTAAGGAGGCATCTGCCGCACCTCGGCTTGCCTCCTGCGGCTGCACGGGTCCGCGAGTGGATCGCTTTCCGGAGTTCTTCCCGCCGCCTCTTTCTGTGCCATCACTTCCGCACAGAAGGACACGGCCGCCTCCCACGTCCGAGGCGCATTGGCCACCTCGCCCAACCGTTGGCGAAAGTCAAAAAGTCTGAGGCAAGATTTAAAATAAACTGATGATATTAACAGTTATTAACTTACAGCAATTAATAAAAGTCCACTCAATATAGGCTCAACAGAACAAATTCAATTCTATTATAATACATCAACTGGAACATACATTTGGATACATACAAAATTTCTTATATAAAAAGTAATGAAATATATCTATGAGTTAAGAGTAAGTAAGAGTTTTATTAATTAATTTAATTCCATAAAGAGTGCATTGAAGCTGAGCTCGATAAGTGAATAGCTATCGTGTCAGCTGACCAAACTTGTTCACTCTCGGAACAGTCTCATTATATTATTCCCATATAAACTCCTCAATGTAAATCATAGAGGAGTTCAGCTAATTCTCATTTAAACTTCTTAGGTCCGAAGATCAGGTCTGCGTCAGGTGCGCCCTTGGGATGTTGGTACTTTTGTCGCACGTGCTGCCCCCTGTTAGGGTTTCCGCTACCTCCAGAGCCGCCACCGCTCTCCGCGCTGTATTCTTCTTCCTCCTGCCTTTCTGATATATTCAAAGTCAATCTGAAATTAGTTGACATTCCAATGACACAATTGCCAATGAGTTATTTAAAACTAGTGTATTCGACACTACTGTAGATAAGTTGTATAATATTAATCCACAACATAAACAATTTATTAAAAAGAGCTTACAGCTTTAATCTTTTTTAACAGCGTACACTGGGGTTATATACGTTACCTAATATTTATAGGCATCTTACAATATATCACAAACAAGGATGTAAAAAAGGAATACCGTTTGACTCTCTCCATTTCTTGTTTGTCGGCTAATGCTTGTTGCTGAAGGTTGCTGGCGAGTTCCGGAGGGGCATTGAAAGATTTGTACTGAGGCTTGGTACCTTTGCGTACCATTAACACAAACTCTACGCCTTCTTTTCCTTGCTGTAACACGAAATAAATAGCTTAATCGTACATCATTGCAGGCCATCTCGTTGCAGTAGATTGACTTTACAATCTAATTCGTTCAATGATTAAAGATATGTTGTGCAAATAAAAAGTATCTGGAGGAATAAGCAGAGGAAGACCTAGATAAAATTGATTGAACACTCAAAGATAGGAACGTCAAGAGTGCTTAAACTCGGGGAGTGAGACCGATGAATGTGAATGAAGCGGAAGGTATGTAAGACTAGAGGGAACTGGCGCTCTGGCTTTTCTCTTTTATTATTTATATAAGAAAAGCTGTTAACACAGCCTTCATAGGCTTAACTGCTAAGGTTTAGGCTTAAGGTATTAACCGCTACACTAGTTACAAACCCCAACCTGCGAGATTTACGCGGGATAAATTCTAATGTTGTGTAATGTAATGCAGTGAATTCTAATTGTTTAATTCTCGATTCATATGTAATGTACTACTACCAATAGCTGTTCGTAAGTTTTCTTGGTGGTCTGTCGACAAGTCATCGGAACAGCGATGTCCCTCTGTTGCGGTCGGTTCTCGCGCTGTCTCTCCGCAATGTTTTCCAACACCATTTTCTCGAATGCTGATTCGAACTCAACATCTTCAACCTGAATACGAAATAACCAATTTGTAGTCAATATCCATTGTCATACCAACGTATATACATCAGATATGTTATAGCAGCTCACCAAATGTGCACCGCAGTTTCTTCCTCGTAAAAATGTATTACATATAACTTAAAAAAAAATAACATAACAAAAAATAAAAGGTACTCCTTATTAACATTAGCTATCTGTCAATGAAAGCCCGTCAAAAACGGTCCAGCCCTTTCGGAGATAAGCCCGAACAAACAGACAGATGGGCGGACATACAAAACTTTAAATTTTGATTTTGTGCGATACCTTATACCGAATCGTATCATTTTAGAAACTGTAATTTTCATATGCAAAACAGGCACTTGTATTATATTTTTAGTATGTATAGTAGATACAAACATACGGGCTTAGGCGCCGGTCTTCTGGGTTCAAGAGTCATATCGTCATTCCCAGGCGCTTCGCTGTCATCATTGACAGTATTCTCAGTATTGGGCTCGTCGTCAGAGCTCTCCTCGGGCAGCTGAGGGTTGTCCGTTTCGTCATCGGTCTCTATGATAGTGTCGAGGCCGTCGTTGACGCTGTCGTCGCCCTGCTCCTCGTCGTAGTCCTCCTCGCCCAACTCCGGGTATAGGGTTTGACGCAATTCTTCTATTGCATCTTTGCACTGCTGCCAGCTCGTGAACAGATTCAACTTGGGCCTCAAACTGGTCAAGCACTCCTGATAAATGTACTTCACATAAATTGGGAACTTATTCTCTTCAGTCCAATACGGGTCGGAATATTTGAACCAATAGTAGTTCTGAAAGAAAATCAGGAAGTAATCTAGCCTCTTCTTGCTGGAGCCACTATTGAAATAAGCACCGCAAGTCTCTAGGAGAGCGCAGACGAGCCTAATGCGGAACACATTATCCGGCGGATCGAGCGGCGACACGTTGCTGTGGTCGTTGGTTACGCCGAACGTGATGAAGGAGTACAGGACGGTAAAGACGTCGCGGGAGTCGAGCAGCTTGTAGTTATAGAGCTCGCCGAGGTAGCGCACGGTGGCGATGCGGCGTTGGTTGTAGCGCGGGTGTGCGTCTTCGAGGGTCAGGCGTACTTCTTCGAGCACGGCGTCCACGACGGCGGGCGCCACGGCGTCCTGCCACGCGGCCAGCTCGGCGGCCAGCCGCGCCAACGCTCGCCGCGCGCTCGCCCGCACGCGCCACCCGCCCGCCAGCTGCTGGATGGCCACCGCCGACATCTCCCCGTCCTCCCAATTCACTTTGCGCATCAGCCGCAGTATCTTCTCCTCGTTACTCTTTTGCAAGTCCTCGTGGAGAATTTTACGTATAAACTGGTGCATGGGGGGTTCCTCCTCTTTTGGTTGCGCCGGGGCTTCGGGTGGGCAAACGTAGTAGAATGCGTTCTCTATTTGGGTTACGTAGCGAGAGTCTAGAGCTGAAACAGTCTGAGAAAAGAGATTGGTTTAGGATCTAGTGACATGAATTGATTTCTAAAGGACATAGTGATGTAAACAATTGAATATACCTTTTTCCTCATCATTTGTTGTAAGTAGATCATAGTTCTCTGGTGTGTGTCTTGATTGCAGTACAAATATCTTCCGCATGTCTCCAGCAGATTACATGCCATTTCAATGTGATGATGTTTAAAATCATGTAAGAGCACCTTCAGACAGTACAATGCCTCCATTTTCGAATACAGTCCAAACTTTACTAGCTCTCCAATGAATCTCACCACTTTTATCTATAACTCATAAAAAAATGTTGTAAATATATAATAAGGCACAATTAGATCATATCAATTTGTTTAGTAAAAGCTTCATTGGCATTTCTACCTTGGACTCAATATTGATCTGGTCTTTTTTCCTGACATGGTATTTGAAATCCTGTTTCAACATTTGGCACAAATCTACACAAACGTCAGGCAGGACTGGGTACAATATGGCTGCAAATCGAGAGTAAAACGGCAATAAATCTAGCCGTGTTCTGGCAACACTGAATAGGACTCGTGTCAATTTTTTCCTGTTGTGTTTTGTATTGAGATTCAAGACGAAATCCACAGCCGCATTATCTATCAGTTCTCTGTTAATGCAATTGGGAAGTTCATTCAAAAATGCGTCCAGGGCATATCTGTAAAAAAGATACCATAAAAATCATGCAAATTCTCAGTATATTTTACACAAGGCTATATTCACACCATTACCACCATACAGACAGACAACCAATGTAAAAACTGTGTTAATAGTATTTGCTGCAGGCTAATGCCTTCTAGGCCATCCTGGCTTTGGTTACAATATTTAATATTATTTTGATTAATTATCCTGCATTATAAAGACTATACCAGACAAAACTATAAAAATAAGGTGTAAAATACAAACTTATTGGAAATGTTTGTTGGCTGTGCCTCTTCCTGTTCCACATCTGGAGTACTCAAGGGCTCCTCCCCATCACTCAGTTCATCCTCCTTGAGATCTTCATCCAGCATTTCTTCTGTAACTGTTTCAGTTTTGCTTTTTACTGGCTGTTGCTGTGGCTGCAAGATAATGGTGGCACAGTCATTTAAGCAGTTTTGCAGCTGCAATATAAACATTGGACTGAGCTTTTTTTTAAGTACAGTTATTTATTACTTCATGAACTTATGATTAGGAAAAATATCATGAATAAAATCTGCATTTATGTTTGTGAACCCCTTCAAAGACTTATCTAATACTCATATATACATATCATGACGCCGAGTTCCTAACGGGGTAGGCAGAGTTCTCTCTAGACTTACATACCTCTAACACTCAACATTTGTTTTTAATTTATTAATTTAAGGTATTATTATAAAGATTATGAGAAAACACTAGCTTGAGAAACTGTCATGTGTATATATATATATATATATATATATATATATATATCTCCTAAAAAAGAAGGTGTTTAAAAACCTTTGCACTTCACCTCATGAGACCCTTATTGGACAATTATATAAAAAATATGAAACCTATAAGTGACCTACCTCTTTTATTTGATAATTAGGCATGAAAACTTTCAAGTCAGGCAAGGTTGTATAGAAAGTCCTGGTATCCTCATCCTGCCAAGGGTCCGTGCCAGCTTGCATGGGGAACTCCTCTGAACCTCCAATAGTCACCGAGCCCTGGGTTTCTGTCACCGAGAGAGTCAGTGTTGGTGGTTCTCCAGCTTCGCCTAACTCTTCGCCTAAGACTTCTGCAAAATTTTGTGCGCCAACTAGAAGTTTGTCATAAGTTGCCTGAAATATTTAAATCATATTCATATTATGAGAGCACAGATGCGTTTTGATCCTTATTAGTAAAAATATACATGAAAATAAAAATTTGTTTCATATTTATTATTCATTTCATATGAATAATAAATATGAAACAAATTACAATTCTTTACATAACACAATCTTTTATATTGTCATATTCCTGTTAAAAAATACAAAAGGTATTTCAGATACTGTCTAAGGTTGTAAAATATTACATAAAATATGATAAACATAATCACTCCATTTTTACTGTCTATTCACCTGATGTTGTTCCAGCTGATCCTTTCTCTCCTGTGACAGTTCTCCCCTTGTGTGTAAAGTCCTCTGGTTAGCCACATGCAAAGCTTGCAACTGTGCTCTCTCTGCTAACAGGTGCTTGGTAAGGGACTGGAAATAATCCTTCAACAGGGTCCTTACAGCAGTCTGCTTCTCAGCTGGCAGGAATACATTTCGAGGGATTGCTATATTGTATTTCTAAAACAAATATTGAATCAGTTGTATTGACTTCAGAAATTTAATAAAATATTACAGTATCAGCAGCTGCATCAGACAAAAAGATAAAATGTGCTGGTACTCCACTCTCTTTGCCTACCTCATTAGAGGCTACACTTATTATTTATGGAAGAATTGCTATGCCCTGCAACTGCAGGGCAGCATGCACCCATGTTAAATTAGATTATGCATATACATTGTTAGCCTTATAAAATTATCTATCTGACAGTGAAGATGCATCAAAATAAGTTCAGCTGCTTAAGAGCTTTTGGGCAGCAGTAAATGCTTACCATCAAAAGGCACAGATAGTCCTCATGTCTGAGTCAGGAAGCCATTGAGCCTATCATAAGGAGAGCAAAAGTTTATATTGCTTTTACATACCTCTGAGGTATCTCTGATTTTCTTAGGTAGCAAGCCTGCATAGTCTTCCCCACAGTGCTTACAAAATGAAAGCAAAATTGGGATATTATTGTGTTCTTCTTTGTCCATATTGATTAGAACTGTAAGTACACTGCCAAGAAGTGGCAGACCAGTTTTGTTTACAAATATACCCACAGCCACCAGCTCTGCATAGAAACGAATATCCACACGCAATTTCGAGAAGTTCATTATTTTATCTGTTGCTTTGAAAGACAAGATTTTCTGCCAATTCTCAAAGAAGTTAGGGGAGAAATCAGTATATGTTCTATGTAAAGAGGAGCACAAAGTTATAGCAGCTGGTATATCAGACATTTTCAGTTTTGCTTCGGCAATAGCGGCTGCGACTTCTGAAATATACTTCGTTAAGTTTAATGCAGCAAAATCTTTCAAAAGAGCATCCAATTGAGTTGCACTAAATGACTTCAGTTTCTTTACGAATGTTGTATTTTTCTTTAAGCCTGAATCTAGTTTAGAAAAATAATTGTCAGGAGGCCGAACACAGTTAAGATTTTGATTTCTCAAATCAGTTTTGGTTTTCAATCTCGCTTCTAGGGTAGAAATATAGTCCTCCAGCGCTGCTTTTTCGAACTCTTCAGTTTGTTCTGAAGAATCTTCTTCAGACTTCTCATTGTTTTCTCCATCTTTTTCTGTCGACGTCATTATAAATAATCTGAGGGAATTTGATAAAATTGTATGTTTAATACGAATTTATTTATCTAGTAGAATCGAAAAAAATATTGAAGTAGGTACCTGGGTGAAATGTAAATAAAAATCTAGCCTCTAAAAGTGTATAAGTAGGTAGGTACGGTACCTCAGGCAAATCGGTTCTCGATTTCTCGACCGACACAACAAAACCACAGAATAAATATTAAAATACATTAGTTATAGTTACAAAAAAACTTGTAATAGTGTTGTCATCTGTGACAACAACCGCAAACCAAATAGACGATATTCTAATCGTTTATTCTAATCTATCTTATCTCGCTCAGAGGATCAGCATTGCTATCCAGCCAGCGTGGCAATCTTTGGTGGCAATGCTGCTAGTCTTCTTGGGCTTGGCTGGCACGTTGCGTCGGGATACCGATTTCGGTCAAATATTTTATCTGTAAGTAGTTAGTTTCAACTGTTCTTTGTAAATATTGTTCTTATCTAAATATTGTAGTGGTTTTAAAAAGTAGCAAATTATTAAATCTTTAATAATTACTTATCGGCGTCATACCGAAATGAAAGATAGTGTAGATAGCCTTACTGAATCTGTTGTGTCTCTTGCCCATTTCTACCCCTGAATTAAAACATTTAAAACCTGCACCTTAACATGTCATATATATGATATATAAAATTATATAATATATAGTATGACATGTTAGGGTACCTACCTATTAACCTATTATAACTTTTTGTTATTTTGTTTGCAGCTAGTTTACTTAAAATAAATATAATATTTCGTATGTATTGTACCTACTAAACAGAATATTGTATAACACGTTACTTATAACTGTATCCACTATTTTAATGAAAATGTGCGGAATCCTTTGCGAAATATATGGAGCATCTAGTTGTGCAGACAAGGTTATAATTTTAATAGTTCAAAAATAAAATATTGTATTTAAGTTTAATTTAAACTATAATGTGTGTCAGCCTACACACCTCTGCCTACTCTTTCGGCGACCCTTGTGGGAACTAGTGTGAAGGCGTAAAGGAAAATTATGATTATCTTTAAATCAAAAACTAGTTTTATATTAGTACTAGCTTATGCCCGCGGCTACGCCCGCGTGGGGTTCGAAAAAGTAGCTTATGTATCTTTTTTTTCAATATAACGTATCCTATGTTGCTTCTTATACCTCCAAAAGTATGTGTATAAAGCTTCATGATGATCGGTTAAGTAGTTTTTACGTGAAAGCGTAACAAACAAACTTACATTCACATTTATAATATTAGTAAGGATTAGTTTACTTTACAGGATGAAGAAGTTTTACATAGAATTCAAAATAGAGGCCCTAATTTCATAGGAAGTACAAAAATTAATGTAATAAAAGACAACCTTAATGCACTATTTATGAGTGCTGTTTTATGGATGCAAGGCCCTTTATTAACAGCTCAACCTGCTGAAAATGACAGTGGTATATTGTTATACAATGGCGACATTTTCGATGAAACATGGGATCCTGAAGTTAGTGATACCCGAGTTATTTTGGATAAACTCACAAGTAATTCAGTAAGTGTTGAATTGAAGTTCTTAACTACCTTATTTAAAAAAGTATATAAGAGCAAGAACACACCAACTGCCTTACAAGACCAAGCGATTAGAGTAACATCTTTGACTTCATATTCATTTATCTCTCTCATTAATGACTCTTCATGATACATGCTTGAGTTTCAAGTATGTTGCAGGAGACTGAAATGTTTTGCTAACATGTTTGGCAAACATGTTTTGTTCAGTTGGTGTTATTTTTGGAGCATGAGACACTCCTTAACTTTTACACACATTTTCACTACAGGCCATGGTAACCTGGTCATGTATCTATTATCTAGACATTTTTGTATTGTATACCTATTATTTTATCTTTCTCTACTCATCCTTACATACATATGAGTTAATTGTTATTTGTATTGTTTGTATTATATTAGTAGTACTCATTTCATATGGTGTTTACAGGATTCATCTCAATCAACTATAATTAAGGCCTTACAGTCTCTAAAAGGGCCATTCAGCATCATATACTATGATAAGAAAACTAAGGACCTATATTTCACTAGAGATAGAATTGGTAGAAATACTTTGTTAATACATCAAAATGTAGAAAATTTGATAATAAGCAGTGTTTTGGGTAGGAAATACAGATGTGTAGAGATACCAGCAACACATATACAAATCTTAAATTTATCAACTAACATAGTTAAATCATATGGATGGGCCACCTTGGAATCGGTAAGCCAGTGTCCTCTACAGGAATGGCTAATAAATTTACAAATACTGCAAAGTCAGCCTGATGAACAATTTACCTTTGATTTTGATGAAAATGAAAATTTTATTGATGAGGTGAGTTTCATATTGACTGTCTACATAAATTATAAAATTTTACTAATTATATTTATATATCTTTCTGACAAGGGTCCTGGAACAGGTAAGCAGAGGTGTATAGGTAGTACCCACACACCCAGTTTCTGCCAGAGAAATATTTTAGGTGTTAACGTGACAGATGAGGGGGCTGTCGCCGTTAGTCAAGCACGACTTTACATAAGCCTTTGAATTTATTCTCAAGCATAGTAGCAGGTTTCTCATATGCAGGTTTCTCATATGCAGGTTTCCTCTCAATGTTTTTAAAAAAACTCACAGGTCCTGTTGGAAATCAAGCCTGCAATCTTACCACTCTGCCACCGAGACTCTTAATAATTCATTAATAATGTATTATAAATTTTAGGATGGTGTTCTGGAGTATATAGAATCAGTCAGTAAAGAGGAAAGCTGTAATCTTAGATTTATGAATAGATTAATGACTCATCCAATAATCAATGATGTAGTTACCAGAGTAACCAGTTTGTTAGAAAAAAGTGTGAAAATTCGATTGGAAAAACAGCCTCAGAAATGCCAGCAATGCTTATTTACTAATTGTGAAGATTGCAGTCATTGCACCATTGGTGTGTTATTTTCTGGTGGCCTAGATTGTACCATATTAGCACTTTTAGCTGATAAATACTTACCTAGTTGGCAAAGTATAGATCTCATCAATGTCGCCTTCAGGAAAGATGACAATGCAACTTATGATGTCCCAGATCGGCAGACTGGCCGAAAATCTTTGCAAGAATTAAAAAGTTTGTGCATTAAAAGGTGTGTAATTCATTATAGATTCAGTAGAACTGATTTCGGTATTTAGTACTTGTTATATGAATATTAATTTGTACCTATATCTTCACGCCCTCTCACAAGGGTCGCCGAAGGGGTGGTTGCAGAGGTGGGTAGGTAGAACACAGATATATTTTTTAGGTGTGACAGATGTCGAGTTCATAATTTTCCTCAAGCATTTAATATTGTCGTTAATCAATTATAACATACTTACCTACACCTCTGCCTACCTCTTTGGGAGTTATGAAAGTAAGTATTTAATAATATTATCAATATTGCAGAAATTGGGTCTTTAGAGAAATCAACATTCCAAAAGATGAACTGGAAAGATACCAAACCAGCACTATAGGAGATTTGGTACATCCCAGACAAACCATACTTGATGAAAGTCTTGGATCAGCTTTATGGTTTGCAGCCAGAGGGAAAAATCATGAAGGACAATCTTCTTGCAGAGTACATATTATTATTAGAAAACTGAAAATATAACATGGTCACAGTTCTTAATAAAAATAATATAAAGGTTTTGTTAACAGGATCAGGTGCAGATGAACTTTTTGGAGGCTACACAAGACATCGGAATGCATTCAAGAGAATGGGCTGGTCAGGACTGAGAAAAGAACTCCAGTTAGACTGGAAAAGAATTTCATTCAGAAACCTTGCACGAGACAACAGAGTTATATGTGATCATGGTAGACAGCCAAGGATGCCATATTTAGATGAAGACTTTACAGACTTTGTATTGCAGCTGAAACCTTGGTTGAAGTATGCTTATTTCCAATATATATATATTATATCTCCAATTAATAATTTTAATAATTATTTGTTTTTACAAATAAAACATTTTAACTGACCCCCACACTATTCATAAATTATTTTCATAGTAGGGTGAAGTATTTTAATGAAACACATTTGTTCTACAGGTGCTTCCCATCCGAAATATTAGGAGTTGGAGTGGGAGATAAGCTATTGCTAAGGCTAGTAGCCCTTAAGTTAGGCCTAACTAATGTGGTGACTTTACCTAAACGAGCTTTACAGTTTGGTTCAAGAATAGCAAACAAAAAACAGAAAGGGAGTGACATATCTAAAACCTTCTTACACAATTAAATTACTCAAAAAGTTAGTCATGTGAACTGTATATTAATTTATTTCAAAGACTTTACTTGCACCTGTTTTTAGATCCATCTTTCCACATGTTTTTAGATGCTTCCGAAGACCACTATGTGATGTGTAACTCTTACTGCATGTCACGCAATGATATGGACGTATTCCAGTGTGTGTTCTAATGTGACTAGGTAAATCACTGGAACGTTTGAATGTACGACCACATGTTGGGCATGAGAAATGTCTTTCTTTGCTATGTATTTTCATATGTCTTATTAAATCTTGGTTTTTTGTTGAAGAGCTACCGCAAATTTCACAAATAAATGGTTTAATTCCCAAATGCGATCTCATATGTATTTCATTGCTTTCAGATCTAGAAAAACTTTTTGGACAAAATTTACATGGAAATCGTCTTGTACTAGTAGAGTGACTTAATAAATGCTTCTTTAAAGCACTTTTAACTGTAAATACTTTGGCACAGTGTTCACAGTGCAATAGTTCAGAATTTTTATCAGTCAGTTTTGCTTGTGATATAGCACTATCATCAGTAATTTTAGTCTCCTCAAATTCAAATATTTTAGGAATCATATTCAAATTTGTACCTGATTTTGCTGTATTTTCCATAGTAACGTCTTCATATAGACCATTTTGATGACATTTCAATAATGATTTGAGTTTCATATTTACTTCGAAACATCTTTGTCTAAATGTGTAAAATTTCTGTATTGTACTCTTGCATGCAACACAAATCGTGTCTGGGAAGCCATCGCCTAGAAACATCTGAAAATAAATATGTAATAACGAGCTGGAAACATCACCAGTAACATGAAAAATTTTAAACGCATATTTACCTACCTCGATATTGGTACACGATACTGCTTTTAAATTAAGGCTTGTTTCCCCGTCTGTTATAAACAAATCTACCAGGTATTCTGAACTCATACAAAGCCTACATACATGCTCTATAAACTCAGGTCTAGGCATGTTATTTTTATCAAAATTCCGAATGTAACAATGAATTCACGTGAATAAAATAAATATGTACCTACAATCTCAGAACATTACCGACATAGACACAGGTGGTACTATTTCAACTCTACCTAGGTAGGTTATATTTTATTGTAATATTACAAATTACAATATTGATTGTTACAGTATACATTGTGTAAACTTTGATATTGATATTTGTTGCAGACCTACTATTGAACACTTATTTGTTGTTTGTTATTGTTAGCGTTCCAACTTTGTTATGTTGTAATTTGTCCAGGATGTGGATACTAGTCCATCTGTCGCTTACGTATGTTAACTTTTTAAAGAAAATTAAGAAAAAGTAGGTACACAGATTTTTTTTCATTGATCCGATTCAACGAAGACGATGATAATCATAACACAGGATCTTTGAACCGCCGAATCCACCTTACACCACTAAATATCTTATATCTGTTTGTCTTTTACATGGGCATATTCTCTTTTAATTGCACCCGTCATTTTGAGACTGGTTTTGTACCAAAGACTAAAGTAATATTGTTTTGTACTGTTTCTCTAAATGTATTTTATTTATAAAGTTGAAAATCGAACTACAGATAACATATTTGAGTTGTTATACTATAGTCAATGAGTCAGTGTTTGGTTTGGTGTAACCGACTGACAGTCATTTGACGGCTGAGATTTTCAGTTTCAATACTTTCTCAACTCACTTTCTTGTCGTTTGTCATACACTGTGTTCATACTTACTTTATACGTAAAACTTAATAAAACTAGTGAGAGCAAATAATAATAAGCGTTATAATGGCTGCAAGTCGTCGAAAGCAGGACGATAGAAATTTGGAAATATTGCGTGAACTTATTTCTATTAATGGAAATAAGTATTGTTTAGATTGCAACCAGAGGGGACCTACATACGTAAATAGCACAATTGGGAGTTTTGTATGTTCAAAATGCTCGGGAATGCTGTAAGTATTGTTCCTGCGTTTTTGATCTTGCGTGTATAAGATCATAATTCGAATATTTACATTTCAGCCGTGGTCTGACACCACCTCATCGCGTGAAATCCATCTCCATGGCGACGTTCACGCCGGATGAAATAGAGTTTATAAGGAACAGAGGGAACGATTACTGTAGACATGTATGGTTGGGCTTGTACGAGGGTGAAAGTGTAAACTTTTCTGATGAACAAAGCGTAAAAGATTTCATGTCGGACAAATACGAGAAAAAGCGATACTATCTTGAATCTTCGCAAAATAATCCCACAGTTAATGGTGGGCCTTCCATGAAAAACAAGTCCAGAACAAAAATGGCGAGTGCATCTGGTGAGACGCCGCTTATATCAATTTCGCCCCAGAGTTCCAAGTCAGTGCTGAACAACAATGTAGTAGCCAGCAACCCCCTGCCACCCAACGACATAAGCCAGCGGATAGCACGACCAGTCAATAACCTGACTCAACCACGAATCACTGGTAATGCTATCTCAATACCTGCTGCCCCACAACCAGTACCTGAGTAAGTTTTTTAAACCTCTATTTTTGTTGTCATCAAATTCTAATTGACCTAGAACTGTATTAATATTTTTACAGTTTTCCTGTTGATTTTTCAACTGCCAATATTTACAACTGTAGTCAATTTAGCAGCAATGTCAACAACAATGTTAGCTCATCTCCATCTACAACAATGCCAGCATTCAATGCTCTCAACACCTCTACAGCGGCTACAAGTATGTCACATTTACTAGAAACTAATTAATATTCAAAGTTCCAATAATCAGGATGACCAGGGATTAAATATATTGTTACAGATGATCGCTATGCTGCACTGGCAGATCTTGATCTAGCTTTAAGGCAACAGAATATGAAACATATGGGTATGCTGATTGATTTCGTGATAACTCTTTTAAATATAAACTCTTATTCATATACTGGCTTTGTTTCAGAGGATAATACTGCTGTAAATACAAAGAATCCATTCCAAAGCACAGGAACTAATGATTTATTTGCCAGTAAAAATCCATTCTGCAATGGAGGCTGGAGTACATCTACTTCAATTCCTGTGAACCCTTTCATGGTGAGATTGCATATTTAATGACTTCATACTATTTATCATCACTCACAATTTACAGACCTTTTAGAATAGTGAGAGCATTAAATACTCCTCCAACTCCTGTTAAAACTGTACAGATATGAGTTGAATGGGGCACCATTACCAATACTACAGCCATATTATTAAGGCCTATCCAATCACTCCCTGTAGATATGTTTGTATACTGTACATTACAAATTAACAGGAAAACAAATCCAATATTTAATTATTCCTATTAAATACTCGAGTTTGTTCCTTAAGTTGTATACATATATTTTTCATTTGATTATATTATGCCCATGATGTCTGATTATAGAATACTTAAGATATATAAGCATTGTTTGCAGATCAATGTACATCAATAACTTGCATGGCATTACAAACATTTGGCATAGAGTCAGGTCCTACTTACAAAGACCTACTAAAGTAACCTTTCGATCTTAGTATATTTATCTATTTTAAACAGTACAGAAGTATAACACAAAAAATGTGGTAACTGTTAGTTTTTTCTCTGGACTCACTTAAAACCCCAAACTAGACAGAGCACAACTTTTATGGTTTAAAAGTTGGTTTAGCTATACTACCTTGATGTTTCTTTTTGAGGTGCTATTAATACTTATAAATATATCTCTAGTCAATCTATAAAGGTATCAGGTGTCATATAATTAATTTTCTTTAACTGATTCATTTGGTAATTCCAATATATGATAATTTGTGATGATTAATATGCCAATATGCCAAATTAAATTCTAGCACAACTTCACAATGTCCATTATATCTAATTGCTGATATGATTAATGGATGTATTTATAACATGTGCACGACAGTGCCGAGACAGCTCTTATCAATTTATAAACCCACAGGAAATAGCTGTTGATGTTGCATTGAAATTTCCTATTAGACATTAATTTGCGCAATAGTTCACAGAACTTACGTTATCATTATTATCATCGTCAGATTATAAAATGTTTACTGTTCTATAAAAAATAATATTGTACTAAGCCTATATTGTTTCAGCCAACAACGAACAATGGTGGGTTCCTGAATTCCAAAAACCCATTTCTCTGATGAGCCCTGAAGGAGAATTTAAGAACAAATGTGAATGTGTATGAACAAAATTATGTAACAAAAAGCACAAACAAAGCTACAAATTCTATCATAAGTATGTATAAAACTGTAGTTAATCTATGTCAAATGGTTTGCCATAATGGTAATTCAACAACTTAACAACTCACCAGTTTTCTAACAGAACACTTCTGTGCATATTCTTGTGCTTAACTTTAGTTTTTCAAGTGCCTTGATATGCCTTGTCTAATGTTTACAAACATAATAGTTCTCAAATGTGCATAGGTGGTATTTTAAAACACATATGTAGGTAATTTAAAGTATGAGTGTTTATGAGGGATATGTATGGGAATGTGGATAAAGTATTCTAAATTGGCTGGTCATAGCATTATTGTAAATGGTTAAGTTAGTAAGGTAACACATGTCAGGCTGGCAGTGTTTAAAAGTAGTCTTAGAACAAAATTGATAAACAGTGTACCTTTGAATTTGATTGTCATATTCATAGCGCGTATCCGGTGTCAGCGATTTTTAGACATTATAAACAGAATAGTTTAATGAGTCAGAGACTGGGAGTTAGTGTATGCTGTCTTTGCACATGATTTAGAGGTCCGATTTAGTCAAGCCATCGTGCGACCTGTACAAATTCATTATAAAGTTTCTAAAATTGTATTTATTGAATTTCCCAAGTGAAAATTGGAAATGGTAGGTGCGCCACCGGAGATTTAATTTTTGGGTGCCTACGTGATAGATGCGAGTCCATAGCCGATACCTTAGCACGACTATACATACGTCTTTGGAATTTCTTCTCAAACATATGCAGACAACTTACTCAAACCACTCAGCCACCACGGCTCTATATATGTATATAAAACTAGCGGTCCGTCCCGGCTTCGCAGAGGAGGTTGGACATAAGATTTTTTTATGCAAGAAAATATAGCTCAAGGTAAATGTAGCTTTCCAATGGTGAAAGAATTTTTCAAATCGGTCCAGTAGTTTCGGAGCCTAATCAATACAAACAATTAAATCTTTCCTCTTTATAATATTAGTATAGATAACTTCAATAATCTATTGGCCATATATATCTTATATCTAATATAATATACTTGAATTCGCATAGCTAAAGGACCCGGTATAATTGAAATAGTACCAAATACTACAACTTCTGTAATATGACATAGGGTCTCTAAATTTATCTCTCCTGTTAAACTCAGGTAGCCGTGTGAGGTGTTCTAACTGATGTTTGATATCTATGTTAAAAAAAACAAAGGGAAGTTTTATTACTTTAGTTTCTTTTTAGTATCAAATAACTTACATCTGAATTCAAGTTTTTAAATGAAAGTCCTTAAGGAAATAAGAATGAATCAGGCATAGGAGAAGACTTGATGATCATTACATATAAAAAGTTTTATTTATTGAATTCAATAGAAATTAATTTGTGAATATCAATTTACAAATCTTAGACACAATGAGCAAATAATAGAAAATCGAAAAATATCATACAATATATTTTACATACTATTTATAAAATAATATTTTCTCAGATTTAAATTAATTATATGCTGATATTGCACTTAGTTTTAAAGGGCCACACTAGGATATCATTTACTAAATATTTACACAAACATTTATATTCTTATTACACATTTATTATACTCACTTTAATAGTTATATAAAGGTAATACATACCTGATAGTGGCTGCTCCGTGACATCCATGTATATTATTTTCTATTTGTATTATACGAGTTAAGTATGTACCTAAGAGGCATAGAAAAATCATTTGATTATTATAGATGTTGACAATGGGACTGCATCTTAATTTTACTTGTAATTGTCACACCTTAAGTTTTATTTTTTAACTATTTATTTGTGGCCCTCAAATTTTAATCCACATGCTCTGTAAAATGTGTACCACTTAAGAGACAGTCAGTAGTACCTGTATTTTATGAGATTATTATATAGTTAAGTATTTTTCATAAAAACTCTGCTTAAAAATTTATAGTTGTATTTTTTTTATTAATTGGTTAAGAGAAGTACACCATTTATACATGACCAATATGTTTTTTCATAAGGATTCTAATTTGAGGAGCACATTTAGTTTTTGACAAATTATAATGAACTCTTCCTGTTTGTCATGGTTAAATGTTTGTACCAATATAGCTCTCAAAATCTTGTGCTTCATCTGTGATTGTAATCAGTTTTAGTAATATTTCCCGGGAGCTAACATGAGTAATTATATTTTGTAATCAATGCACTGTATTATTTATTTCGTTTTAATATAATTGTTTTTTTACTATACACGCACTAAGATCTGTTAATTTGTAAAAATGATGAAAATTTAATCTTATTATTTTTTTAATAAACATGATTTTTTACACAACGCATTTTACTCTTTCAAGGGAAATGTGCACACAGCATTTCATAAACAGTATTTATAACTTACAATAAAGCAGTTCAGTATATGTATTACAAGTATGCACTATTTACTATTTACTTAGTTCATTGTCTTCACTTGGTCCGTATTCACTTACGGCCGTGTTCAATTTCCTATCACACCTGCTACTAGCAATTGACAGAAACGAAGAATCGTCGTAACAGAATCGCCTTGATTGGATAGAGACTGCGGCCGTTAGTCCAGTGTAAGAATTTACATCTTACACTTGCGGGATATTGATTGTCAAATCTTGTACTTGGCGCTCTTTCTGGTGAACACGGGGGTGGAGAAGTTGTCCGGGGTGATGTCAGGGCTGACTATCGGAGTCTTGGGCGTCTCAAGTGGGATCGAGATAGCCGATGCATTCTTTATCACCTCGGGTATGTCATCCGGTAAACTTACAAGGTGCGCGGATGTCGAAGCTAGTCGCCTCTCCGAGATTATCTTAAGTATATTTTTTCCTGCCTCTTTGGTCTGAAACAAAGTATATTTTACAGTTGTATAGAGATAGTCAGCATTCTAGTTTGCTTTTTATAGTTTTCATCAATGGTTTGTTTCACGAGAGGAGTTTAGTGGTAATGTTTGTCATCAATATGAACATACCCACTTGTATTAATTTTATTGTAGTACAGATGACATCATTCCTTGTAAGAAAATAAATCTCAAAAAAAGGGATGAGGATATATTATATATATTATTATATTGTTACGATGGAAGGTTCTGGAGGGCTTGCCGTGTGAAAGCCATGCCAAACAACAACACTTAGCCGGAAATATAGACAAAAGGATGCAATTAAGAAAGGACGTAAACAACTTGTTTACGTCACCCGGCCATTGTTCTTCGGATGCATTTAAATGGCTATTCCATAAAAGCCTTAATGGCGGTCTAGAACCTTCCACCGATATCTAGAATATCGTGCCGGTGCCATATATGAGGCGGTACCCGATGGGCACAGTTAGTTCAGTTCAGTCAGAGTTAGTTAGTGAGTTAGTTTAGTTAGTCAGTTGAGTCAGTCAGTTTAGTGAGTTGAGTTCAGTGCGAGTGATCACAAGTGTTTTATCGGTGACTATAGTGAGTGTTACAGTGTTAGTGAAGTGTTTCAGTGTCTAGTGTTTACTGTGTTCTACTGTTACTGTGTTGTAGTGCACACAGAGTAGAAGTGTTTCAGTACCTAGGGTTTACTGTGTTTTACTAGTACTGTGTTATAGTGAATAGTGTACTGATTTATTGTACAAATTTCCGGAATTATTCTGTGTTAGAATAAAGTGTCGTTTAAAGTGCATCAACCGGCTATCATTAAATTATCCCGAACCCCAGCTCGTAACAATTGGTGTCAGAAGTGGGATAATTATGCCGGTTCTACCAAAAGACGACACTCCGGGTCCAACCCAAGCAATGCAGCAAGAGCAGCAGGCTGCGGAGCCGACGGCCACTGGCGATGCTGGGAATGCACCGCCAATGAATCCTCAAGTTTCGCCTACCATCGACATAGCTGAGCTCATAGCGTTGCTGCAGGAGATGGACCGACGTCAGGAAGAGCAGTGGCGACGTCAGGAAGAACGTCAGAAAGAACGTCGGGAAGAGCAGTGGCGACGTCAGGATGAGCAGTGGCGACGTCAGGATGAGCAGTGGCGACGTCAGGAAGAACGTTGGGAAGAGCAGAGGCGACGTCAGGAAGAACGTCAGAAAGAACAGACACGGCAGCTTCTAGATCTGCTGAAGTGCGATAAGGAAGAGCAGGTGCAACTTCGGGAAGAGCAGGTGCAACTTCGGGAAGAGCAAGTGCAACTTCAAGAAGAGCAAGAGCGATGTCAGAAAGAGCTGACACAACAGCTTCTAGAGCAGCTGAGGAGTGATAAGGAAGTGCAAGTGCGACGTCCGGAAGAACAAGTGCGACGTCAGGAAGAGCAAGTGCGACACCAAGAAGAGAAAGTGCGACGTCAGGAAGAGCAAGTGCGGCGTCAGGAGCAAGTGCGACGTCAGGAAGCACAAGTGCTATTTCAGGAAGAGCAGACACGACAGCTTCAGGAGCAGCTGAAGCATGATAAAGAGGAACAAACCGATCATCTTAAGGAGCTGACAGTTCATGTTGGAAAAGAAATGACGGCAGTCAAAGAAAAGAGCCTCCTGCAGTTTAATTGTTCAGATAGAGCAAGTCTGGACAGGACCAAGATAGAGGCCAGGACAACGAGGAAGCTTGCTGGATTTGGAGGAGCCCTTAGGATACCGAACTCTCCAATTTCTGTGACGGATTATGCGGGTGACGGGCGCATGAGAATGAACGGCTTCTGCGGTCACAAGAGGCAATTCGGTCAACAGAAGTCTGAAAAGATGAAGACGCGCTATGACGGAAACATCAACAATCCTGGATTCGGCAGGATATCCCTGGTGTGGCTTCACCATCCAGTACGGAAGAAAGGAGTATCTACGAAGCTACGAGCAAGATGGGATGGACCATACCGGATTGTCACTAGGATCAACGATGTGACATATCGGATACAAAAGGGACCACGAGGAGCTCCGAAGGTCGTCCACGTCGATCGATTGGCGCGCTACCATGCGTCTAACGATGCTCGGGACGAGCATGTCTAAGGAGGGGGCAGTGTTACGATGGAAGGTTCTGGAGGGCTTGCCGTGTGAAAGCCATGCCAAACAACAACACTTAGCCGGAAATATAGACAAAAGGATGCAATTAAGAAAGGACGTAAACAACTTGTTTACGTCACCCGGCCATTGTTCTTCGGATGCATTTAAATGGCTATTCCATAAAAGCCTTAATGGCGGTCTAGAACCTTCCACCGATATCTAGAATATCGTGCCGGTGCCATATATGAGGCGGTACCCGATGGGCACAGTTAGTTCAGTTCAGTCAGAGTTAGTTAGTGAGTTAGTTTAGTTAGTCAGTTGAGTCAGTCAGTTTAGTGAGTTGAGTTCAGTGCGAGTGATCACAAGTGTTTTATCGGTGACTATAGTGAGTGTTACAGTGTTAGTGAAGTGTTTCAGTGTCTAGTGTTTACTGTGTTCTACTGTTACTGTGTTGTAGTGCACACAGAGTAGAAGTGTTTCAGTACCTAGGGTTTACTGTGTTTTACTAGTACTGTGTTATAGTGAATAGTGTACTGATTTATTGTACAAATTTCCGGAATTATTCTGTGTTAGAATAAAGTGTCGTTTAAAGTGCATCAACCGGCTATCATTAAATTATCCCGAACCCCAGCTCGTAACAATATTATAAAAAAAAGGGAAAAGCTAAAGAACCACACTCACAGTGTCGTGATCCAGACATTTGTAAGCGTAGTGCGCGGCGTGGTCGAGCAGTGAGAAGCGAAGGTAGTACTGCGCTAGGTAGCGTTGTGCTGGGGGCAGTTCCTTACTGCCACAGTTGGCCGGGTCTTGGCATGCTGCAGTATATGCCGCCGCTGCACTATTGGGCATGTTCGATTTCTCGTATAATCTGAAAACATTAACTGCTTTTTCAAACATCACTAGTTTCTCCTCCACATTAATGATGTGAGTGCGCGCGAGTGATACCCCTGGTGCGCTTGTTCGCTCTGGTATTCAAAGTAACGATAGGTGGCGGCAGCTGCTCACCATCTGGCGAACCGCATGCTTGCTACTTTAGTTAATTAATATTAATTCTTAACTGACTTTTGTTTATATGTTTGTAGAGTAAGTTACATACTTGGCAAGTTTAAACAGAGCCATCCCTTCAATATCCCCAGTGCTGTGAGCCTTGTAGTAACATTTCAGAGCATTTGGTATTCTCTCCATCTTTTCATAGGCCTCACCAAGGGATACCAACATTCTTGAGTCATCAGGTTTTAGTTGAGCTGCCCTAGAGTAGTAGTATATGCAGTAACCATTCAGTCCCAGGATTTCATAAGCTTGTCCAAGCCCATTCCATGCGCGATAGTCATTTCTATTCACATCTGGAAGCAAAAAAATATATGATAAGTCATCCTACTTTCTTATAAATGCTAAAGTTTACTCTTTCATGCAAAAACTACTGAATGGAGTTTTATGGAATTTGGCACACAGAGATTATTAGTTTGTTTAAGTTGATTGATGTTTTTTTTCCAGATTTTATGCTTGTGATTAGCTTTGTTAGCGTGTAGTTTTACTAGCAGTGGCGCACAGCTAGTAGTTATATATATATATATATATATATATTAGCAGATAAGTTTTGTACATACCAATAGCTTGTCTATAACACTGTATGGCAGCATTAGAGTTTTGCAGTTCAATGAACTCATGGCCCATGAGGATCCATGCTGAAAGGTATTGGGGGTCAAGGGAAAGAGCCCTCTGGAAGTAAATTACAGCTTTCTGATGTTCACCCCGTAAGCTGTAATAATTTCCTGGAACATTTTATTATTATAAAGGTATTGGAACTGTTGTGCTAGTGGTGGACCCATATTTCTCTGGCGAATAATGTGTTCACCTGTGTCTATCCCTTCAGGGTATCTTGGAATGGCTTATAGTCATATATTGTATCATATGTAAAGAAATTATAAAATGTATTGTATGCGTCGGGTTTATTAATATATTCTTGTCATCACTACTGCTGCCCCCAACTGAAGAGTCATGTGTTGATGGAAATGAATTTTTTACAGCAAAGTATGTAAGGTTTTCTGGTTAATATAATTCTAAGGTTCCGTAGTAAACTACAAACCCTTATAATCTCGCCATGTCCATCCGTCCGCAGGTCAAAGCTCAAAGTCGCTTAATTAATACAGGGCTGTGATTTGGTATTGATATTGACGGGCCAACAAGTTGTACAAAAAAACTAGAAAATTCCAGGTACCTCCAATCCTACACACGTCAAACACCATTGTGTGGCATTATCTTCACTTAAACTAACTTCACTAGCTTATTAAAATACTAGCTGTCCCGCCCAGCTTCGCCCGTGTGAAAAAGTAAAATTTCCTGAAACACGATCGCAGCGCCACCTATCGGGTCCATTTGTGATATAAGCTATCCTTTCTTTTAAGTTGGATCAAACTGCATACGGTGTGCAAACTTGATTGAAATCGGTTAAGTAGTACAGGAGCCCATCGTGGACTTGATTGCCATAAAAAAGGTTATAGTGAGTCAAGCTTAAAAGATAGACATATACTGTGGCGGACTTTTTTTTGAACTTTTAATGAGGAACAATTCTTTCATACATGATATTTTCGTAACTTAAACCGTTTACGCAGCGTACGCAACGGAAACTCTCAAAAAGGATTATTTTTTCCCGTTCTGGCAACATTATTAATTTATGCTTCGCTCCTATTGGTCGTAGCGTGATGTTATATAGCCTAAAGCCTTCCTAGAGAAATGGACTATCAAACATAAAAAAAATTTTTCAATTCCAACCAGTAGTTCCTGAGATTAGCGCGTTCAAACATACAAACAAACAAACTCTTCAGCTTTATAATATTAGTATAGATAGGAGGTGTATGTTGAAAACTTTTCAATTTAGGGTTCCATTTACGAAATATTCAGCTGTAATTTTAGTTTAATGTGTGTCCTCTACCAGCTAAACTATTGTTAGTAGATTGGAATAATATACTACTGACATGAAAATTCATAGTAGTATATTTGATGAATTTAAAAGAAAACTATCACAACTAATTTGGCTTTACAGGATAACAAGTAATAGTCAGACAAGTTAAAAAATACACTTGGAACTGTGGAACCCTATGCTGTTTGTGGCCCAACACACTCTTGACTAGTTTTTTATAATTACTTACCAATAACACAGCAAGTTTCCACCCTGTACTTGTCAATGGAGACAGCCCTCTGAGCCAAATTGGCCAGCTCCATACGCTTTTCTTTTAAATACAACAAGTGTGAGTAAACATCCCAGTTATCCAGCCTGTATGGGTCACTCTGGTACAAATCTCTGAACAGTGTTAGCGAAGAATCCACATCTGAAACATGAATTATTTTATGAAATATTTATCTAGCTGCAAAATGTGTCATCATTTTTCAAAGGCAAATACTTTGATATAAATTATGTTATGAAATATATTATTCACTTAATGGAATACAGTGGACCCTCTTTAATAGCTGTGGATGGGGTCCCATTGTGTCTTGTAATCTGATAAAGTACAAAATTAGCTTAATTTTTTTTTATATACAGTAAAAGGCATGTCCAATTGTAATCGGTGCTGGATTACTGGGGGTCCACTATATTATAAATTGACAGCTTTAATTTCTTGTGCATTACCTCTTCGATCATGATGTGCAATAGCCATCTGGGCTGTGATATAGGTGCTCTTCTCAAACCCAGAAGAAGACAATGCCATGTAAGCTTCTAGAGCCTGCTCTGAAAGCTTAAGTTCAACAAATGCATGTGCAGCAAAAAAATACATCATCCAATGTTTTGGTAATTGCAAGGAATCTAATGCCTCATATTCATTGGCTAGTCCAGCCAACTCTAGCCATGCTGCCCATAATGTAGGAGCTGCTGCTACTGCAGCCTGCAGCACTGTCACTGCTTGTGTGCGTAGATCCAGCTTCTTTAGAACAACACCTTCCAGGTACAGTAAGTAGCCATCCAGGTTATTGCGGTTGGTCTGTAAAATAAGTTCAATAATTTATTATTTGGTGAATACTTGTAAAAGCTAATAGTACAGGCACAATTAATTTTACCTTGAAAAAAGACACCAAATCCAATAACACTTGAGTAGATTCGGAATTTTCGGTCCCAGAGTCTGTAGCATTATCCAAGCGTTTTTTTTCACAAGACATATATTGAGAGTATTTAAGGAGGAAAACACATTTAGAACTGGTGCAGTTCTCCAAAAAGTGAGCGGCTCTATCATATTCTTGGCAGTCGAAGTAACTCTTTGCCAATGCGTATGCTTCACGCTCATCAGGCGGTATATTATCATCATACCATATCGACCCTTCGTTTGCGGCAACTTTATGGTCTTTTAACGCGTAATTTAACTCAGCTAGCCATTTAGAAGTTTGTGTAAGACCCCTGTCATTGCACTCTCGAATACCAAGAAATATATCTGTTCGTACTTGGTTCAAATCGATTTGAATATCACCTTTAGTGTTCATAGTCAACGGCTGCATTATGCTAGCTCACAACAACATGACCGAATAGAAAAGACTATTATAAACATTATGTACTATACCTACTCCATATACTGTACTCAACAGTACGAAAATTCTTTTGAAAATAGATTTTACCTATGAAAATCCAAAATGAAAATGCTTATTTTGCGCAGAGTTCAACGACTTTCAAGTTATGGTTATTCCTAAATGCTTTCTGTCATTAAAGTGTCAAGCAACTTGATTATCAGTCTACCAGAGTATCCGAAGCACACCTCAGCGTTGCTTACATATGTTTTTAAAGCCAGATTTTCTTGTACCGAAAGAGTATTAAACCTTATTTACACTCGTACAATTAATATACCTTCAACTCTATACTGATATTTTGAAAGAAATTGAACATATTTTTGTTTCTTGTTCGGGTCTGTAGGAAGATTGGCAATCTCGATCACTTCTAAAATATACGTGATCGCAAAGTCCTAGGTATCAAACGAGTAGCGTAAGTTAAATATGACGCACAGATCTCAGTTCTGCTGACTAATCACTGAATAACACCACTCTTGATGTTATTGAAACCCTATTTACCGCAAGACTAAAATTTACAATAAAGTGGAGATGCATAGGCGACGTTCCTACTCTACTATATTAAAATATCCGATTATAAATAAATTTACCAAGTAGGTACCAACCAAGCCAACCAAATTAAAGAAATGTCAAATGTCATTCCATCCATCCATTCCATTCATTGCGTTGTTTTTGTCTGACTAGTGCGTACGCGTTCGTTTCAAGGGCTAATTTAATATTAGATATAACTTTATTTTTCCGAAGTATACATATCCAGCTGGCAACGTCGTAAAAATGGCAGAACAAAATTCAGAAACATCAACAAATGAAGTGGAAAGTAATTATGCAGCACCTGCACATGATCCTAAAAACATGCAGGAAGTGACACAATATGTAAGTTTTTTTACAAAAACAAAGGCATATTTTTATTACAGATACTAAAGTCATTTATATACTTTCGTTACAGTGCATGAATATAAGAAATAATAACATACACACATTGTTTTTTGGTACATAACAAAGTACACCGAGTTCATAATTTAGGCAATTAAGCAAAATGTTTATTAAGTAAACAATGAGAATATAAGAATGAATGCTCCACTAAAGGTCTCATTGGTGGTGCTTTGGCATGATGTTGAAAAATAATAATATTTATATATCCTCACGCACACAAGGGTCCCCGAAGGGGTAGGCAGAGGTGTACAGGTAGTACCCACTTATAAAAAATTATATCTTTTTTTCTATTTATAGGTCCAGTCCCTATTACAGAACATGCAAGACAAGTTCCAGAGCATGTCAGACCAAATAATAAACAGAATAGATGAAATGGGTAACCGTGTTGATGAGCTTGAGAAAAATATCACTGACCTGATGACCCAAGCAGGTGTGGAAAATGAAAAGTAGAATAAGTAATAATTGTGCATAAATGTCCTTAGATCACATAATTAAATGCAAGTCACCCAAAGACAACTTGTGCCTGAATTATAAATACAAAATCAAGTGATTGAATTAATACATAAAATTCCATAGAGTTTTTGTAAAAAAAATATTGATATAAAGTGCATTACTTGGTTGGCAACTACCTGGGTATCACCTATACTTGAAATTAAAATGCATTAACAATAAAAATGATTATACCCATCTATATAGATGAACTTGAATAATTGTGAAACTTTGTCTAAATCCAAGGTTTTATAAAAATAGTTTCTACCTTTTCACACACATAATTGCTCACTTAAAGGTGTAAGGTTTATTGATGAAATATCATGCGACAATGTTAAGAAACATGTGAAAATATTTTTTATTATTGATAATATTTGCAAGTGCCACATTTGGTGAGACAGTAGAAACAGTAAATATTTATTGTCTGTTTGACAAAGTATTAACTAGTAAACCATCAAAACTTCTGTTTAGAATAAGGCACACTGGTAACACATATTTAATTTTATATTAAAATGTATAAGATACAATTAAAACTAACATTACCACTCTAGTACGTAGCTTATTATTATAACCCATGCAAGAGTAACATCAATAATTGTCATGTCCAATAAAAACCAATCTTAGAGAATCACATGTATTGTGCTAGGTAGCAAACTTACAAAACCACCCACTTTTACTTCACTAATCTTATGTGTCAACAAGGTTCAATAAGTACCCACATTAAATACATAACAATAATAATGTAATTCATGCATATGTTATACACACAATGCACATATTGGGCATAATTTAAGTAGCGACACAATGAGTACATTATAAGTTTAGGGTTAAGGTACTATTGCATATCTTAATCCTAAATGTATGATTGATTGAAGTTAAGCAATTGATTTCTTAGTTCATAAGTAATTCTGTTCTCTTTATGTTTGTTAGTTATAGGATTAGTCTGGATCGCATGTGTTGTGGTATCCCCTTGTGCATCGTAAGACAGCATTTGATTTATTCAGTTTAGTATTCATTTAGATTTCCTCTAATGGATCAACTGGACTGTCATATGGCAATGTAGAAACATGTACCTATAATGTATATATCTACACATGCATAAGGCTAGTGTTTTGTAAAGTTATTCAACTGTAATTAAAATGTATTGTTTTTAGAAATTGTGTTATACTTCATTTGTTGTATAAAAGAGGGAGAGTATTGATTTGATTGCCCTGGCACGGGGAGGTACGGCCAGGTGCGCGACATCTCTGCATCGCATGTTAATGTTATGGAATCAATATGAACATGGATCTACCAAACAGTTCAAGCTATAATAGGTAGGTATATATAATGTAACAATTAATTTAAAAAGCGCTTTATTTATATGATAAAATAGGATTACACATCAACTCCATAATAGACAATATTTTGACGGTCTATCGTGATTCCGTGTCTTCTGATGAGTTGTCATCTTCAGATTCTTCTGAATCCTAAAACGATAAATGATTCATTTGTTTATTAATTATTCCGAAGAAATAAGAATACAATGATGACATACAGTAATGTAAGGTCAGGGTAAAAAAAGGGGGAAATTGCGTCAACTGCTTAGTACAGTTTGCAGATTATCTAAATTTAAATGGTTTGATACTTCTTGCAGCCAGCTACATTACAAAAGCAAAGATTTTGTCATATCCTCCATTTGACATGACCTCTACCGGATTTACACATTAACCGCCAGTCGGCTATGAAATTGGCTACTACTACCGATTCGTTACTCTAGTTCAGAACCTTGATTTTCAATGTATACTATTACGAACAATAAAGTATGGCTCCAAATTTGCTGCCCTAGCTTAAAACTACATTGCCTGCTGGTAAGTCCACCAATGATCCTAAGTAGTGGGCAATTAAAACAGCAAATAAGGTTTCTTATATATGTATAATTTTATTCTATCCAATATGAGAGGCAAACGAGCATACGGCCCACCCCAAGGGAAGTGGTTATCGTAGCCTATTTACGCTCACGATACCGAAGTATCATTTGCACGTTGCAACTGTGTTGGAGAAGTATAATGGGATTAATACCTGTGCTGACAATACAATATACTACTACTTTCCCTCCACAAGGAGCAAATTTATGGAAACCTTATAAAAAACCCCGTAAACTTTTCAAAAAATGTATGTATTTTTATATATAATTATAATGATGTATGTATATATATATATATATATATAATATTTGAAGTTCCGGAAAGCAAAGTACTGATAGTACCTAGTAGTTGTAAAAATCACCAAAACCTACCGAAGTTTCTTCTTCGTCTTTGGAAGGCGAGTGATTCATCAGTGCTGCCAATGAGCTGGACCTGGCCATTGTGCCGGGCTTGTCTGGAGATCGTATCCTTCTTAAACTCTGCCAAAGAAAAATTGTTAATTATCAAAAGATACCAAGGAAAGGAGGGAACGTCAAGAGTACTCGAATTCGACGAGCATGTATGAAGAGACTGATGAATGTGGACGAAGCGAAAGAGGTATTTAAGTCTACAGAGAACTGGCGCTCTATACTCTCTTACAGTATACATTGTAATCTTTGCTCTCTACCCCGTCAGGGACTCGGCGTGATGATATATATTTGAAAATGAAACTACAAATTGAAAATGTTTATTGCATGAAAAATCTCGACACTTATCTTAAAATTTTATTCAAATGGAGCGCTGACCTAGAGTCTATTTAATAAGTACAGATTCCTTCCTTTTGTCTGATTATGGAATGTAACATTGATTGAAATCGCCGGCTTACCACGGTGTCTTCGCTGTCCTTATATGGCGATTGTTGGTTTATTAGCGAAGCGAGGGACGAAGACCTCGCCGATATGCCGGTGCTCACTTGCTTCTCGGGCGAGCGCAACTTTCTCTTAAAGTTCTGCATTTTAGAGACAAAATTAAAAGCGAAAACTAACGTTAAAGCGTCTGAGACCTAACCCCCCGGATTCGATACACAGGTGGGGCTTTAAAAATTACTTCTACGATTCACTTTATTAATAAA
Source organism: Drepana falcataria (assembly GCA_945859725.1). Lineage (NCBI taxonomy): Eukaryota > Metazoa > Arthropoda > Insecta > Lepidoptera > Drepanidae > Drepana > Drepana falcataria. The sequence continues at coordinate 3,570,861 of OX243923.1, read as the reverse complement.
TATGTAAATGGCGACATTATATGGCGTAGATGTAAACGTTATTTAGTTGTATATTTTAATTTTTTATTATAAAAAGAAGGGTGTAAAGGTAGTTTAATTTAGTTACCGTTTGATCCTCGTTACTTGTAAGACCTGTGGTTAAACGCTTTACGAAAAAAAAATATAGTTAAATCATGTGACTTACGGAACTCAGCTAGGGTACCTACGTGATAACTTTATTTTTCATTTATTTGCATCCAAAAATTCTCCAAAAACTTCTGAATAGTTGTGGGGCACATGCCTTAATACGGTATAAAGTAGTGTACCTACCCCTAGCTACATGGCTATGTAGCTAGATGTAGAGGTAATGTAACTATCTATATAGGTACCTACATTATATATCATATTTTACTACTAGTATTATATACGATACATTTTATTGACAGAGCTAGCTTCAACATATCATCAATATGCATAATTATCTATACCAAGTATATGTAAAGATTCTTAAAATCAATGATTATTTAATGTGGTATTGAAAACATTCAAATCACCATAATTGGTGTTTTCCACAATTTGCTATCTAATATCTATTAGGTAATAAAGGTAATTAGGTATAAAACTAAATATATCTCGAAATACCGTGATGTAAATAGCAATCATTCAGCTTGAGCAATCAGCGTGAAATCATCTTGAGGTACCCCACATAAATTAATATGTATCTAGTAATAGTAATAGGTATCTACCTACAGTATGGCGAGAGTGGGCATAAATGGACACTGCGGCGACACATACCTCTAAATCAGCTTTGTCGTTAATATCATTGATTTGCTGAGCAGCGACCGTGAGGAGTTCCACGGCCTTGGCGTGAAAAGTCATCTCAGTCATGACAAAATCTGAAAGCAGCTTTTTGAGCTGCTGCAGCTTGCGTCGCTCGAAAAACTCCGTTTGTTCGTGCAGACCCTTAGTGCTTCGTGACATCTCCGCTGTGGCTTTTAATAATTCAGACTCTGCGTATGTCTAATGAAAAACGTGCTTAGAAGTTGTTTACGAGTAGAGTACTCAACTTAATTCTAATTATTGCCAACTTAGGCACATCATCCTTATTAGTTCGGGTAAAGAGTAGGTACACAGAGAAAGAAATATACATACAGTTATAGCTAGTTAAGTAAAAATTATCACGCCGATCCCCCAAGGAGAGAGGGGAAATATAACAGCATTCCTGCCGACATTCATAAAAGGGAAGGTAGTAGGTACCTGCACCTTACGTGAAAAGATAGCAATAGGCACTGCTAGAGCAGTGCCAGTAAGTCCGGTTTAAGTTATCCCTAGAGAATGCACCATGTTGTTGATCTTCAAGCAAAGTGTGAAAAGAATCCTGCAGGATCAACAACGCGTTAGCGTTTCTACTTCTGGTATTGCAAGTGTCCATATGTAACCAATTACTGCTATGCTAGTTTACTACCAAGTGACATAAAAAATACTAGAATAGTAGAAGTGTTGTGTTTGTAAAGCCAGTTTCATGCGGGTAGGGTCGAAGAGCCGCAATAGCACTATTTCGACAAAATATCTAGGCCGGTAGGTAATGGGCATCCACAACTTACAACTTGTTGCCGGTTGAAAGGCTGTCTTTCTCTGGCCTTGTCCAGCACTTTCTTCCGCGCCATTTCCTTCTCCCTTACGTTCATAGTGTGTTTAACTTCCTCCCGTGCGTGCTTACATATGCCTTCATATTGTGATAGTTCTCCAATTACCTTCAGAAGTAGGTCCGTAGTTGTGAATACATTTTTAGTTTATTTAATATTTATTTTGCATAAAATTCCTACTTGAAGTACCTATAGCTAATATAATTATTATATTATATTACGTAGTCAACGTATGTACAGAAATTTTTAATAGAAAATACCTAAATATACTTAATCGTGATTTCCTGTGACAGATACGATAGAATCACGAGATTCCCACTATACATCGTATTTAAGGAAAGTTAAGTATTTTAATGCATGCAAAATGCATTAACATTTAATTGCGTCACGAAATAGATACATTTAAAAACCCTAGTGTCTGCAGCACTGGTACAAGTGATAAGAGTTAGGTTAGGTAAGCATATCGATTTTGCTGGATTTGGTCCAATAATACCTACGTATGTTAACGTAGTTAATATAAGTGTCACCTTAGCTTCTAAGCGTTGAACTTCGCAATTCCTGTATTCCTCTATCGCAGTGAGAGTAATCGATAGGTTGTCGAGGCCTGCGCTGAAAGACTTGTTGACTATCTCATTGTTGGCATAGTCGCGCATTGTTTTAGCCAACTCGTCTCCCATATCTCGTAACCTGCACCCAATATTTTTAGGTTCATAATAAAATACCTAATTTATATATAATTTCTCATCATAATAAATATATATTTTCATTTTCATAATTTTCAGGTTAATAATAAATATATAATTTCACACAAACGTACCTACGTTTGTGTGAAACGTTAAGATACTGCAAAATTTCATACCTTGCCGTCTTCTTCGCGTAAGCACCGAACGCTACACATAGTTCTCCAAAATTCTTTTCGACCGTTGATATTCGATCTTGTATAAATTTTGCTTGCTGTTCATAGCTCAAAGAATGAGAATTATCACCTCTAAACATCTTATCAATCTTATCTGTATTAATAATATTTTTAATAAAAATGTAAACTCTCTTAATATTATTTTAAATAATCTTAAGTTATTATTTATTCATTATAAATTACCAGGGACGTCGACAAGAGCCCAGCTCTTTAATTTGTGATGAATAAATTACCAGTTTATATTTACAAACACAGTTACCATGGTAACCATCCGCCAGTGTTTCTGTTCTGTCATAGATAAGATCACTATAAAGGTAAAGCTATGAACTAACATTCTTTCGACCAAAGGATTAGAGGCCAAATGAAGATGGGATAAGAAAATAAAAGCTAGACAGCATGCATAACTATAAGACAGAATATAACACGATCTACACCTACTTAGGGGTAGCCTGTTATAACTAAGTGCCTTTATAATAAATTAAGCTTTTTGTACCCTATTCCAAGCCTTTAAATTGAGAGAGCATACCTCGACTTCCGGTGTGAACACGTCATACTTAGCCCCCTTTTGCGGTGGTAGCAGCTCCTTCCTGTGTAATTTAATTACTTTTTCCCCAACCATCAGCAGCCAGGCGCGAAGGCGCGCTAGCATCATTGGCGTTTTTCGACTCGTTGGTGTAACACGCGGAGTTTAAGAAATAATACTTTATTTCAATTTCAAATACTAAGCGGTTGTCTTAATATGGAAAACGCAAAATCCAGTAAAATTGCCCCCGAGTTCTCAAGGGATGCTAAGTATTCGAGCCCATCTTCCTCATCGGAATCTTCTTCTGGCCATCATCGTAGGCGTTATCGCCGGGGATATAGGCGCATGGATAAACGCATCACTAAGCGCCTGAAACTCTTGGAAAAGGTGGTAAATAATCTTGCCGCCACCGTAAGTACCATGGCCTCAGGTGAGTCAAACTCATCGTTTATTAAACCCAGTCATGCCATGCTTGGCAATTCTGATTCGGACATCCTGTCTATATACACAGATAATGACGAATTAGAGCCTACATTGTCACATAATGGCGGCTTATGTGAACAAGGTTCCCCGTTTAATTTTAAGCAGGAAACTACCCTCAAATCAACATTAAATAAAACTTCAACCAATCACGCGGAAGTCCTTTGCAAATTGCAGCACTTTGATACGACTGATTGGTCTCAGGTGAGATACGCTACTGTGCAGAAACAATATATTTCTTACCCGGGTTTTGCGGAATTGGAAAGCAATGATGTAATTAAAACTTTCGACCGCAATAGGACCTTAGCCGAAACGGAAAGAACTTTAGCAGCAGTGTCTCACGCTTTGATCATTCAAAACGAAAAGCTTCTCGAAGGCTTTCAGGCCTTTATTACCTGGTTGAATTCTTCTGAACAAGTATCTACCGATGACGTACTAAATAAAATTAACGAAATTTTTGGCGGTGATTACAATCATACTCACTTAGATCTATTGCAAATGGTATGCGGACGGCGCGCAGATATTATACAGCAGCGCCGTGATACCATTCTGCGTTTTGTAAAAGACAGAGCGGTCAAGGAAACTCTGCGAAAAATCCCACCTACCATTGAACATCTGTTTAATGATAGCCGTTTTTCAGAATGTGTCTCAAGGAATGGTGGCATCGAGAAAGTTTTCTTAGACTGCATTCCACTCCTGCGCAAGGAGGTGCGAGCAGAGCTCTTGCGCAAAGAGCGGAACCAAGGAGGGTCATCTCTAACCCACCACGTGGCCGCGCTGCTGTTTCTACAGTCGGCCATAACGCAGCCCTCACAACACAAAGCCGCAAACGTAAGTCTGATCTGACTTTTCGAACCCCTCGAGGGGAAAAGCAATTTAAGAACCGCCAGGGACGTCGTTCCCAGAGGCATCTTGACTGACTATCGCACCTTTCGAGCGGGCCATTTGGCACGATTTGCGGCCCTATGGAAAAAATGGGGCGCTCCCAGTCATATTTTAAAAATTATATCCGGGTACAAAATACCGTTTTTCAAGAAACCCCCCTAGTGTCACCCTCTCATATTCCAAAGCGGTTTCATACACACCACCACCTCCACATGGAACGAGCGATATGCAGGTTAATAAAACAGGGCGTTCTGGAACCGGCTCAAGCCACTCCAAGCTTTGTCACCAGCATATTTCTAGTGCCAAAAGGAAACAAACAAATTCGTCCGGTACTCAACCTCAAATTGTTAAACAATTTTGTTTATGCAAGCAAGTTCAGGCTAACAAACATGTTCAAGGTCCCAGATTTCCTCCAACCAAACGACTGGCTAGTAAAATTGGATCTCCACAACGCATACTTTCACGTGCCGATCATATCCCGTCAGCGCTGTTTTCTAAGAGTAATATATCGCCGCCGCTTGTGGCAAATGACATGTCTACCATTCGGTCTGTCGACGGCACCAAAAGTTTTCGCGTCCATCACAAACTGGGTGGCCGAAATCCTTCGAAAAAAAGGGTCTAAGGTTGTTAGTGTACTTAGACGATTTTTGCCTGGCACATCAAGACAGGGCAATATTAAAGAAGCAGGTGGTTTTCACCCTGCACCTATTCCAGGAGCTCGGGTTAGTTGTCAATTTAGAAAAGTCCGCTCTCGTACCGCAGAAATCGATAAGGTTTCTGGGAATTCTTTGGAATCCGTGGACGAACGAGAAGTCTCTTCCCACGGACAAGGTGCAAAGTCTCTTGAGGATGTCCGAAAAATTCATATCGCGGCGAAAAGCCTCTCTTCGTCAAGTACAATCTCTTCTGGGTCTCTACAATTTCGCCGGATTCGTGGTTCCCCGCGGTCGCTTAAATACCCGAGCGCTGCTCTTACACAGTCACCAGCTGTTACATCAAGGTCCTTGGTTAGAATATCAAATTCCCGAATCTGTCCTGAGGGTACTCAGGTGGTGGATAGTAAACGCGCACATCACTTCCCGCATTCACTTACCTTGGCCAAAAATGTATCTTACAACAGATGCATCAGCCCTAGGTTGGGGTGCAATGCTAAACGACCTGAGAATATCAGGTGCTTGGGATCTCCAAGAACGGGAGCTTCACTCCAATGTTTTAGAAATGATGGCCATTTACAAAGTACTAAAGTTGTACCCTCAAATGATAATGAACTCGTCGTTACAAATCTTGTCGGACAATCGAACGGTAGTATCTTCGAAACGAGGGAGGCATGAAATCCCTTCAATTACTGGACCTCACGATTCAAATTTTGAATCTCTTAGATCATTTACACGTGTGCATGGTGATAAACTTTATTCCCGGCCGGTACAATACCGAGGCGGATCGTCTCTCCCGTTTTCGTCACAATGCGGAATGGATTTTAAAAAATTCGGTGACTCAAGAGATCTTTCGATTGTGGGGGACACCCGAGATAGATCTTTTCGCATCAAGAAATGCTCATGTAGTCCCTGTATATGTGACAATGGATCCCTCCGACCAACAAGCCGCATATGTCAATGCCTTCAGCAGAACCTGGGACTACCAACTGGCGTGGCTATTTCCCCCTCCGAATCTAGTAGCTCGTGTTTTAACTCATCTCAACAATGCTCAAGGAACCTTTCTGCTAGTCGTCCCAAGATGGACCAGGGTTTTCTGGCGCAGCGATCTGATATCCAGGTCCCTATCTCAACCTCTACAAATTCGGAATCTGCAGTCAGTTCTAATCGACCTTTGTACCTGCAAGCCTCCTCCAGGAGTCAAGCAGATGATATTGGAGGTTTGGAAAATACGGGGTGGGCCTCTATGCTAGTTTCTTGGGACGAAGGTCAAAAGCGCCTTTTGCTAAGGGGCTGGCGTAAATCAACATTTGCCGCCTATAAGTCAGCTTGGCTAAGATGGTGCGCATGGGCCTCATCAAATAATGTCCTGAAAGACAATCCCAGTCCTTCAGACTTGGCAAAATTTTTGATATATTTATTTTTAAATGTTAATCTAGCATATAGCTCAATTTGTCTTCATAGGTCTGTTGTCTCTACATTCTGCCCAAAATTCCCTGCTTTAAGTAGCCATACTCTTGTAAGACAGGCACTGAAAGCAATAAATTTATGTAAACCACAAAAAGCTAAAGCACTCATATGGAATATCAAGGACCTATGTAACTATTTGGAAACTAACGAACCTATAAATGATTCTATCTTCGAAACTTCTAAGAGATGTGCTACCTTGCTTTTATTGTGCTCGGGTCGAAGAGTACATGATCTAACTCTTTTAAAAATTGGTGCTTCTTTCTGTAAGGTTAATGAGGACTCTATAATTTTCTGGCCCGAATTTGGTTCAAAAACTGATAGTACTCGCCACCGACAGTCTGGTTGGCGCCTTACTTCTCACTCATCTAATCGAAACATAGACCCAGTGTATTGGGTAAAGAAGTTAATTAGTACATCTCTAGAGAGAAGGGGAAATATTGATAACTTATTTGTCACATCAGTAGGTATAGTAAAACCAGCGTCGAGAACTATTATAGGTGGTTGGATTAAATCCGTGTTGAAGAATGCTGGAATTGACAGTTCGGCAGGCAGTATTAGATCGGCTGTGGCTTCAGCCAGCTGGCTTGAAAGTCATAGTATTGATGATATTCTATCCCGAGGTAACTGGAAGAATGCATCAACATTCCATATATATATAGATATATATAGATTTTATAGAAAGGAAATTCAACCAATTCCCAGAGAATCTTTTCAGGTGTTAAAATGTTTTAATCCCATTTGATTTACATTGATTAATTTGCTTTGTGATTGTTTAGTGAAGACATTTTCTTTGAAATAAAAATAAACATGCCTACGGATTTTATTCCTTTTAGTTCTACTTTAATCACATTGGCGTTACTTGTATCAGCAGCCGAAAACAAACACATCTCAATTTAAAGGCTTGGAATAGGGTACAAAAAGCTTAATTGTAAAATTTTACCTGTAAATAAAATTTAAATTAAGCGAATTACCCTATTCCAAGCCTAGTTTTTATTGCTGTCTGCTTAATATACATTCTATTTCAGCATTTAACCTTAATCAAGTTATTTTTCAGATGTTAACCTTAGTACCTAAGCTCTATTCCAGACCTTAAGAACAAACATAATTTCATTCTCCAATGCTCCCGCTCATAACAGCCTTCCATTGCTACCAGTACATCCCATACTGTGGCAGAGTCATGTCGTCCCCATGCAATCTCATGGGACGCACTCATTACTAAGGCTCGTGCATAATACACTGTCCCCATACAACCTTATGGGACGGACCTTATGAGATAGCTAAGGAAGGCGTTACTCAATAAAAACAAGCTATTGAGCTCTAATGATGCTAGCGCGCCTTCGCGCCTGGCTGCTGATGGTTGGGGAAAAAGTAATTAAATTACACAGGAAGGAGCTGCTACCACCGCAAAAGGGGGCTAAGTATGACGTGTTCACACCGGAAGTCGAGGTATGCTCTCTCAATTTAAAGGCTTGGAATAGGGTAATTCGCTTAATTTAAATTTTATTTACAGGTAAAATTTTACAATTGTTCGCATTTATTCCTTGTTCCTTTTATTTACGTATAATATTGTCTAATTAACATTGTATAGCATGCTAATTTTTGCAAAATAATAATAATAATAATGTTCTGTGTCTGAAGATTTTAATATAATACATACATACATACATATCATCACGCCAAGTGCCTAACGGGGTAGGCAGAGTATAGAGCGCCAGTTCTCTCTTTCGTCTAATATAAATTATATATTTATGTTAATAAATATGACTACCAAGTACTTTAGTATCCATCTCATGAACAAATAAATTGGTTTCATTCATTTTATACGCGATTTATGGGTAGCAAGCTGCAGAAAAGCATAGAGTAGTTAGGCTATATATACAGGCAGATGCCAAACATAGAAATGCCACTGTCAATGCATAGTGTCACTCATAGACTAAAAGACAGATCTATGTGTCAATTCAACTTGTAAACAGACCAGCTGTTTCTATTCTTCTCAACTTTGGAATAAAATTCTATTAGGTTTAAACTTGAGAAATGAATGAAGAGATTGATGAGTATGATATATATCACCAAGATTTTACAACTGCCTCGGATTGGGAAGTGTTTATAGCACGGATTGAAGAGGTATTAAAAGAGTGGCGCCTATCAAAATCCTGTTTACTTAAATTAGCAGCCAACAACACAAAGAAATGGATTGGTAAATCCGAAGATCTACATTTTCAGGGATTGAAATTTGTGCTTTCGTATCATGTGCTAGAGCCAGTTAAAAGTACTGATGAATCTGAAGACAATTCTATATTAACTGACCTACACAATGGGCTGTGGCAGGCAACGACAAATTTCATGCAGGACGTGGATGGTAGCCCCTTCCCTGTTTCCAATTGGTTTGGGCTGAAACGATATTTGATGCTGTGTCCAAGCATTCCTTTAGTGGATGGTAGTTTAATAAAACTAGTGATGAGCACAATTAACATTGCTTTTGCAAATGTAGATTGTGGTGTGCCCTTCTTTGTTAAGATTAGGGAACACTGGCAGCACACATATTTAGGATTATATGAGGATAATGAGCATAAGATTAATTATGACACTATTCACTTAAAGAGGATCTCAAACCAGTGTTCACACTTAAGTGGCCTTGTTAGTTTGTTCAAATCTAAAATTTCATCACCAGTTCCCCTTGATGCTGTTGTGGTGTCAACAAAGTTTTCTTATGAACTAAAAGACTGTGATGCCTTTGCTTGGAAGAAAACTACTCAGGCCAATGAATTTTTATCTATTGATGGCTTTGATGTTAACAAGTTGTTAGAGTTGCCGTTTGGATCAGAGAAGAATCCGCTACAAAGTGTTCAACTTCATGCCATATGGCCTAAGTTCCGAGAGTGTACTATAGTTGAGTCTGCCACATTTTCTGATATTGATCCTTTGATGGCTCCTATATGGACTATTACTCTAAAAATGAGGGAAGAAATGCAATGTCAATTATCTGAAACAATAGGAAGAATAATGGATTTATTGGATAATAACAGCTTAATAATGGATGTCTTAGGCCTCAGTAAGAGTTTGGGCTTAGTAAATCCCCTACATAAAATTACAGAGGCTCCTATAACAATATCAAAGCTGGTGAAGGCTGCTATTGGCCAGAACCGAAATAGCTCAGAGTTCAAGGGTGCTATAGCGGATGACTTGCTTATGCCATTGTTGTACTATGTGTTTCCTGATGCTGTTGAGGATGATACATTCAAATACCCACAACAGCTAGAAGTGGAATACAAACAGGTTAATATGATTTTTCTTCTCTTTCTTATTCTACTCTTCCTTTACATCTTTTTTTAACACTAAGGTGACAAACACTGCGGTCCATCTGATGGTAAGCGGTTAGTACAGCCTATGAGTTCATGCAACTCGAAGGTTTTGCATGTTGCCCACAGGAATCACACCATTCTAGCAGAACTCCATGCTGTACTCTAGGGAAACTTCAATGGGGTGTGGAAAAACTTCTTTAAAGCATGCGCAAAGGTGTAGGCAATCAAGTGTACAGCCTACTTTAAATTAAATAATCCAGGGATCACACAATTCAGTCATGCATTGTTAACTTGTCATTAACTTGTGCAAGTAGCTATGTTGGCATAGGGACCTATTCCCCATCTGTGAGCACAACCCTTATCGACATTACTATGAATTGTAAATATTTTTAACATCCATGTCAACATGCCATACTTAAGTTCAAACTATTATCCAAATGAACCACTAGATGGCATTAGTTATAACAAAAAGATGTTTAATTTTCTATCTTATGTGTCTATTGAATGTGGCCAAGAATGTTTCATGAACAGCGCTAGATGAAAGTTACTCAGCTGTTTTTTGTCTCTATACTTGGTTTGTTATCCTATTGATATAAATGTGCAAGTTTCTGAAGATGTTTCTTTTTCACGCAAAAACTGTTGAATGGATTTGGATGAAATTTGCCACAGAGACAATTATATATATATCCTCACACCTTCCCACAAGGGACCCCGGAGGGGTAGGCTGTGTAGAGGTAGAGATATATTTCAGAGACAGATTATAACTATAAAAATACAAATGAAATAAAATTTTACGTGTTATTGCTAGTCTTAATAAAATTTGCAATAAATTCAAAATAGATGCATTACTCCCCTATTTTATTTTATTATATTAAAGGAAAGTTCAGAAGCCAAATTATGCAGTTATGTGAAGACGAGTCCGGAGGGTGGACTGGTTTGGCGGCTGTCGGTAGCGGGGGCGCGGCTTCACCACGCTGGCGGCCTGCCCTACCTCGCCCACCTCTGGTACGAGTTCACACAGGAACTGCAGTACCGATGGGAGCACAAGATTCTAGTTCCTGGGTAAGTGAGTAAGTAGTAAGTACACATTAATACAGCTACTAATGCAGGAAATAAACAATTGAATCATTAACAATATTGTAATTGTAACAATAGAAAATCTGCATACGTCTGAGAAGAAATTCAAAGGCGTATGTATAGTCGTGCTTGAGTAACGGCAATGGACTCGCCATCTGTCACGTTGGCACCTAATATACCTCTGGCGGAAAGTGGGTGTGTGGGTATTACCTATACACCTCTGCCTACCCCTTCAGGGACCCTTGTGGGAAGGCGTGAGGATATTAAATATTATTATATCATCGTACAGGCCAAATAAAGAAAGTATATATTTGTTGATACTTGAAAAAGTAATTTAATTGCAAAAGTGTCATCATAAAACAATATTATCAAAAATATGTACATATTAGCAACAAATCTCTCTTTAAGTAATTTAATTAGCCACCAAATTAAAACATTCTCAAGATTGACTTAATATACATATCTTTACTTAATTTTCTTACATATTTTGATGATCCATATTCGTAGTTATCTAATTTACATCTACATACATCTATATATAAATAGTGGAAGCTAGTGGAAGTGGAACAATCATTTTACCAATATACAAAACTAACATATCATATAGCTGTTTTGAGCTTATACCAAACCAATAACTTAAAAATAGCACCATTTGGATATCGCATAATGTTCGCGTTAAATCTTACTTCTTACTATAAATGTAAATAAATCTTACCTACTACAAATACATTTATATACAAAAATCATCATTAGGTAGTACACCTATTTAAAAAAAATTTCACTGAAAATATTTTATAATACCAAGTCTTCAATGGTAATGTTTTTTAACCCAAGCGAAGATTACTTCTTTATTGGTCATAAATGCATACATAGTTAATTTATAAAAATATTTTTTGATGTCAAAGCCACTTTTGACAACGGGTAAATTGAGACTAGCTTTCACTAACCAATTCGTTAAGAGGTCAGTGATTAAAGTGATGATAAAATAACTAGACCTTAACAATTCCAATAAAAAAATTCTATCAAACTATAAAAAAGTTTTGTTATCTGTGTTGCTTTAAATACACTATACATATACGTGGAATCGCTTTATTCAGTCTGACGAAAGCTCCAATTTTGCAGCACTTTACCAGCTTTATGTGGACGTCTTTTAGCGGTAGGTAACACGTTTTGACATTATCCTAATGTTACATTCTAACGGGGAGCCCAGGTTTCGCTGACTCTAGTTTGGAGTTGCGCGAAAAGTTGGTACATGGTCCATTTATGTGCCCGTGTGGACGTGGGCGGTGCGGGCGGCGCGGGCGCCGGGGGCGTGCGCGGGGCTCACGAGTGGACCACGAGGTGCAGCCCGCGCCGCCCGCTGGCCACGGCGAGCAGCGTCCGCGACGCGTAACCTCGCCCCGCGGCACATCTCTCGCACGCTATAAAGGCACCAGGCCCCCGCGGGTGGTAGGGTTGCGCGCCATGTATATGTCCATGTCGTGGTCGGTCCAGTTGTCTGAGGTGTCGCAGTAGCCCATGCCGAGGGAGCCCACGCTGTACCTGCTGGCGGGCCGGGACCGTGACCTCGGCCGCCGGCGTGAGCCCGCCGTGCCGCCCGTGGCGCCACCCGCCGCCCCGCTCATGGACAGCCGAGAAGCTCTCTCTGAAGCCGCCCCAAGTGATTGCCGCGACTGACGGAGATCTATAATACATATTACATTTAGATACGTATAATCTACCTGTGAAGAGTGATTATTTCAAGAAGAAAAAGTAAAGACCGCAGTAGGATTTCGAAGCAAAGCGAGTCTTACCGGCTCTCGATCCCAGTAGACTGCCGGGATAGCCCGGCACTCCATAGCGGCCGGAATGAGAGTAGCTATGCTGTGATTGCCCATCAGCTAGAGAACGAGCTCGGCCTGGACGACCGGGCAAGGGATCCGGGGGAGCTGGTTCGGTATAGGTGCGTGCTCGAGGGATCGAACGTGCGCTATAGGCCGACACTTGATCCCACTCACGCTGCTTTCCGAATGCGCCGAGTGTTGCAAGCGAGGATAGTGGCCCACTGGGGCTGGGAGTGCCTGTGAGTCCTCCGCAACACACATTTGGCATCTTTTCGGGAAGCTGGGCATGTAGGCGGTGTACGGTCCGCGAGCGGCGCCGCGATGCTGCCGCAAACACGAGCACCGCCACAACGATGGTGCCGCAGATTGCTGCACTCGCTGCTATCGTGATCTTGTCCATGTTTGAAGCCGCGGCGGAGACAGTGCGCACCTCACGGCATTGCGCGTACGGTACTGTCTCTGGACTCACGTTGACCTCCTCCAAGGAGATCACGCAGACCACGATACATTCCTGTGGGAAATAACATTTGTAACAAAATCTATTATAATTGATTGATTTAAGAATACTTACTGTTCCTCACACGTTCCCACAATGGTCCCCGAAGGGGTCCACATTACAAATATTCTTAGGTTTCAAAGTAATTAACTTTGAAACCTAATTTGAACATATGAAATGAATACAAATAGGAGAACCAAAATATTATACCTGAGATGGAACGTTTTTGATTTTAAACTCTCGCTCACTAGCTTCTAGCGGTGGTCCTTGTTTGAAGCTTTTGTCTCCAAAAAGTCGATAGACGACACGGAATCCCAGAATATTGGCAACATCAGAATCCCACTGAATTATAACTGAATTGTCTTGTCTGTATGCATTTTTCACGATAACCTCATTAGAATCGTCTACGTCTGGTTTCTGTTGTGGAAAGCTCATAACTAGAGGTGGACGTTGATGCGGAGCATGTCGCCAGGTAGGTGGAGCTGGACGCGCGGTTGGCACGCGGTTGGACCGACCTGTACTTGTAGTGGACGCCGGGCTCGTCAATGGTACTTGTGTTTTTGTTGTGGTTTCTACGGTGGTCGGGGTCTCTTGGCTCGTTGTAGAAGTTGTACTAGTGCTCGTACTACTCGAAGGTTGTGCTGTAGTGGTACTTGTGTTGGTTGTGGTGGCGGCACTGGTGCTTGAAAAGCTTATTTCTTTTAGGACTGTGGTAGGTTTTTCTGGCGTAGTTGGTTCATGTTCACAAACCAGCTCACTCGGTTCGAAGCTGTAAAAACCTCGATCGCGGAAATGTGAAGGACTGCCGCAAAATTGAGGATTTCTCTCGCGAGATGTAACCTGAAGTTCGCCATTACGAATCCATTCTATTATCCATCGAAGACGACAATCGCAATTTAAGAATCGCCCTCCTATACTGAGTCCACGGAGCGTTTGATTAAGATGTGCAAAGGCTTCTTCTGGTACTGTAGGTATAGGATTGCCATCTAACGCTAGTAACGTCACAGCGGGGTTCCTTACGAAAGCATCGATGGGTATTTTATTAAGCAAATTGAATCCTATGTCCAAAACTCTTAAATCTGTCAACGATCCTATTGCAGCGGTTGGAAATTCCGGCAACAAATTGTTAAGAAGACTTAATGAACTCAGTGTTGTTTTGATCCCTGCAAATGCATCTTCTTTTAAGTTGACTATTATATTCCTTTCCAAATTTAGCGCTGTCAATGTGTCTAATCCTTCAAATGTACGAATACCCTCAGGTCCTGGCAATTCTCTGATGCTATTTTGCGATAAGTCAAGGAATGCCAAGCTATGGAGACCTCTAATACATTCGGGAACAGTTTTTTGTTTAGTTCCTTTTAGATTTAAATTTTTAAGTGATTGATCTAGTCCCGTAAGTGCATGTGGAGCTAAGGTAATGTTATTGTCTGAAACTTTCAACGTTGTTAGTTTTGTCAGAGTTATAAATGAATAGTCATGTATGCTTGTGATACGATTCTTCGATATGTCAAGTAGAGACAAATTTGTTAAACTTTTAAGAGCCTTTACGGGAACTTCTGACAACTCGTTGTCTTGTAAGTTGAGATTCTTAAGATATGTTCCCTGTCCTCTAAAAGCATCATCTTCGATCTTTTTGATTTTACATCCAGATATTTGCAGATTGTGAATTTTGAGGTTGATAAACATGCTGTCGGTAAGAATTGGTATAGTTGAGTTGTTAACGTATAGAAGATCGATAGAAGTACCTCGAGCGTTTGCATTTAATGCTGATAATAGTGCTGAAAAGTCAACCTGAAACAAAAGCGTTCTAGTAGGTAACTATGATTTTTAAGGTAGGTATATGCTTTAGGATTTTTATTTGTATTTCTTACCTGATCACATTGTACTGACAAATCTTTTGCTAAATTAAAAGCGCAAACGCAGGCAGCTTGTAGAGTTGGTATCGGCTCCCAAGGACACTGCGCATAGGCGTGGTGCACAGACGATAGCATAAGCACCAAAACTGGTAGCCAGGGACGGGCACGCTTGCAATTTCGCTCATCCTGAAAACAACAACGTTTAACGGATATTTTTTCATACATATAATTACGGCCCCTCAGAAGGTAGGCAAGAGTACAGTACTAGATAATGTAGAACGCCAGTTCTATCTAGAATGACATACCTAACTCTTTCTATGGTGCTACTGATCACTACGGAATTTATATCCCATTACGAGTTGGCTTCTGATTATATTTCGTGTTTTATGTTCGCTTAAATATTAACTTCCTTCAAAAAGTTGCCCTTTTGATTCCAAGCCTTTTAAGAGGGGTATCTGCCCTCGTTAAATTTTAATATAATTTTTCTTATGAATTCTGTATAATACAAAGATGAGGAAAATGGAATTCCAAAGTATCTGTCGGAAGCTAAGTTCGTATTCACAAGTTTTAATCTGCTTTAACTTTAGCTATTTCTCTCAAAAACATTTTGGCAGTTCGACACGACGGAAGAGCACCTCGCAGGTGCTTAATTAAAATACGGTGTCCCATAATGACACTTTATTATATTTTCTTTCTATCAATACTTTGATGACGTAATACCTAACGAAACAAAATTAAAACAAAAACTCAATTTAAAGGAATAAAATAACATATATGTATCTATGGGTCTAAAATTAAAGTTCTCGTCGATATCAATTACTCAGGTTCACAAAGTAAACTTTATTTACTTCATTGTCATGTGTCATTCCATCGATGGTGTGTGTGTGTGCACACCCTGTATATTGCAAACAGAGAATCAAATGGTGTGGTGCATACGATGGGCCGGGCAGCAATCAACCAGTGCACAGACCGTTGAAGAGAAGCGCAGTGTAGCGGCCACGGGCTACTAATCCGGAAAATCTGGCTTTCCCCGCACGTGATATTGCCCACATCTACCTACTGCGCATGTTATTCATAAATACTAACCGTAATCAAAACTTATTCTCATATAATCAGTCTAACGAATAGAAAGTTACTAGTGAAAGACGTAGCTCATCAATCCGCGATGGTAAATACCATACCGTTTGTACCGTAAATACTGGCTGTTACAGTAAATAAAAGATACTGAATCATAAAAAAGTCACACGTAGATAATTTTTTAATCGCTCAATTTAAAAGAAATCACAAATAGTTTAGGAATCTAGTTGTACTTGAATCAAGGTAAACTTTATATTTGGTGAATACATTGGATTGCTTTTCTCACTCTGGACCGTTATGGCTGTGAGAACAGTTCAAAATTCCCACAGATTAAAAAATGCTTTTGTTTTAGCCCCTGTGTGCCATTCTGCAATGGTAAGTAGATTAGTCGACCAGGGAACATCAAAGATAGACTAGCCGTGGTGGCCGAGTGTTTCAAGTAGTTGCCTGCAACACAAAGATTGCAAGTTCGAATCCCGATTGTACCAAGTTTTTCTGAACTTGCAGTACTTACAGAACGTGTAGTGATTAGTCACACTACGAGCTTTACGGTAAAGAAAAACATCGAGAGATAACCTGCATACGTTTGAGAAATAAATCAATGGCGTATAGTCGTGCTTGAGTAACGGCGATGGACTCGCCATGTGTCACGTTCGCACCTAAAATATGTCCCTGGCGAAAAGTGGGTGTTTGGGTACTACCTATACACCTTTGCCTACCCCATCGGGAACCCTTGTGGGGAGGCGTGAGGAACATCAAAGACAATTCCCCTAGTACAAATGTATCCAAGAAACACTCAGGCTTAGCAGCTGTCACAAGTTCTATCTCTATATAATCTATCTAGGATACACATTGTATTTCATGCGATTGCTGATTCATTCACAATTATAATATGGTATCTTGTTATGTATACACGTGTAGAGTTCGTTTGTAACACTGGCCTGCTTAGAGGAGCTCACAGTCGTCAGATTTCGCCGTTAACGGTACTCGCCGTGGAGCGGCGTGGCCGCTGCTGACCGATTCACTTTCTCAAGGCTTTCGCATCAACTCCGACATTGTTTTCACCCAAGATTACTTTATAGACTTTTGCTCAAAATTGTAGAATTTTAAAATGGCTAGATGAAACGCATATAATACCATATCTAGATTTCTCGTATGATGTTTTAACCGGACTCCAACCAAGGCGTGCTATTGCTATCATTACTTAAGACTGTGAAAGGATTTGAAATATAAATAATGCTAATCTATTCCTGTATTGGTAAGACCCTGTTGGCAACACGATACCGCTATGGCCGATGTGTACTACCCAATAGGTGTGGTTGTTATGGATTGCGCGAACGGAAGCGCGTGTGTTCATCATTACATCGATTACGCGTGATTACTTAATGGCCACAACTTCCCTATAAAATAATCTTTAAAAAACTACGATATTCACAATGTCTGTAAACATAAGTATGACTTTATCGATTACCTCAACCACTACAACAAATAAAAAGGTAACTCGCAACTAGGCACTTAAAGATATACTCTTGACCCTTTTTATCTCTTTAAAATAGAAAGTCAACAAGTTAGCGCTTGCATGTAATTTATTGTAATGTATTCAAATTGTTTATACAAAAACTAAGTAAATAATACTTAAATATTTCGTTAGTTTCGAAGTTTAATCGAATTAGAGAGACTGTGAAAGTTTTCGTAAGTAGGTAAACTATAGAAATGTGAGAAGAATTTGTAATTTTATTGGCTTTCTCCATATGAGTAATTAAATGAATTGGCATCATACATTTTAGGAATTGGTGCTGCTCGCGTCTATACGCTTTAGGTTTGACACATAATTCCCGAATGAAGCCAAACGAGTAGCAGTTTTAAATAAGGTAGGCACTACAAAATCTGTTCACAAGGGGTTCACAAGGGGAGTTGAGCGAATGGTACGAACTAAACTCATTCACGCATATTTTGTACGTACACGTCACCGTAAGGGATACAGGGAACACTTATTGAACGTCATATACTTAATAAAAACTAAAGTTACCACCGTTTCCAAGAAAATACCTGCCAGGAGAAGAAACGGCGAAACAAACTCCCCGGTTCTCTCTTTTAACATTTGTTCCCTTTTACGTAGGGGTAGAGAAAGATTAAATTACATATAAACTCTGCATAAGAGGAGCAATTCATTGCCGTGTATGGCCATCATTCAAATAATCTGATGTTGTATAATAAGCTTTCATTAGTTTACTTTTAATGACAGCTTTAAACTCTACAAAAGGTAATTCAATTATTTTCTGAGGTAGCTTATTAAAAAAGCGTATACCTTGCCCGACAAATGAGTTGCTAGTTTTGTGCAATCTAGCTGAAGGTACATGGAGTTTATCCTTATTACGTGTATTCAATGTATGCAAGTCGCTATTTTTCTTAAATTTTACTATGTTCTTTGTAATAAATAACACATTTTGTAATATATATTGACATGGCACGGTCAATATGTCAATTTCTTTGAATAATTCTCTGAGAGAATCCCGAGGTCTGAGGCTATAAATTGCACGAATAGCCCGCTTCTGAAGCACAAAAATACATACTATTATCTATGGGTAGCTGTTGTAGTACACATATTATGTATCAGATTGAAAATTATTTATCCATTATACCTATCTAAGAGCTTGACTGGCAGATGGATTTAACTTTTGGTAACTTCATCAAATCAGCGGTGTCTAAGCCCGCCGTCGGCCGCGGTCGGAGCGTTGACTTCGACTTATTTAATTTGAAACCCTCACCTGTCGCTTAGAAACATGACACCACAATTTAGATTATATCTTAATAGAGTAAGGTACACTGGATACAAATGATTAATTGATGGTTGATTGAGATTCGTCGCCTTGGTGAACATTGACAAATATCTAATTCAATATAATATGTTTGTTTTTTTCTATTAGGTACCCGTAAGTAATTTAATTAAAAGTGAGTATTGAGTGAGTACACATAAAACTATACTAGTATTCTTATGCGTTTGTTTATACCTAATGCTTGTAAATAGTCAAAATCTGGATTTGAATTCTGAAAAAGTACTAGTCTGGCGTGCATTCAAACATGAAAAGAATTTCAATATGGCAATATTTCCTAACATGAAAATTGTATTAAAAAACCATGTGAAATGCTCTGTATATTAATTACTAACTAATATGTAAAGTAACACATTGATAACATCGTTTATTATATCAATGATCATGTATTGGCAAAGGTAGGGTTAAGTTAAGATTAAGAGAGGTAGGGAATAACGGGGTTTTCCGTTCGAATTCAGAGCTTCCCGACTGGGGCAGGACCTCCAACTTATAGAAGTCCGTAGCCAAATAACACAATTTATTGTGTTGTGTTCCTACGCGGTGAATAAGGTCTAGTAATGAGCTCTTTGGGGAGGTGGAGGATTGTTATATTGTGTTGGCAGCAGAGGGATTAGTCCTATGATGCTGTCAACACAGTATAACTTTTCGAACACAGAGTGACAGCGTTACTTCAGTAATACTTCAGTATCGTTGGCGTAAATAGGCTACGGTAGCCATTTCCCATCAGGTGGACCGTATGCTTGTTTGCCTCTCTCGTTATATAAAAAAAAAGATAATGGTTAAAATGAATATTGGACTTAGTTCCACATATCGGCAATAGATGTCGCTACTTTCAATTTAAAACGCGCTATGGTTTCGTTCTTGAATATAGTGTAGTTGAAGTAACACGTTATAGAGTTTGATCTTTCCAAAGGTTAACGGGGGATGATGATCGGATTGGACTCGCGTTTGCGTGACGTCCGCCGCCGAATGTTACGCTTTAGGCGGGCTAAATCGAACTGACTCCAAATTTTTGAAAGATCTTATAATTTTATTTAATTCTGCTCTAGTGATTAGGGAGGGACACCGACAGTCGACACGGTATCGAATAGAAAGTAGTGATGGGTCGTTGACGGTTTTTCCGTTAACGAAACGTTAACGTTGATTTACGTTTGTCAACTAGTTGATCAACTAGTTAAATTCGTCAACGAGTTAACGTGCCACTAATGTCAACTTGTAACGTACCTAAACCGTTGATTCATTGAACGGTTTTTATTTAACGATTGCGTGTTAAATTCTAGAAACAATTTGGTTCAATTTATGTACTGGAAAACGTTTGATTGTTTTTAATGAAAAACATGCCGAAACATTCATCAAAATATCTTGACGTGACGTGAATATATTAGGTTATCTGTTGATGGGAACTAGTTCTCTAGCTGGATTTCAAAAATCCATTTATTTCTTGTGGGTATCTAATATTAATCGTTAAAGTACTGGTTTCATAATTTATTCAATGTAACTATTGTAATTTGTTAATATGAATAATATATTTTTTGCACAAACAAATAGCAATAGGATTATTTGCTTTATCGATAACAGAGGTGGTCATACGATTCATCGTCATCGCTCGCTCCGAAAATGTAAACAAAGAAACTAGTATTAACCGGTTTTTCTCGGGTGGACGAGCGGGAACGCCCCGCCGCGCCATTCCTTTCGACAATATCTTGTACCTATTCTTAAAATAATATTTTGAAAATCATCTCTTTCAAAAGAGCCGTGGTGGCCGAGTGGTTCGAGCTGTTGCCTGCGACGCAAAGGTCGCAAGTTCGAATCCCGACTGTACCAATGAGTTTTTCTGAACTTAAGTACAGTGATTAGTCACACCACGAGCTTAACGGTGAAGGAAAACATCGTGAGGAAACCTGCATACGTCTGAGAAGAAATTCAAAGGCGTATGTATAATCGTGCTGGAGTAACGGCGATGGACTCGCCATCTGTCACGTTGGCACCTAATATACCTACCTCTGGCGGAAAGTGGGTGTGTGGGTATTACCTATACACCTCTGCCTACCCCTTCGGGGACCCTTGTGGGAAGGCGTGAGGATATTATTATTTTATTATTATCTCTTTCATCCTTTACTTAAGACTTCAAATTGTATGATATGACCGTCACTCGCAATCTATGACGTTATTTTCAACGTAAGTTTTTTAAATTGCTCAGCTCTTTGCGTTTTCGTTCTCGTTTATTGAACGAGACGAACGAGTTAAATTCATAAACGTCGTTGACGAATTCAACTAGTTGATTCATAAACGGTTAACGTTAATACGTTGACAGGAGATCAACGGTTGATTCAACTAGTTCGTTGATTCAACGCTCACTCCTAATAGAAAGTATCGATACTGTACTACTCATGCATGAGTAGTATCGTACTCATAAAAGTATCGGAACAAAAGTATCGATACCTTGAAGTATCGAGTACGTTCCTTAGAAAAGTACTCGATGTAGTACTTTCCTCAGGAAAGTTCTCGATGTAGTACTTTCCTTAGGAAAATACTCGTAAGTTACGTCAGTTTAGCTTTTGTAGAACAAAAAGATAAAAAAACAAGTGGTATTGGTTGGTACAAAAATAACAAAACTGAACATATTATAAATATGATAAAAAAAAAATCTCCGTATCTGGTTACCAAATTTCATTCAAACCTGTTCATGTTTTAAAACGCAGCCTTCCTGTGTAGGAGTACTTAATAATTCATAAAATTGAATTATTTTGGGTTATATTTACAAACAAGCATAGAATAAAAAATTACTTGACGCATTAGGATTTTACAACATGTCTTGCATTACACTTCGTTGTTGGTAATCTTGACAAAATACTGGCAAAGTTCTCTCTTAGTTGAGGGAAATTTTCTAATGACTCAAATATTACATAGAATATTAGTGAGTACTTTTAAATTACACTTTAATAAATCAAATAATAGTCAAGCACAATAATGTTCAACCCCATTAATAAAAGAGAAAAACTTAAAGAAATCACGTATATTCACGAGTTTTTACTTTTTTTTATTAGTAAAGTTAATGAAAGATAATAGGAACTGAACATCTGTGAACGGATGGAACGATAAGGTCAAATTTGAAATAAGTAATTTCTACAATTGATTCGATACGATACCTATCATATAGTACTCATTGAGTAAAAGTATCGAACACAAAGTATCGAGTACAAAAGTATCGGTATCGAAAGGAAAAGTATCGATACTTTTTTCGTGTCCCTATTCTGCTCTGCTGTTCTATCTTCATAACATAACATTGTCTGTTATTCATTGTTGGCAATGCATCACTCATCATCTATTTTCATTTTCTTTAATAGGTAAGTGTATTTCTATTCTACTTCTAGTATCAATTAAATTAGTCTAAAGGTTCTTTATTAATTCTGCACTAGTAGGACTACATAATAAATAACTCTAATAAAGACATGAGCGATTAAATAAATAAAAATGTGATATTAGGAAAATTAAACTATTATTATAATGATAACCGAAAAAAAATTATCTCCCCATTAGCACGGATACATAAAATCATCAATCAATCATGGATCAAATAATAATAATTATAAACAATTCGCCTAACGCGTCAAATAAATTGTCGCAAAATGTACGCCGACCTTGATCTAAAATTTAATTGTGCCAGTAAACTAGTAGCAGGCCACATATTCACTTACGTAACGAAGAATGCAGCGCGTCACTTCTCAGCGCGAACAATAGCTTCTCACGTACTAAAATTAATTCAAGACACGATCCGTATTAGTCAGCTCAATAAAAGGCTTTTCTTGCATTTGATCCCCGAAAAAAATGCTGTATCAAAATATCGCCGTATTACTTAAGAACGTTCTGTGTATAAAATATATATGTATAATACTTATAGTGTGTCCATATCCATATTTTGGACAGATAGGATATAATAATTTGCCATAAAAATGTTACTACACTTATGTTGTATGTTATGTTGTAGTAAGTTTAAAAGCTTTTCAATATATGTGGGTAGATAAGTAACGCATTTCATCAAGATGTTTTATCCGGCCTTTGTGTCCGTTCGCAACCTTATTTTTATTATCACGCCACTTTTTACGATTCCTGTTTATTGATAGCGTTTCATAAATTTCATTAAAATAAGACACCAATAATATAACCATAATTAAAAGTCTTAAACGAGTAGTAGAGAAAATATTGAATACGAAATAATAAGTTTTGAGGAAAACATTAATTTTTCACTTTGCTATAAACTATTTTAGTCTATTTCTGTTATCATTGTAATATTAACATCAAACTATAAGCCTTCTCAGGTGTGCGATTTAGAAATAAAAAGCTAAATAAATCAGGATATATTGGCCTTTCCTGATGACACCTTTCTGACGGCGACTTCACAAAAATCCGTATAGTAGATAATGTTAGAGTTTATCATGTACCTGATAAGAGAATTTGTTGTACCGGAAACCGGATGGCGCCTACAGCTATAAACTATGATACAGCAAATACATTAAAAACAGAAGACGTTCTTATCAACATGTACCTATTGTTCTAAACAGATTGGCAACTTAAGCGTTATGACTTCATTTGTTTCACAGAGACGTGGAACCAATTAAGACACTTACATTGTGTTTCTGAATAAATCGATGCGCAATACGCATGAGCAACAAATTTTGTAACAGCTGTTGCAAATTCTTATTTTAAATCATCAAATATGTATTTGGAAATGCTCGTACGTAAGCGTACACAATAATTATGTTACCTCACCTAACGTATATCTTAGAATATCCAATGAGCTTCGAATGTATTCTGATAGAGTACCTAGTTGTGCCTAGTTCTAGTTGACATATTTTCTGCTCTGCGTCTCCGGCATGTTAAGAAAGCGTGTTGTAATGGGACATTTGCATTTCATACATCTCGCCTCCGCATTTACGCTGCGCTCGGAGAGTATCTTATGATTTCTCACTCTAAAACACTACAAATGTTTTTAGGAAGCTTTGTGCTGCTAGCTATATTGCAGCATTTCAAGAGTTTTTTGTATCGTATTTATTTATTTTCTTCATTTACTTTCGTCTCAGGTAAAACCTTTTCAGGCTTAAGGGTGGAGCTCAATAAGTCTGTTTGTTTTTTATTTGCATTCGGTTGTTTAGTAAGGGATTAAATGATTTCATTTGAAGGTATGGTGTAATGAACTTGAGAAAATATTAACAGTAAAATATCCATAGAATTGCTAATAAATTGAGCATCAAATTCTAACGTATTAACTGTAACTTCGTTTTGGGTGAAATCGACTAAGTATGTACGTACGACAAATTCAATTTATTTCTTCTTTGACGTCAAACATGCATGCTGAGGCCCGCATATTGATACTACTTTGAAACGTTAGTCTCAAAACCGGCTTTATTTAAATTTAGATACGTTGCATCCGGATAATAGAAAGTGTTAAGTATTACATTAGTTATTACATTAGTCACATCTCGAGCTTTACGGTGGAGGTGCATGCATACGTTGGAGAAGAAACCCAAAGTCGTATGTATACTCGTGCTTGAAAAACGTCGATGGACTCGCCATCTAACACGTTGCCACATAAAATATGTTAAAAAGTAGATGTAAAAGTAGAGCCGTGGTGGCCGAGTGGTTCGAGCAGTTGCCTGCGACGCAAGGGTCGCAATTTCGAATCCCGACTGTACCAATGAGTTTTTCTGAACTTAAGTACAGTGATTAGTCACACCACGAGCTGAACGGTGAAGGAAAACATCGAGAGGAAACCTGCATACGTCTGAGAAGAATTTCAAAGTTAAAGTTTTGATTGTCTGAAATGCAAATTTGTCACCACTCCTGGCGAAAGTAAGATGACTCAACAGATCGCACCACTCCGATAACTTGTGGTACTCGTCACATCCTTTCTCCATTGGACCAATTTTTCTTGAACCATTGTCTTGTTTGTTACCAATGATTTCGATTGGCTAACTAATAATAGCAGCCTGTATTAATCGGCGATGATTTTGGTTCGCTGCTTCACGCGGTGTAAACTAAAGCATGTGTTACATCTGCTCGCTGTAAATAATATTAATATATCATAAAAACTATTTGTTATTTCGTCCATATATCTCGTTTAACTTGTTGAAATACTTAAAATGTAGTACATTTCATTCATAGTGTCATTCTCATTTACAAATTACTTCTTTGATTGTTAACGCAAACGCAACTACATACCTGGCTCGCAGCAGGAGAGTTATTATTCATGTCAGCAAATCAAATTTAATTCAGATGGAACCACGAGGCAACATCTAGTTGTATTATAAGAATATTAAAACGAGGTACTAAAAATGATGGCAAAGTGCCGTTACTCCGGCGATGCCGCTGCCGCTGCCGGCGCGTGCGGCATGTGCGGTATGCCCCGCCGACATGCCTCCGGGCCAGCGATCTTTGGTATTTGAATTTTAATATACAACCAGGTTAAAATTAAAGCTATATAAATTAATACTTTTACAACATAACATCACATACTTTTTTTCCTTACAGTGTATAATAAATCTTGGATGTCCTATGTATTTATGTATATATCTATACTAATATTATAAAGCTGAAGAGTTTGTTTGTTTGTTTGTTTGTTTGTTTGTTTGAACGCGCTAATCTCAGGAACTACTGGTTGGAATTGAAAAATTATTTTTGTGTTGGATAGTCCATTTCTCTAGGAAGGCTTTAGGCTATATAACATCACGCTACGACCAATAGGAGCGAAGCATAAATGAATAATGTTGCCAGAACGGGAAAAAATATTCCTTTTTGAGAGCTTCCGTTGCGTGCGCTGCGTAAACGGTTTAAGTTGCACAAATATCATGTATGAGGGAATTGTTCCTCTTTAAAAGTTCTAAAAAAAAGTCTAGGACAGCATATGTCCATCTTTAAAGATTGACTCACTATAACCTTTTTTATCTATTCTAATATTATATAGCTGAAGAGTTTGTTTGTTTGAACGCGCTAATCTCAGGAACTACTGGTTGGAATTGAAAAAATATTTTTGTGTTGGATGGTCCATTTCTCTAGAAAGGCTTTAGGCTATATAATATCACGCTACGACTAATAGGAAGGAGCGAAGCATAAATGAAAAATGTTGCAAGAACGGGAAAAAATATTCCTTTTTGAGAGCTTCCGTTCCGTGCGCTGCGTAAACGGTTTAAGCTACGAGGGAATTGTTCCTCTTTAAAAGTTCTAAAAAAAAGTCCGCGACAGCATATGTCTATCTTTTAAGATTAACTCACTATTACCTTTTTTATGGCAATTTTTATTTTTAATTTGATTTTAATCAAATTTGCACACCGTGTGCAGTTTGATCAAACTTGAAAGGTAGGATAGCCTACATCACAATTGGACCCGACAGGTGGCGCTGCGATCGTGTTTCAGGAAATTTTACTTTTTTACCCGGGCGAAGCTGGGCGGGAAAGCTAGTCTATCTATATAAGTACATATATCGTTGTCTAGTTACCATAACACAAGCTTTGCTTAATTTGGGACTAGTTCAATTTCTGTGGAATTGTCTCAGGTATTTATAATTTATTTATTATTAATCTTATCTTCGCTTTGCTTTAGGTCTAAATTCTCAAAATTTTAGGTACAATTTAAGTTATACTTGAAGAATTGTGTATCGATACATTTTTACAATTTAACATTTATAATCAGATACTTAGGTATAGGTAGGCGTGATTGAGAAACTGGTACAGACTTGCCATAGGTCACCTTACCACCTAAATATGTCTCCGGTGAGGCCAGGATGTCAATATACCTCTGCCTACCCATTTGGGGACCCTTTCGGGAAGGCGCGAAGACAGTAAATATTGTGGTAATACTGTGGTCGTAAGTTTAAGAGACAGACGCCCACAATGCCCATCCTGAACAAACCGATTATGTAAACAGAGTCACGAACAGCTGATATCAAACAGAACACAGGGGGAAAATAACGCCCTGCCAGTGTTTACTTAGGTCGGATCTCGGTTTGCCATTTACGGCGATCCCAGCCTGACTCACTATGCAAATCTTGGCACTGGCTCGGAAAAAACCTAAAATTGATTTTTTTATATAAGTTCTGACCGGAATACTTACCTAATTTTAAACTTAACTGCTATTAATATATGAAATTTGTCCTGATCTTGGGAATTTCGAGGATCAATCAAATATTGGGTATTCTAAATGATATAAATTTACGTTGAACTTTAGTATTAATGTCATAAGTACAGTGAAAATGAAAGCTTTTTTGTCTTTCAGCGAAATTATTGGAAAGACGATAAACATCAATTCTGTACATGCAAACAGGTTTTCAATTAATGTTATGCCAAAATATAATTGTTTTCGCGGTCGTGATTTGAAATGGAGCAAGCGTTTGGCATTTTGCAAAATTGCTACTCGATATTGAGCTACCGACATATTCGCCAGATATTGTTCACAAAACTGTCCTCACTGTGTGCCTAACGAGAAATTTCAAGCTCCAATGTTTTCGTGTGTTTCGCATTAGATATTTTCGCCATTCCTTCGAGAGTTTTGTTTGCCTGCAGAAATAATTTCTCCAATGTTATTTCAAAGGCTCGTTAGTTTGCGGTCTATTTTCTTTACGGTGATAAAGATTGGGTAGAAAGTGGAGGCAAGGTGATTTGCTTGGTACAACATTGTATTGTTTTACGCTAGCCTAGCCAATGCTCTTCATTACTACCGATTGAATTATGTTTTCATCTGTTATCTTGACATTTAATTGTGAAACGTGCTCAAGATCCAAAATTTTAAAAGGTAATTTTGCCTATGATACTAGTTTTGCCTAAAAACAGACTGACAAATAACTCAGAGTTCAACCATTCAAGCAACAAATTTTGCTTATAAGTTCCTTAAACATACGATTAATACAGTAATTATTTGAGTTTTGGAAATTCATTCGAGGTACAAAACAGGATGGAAATTAGTATATCTCTTGTTTGTCCAAAATTCACCTCCCATTTTTTTCACGACGTATTCACGACTACATGTGAGTTAACCTGCTTCTGAAAGTGGCCCCCTTTCAAACTAACTTATCGCCAGCTTTTACTTTTTATAGTCACCATATTAATTTCCTATGTCTTGTGTTTAGCAACCCGCTGAATGGTTATATAGTGAGCTAAACTTCTTGGTTTATATCGTACTATAATTGAGAGGTTAATTATCAAACGAGGTGCCCAAGTGTTTTTACTTTGCCATAACCATCGTTAGTGAATTAGTTTACTCAAGAGAAATTTGTGATATGTAAATATACACATATCACACACACACATCTAATTAAACGAGATACTTGCAAAAGTACTTTTGGGTTTGTAGATTCTTGAAGGCGATTTTAATATTCCTATAAAGTAACTATATTGGTCGGCTACACTTTATGTGTACACATATGTAACCGTGGTGAATTTTGCGGTTAAGTCGTCTGCAAAGTAAAGATTACAAGTTTCCCGGGCGCTATGTACAAATGAGTTTTACGTAGAAGTACAGGGAACTATCACACTACCAGCCTAGCAGTAGTGTGTATCCTCATTTATTTATGTAATATATTTTTATGTAAGTTATATAATACATATCATTGCGCCGATCGCCGATGCCGAGATTAGAGCGTCAATTCATTAGCCTTAGAGCCCTCTTTGCTTATTGAAGTTTATATAAAAATACTAGTTGTCCCGCCCAGCTTCGCTCGGGTGGAAAAAAAAAGATGGTGGCGCCACCTATCGGGTCCAATTGTGAGTCTAAACCATTCCCAGATCCCCTTGAACACACACAAAAAATTTCATCAAAATCGGTCCTGTCGTTTGAGAGGAGTTCAGTGACATACACACTCACAGAAGAATTATATATATATAAAGATTACTAGCTGTCCCACCCAGCTTCGCCCGGGTGAAAAAGTTAAAACAACTTCCTGAAACACGATCGCAGCGCCACCTATCGGGTCCAATTGTGATGTAAGCTATGCTATCTTTTAAGTTGGATGAAACTGCACACGGTGTGCAAATTTGATTGAAATCGGTTAAGTAGTTTAGGAGCCCATCGCGGACAAACAGTGTGACACGTAATTTATATATATTAAGATTCATAGTTCCTAAATTTTTATAGTAGCGTTTGGTATACTCTCTAATTGTGGTGCAATACGAGTCCTACGTTATTATGTTATTTTTCCAACTGTTGAAGCATACAAAGACTAACTAACGTTAACGGTTCTTATAACGTTCTTAGCCTGTATACGACTACGTACGTTTAATTGTTCAAATGACATATGTATGTATGTACTGTGGGGAGTAGAAAAAGTGTAGTAGTGTATCTATAAGCGTGATTAGAAAGCGCGACTCTACACCATGCTATTAGCATGGTACGTATTCTTCGGACTCAATTCTGGACATAACAAGGCGTAAAATAAATAGGAATTTGAAGTTGGTCAGCTTCAAATTAATGTCTAACTTAAAAAGGAGTTCCGCAGAGTGGAAATGGTACGGTAGCATAATAAACGCAACAATGTTTTTCCATATTGGGATAGCGTTATTGCTTCCGATGACTCGTAAAAAAATATTTCAAATAATAGTGGTGAAACATTGTATTATATGTGTCAGGCACACAAATAATGTAGTATGTTTAGTGGGTTTACTTGGGAAAACGTAACGTCATGAAAAAAAAATCACGGAATTGGATGAATTTTAGCTCAGAGCAACAAATATATGATGTAACATAAAAAAATAGATAAATTATCTACCATTGCAAGGAGACGCGGGTGAAATAGGGGGGCACAGCTAGTCAAATATATCTATAATGACACTAGCTCTTATTGGCGCAATGTTATGAATTATTTTGTTAGGTATTGTAACAACAAAAACAATGTCTGTTTATTACTAGCCAACGAAGTTGCATGGTGGACAGTTTAATCAACCAAAAGCAGCTTCATTGTTATTGCAATTGGAACTTTGCGTGATGGAATCGCATTTCCAAACATAATTTGAACAGCGCCTAAATGTACGTTGTTAGTCGAAAAACCAACAAAATGAACATGTGTTAGATACATTATGTAATTATGACGTTATTTATTGAAGAATACTAATTAAGTAGGTATATAAATTAATTAATGAAATACATAGTAAAGGACGCGTAAGACGCGTATGTCAGCGTGTGTATGAATTTAGTACAGAAAGTTTAGAAGACGTGTTTATATCATACTAGCTGTTCGCTGCGGCTTCTCCCGCATTATACTCATGTTTATGATTATTATTGCTCTGCTCCTTTGGGTTCTATACATTTAGACGAAAACCCCATGGAAATCTGTTTTTGAGTTTTTCGTTAACAGATAGGCGTCTATCAAGCAGGACACTTTATTTAATAATACATATGTAGTGAAGATTGCTTGTCGACTCTGACCGCCTAGAAAATTGAATTAATTTAAGAATGTCAAAGACGTGTTCCTTGAGAAACGGCCCACCATATGTTATGTTGGCACTTAAATATATTTGCGACGAAGTGTGTTACACCTCTGCCTATCGCTTCGCAGTCCCTTGTGGAACGGCGTGAAGATATATCCCAACGGGTACAATGGCCTCCGATTTATAAGAACAGAGAGAGATCTAATAGCGGTGTGCATTGACGGGAAGA
The DNA here is from genome assembly GCA_945859725.1 of Drepana falcataria. Classification (NCBI taxonomy): domain Eukaryota; kingdom Metazoa; phylum Arthropoda; class Insecta; order Lepidoptera; family Drepanidae; genus Drepana; species Drepana falcataria. The sequence goes on along the minus strand of OX243923.1, from coordinate 3,540,204 downwards.
GGCGCGTGCGCCGGATCTTCACTGTTTTATAATGGGATATCCTACGATTGGTACGCGTGTAATTAACGATGCGAGGAAATTGCGTTTGAGGTTTGGAAGAGCTGCGATTTTCAATATGGGTATTATCTATCTATACATATAATAAAAATGTAACTGATCGCTGTCTGTACATGGAAGATATATGAGAAAAATGTGATAGGGACCTTTTTCAACGCAAATTGCATCTAAAACACTGATTGTTAGAATGTTTTTCTGTTTATCTGTTTGTCTGTGCGTTTGTGCACGCTAATCTCAGAAACGGCTTATCCGATTTAGATGTGGTTTTTCAATAATTTAATGTGGTAAGCTTTTCGTAACATGTACAAAGTAAATCTAAATGATTATTAAAAAAATGCTGTCCAAAGTCACTTTTCCACACGAACGAAGTCGCGGGCACAGCTAGTATATTATAAATGCGAAAGTTTGATTCTCAATCACACGAGAAGGGCTGAACGGATTTGGATGAAATGATAGGCAGAGATAGATTATTAGCTGGACTTACATACATATGATGTTTTATTTTAGGAAAAAAACTACCAATGAAATCGAGCTTTAAGCGGGTGAAACAGCAGGGCACAGCTAGTGAAATAATAAAATGCAAAGTATTTAATCACTAAACAAACACTTGCAATAACTCTGACGTGGATGGGGCTACCTTTTACGTAAATGATTAGTCACACCACGAGCTTTACGGTGAAGGAAAACATCGAGAGGAAACCTGCATACGTTTGAGAAGCAATTCAAAGGCGTATGTAATAGTCGTGCTTGAGTAACGGCGATAGACTCGCCATCTGTCACGTTGGCTCCTAATATACCTCTGGCGGAAAGTGGGTGTGTGGGTATTATACCTATACATCTGTGCCTACCCCTATTATTATTATTATTTTATTTATATGTGTTAGCCCCGCTCTTTTATGGCCAAATAATTATAGCTATTATTCTGTGGGTCAGTAATCTATTATAAAATTAAGGATATAATGAAGACTGTGAGTCAAATACAAAGACAAAATCGTAATACTTGTGGAAATTATAGTCTGCGCTATAACAAGTAAATGAAAACCGCCAATGCGTAATACGGAAACAGACCACTGAAGGCAAACATTTGGAAAATCTGTTATTAGGGTCGAAACTGGAATAACACGGCCCTTGAGGGGAATGTTATCACATCTGCAGTGAAAAACGAGATAAGTTGCGATCGGATTAACATATTTATTGAACGGATTTCCTATGCTACGCCCCGATTTGTACATTCGTATTGATTATTTTGCATGGACATTAAATGTATATGTTCTGGATTGAAATGTAGGACATGGATACATATCAGAATGCGACGAGGCGTTAACGGTCAATGTGGCGATGCGCCTAGATTATACACAAGGCATCGGTGGCCGCGATGCTGAGTGGCGCGAGACTTATACACTTCTTACTTACTGCGACATTATTGACGGCCGCCAAGTCGTCTGGCCACTGCTGTGTAGTCTGCACGGGAACGAACCTCGCTATAGAGGGATATTTCTTCGATGAGTATTTTTATTGTGGATGTACCGTACTTACTATGCATTTATATTTATCTGTATACGCATATGATTAAACAACGATATACGGATGTATAGTTTTGTCCAATCATAAAATACAAAATATTCCCTGCTTGCGAATTGACAATTTGACTTGCACTATCCCAAGGTATTATTATTAGATATATATTATACATGTGTAATACCAGAAACGGAGATGGCCTCGTTATTTGTCTCGTTGGCACCTACAATATCTCCTCTGAAAAGTTGTGGGTGCTAGACACCTGTGAGTATCTTATGAGACACTTATGAGAAGGCGTGAAGATCTATTTAGATTCTTTTTATATAGATAACATATCTATATGTAATTATACCTTTATCTCTGTCTATGCAATAATACCAAAGTTACGTTCATATGAAACAATTGTGCATCGCGTGCAAACAAAGAAAAATTAACAAGAATGAGCATAAAAAGGCGAATCGCGCATTAGTACCGTAATGCCGCATGTTAACGCTAGGTTACGTTTCGAATGTCGATTGCGTCTGGTCTGTTCATGCAGGTATCTGGAAATTTAATATCCAAACATCATTTGTTGAATCCACGGGCTTAGGAAAATTCTATGATGTTCTTCAACTATAGTTAGTGGAAGAACGGTATTTCATGAGATTTAACTTTCAAGTTGACATAATGAGACACAATCTCGATGAAATTCGCAAAATCTTACTAACATTATAAATGCTATAGTTTGTGATGATGCTCTTTCCACGCAAAAATGCAGAACGGAATGAAAAAAAATCTTGAGTAAAAATCTGTCCATAAAATCAAGAATTGATCGGGTATATCCGCGGGCACAACTAGTCCAGAAAACGTATATAGAATTCTTTTGACGAGAAAATGTGTACGTCATCAGTTTGCTGAGTGTTCAGTCAGTGAGCCGTGGCTAATGTCCTTATGGTAGCTAATCCATCTTCACGGCTCGCGCCGCAGCCGTGACACAGATCAATGTCAGCGATGCACCTGCTCTGGGCTGGACAATGAACTCTACCGCCAACACGTGTATTACTCTGTTTAACTAGCAGCGAGTGAAGACAGATTAACGAAACAGATATACAAAGCGAAAGTGTGGGCAAGAAGAGGCAGCGGAAGGCCACGGTACAATTATCTAGATCAAATCGATCGAACACCCAAGGACTGGAACGTCAAGAGTACTCTAAACCGGCGAGCATGTATGCAGAGGCTGATGAATGTAGACGGAGCGAAAGAGGTATGTAAGTCTAGAGAGAACTGGCGCTCTATTATCTCTGCCTACGTAAGGGACTCTGCGTGATGATATATATGTAACTAGCAGTATGTTGCATTACACTGCATGCGTCCAGCTTTCCACGCATACCTACAAAATAAATACCGAATTAATTATTCCAGTAAATATATATATATATATATTCATGCCTGCTTATAAATTTCCCTGAGGGGTAGGCAAAGGTGTGAAGCTGTCTATTTTTGGCGCTCTATCACTGCCTACCCCGTGACTGCGTGATGTATGTAAATATATGTATTGATTGCGTGTAGCATTCGATAATTATAATGGAAATTAAACTATGAACAGATAAATAAAATGAAATTACTATGACATCAAATAGTCCATATTTTTCTTACCTGTCATTGTTTATTTGTGTCCAGTAGGGTACATTGGAAAAGTTTATGTACGTAGGTAAATTCGCGACAGTACTAGAACTACAGCACATTAAAGCCATGTCAAGACCCAACGTACAACTATCTTGTTTGACCTTGGTATATCGTACGTCCAGTCAATGTCGCATTTTTATTATCGATGGCGTTTTCACTTTTACATAAACAAGCATTCTGCTTTACACTCTTCATTATAACGGACGCCAAACTAGATTCGCATACCGACCGAGATCCATTAATAAATTAATGACAGAATTGGAAATTTTATTTAAATAAAATTCACTTTTACTGTCGGCTAATAGCGAATACATTATGTGCCTGAAAAGTCTGATTCATTTTCGTTGAAATTTTTATTCACAGTACAAATCCAAGGGCTTTTTGTAATCAAGCAAGCATGGTCTCAACAATGATTTTGATGATGAAATGAAAAACATCGTCGTGACCATGCATCTTGGCATTTGCCGCTGCGGATGTCTTCGTAATGTCATTAACGTCCCACGAATATATTGAGTAAACGTCATTTGTAATTTAATTACCGAATTGATAATTTTGACCGCTGAAAGGATAATCGTGTGAGAAAAAAAAAGTTATCTTTTGTTTTCGATGGTTCAGGTTTTGCCTTTTGCCAATCGCCTTATGTGAAATTTCAATTGATTATGTACCCTGTTCACATAACTTCAAATATCAATTTAATTTTGAAGTTGTTATAGAGCCCCTCGCTTAGGAACAAATAGATTTACCCGACTGGAGTCAGCCCTCCGCCTTACAGAAAACTACATATCATATCGATGTGAGATTAAACAAAGCTATTGTATCTCAGACGAACATACTTTTTCTTCGTACTGGCTATCTATCTACATTGTTCTCTGGGTGCTAACTTCTGCATAAAATATCCTTCATAGTAGATAGATTTAAAAGAGTTCTCCTTAAAAAGTACGTAAGTTACCATCGTTCAATAAAAACTCTAGTCTCTTGCAAAGCTTAATTCGAAACCCTTGTAATAAATCACATTTTATAAGCTCTCGCCTGTTTGGTTTCTCTATTTCGTAAAGACGTTATACCCAGAATTATGCTTTATAAGTAGGTATTTATAGTAAGGTATTTATAAGCTTATCAGTTTTAGAAAGTAACACAAGGTACCGCTATGATGTGGTCAATGAGTTTCTTGTTTCATTGATACACGCGGCGCACACTGGGACTAGTTACATTGAGTCATCTTGAACTTCGTTGTTTTAATAGTACAAATGGTGTACGTTTTAAATGGACTGCACCTACTGTATGTTAGAGAATCTATAATATAGATAAGAGAGATTTATTGCCTATGCATGACCTACATTTAACACTCATAATATTTTTGAAATCTCTCGAAATTTCACAATTTCAATTTGAATAGCTGTTGCGCGTTGCGCATAGATAGCACCATATGCACTTAGGTTGTGTAGAAATCTTACGCCGACAAGAGTCAGTATGAGCCGTAATTATTGACTGAAATATCCTCCTTGAGTGTTAGGATGTAATGATTGAAATACCTTCCTTGCAAATGACATAGGTATATTTAAGAAGAATCGATAAATATCAATAAATCATGGTGTGTAGACAATAAAGATGAGGTACAATGAGGTGTCTCACGGGTGCCGAAGCGCGTGCTCCGCTGCCGGGTAATCGACATCACAGTTAACTTTGCCCATTGTCTCTGCTTCCTTATTTGGTTAGTTTTTCTTCTCTTTATAATTGAATGCGTAGACTCACTTAGTGAAAACTTATTTCAGAAAAACTACAATGACAGCACGGCGGTAATAAAGAATCAGGAGACAGATCAAATGTCAATTCAATTATGCTCATTACTTAAATAGCTGAGAATCTTAACATACCATTATCAGATTATGTTCAGCGAGATGAGAATTGATATCTGGCTACATTTTTTGTCAGCGAGCGTAGGTTTTATGAAGGCACATCCTAATGTATATTTTTTTATGAAATCTTAACATTTAACGAAGTATATTATGGCCTGTGTAAAATTCAGAGGCCCATCGGCAAATTTACGAACGTGGGGCTGAGATTTGAAACCTTGAGATGTGAGGCAAGCACCGCGGGGCGACCGTCCACCCTGTGCACTATAAATAGAAGCTTTCACCCCACCGTTACTTTAGATTCATTGCGCCACCATTATCGTTTATCACATATTTACTATGGCTTATATATAATACGATAATATCGGTAAACCGAGCGATGCGATAAGCGAGAGCCCTGCCTGAGCATCGTTTAGTTTCAACAAACTCCCTTACTAACATTTCAGGTGCACGTCTGGGTAGGTTCACGAACGTTCGTGAACCCATTTTGTTTGTTTGCCCTACGTTTGAATGAAATATAAGTTTATTAATTAATAAGTTTGTTGGATATGTAAATTGTATGTAAGCTCCACGATTCGCGAGAGGCAATTATAACGTGAGCCGGGAGCACGGGAATTAGCTGGCTAGCGAATTTCACGGCTAACACTTCTACTGATGGGAACTGTACATCGAGCTGCACTCCATGTTTATTAGTCCTTTGCAACTTGGCGTCGACAGACGAAACGGGCACATACTGTATAATTGGAACAACGCGCAACTGCACGACTGCGACAATATTTTATCAAAACTGTGTTGGTATTAAGCTGAAGGATATTTTTGCTCATTATTATTATTATTATTGAATACCATTCTTTAAAGTTATATAATGATACTAGTGGTCCCGCCCAGCTTCGCTTGGGTGAAAAAAGTAAATGCCCTAAAACACGATCACAGCGCCACCTATCGGGTCCAATTGTGAATCTAAACCATTCTCAAATCCATCTGAAGACACACAGAAAATTTCATTAAAATCGGTTCAACCGTTTAGGAGGAGTTCAGTGACATACACACTCACAGAAGAATTATATATATAAAGATGGTTATTATCATAACCTCAATGCATGCAATTTGTAAAAATATAAAAGACTTATTCTCTTCGCCTTATAGGCGGTTTGAATTTTATGACAAACAATAATTAAGATTTGATATTTACTGTCTCGGCACTGCGCCGAATGTCCGGGCTTCACAATCAAATTGTATAAAAAGCTTTTCGGGGCGCAGCTTTATCCTTTCTCTTCATTTCAAATGCAACTTAAGAGGGAAATGTAGTTGTACGCAAGTCGCAGTTGTGTAGTATAAAGAAATGGCGGAAAAGGCGTTATTTCTTTCAAACAGCTGGATAATTTATTCATAAATTTAAATACAGAGTCTCTAATAAAGAGACAGGCTTAGTTTTTTTAACGCATATCAAATATTATCTTCAAGTGAGAATAAAATAAATGTTTGTGTAGCTTAATTACTGTCAGATAACTTTCGAATCGGGACGTTATTCTAAGATTGTCTTTTGAGCTAAACTGACATTATCATATTTATATGCGATCATGCATTGTTTTGTATGTATTTGGTATGTTTAAAGCAATCAGGTTCGACTAAACCGCTCGTTTGTATTCTAATGCATACAATTTGTTGATCCTCGTCAAAATTCCGACATCAAATCCTCTGGAGTAACAATGGCTTTCCGATGGAAAATTTTGATAGGGAATTAAACGTATCCTCTATTTAATAGGTCAGCCTTAGGACACAACTAAAACTGAAGTTTTCGCTACGTGAGGTGGAAGTCAACGCCGGATATTAACCGGGCTTAGCTGTTAGTTTTGCCCTACATTTATGTTTCTAACAAAGGGGCCTGACAGAAACGAATTGCTCTCTAGCTTATACATTGTAATTTGCAATGTGTTTTTTGCATTACACGCCTTGACATCCGGCTAACTAAAAAACATTGCAGGCTTAACCGCCTTAAAAGTTTTGACCTAAGAACTATGGTTTATTTAGGTGTGCAAATCATACCTCACACCTCGAAATAAACCATCGTAAAGAGACTTGCATATATCTAAGAATTAATCTAAAGAGGGCGATAGACTCGCCGTCTGTCACGTTCGCACCTATTTATGTAGTTAGCAACAAAATGTTGTTTTTATTTATGTACAGATAACCAATAACTTTATTTCTCTATCGTACATACATATACAATATTCTTGGTTATGGTTATGTTATTAGGTTATGTTACATTCATTTTACGTTTTTTAAGGGATAAAGGCAAACAAATATGGTGCTCTAAACAACTATTTTTTTTTACACTACTAGAGTGGCAAACAAGCATACGGCTCACCTGATAGAAAACGGTTACCGCAGCCTATTTTCGCTTACAATACCGAAGTATCACTTGCGCGTTGCCGCTCTGTGTTCGGAGAGTTATACTGTACTGGCAGCATAATGGGACAAATCCCTCTGCTACCAACACAATATAACAATCCTCCCCCCCTCCCCAAGGAGCTCATTACTGGAAACCTTATTCACCGCGTAGGAACACAACACAAAAAATTGTGTTATTTGGCTACGGACTTCTATAAGGTGGAGGTCCTGCCCCAGTCGGGCAGCTCCAAATTAGAACGGGAAACCCGTTGTGCCCTACCTCTCTTAAAGTAAACTATGTTAATGGTTACCTTGTTAGTCTATGCTGTCTATAACTACTTAGATCTTTACTTTGTTTGAATGCAACAAAATACCAATGAGCATGGCTGACAGTACAGGAGCAAGGGAAATGTCTGAGAAAGCGATCCTCGAGCTCAAAGCCCCTGGGGTCAATGCCCCGTCTCTACCAACAATATCAAGCAACTTAAGATAAGAAAACTTCGCTATGTAAATAAATAAGTAGAGTGGAATTACGCTCTTGTAGTAAACAACTGTATACGAACAGTTAGTATTACTATTAAGTTTAATAAATGTATGGTCGTGACTCTTGTAGTTGGGTATCCATAAGTGTTGTGCTCCGGGGCTTTGAATTAACGTATGATTGCTATAATTATTCATGACTGCGATAGAGACAGAAGTACATGCCGTCTATAATTCGATCCCCTTCGAGCACTTTGGGGTGTGCTGTGAACAGCATGGTATTCCTACAAGACACCCCAGAAAATGAATATATACACACATTTTTATATGAATTACTAGATACATATACGTCAGAAGCCAATTTCAAACACGCAAACTGCATATCAAATATGTATGGATATGCATACGTGTATGTTTGGTGTATAAACACGCCTTTATGAAAAGTGGACGACTTTTCCGCACAAAGTTATGCAGTTTCTTTCGTCACATTCACTGCGTATTTTCAAAGGAAAATGGCAAGATACATTATTCAATGAAATACATAATCGTTCATGTTCCAATAGCAGTACCAACTGCACACGATAAGGAACAGTACCTAATATACATATGTAGAAAGGTAGACATCGTGCATTTCTGAGGATGCTGGAAATATAATGATATTTTCTTTTGGTAATTATTGTTTGCCTTCAATGTAGGGCAGCCAAAATTGTTAATTGGAAGTAACTACTAGGTTTTACACTTAACGCAATGTCCATGTATGATGGCTACCTTTCTTGTCGATTCCGATATAAGTGGGCCAATTGAGATACACATAGAGATGGGATTTTCTTCCTCTCGTATTCAGCGCCGAGGACGGGTCACATTCAATTACATATTATGCATAGCTTAACTCACCATTTTGCAAAAAATCCCTATGGATTAGACCAATAATCCTTTGGAAGTCGGACACTTACAGCACTGTCACGTAAATTTATATTTTCAATATTTATTTGTTTATATGTATAGATCACATGTATGTATCATCATTGGGACACGCAAGAGGCGAATAGGTCACTTTCGTTCACTTTAGGAACCGGTATGTTTGAGAGGAAGTAGGTCCATGTCGGCGCGTGCGCGTATGATGCGCTCGCAACTGTCGGCGGCTGACTGCGCCGCTTGTGGCTAGCCCCCCCCCCCTAGCGCCTGACCTACACCTGCCTACACCTCGCAGCCTCTCGGTAAACAAACGGTTCACCGACCGATTACACGACTACCATCAGCAGCAAGTGCTGCTTATTGCGCTCGCCTTCTACGCTTCGCAGCACCACATTTGTAATTCAATATGATAACGGTTCTGAGAGCGTTGGCACGTTGAGTTGTCTTCTCCGCGATTCTAGGTCGCGGCATACTAATCGACACAAGAGCCACAAAATACCTGTTATGGATACCGTCACTCGTATTAGGTGTGTCGCTGGAGCCATCTCCGAATATGATTGATGCCCTTGATGTTTAACTGAATACTTAACTTGATATTAATTCCGTGTCGTTCGTGTTGGTGACTGAGGAATTTGTACTTTTGCAACATGAAAGTGAATATCTTCCTTGTGTCATGCAAGAGTCAACAGTCAACATGATTTATTTGCTTTCTTTTTGGGGACATTTCTTTATCTACGTAAAATTGCTTTGCTAGTGAAAGTTGCCATGTCGTTGCCAGTAGGTACGTGACATTTGTTATTAAATGGACTCCAAAAATCTGTCGGAGAAAATATGTAGGCGTATCTATTCCGAGAAATAATTAGCTGTCTTCTGATTCTTTAGAGTTTTGCCTTTGCTAATAGGATTTGTTTTAAGCGGTCTATTGAAACACGTTGGCTCTTATTTCAAATGTTTTGTCTCTAGGGTCGCGGACGGTTTACCAAACGCGCGCACCTGTCTGCTGCATCAAAAATTGCAACTGCTGAATTGCTGCATCCGGCGAGCGCAAGCTGGCGCTGGTAGTACGGCGGGCTCCTCTGAAGAGGAGTTTTACGATTGTTCTGAGGGTGAGGCGGAGGAGGCGCTGCCGTGGGACCGGCCTTCTGGCCGCCTGCAGCGCCTCGAAAATGCTACGCTCCGGAGCGGAGCCCCTCTCTTCGTACCGCGCACTCAGGTATACTATGAATTTATCGTTCGTCATAATGCATAATAATATGTTGATTTCTAGTTATACGTTTTGCTTATGATATATAATATAAAGCGTTGTAATATGCAAACATTATGTAATTTGATCATCAACAAATAAATGTATAAACATGCGTTGATCGTTTCATTCGTAGGATCCAGCGCCTAAAACAGAAGACCAGCTCGAGGAAGATGCGGAGCTCATGGTTCGACTCGGAGACGATGCTAAAGCATCAGAATTGAGGGCAAGAATGATGAGTGCGTCACTCCTATCGGATATGGAGGCTTTCAAAGCGGCTAACCCTGGCGCTGAGCTATGTGACTTCGTGCAGTGGTATTCTCCGCGAGATTGGAAGCCGGACGAGGGTGGGTCGCTGGGGGATCGTATGCTATTGCCGGGCAACCCCTGGGTGGAGGCGTGGAGCGTGGCTCGGCCCGTGCCAGCCGCGCGCCAACGGCGACTATTCGATGAGTCGCGCGAAGCGGAGCAGTTACTGCACTTCTTGCGCGCGCGCACTGTCGGCGGGGCGGCTGAGCTGTTGCTGCCGGCCGTGTTGCGGGCTGCGGCGGCTCGGGTGCACGAGGAGGGCGCGCTCGGTTCCAGCGGCACGCTCGGTGGCGTCGACTTGCGGCGGACGTTCGACATTGCCGCCCGGGAGATATACGAGGCCGAGCGCGAGGCTTGCAGGTCGGTGATGGCGCGCGCCGTCTTAGGTGACAGTGCAGAGGGCCAGCCCCTGGAGGCGCGCGGGCGGGCGCGAGTTCTGGCGGCGGCGGGCGGGCTGCTGCCGGCGGCGGCGCGGCGCGAGTTCACGCTGAGGGTGCGCGACGCGGTGGCCCCGCACGTGCTGCGCGCCGCGCTCGCGCAGGACATGACCATCGTCGGCGCCTTCACCGAGCGCCTGACCTGCCTGTAGCACTGCCTCTAGCTGCCTTCCTTGACCCTCGCTCTGAGGCCTGGGGCCTGAGCTGTGTTATTTTACATCCAAGTTACTTATTCAATAACGTTGTTGATGATCTGTAGTCTTGTTGAAATAGTTCGTATGTAGATAGATGTACAATTGATAGTGCTATGAAAATGTGTAAAGAGAAATTGATTAAGAGTTACCTATGTTGTAATTGATTTCAAGAGCATGTTTTTATTATTTACATACGATTTTTATATCCATTTATAGTATGTTAATATTATGTATATTGAAAGTGAACTTAATCATACTTAAATTTTATGCATTGTGTAAATTTTGTTGAAGTGAATCAGTAAATATTAATAAACCAGTTAAACATGTTTGTCCTTGACGCGTTACCTCTCCCACAACTCCTAAACCAACTGATTGAACTACGTTCAGATAACTTTCTTGGCTTATCAATTTTCTCTTTTATTTATAGATAAATCTCTCTCTTTATTTATAGTTCATCAGTAACCTAAATAATAATGTGTATAATGCTACAAACTTCAACATTGGAAATATAAAAATAACCGCGTGATTTATTCAGTTAACAAAAAGTATTTATCTATATCGATTTCGTTATTTTCCGTTTGGACGAAATATTACCATGTCACTAGATACTAACCGGTGTCGTTATAGTTATAGTTTAGTGTAGAGTGTTATCGAGATATGCCTAATGTAATCTTGCATTAAGTTGGGAAATATCTACAAAGTTCATCGGGCTAATGGGAAATATTCGAGGCACTTGGGTTGGGTGGGACCCATTCAAAACATTATAATAACATGCAAAGTAAACACAGCTTTATTAAATTAAAAAGAAAAACTAACTTCCTAAAAGTCCCCTGAACACCTTCCTAAATGACATTGGTCCTTAGGTTGTTTATAAGCGGTCCTGTTATGTCTAACATAACGCCAATAGTATGTTTATGTATGAGCAATAACTTTCACTCCAGCCTGCCAGTACCTACTGGATGGAAGCTGAGCTGTAATTAAATTTGATCTTTATGATTCAACCCTAAACCATCAATAAGGTTGGGTATCTGATGAACTACGTACGCTTTACACAAGCAGCAATTGCGTAGCTATAAACCATTAAGTCTGGTCGTTAATTGCTACGAGTGTTGTGCTTACAGATCCATTCATCTAATTCCGAGGCGAGCAGCGTTTTATTCCTCGGATTATGCCCGTCTCGCTGTTGTTAATTAAATAATCTGGAATGTGCGGGCTATGGTGCCACTTTTAGGTAGGTTCCATGGGTGATGTCATATTAGTATGTGATCGGATTGCGCTATCACCGTATCGCCATAGCGTATCACGGCGGGACGGCGTCACGAAAACGGCGTGGCACCGTTGTAGGTTGTTGCGGGGCTTGCAGTTGGTGCGGCGTCCACCGACGCGTGGTTGTGGGGGGCGCGTGGACTGCGCGGGCCGAGCACGCAGTGGAGCGGCAGGTGCGGCGTGCCGGGGCAGAGCCGCGCGGCCACGCATGCGCAGCGCCCCCGCCGCGCCGCCCGGAGCCGAGCGCGAGGTCTCAGTGCCGCGGCAGGACGCCCGGTCGATTCCAGGGCGCGCGCAAACACTCCATCGGCAACCATATCAGCCGTAAATTGTCTATAAAAATAATAAAACGCACCTTCGTTATGGCCTCGGTTGGCTACAGCGTTGAATAAATTGAACGGCAGAAACATTGCGCCCGACTGAGGACTTGTTGATTTTTTTGTGAATTTATTGGCATATTATGACAATAAAGGTCATGGGATATATGCCCTCACCAGGTGTCATGTGACGACGACTGTCGGACCAGAATGTGGCCAGCCCTTTTATAAAATCGCTGAGGTAATCTATTTCAATCCGTGTGATATTATGATACTTGTAATCATCTGGCAATCTTTATGGATTATTTGAAAGTGCATACGTTTCTTCTGAATATCAGTACTAAGTGTTGTAACAAACAAGAATCGTCATGAGTCACAAATGGATCTACTGTTTCAATAAAGGTAAGTTTATATCCTGTCGGAATAGAAGTACTAGTTGACAAATTGCTAACTATTATCCAGTTAAAGACAAACATAGCTACCTACATATGGTCCAAAAGAGAAACGGAGACAACTTTAGTGTTAGAAATTAGCTTAGGAATTAATTGTGTTTTGATTGTGACGTCAGAAGTATATTATTATGTAGTATAGATACACAGATATTTAGATAAATAACTGAGTAATATTTTATTTATAAGTAGGAATATATTTTTATATATTTCATCATCGTCATATCATCACGCCGAGTCCCTAACGGTTTTTAATATTTTATATAATATATTTCAAATCTATATTTAAAGCAAAATAAAGTAGACACGCGGGGTTGACAAGCCCCAGGTTAAAGATTGTTTCGCTAAGCAAAATGTTCATGCGAATAAAATGATTCAAGTTTAAATATTTAACTTATAGAAAAAGTAGAAGTACTTATAGTAAAAAGTTGCTCTTCGTTGATCCTGGGGTATTTTTGACTGTTTTTATATTATGTCGTTCGTCACGACGAGTCTCTTATGATAGGCAGAGAGAGTTAAGCGTCAGTTCAATAGACCGGTTATTTTTATTTAGCTAATCTTTATGAACGATTTTATATACACAGTAGGATAGCTTTGTTATACTATATAGAAGTTATGTTTAATAAGGATCAGGTGAGAAAGTTACATTAAATAGATTATTCTCTGTATGACTGCTCACTTCCTTAAGGGTATGCATCATTCGACTACTGCAATCTGCAGTAAGCAAATATTTATCCTAGGGAATAACACCTTGTCGCCTAGTGAGTTTTGTTGTGTCACAGACAAGAGAAAGGTGATCACAGCCTGCTCGCCACCTTAGCATAGAGGACGAAATTCCGTGGGTATGAGTTTAACAGTCTCTGCCCCTGCCCAAGGTTGGGATCTGTCATGAATAAAAAAATAAATGGTTCTTAGGTTGTTTACAAAACTCTCAGGAACTCTATTATAATATGCTTCACAAGTTATTCACTATCCACTCGGCTGGACAATGATGGCTCGAGACTTCACAGATAAGGTCTACCGGCCTCAAATCGCTCTTATATACATGAGGAAACCTACATACGTTTGAGAAGAAATTAAAATTTTACGCCTCTGCCTACCCTATGTGTTATATATATTACATAAATCAATGAAGTATCCTCGCAATGACATTTAGAATTAATGCAAATACTGTGTGACTTTACTGTCTATTTGAACATACACGTCTTAGCTATTTGTAATATTATTTCAGACGAGTTGTCAGCGAACGGTAGTTTGTTAATTGTCACCAATTTATAATAGGATTCCTTATCATTTGTAGAAGATAATTAATAACACACAAACTATTGAAATCACTTTATTAAAACAGCTATTGTCGAAGTAAGAAATCTTTTCATTTAGCACTTGTTTAAGATCGATTGAATAGTACACGGAATTGAATTAATTCATGGCAAGTAGAGACAATTGTCATTGGAAAACGATGTTTGTTTATGTTTCCATTCTCAGTAATATTATTCCCATATAGAAAGTTAGAGTATCTTGTTTGGAATATTGAATAACAAGAGATGAGTAACCGTACGTGGCGCCGCTACGTAAATAAACCACAGAATCTAGTGAATCGGCACGTGTTGCTTACAGCTCCCACCGCAATGATTCCACGGTTTCTTGACGGCAAATTTACGATCGAATACGAAAATATCAGCTAACCCACTGTTGTCGGCAACGCACCGGAACAAGAACATTTTTAATTCATCATATTTCAACCATTCGTGGCATGTACTCTCGAGCTACGGCGCTCTCGTTAAATTTCGAATAGAATTCCATATTACAGTATGACTTAGAGAACAGAAACTGTTTTTATTTCATATTCATTTTCAAGTGAATTAAATTTACAGTGTTATTGCGGGTCGTATCCTCCTAGGAGCTAATTTGTATTGTATTTTATTTGCGTTTAGGTTTGTTTAAAAGAGTAAGTACGAGTCAATGAGTAAACATTTTGGAAAAACGTTGAAAATGTAGAAGAAAATCATTAGTAAGCTGAAAGGTTTTTGAATCTGATTGATAACGATACGGAATAACAAAATTATTAAAGTTTAAAAGATTTGTGACAGCATATACCTGCGTTAGAAGTCCGGTTAATTCTCAAGATTTGTAGAAGCATATTCATTGATACATCATTAGAATGTAACTACAATGTTGTTATTTTTTTACATTATACATACCAGATTGTATGTCTGTTATCGAGCCTGCCTTTGTTTGCTCATCTTTCAAAAGTACACGGATCTCTGTTGGCAGGACGCCAGGGATCGCTTGAGGCGTAACCTATACATTGAACTATATCCATCTACTATTGCACAGATTAATGAACGCGGACTACTCTCCCGTCTAGAGCGCCAAAACACCGTCTGTACCACTTTATGATGCAGTACTCTGCGAATGTTATTAATTTCAACATAAAAGCTAAGAGCCGTTTCCTTTTTTATCTCCAGTGTAATGTTTACGCGATGCGTTTAACAGCTGGGCTATGAAACTCACTGGACTAGTCTTACTGGACTAGACTACATACAATACATACATGAAGAAAAGCAATAACTACTTTTGTAATGCATTTTCAGATCCTTTCAATATGTTTGGGAAGGGTAAAGCCTACCAATCATAATTGAATGCAATAATGTACTTGGTTTTACTTATTTTTGTAGCATCGAATTAATGAAAAGCCATGCTTAGGCAACGGATGTTGGAAATATTACACAATTTCGAATTCTTCATAGAAATAGAGTCACCGCACGAGATCATATTTTAATATTAGAATAAAATTAAATATAAATAAAAATGAAAATTATTTCAATGGTGATTTGAAAGAGCCTTTTGAAAAGGATTTGTATCGTTTTATTCTTTATATACATCATCTTCCATCCTCCCTCCATCTATCCTTCATACAATTTTAAAACTCCTAATTTTAGTTTTTAAATTTCGCACTTACACAATACCTAGTAGAAAAAAGTCTTTGTTGCCCGCGTCTTAACTCAATGGTTGGGGAATGGGAACTCTTAGGATTTTAAAGAATTAACAAGAGCTACCGGAGAAGTGGCCTGCGGGCTGCGCAAAGTGGAAGGGATAATGAGTGGCGGTGAACAGAGGCGGATTTTCGTTGACGTCGGCCACAATGTAACGGACTTTGTGAACGACACACGATGGTTAAGACACGAATTCTAAAACCGTATTTTGAGAACTTACTCATATGTGTATATGTGAGTTGCTTAAGTTGTATATATCACGTGGCCACATATATTATATAAGTAATATTTTTCTCAATAATATAGGGGCACTGTTATATTATGGGATCAATACGACAACAACGTAACACGCGAATGAAGTCTCAGGCATTGTTCGCACCCATGGGCGTATAATACGACAATTCCTATGCTTATTGTACACCATATTAAACCATGACAGTACCTACATCATACACACAAAGTACAATTGGCGGTCTTATCGTTCTCAGCTATCTCTTACAGACAACCTATGGATGGAATTGGTTGATTAATTAATTAATAATTTAGTGTTCGATAGTGTAAGACATCTTATGTAGTAGTAGTATGTAGGTAATGTTCCTTCACAAGTAGTTTACAAGGAAGGTGGGGGTGTCTTTGCTTGCGTTATATACAATGACATGTAGGTATGTTGGAATGTCTACAAATTGAAATGTGATATTCTGTGATCCACTAACTCCATTAGTTAAGAATACAACTCAGGATACTGCATAGGCACAGGCAGGATACTGAATAGATAATATAATAATAATAAAATTTATTGAGCATAAAATTGGTTACATGTTATGCACATATATAAAACAAATAGGTATTTAGTCTAAAAGCAAGTTAAATAACTAAGTTAACAAAATAACAGGCACAGAAATTATATTAGAGATACATCTAGAGATTACAGCCGTGGTGGCCGAGTGGTTCGAGCAGTTGCCTGCGACGCAAAGGTCGCAAGTTCGTATCCCGACTGTACCAATGAGTTTTTCTGAACTTAAGTACAGTGATTAGTCACACCACGAGCTGAACGGTGAAGGAAAACATCGAGAGGAAACCTGCATACGTCTGAGAAGAAATTCAAAGGCGTATGTATAGTTGTGCTTGAGTAACGGCGATGGACTCGCCGTCTGTCACGTTGGCACCTAATATACCTCTGGCGGAAAGTGGGTGTGTGGGTATTACCTATACACCTCTGCCTACCCCTTCGGGGTCCCTTGTGGGAAGGCGTGAGGATATATTATTATCTAGAGATATTTTAAATTTATACACTCAACTTAGTTGTCAGAGTAGGTAGTTAGTAAATTGTATTAACAGACAATATCAACAGACAATAACAGACAAATACAATATCAGAGTTGCAAACAGACGGTAACCGCTTACGTGAAGTAAGCGGTTTAACTATAACGAGGTTAAGTGCCACGAACTCAAAAAAATATAAAAGATTTTGAGCTTAATTTAATAAGAAAAAAACCTTAAACTTAAATGTTATCCACCTAATTAAATTATAACAAATAGTAACCTTATAAATTAGTTATTTCCCAACTTGTAACCAGATTAATCTCAAGTTATTCAAGGAGTTCAATATGAACAAGTATTTGACCTATAACAATAAAGTGAAAAATAGGGGCTGGCGAGGAGGCCAGCTATTTATTTTCGAAGGGCAGTCTATGGCCTGTCTAAGCTTTGAGTTCCAGTGCTTAAGCGAACTTGGAGCTTAAAGACCTTGTTTCTTTCCGCTGCACTTAACTATTTCCTCTGCGGTTGTACACATGAGAATGATCATCGTAGAGAGAACAGTGATGGAATTTAAACCTTTCGTTTAAAGTGATAATAATAATATAATAAAAAATTTATTATTATCACTTTAAACTATAATAATAATATATAATAATAATATCCTCACGCCTTCCCACAAGGGTCCCCGAAGGGGTAGGCAGAGGTGTATAGGTAATACCCACACACCCACTTTCCGCCAGAGGTATATTAGGTGCCAACGTGACAGATGGCGAGTCCATCGCCGTTACTCAAGCACTACTATACATACGCCTTTGAATTTCTTCTCAGACGTATGCAGGTTTCCTCTCGATGTTTTCCTTCACCGTAAAGCTCGTGGTGTGACTAATCACTGTACTTAAGTTCAGAAAAACTCATTGGTACAGTCGGGATTCGAACTTGCGACCTTTGCGTCGCAGGCAACTGCTCGAACCACTCGGCCACCACGGCTCTAAACTAACTTCTCTATTTATACTTAGGTAAAATTTTAATTTGGTAAAATGGAGTTGAGTTAGTAAATCTTTAACTTATCTACTGAGATATTGTTTAGACTCGAAAATAACTATGTATTTGTAAATAACTGTATCCAACTAGCAATATTACATTTTCGATCCATTATATTTATAATGAGGAATGGTTTGATAATTGTTTATAATTGATAAACTCCTAAAACACCTGGACCAATTAAGAAAAATATAGTTTTTAATAGATTAATACGGAAAGCTACATTATATCGAAGAAACGTAACGCGGGGCGTATCCTGGATTTTATATAGTTGAATAGTCGTAGATATTTGGTCCTTAACACTTTCCTTACAGGGTTTCCAAAGGGATAAGTTTATTTATCTATTTGTGTACAAGTTGAAGTGTAGTGTGAAATGAAGTATAACACCATTGTTTCGAGATGTGTGTTCTCCATTGCATTATTATAAGCGCATTTATATGTATATCTATTCAGCTATTACGACACATGGAGAAATTTATCAAAGGAAGTTTAGATATGAAGAGCCCTAATGTCATGCATGACCATTACTACTGTATTTATAGATATGTATATCTCCACGCCTTCCCGCAGGAGTCGTCGAACTGCTGGAAGGCTGATGGCGAGTCCGTTGTCGTGATTCAAGCTCGAATACGTTATTGAACATATTCTCAAATGTATGAAGGTTTCCTCTCGTACGTGATGTTTTCCTTCACCGTAAAGCTCACCGAAAAACTCATTGGTTCAGTTGGAATTCGGAATTGCAATCTTTGTGTTGCAGACTACGGCTACGGCTACGGCTTTTTTAACCATTATTCTGTAATCAACATGATTAAAGCCTGGTACTAATTTGGACTATGGAACATGGTAACGTGTTTTGTTTGATGTGTCTTGAGTATAGGGCCACAGGGAGCGCGGGTTATGCGTTTAATCATTGAAGTGTGCAAAGCGGGATAAATATAAATATATATATGGATCAATTTAAGATACCTATTGTGCATTGAGAATGGTGCGTAAGCAGGTGAGCTTTTAAAGACATTGGACAAGACAGTGGAAACACAGGAACCAAACTTACTATAAGTGTACGATATAAAGGCTATTCGTATTTAATTACAACGGTATTTTCTGAGATACTGGGTGTGATAGACATCGAATCTCGGGAAAAACGGTCCTTTTGGTTCGCTTCTTTAGGACGTATATTGAATAATTCCACGGGTAAGTGTGTGAAAACCTTCACAGCAAGTATTGATGAATATCTTAAAGTTATGGATATAGTAGTCGCTTAAAGTTAAAGTTCAATGATCCATAGATTAATTAATCTCAATTATCTTCAGTTCAGTTCTGTTATATTTACATTGTATGTAAGTTAAGTCCACCTCTGACCCAGTTATCGCCAGGGCTCTACACTTACCAGAACACCAACTGCTACCTACATATACTGATAATTTACAAATGTAAACATCATTTTTATACCTTTACTCAAATTTCTAATTAAATAATTGTACAATACATTTTAAAATATGTCTACAAAAAATCGGGATCAGTGGAAGCTATCGAATGGTAGGCTCGCAGAGATAGAAACCTCTTCCCGATACGTGCCGTATCGAGGAGCACTGCTTTCTGCATCAGGCCCTTAATCCAGCCTAATGGGAGCTTCTTCAGACGGTGGTCGAGGATCTTTGCCGTTAGTTAGCCATAAATATGTACCGTTTTCTAGTATTTTACTAGGTCTAGTAGAGGTCTACTAGTAAAACTCTCTAGTTCATCTTTAAGTACGTGACTGCAATAAAAACACGAGTGTCGTAGGTACCTTACAAACTGAGTTTAATAAGTCACGTGATCTTATTTTGGGATGCCTTAGGAACTCCACTTCCGCCAACATTGTTATGTGGGGACCCGCTAGATATGACATTCCATTTCGACAATTTGTTCGCTAATATTCGCTAAATGTGAATTCCCCGTAGGATAATATGATTTTCATATTTTACTTCGACGAAATCTAGAGTAGTTTAAATAATGACGTGTTTAGTTATATTCTGCTATTTATATGCAATTTAGATATGTTGTAGTTATTACTATTTAAGAGGCATTTGAACTGAATATGTTGTTGTAAATGTATCTGCAGCGCTGTTGCCCTCGTTTCATAAGAGTATTTTGTGAAGTTCATTCTATACACGCCCAGCCTTTCGGGGACCCTTGTGGAAAGCATGAAGATATTCTTATAATTACATCGTTTTTTAGTTAGACGTTTGTTAAGTCACCGGTGTGGGGCTGTCTGGCGGGAGGCCGTGTTTTTCGCGAATGTTCGGTTGAAAATCTAATGTTCTCGGCGCTGACGCTACGAGAGATATAAAAAAAATTATGGGGTAGTGTTGTTTAAGTTAATGTATCTGCTTTACAGCTTGTACCTAAGTACGCAAATGTTTATGTTACTAATGAAATATGTACAATCAAATTATTACATTATAAGTATGGGAGCTTTATACTGTTCGCTACTTAAGTAATTGTATTATAGAAATTAAATTACTTAATATATTCTATCCTTCATCACATTATGTTCTAATTGAATATGCCTCGACGATGGTCGACATGCTCCCGCAGAATGGCTGACAGTGGCGCCTAATGAACAGGATATCGCGTTAAATTAGCCCCAAAATTACTACAAAATGGCGTAATGCGGCATCCATTACGGATTGTATTGTGAGGATCTACTTCAAAGTAAATCCTTCATAAGCATATTTGTCTGGAGAATTCGAACTTTTATTGTTATTTATTGATTGAATAATTCGAAAAGTATACTTACAACTTACAACAAATGTATTCCCTCATCTAAACCACGATTTAGATTACTAGACCGCGTGGTTTGGAAATAGTAGCTTGCGATGCAAACATTGTGAGTTCGAAATCCGACTGTACCAATGAGTTATTTTAACTTAGGTACATTGGTTACAGGACATGTTTGAGAAGAAATTCAAAGGCTGCTTGGCGACGGACACACCACGTTGATATATAGATGCATCTCCGGCAAAAAGCGAGGTCGTTACATCTCTTCCCTTTTTAGGATCCTTGTGGGACTGTGTGAAGGTACAAAATCTATATAATAATATATCCTCACGCCTTACCATAATGGTCCCCGAAGGGGTAGGTAGAAATATATTTTAGGTGCCAACGTGATAGATGGCGAGTCCTTCGCCGTAACTCAAGCACACCTATATATACTCCTTTGAATTTCGTCTCAAACGTATGCAGGTTTCCTCTCGATGTTTTCCTTCACAGCAAAGCTCATGGTGCAAAGTAATCACTGTACTTAAGTTCAGAAAAACTCATTGGTACAGGTCGGGATTCGATCTTGCAAAAAGTCTATATATTCGTAAAATATGATTGTAGATAACTTGTAGTGTGAATTAACCGACACAATGATACTATTTTCAGTAGCTAGATGTTTCATAATATTTCGCAACACGCCTGAAGAGATTCGACCTTAAATGCAATGAAGCACGATTTCTCGTAGTTGATATGAAAGCTCGGAAAATGTCTATTATTTACTGCGCCAATCCAGACGAGTTCGAGTGGCTTTGAACATTGATACATATCAATAGTTCTATATAGTACGCTCACGAGCTTTAGAGCGATTAATACATTTAGGTAATTCCTAGTAACAATAGAGTTTTATGAATCGTTTAGTCTATTATATTTAACTAAAACTAAAACTAAACCTTATTATAACTGGGTAAAACAGTTTTACTTTCACTCGAAAGATGCTTTAGGTGTTGATAACTCCACAATAGAAGTAGCTTATTACAAAATTATAAGATTAGCACAAAAGGGTTCTTATATTTATATGAAGGCTTAATAGTATCCTATCATATATTTCGTTTTATTAAAATAATAGCATCTTTTATTTATTACATACATAGGTACATATCATCACGCAGTCTCTAACGGGGTATTATTTATTGAATGTCATATATTATGATTTTAACTAATGTCCTTCGTCAATGGTCATTACGGTGGTGTCGGGTTCGTAGGAGAGGTCGAGTGTGCGCGTGCGCACGATCTCCTTGTACACGAACGCAGACTTGCGCGGCGTGCGCGTGCGCTGCGGGTCCTCGTAGTCCACCTCGTACAGACCGAAGTGTTCACTGAATAGAAAAAAAAATCATGTGCATATAAGTATTCACTAAATTGTAATGAAAAAAATTAAACTAAACAGATTGTTTATGTGCTCCCTTTAGTAGTAGCATTATACCATAATACTGACAACCTTCCTCAATAAACGGGCTAAATAATGCAAAAATCACCATTTTAAAAAAGTTTGTCTGTTCACAACAGTGTGTTTGTTTGTCGTCTTAATAATATTAGTACAGATATAGATTATGTAAATTGAAATGTGAAGTGTAGACCTGATTATTCCATTGACATCCTTTGGATTAGTTCTGTGAATTTCTTTTTAAGTGGCACATTTATATGCTACGTATGTACGTACGTGACATGTTACGTAGCTCAGAAAGCACAAGCGACTGACGATACGAAATAGACTCATACGGAGCCGTGTATTTAATGTTTATGGTAAACAGATGAGATAACAAAGCGAGGAGGAGTACAACAAATCAATAAGTCTTTTTTGTTTTATGTTAGTGTTTCCAAGTCACGAGGCAAAGACACATTATGTCATGAAAAAAATGTCAACAGTAGCCCTGCTTTTTTGCTACGAACTATATTTGTTTGTGATTGCGTTATAATAACTATAAATTCATAGCATACTAGGAGAGCTCCCTGGTTTGACCCGCTTAAAAATAGTTTGTGAATAAATTATAACCTATGTGTTATATTCAACTAATTATCCATATCTATGTCAAATATCATTCAATTCTGTAAAGTCATTCTGGCATGATGGCGCAATAAGCATCCATACACCCAAACTTTCGCATTTGTAATATTAGTAAGACTCGTATAGGATATTATACTATATATATTTTTATAAGCTTACATGTATCCTTGCAGCCATTCGAAGTTGTCCATGAGACTCCAGGCGGTATACATCCTCACGTCCGAGCCCTCTTCCATGGCATCCAACATGGCGGACAAGTACAATCGGTAATACGATATACGGTCATCGTCACTCAGTCCGCCATGCGTAGCAAAGCCGTTCTCAGTGATAAACACGGGAGGGTTGTTGTAAGACTCCCTAATGTGAGTCAGTAGCTCATAAAAGCCCCATGGGACTGTCTGAAAATATTATTATTATTACATAGTGGAAGAAATGCTGTAGAGATTAATGTTGCTATTGAAACTCACCTTAGTAAAGCCTGATTCTCCAATACTCCATTCTGGTTTTTGGTAAAAACCAACATCCATATCATCGAAATATGAAGGAGATTCGTAAGAACCAATAACGGATTCGTTTCTGTACACCAGATTGGTATAATAATGATTGAGTCCGAAGAAATCGGACGTTCCACGAATGTATTCTACTTCTTCAGGTGTAAACTCAGGCAGCCTGGATCTAGGGAAGCCCTGGGCGGCGCTTTTGGCGGCGACCCTCTCCTTCATCCGCTGGGGATAATCTCCTGTCTCGGAGAATATTGGCTCGGTGTATAACTTCAACTGTAAAATGAATACATGGCATTCTTTAAATTAATTTAAAAAGGCCATGGTGGTCCACGTGTCTCCAACGTGGTTTGAAGGCTTGGGTGGTTTGATTGAGTGGTTGCAGAATTTGAGTGCAGGATCACACATTTTTTTTTCAACTTAGAATAGTGATGTCACGTTCTTTACGGCGAAGGAAATGATCTTGGGAAACCTGCATAAGTTTGTAATGCAATGTACGCGATAAGAGTGACCCATGTAGGACAAGAACATGTTACATATAAAACATATAAATCAGAGTCACTGTCCGCAGTTTGTACGCTATGGTTGTTTGAATCACGCAATGGATTTTAGTTCCATCATTAGATAGATTGATTGAAGAGTTACAAGGTTCAATTTGGAGGAGGAATTACAATGTGTTTAAGTTAAACGCATGTGAAGCCGTGACACACAGCTAGAACATACATTCATTGAAGTTTCGTTTAACAAATCCGGCGTAAAAGCAATTATAATGACCTCAAATGCAATGGCATCCGCAGTAGCCTCAATATCATTTTCGGTATCAGGAGAGTACCATCTCGCGCTCACAGTAATACCAATGGTTCCACCTTGCGTTGCTTTAAATTCATCGTTGTACAAATGGTATGCCTTAGCATGGGCTAAGAGTAAATGTTTCGCACACATGTAGTCAGCTCTTCCTTGAATCTTCAACAATGGAGCCATGGACGCGTCACCGTATCCCTGGTAGCATATTTGCTTTGGCTCATTCATTGTGATCCAGACCTTTACTCTATCACCAAATAGTTCAAAAGCCACTCGAGCGTAGTCAGAGTACCAGTTAACAATTTCAGAATTGGTCCAGCCTCCCATTTCTTGTAGTTTCTGAGGTAAATCCCAATGATACAATGTAACCACGGGCTCGATGTTGTACTTGAGCATCTCGTCAATGAGGTTATTGTAGTACTGCACGCCAGCCTCGTTGATCTTGTCGGGGAAGCTGGTGGGCAGAAGGCGCGTCCAGGATAAGGAGAACCTGTAGAAGTCCAGGCCCAGTTCCCTCATCATCTCGACGTCTCTCTTGTATTGGTGGTAGGAGTCGTCGGCGATGTCTCCCGTTGAGCCATCTTTGATGGGGCTTGGTGTTTGGTGCGTTGCGTAATCCCAAATATTTTCAGACTTTCCTGTAAAAGTTAAAATGTTATTAACGAGTATAACTATGTAAGTAAGTTTAATTATAAATATGAATAACTTAACATAATTTACTTAGCCGTGGTGGCCGAGTGGTTCGAGCAGTTGCCTGCGACGCAAAGGTCGCAAGTTCGAATCCCGACTGTACCAATGAATTTTTTCTGAACTTAAGTATAGTGATTAGTCACACCACGAGCTTTACGGTGAAGGAAAACATCGAGAGGAAACCTGCATACGTCTGAGAAGAAATTCAAAGGCGTATGTATAGTCGTGCTTGAGTAACGGCGATGGACTCGCCATCTGTCACGTTGGCACCTAATATACCTCTGGCGGAAAGTGGGTGTGTGGGTATTACCTATACACCTCTGCCCCTCTCTGCCTCTACCCCTTGGGGGACCCTTGTGGGAAGGCGTGAGGATATATTATATTATATATATTTTTATAACATACTTTAAGAAATCTCCACACAAACGTGTCTGTAACATCTGCGTGTCATTTGTATGAACCTTGCTCTCTCTTATATAATAGTAATAATATAACTTACCATCTTCGTTCCATGCGCCCTCTACTTGATATGATGCTGTGGCTGTACCAAAAAGAAAACCATCCGGGAACTTTCTTGTCGTTTGTCGCACATTTTTGCCGTCGATGAATGCGACGCAGACAAACAATAATATGCTGAAAAACATGAGTTAGTTTAAAATGTAATCTCTACTATCCTACTAATCTTGTAGCAAAGCAAGTTATGGCAAACCAAATAAAAACGTACTTACGGCAAGATCCAATAACGCCCCATTCTGTTACGTTGACTGGTCTGGTTGTATGATATTTTTCTACACTATCTTATATTTATATATGCAAGAGTATCACACAGTAAGCACTGTAATCCGTTTGAGATATGTACCAACAATTTATCTTAAACTGTTCCCAGTTATGTATTCATGAGAATATCGATGGAGGGTCTTGATAACATGCTTATCGTTGCCCAAGAGATAAATTAAAGATGACATTGCGAATTGGAACCTCTACCATAATTTCTTTATTGATTCGACATGTGACTGCGCTTTGATAAAACACATGTATATTGTCGAATGTAACACGACAAGAATGAAATTGAGGTTTGAATTTGTTTTTACGCGCACACCAAACTCATGTTCAGAGTATTTCAGAAAATAGGACAGCTGCTCGAATATGTGACAAGACACATTGAAAGGTAGTTTAAAAATAAAAAAATACATTCTTAGTTATTAATTTCTTAGCACAATTTTTTTAAATTATTAATAGTTTCTATAAAAACTTCAACTGGCGTGAATGAGCGCGTGATTGTAAAGATGAAGAAAGGCATGTTACGTTGATTTGGACACATAGAAAGGATGAGTGTAGAAATATTGACGAAAAATTACGAATGATATAAGGCAAAAGTGTGTGCAAGAAGAGGCAGAGGAAGGCCACGTTCCAACTACCTGGATCAAATCGATTGGACGCTCAAGGACGGGAACGTTAAGAGTACTCGAAACCGACGAGCATGTATGAAGAGACTAATGAATGTGGACGAAGCGAAAGAGGTATGTAAGTCTAGAGAGAACTGGCGCTCTATACTCTCTGCCTCCCCTTTTAGGGACTTGGCGTGATGATATGTATGTAAAAAAACTTTTAAAACCACATTTGGGAGTGAATATTACCCCTTTTAAAATGTGGTCGCTCTGTTATCTTTGAAGCTAATTGTTTCATTTCATCGTCTTGATATATTCACAACACCCGACATCTTTTAGAAGACAACTGTTATTTTTCTTAGACATCCTGTATATGTGTTTGTACCTTAGTCTTAGATATCCTATGTATTAATGTATATAACTACATATATCGTTGTCTAGATACCATAGTCTAGACCATAACATAAGCTGTGCTTAATTTGGGACTATGTCAATTTGTGTGAAATTGTCCCAAGGAATTTATAAAACTGGACCTTAACAGTTTCTTTTCGCTGCTTTAGGTGAAGGGTTTTAATACATGTATACTCACATTTATGTCGTTTTATTAAAATAATAGCAATTTTATTTATTGTTTGGCGTAAATTATGATAATAACTAATGGCCTTCGTCGATGGTCATTACGCTGGTGTCGGGTTCGTAGGAGAAGTCGAGTGCGCGCGTGCGCATGATCTCCTTGTACACAAAAGCTGACTTGCGCGGCGTGCGCGTGCGCTGCGGGTCCTCGTAGTCCACCTCGTACAGGCCGAAGCGTTCACTGAATAGAAAAAAATGCATGTACATATAAGTATTCACTAAATTTAATCAAACTTCTGTTGCTGCAATCAAAGTGCTGATGACATTGCGAAAGGTCGTAATTTAACATATTTGTGTAGGCACCTACTGTATGCTATATTAACAGTGCCAGGAGTTATCCGCATTCAAATTGTTTATGTGCTCCCTTTAGCAGTAGCATTATACCATAATGCCTTACTCAATAAACGGGCTATAAAATTCAAAAATATATTTTCAAATCTATTCCCTTCGGGGACTCTTATGGGAAGGCGTGAGGATATATTATTATTATTAAGTATTATCTATGTGAATAAAAACTCATAACCGATTCGTGACATGTTACGTAGCTCAGTATGCACTGAATGCGACTGACGATACGAAACTCATTCTAAATTTCCGGCAGTCATACCGCTATGATTGTATTTAATGTTTATGGTAAACAGATATGATAACAAAGCGAGGAAGAGTAGAACTAGTCAGTCCTTTTTGTTTCATATTAGTGTTTCCATCCAAGTCACGAGGCATCACATTAGCGCGGTTTTTTTACTACCAACCATATATTGTAATTGCGGTATAATTACTTTAAATTCAAAGCATGCTAACAATGCTCCGTGGTTTCATAAAATTATGTTAAGTAATTCTGGCGTGATTGAGTAACAAACTTCCATACATCCTCACAAACTTTCGCATTTGTAATATGTAATAGTAAGACTTGAATTAATATACATACATACATACATACACGTCATCACGCCGAATCCCTAACGGGCTGGACAGAGAGTATAGAACGCCAGTTCTGTATAGACTTGCAATCCTCTTACGCTTCGTCCATATTCAGCAGTCTCTTGATACATGCTCGCCGGTTTCAAGTACCTTTGATGTTTCCTTCCTTGAGTGTCCTTCCTATATTATATATGTATTTTTGTAAGCTTACATGTATCCTTGCAGCCACTCGAAGTTGTCCATGAGACTCCAGGCGGTGTACAGCCTCACATCCGAGCCCTCTTCCATGGCGTCCAACATGGCGGACAAGTACAGCCGGTAGTACGATATGCGGTCATCGTCACTCAGGCCGCCATGCGTGGCGAAGCCGTTCTCAGTGATAAACACTGGAGGGTTGTTGTAAGACTCCCTAATGTGGGTCAGTAGTTCATAAAAGCCCCATGGGACTGTCTGAAAAAAATATTATTATGACATAGAGGAAGAAATGTTGTAGATAGTAATGCTGCCATTGAAACGAACCTTAGTAAAGCCTGATTCTCCGATACTCCATTCTTGCTTTTGGTATAAACCAACATCCATATCATCAAAATATGAAGGAGATTCGTAAGAACCATATACGGATTCGTTTCTGTACACCATATGGGTAGAATAATGATTGAGTCCGAAGAAATCGGACGTCCCACGAATATATTCTACTTCTTCAGGTGTAAACTCAGGCAGCCTGGATCTAGGGAAGCCCTGGGCGGCGCTTTTGGCGGCGACCCTCTCCTTCATCCGCTGAGGATAATCTCCTGTCTCGGAGAATATTGGCTCAGTGTATAACTTCCACTGTAAAATAAATACTTGGCATTATTCTATTAAAGTAAAAAGTCATGGTGGTCGAGACGGTGGGCTTGGGTGGTTGCAAATTTTAGTGCAGGTTCACACATTTTTTTTCAACTTAGAATGTTGATTAATTTCACGATCTTTACGGAAAAGGAAATGATCATGGGAAACCAGCATAATTTTGTAATGCAATATATCTTAGGCATCAATTGTGGCCCATGTAGGGGGACATGAACATGTAAATCGACACATCGTATAAAACAAAGTCATTGCCCGCAGTTTGTAAGCTATGATCATTTGAATCACGCAAATGGATTTTAATGCGGTTTCCATCATTAGAAAGAGTGAAAAATGTGTAGCAGTAACGATCTTAGAACGAATCCGCAATGAAGAGGTTCGCAAATCAACTGGCGTGAATGAGGGCGTGATCGTAAAGATGCAGAAAGGTATGTTACGTTGGCTTGGACATATAGAAAGGATGAGTGAAGAAAGATTGACGAAACAGATATACAAAGGAAAAGTGTGTGCAAGAAGAGGCCGAGGAAGACCACTTTCCAATTACCTAGATCAGATCGATCGGACGCTCAAGGACGGGACCGTCAAGAGTACTCGAAACCGATGAGCATGTATGAAGAGACTGAAGAATGTGGACAAAGCGAAAGAGTTATAAAAGTCTAGAGAGAACTGGCGCTTTATACTCTCTGTCTACCCCGTTAGGGACTCGGCGTGATTATATGTATGAATGATTGAAGAGAACATTCATATGTATAGTTCAAGTTAAACGCGGGTGAAACCGTGACACATAACTAGTACATACATACATTTAAGTTTTGTAACTTGCATATAAACAATTATAATGACCTCAAATGCAATGGCATCCGCAGTAGCCTCAATATCATTATCTGTTTCAGGAGAGTACCATCTCGCGCTCACAGTAATACCAATGGTTCCACCTTGCGTTGCTTTAAATTCATCGTTGTACAAGTGGTATGTCTTAGCATGGGCTAAGAGTAAATGTTTCGCACACATGTAGTCAGCTCTTCCTGGAATCGTCAACAATGGAGCCATGGACGCGTCCCCGTATCCTAGGTAGCAGATTTGCTTTGGCTCGTTCATTGTGATCCACATTTTTACTCTGTCGCCAAATAGTTCAAACACTACGCGCGCGTAATCAGTATACCAATTAACAATCTCAGAATTGGTCCATCCTCCCATCTCTTGTAGTTTCTGAGGTAAATCCCAATGATACAATGTAACCACGGGCTCGATGTTGTATTTGAGCATCTCGTCAATGAGGTTATTGTAGTACTGCACGC
Organism: Drepana falcataria; assembly: GCA_945859725.1. Classification (NCBI taxonomy): domain Eukaryota; kingdom Metazoa; phylum Arthropoda; class Insecta; order Lepidoptera; family Drepanidae; genus Drepana; species Drepana falcataria. The sequence continues at coordinate 3,509,932 of OX243923.1, read as the reverse complement.
CAGCCTCGTTGATCTTGTCGGGGAAGCTGGTGGGCAGAAGGCGCGTCCAGGATAAGGAGAACCTGTAGAAGTCCAGGCCCAGTTCCCTCATCATCTCGACGTCTCTCTTGTATTGGTGGTAGGAGTCGTCGGCGATGTCTCCCGTTGAGCCATCTTTGATGGGGCTTGGTATTTGGTGCGTTGCGTAATCCCAAATATTTTCAGACTTTCCTGTAAAATGTAACAATTTTATAAATGATTAATTATGTAAGTAAGTTTAATTATGTATATGAATAAATTTGCATAATTTAAACAATGTCTACACAAATCTATCTGTAACATATCTGCGTGTCATTTGTATGAACCTTGCTCGGTTGGCGACTACGATTCATTTATATAATAGTAATAATATAACTTACCATCTTCGTTCCATGCGCCCTCTACTTGATATGATGCTGTGGCTGTACCAAAAAGAAAACCATCCGGGAACTTTCTTGTCATTTGTCGTACATTTTTGCCATCGATGAATGCGACGCAGACAAACAATAATATGCTGAAAAACATGAGTTAGTTAAAAATGTAATCTCTACTATCCTACTGATCTTGTAGCAAAGCAAGTTATGGCAAACCAAATAAAAACGTACTTACGGCAAGATCCAATAACGCCCCATTCTGTTACGTTGACTGGTCTGGTTGTATGATATTTTTCTACACTATCTTATATTTATATATGCAAGAGTATCACACAGTAAGCACTGTAATCCGTTTGAGATCTGTACCAACAACATTTATCTTAAACTGTTCCCAGTTATGTAAGATTATGTTTTCATGAGAATATCGATGGAGGGTCTTGATAACATGCTTATCTTTTCCCAAGAGATAAACTAAAGATGACATTGCGAATTGCGAATCAATAAAGAAATTATGGTAGAACCCCTACCATAATTTCTTTATTGATTCGCAATTCGCAATAATTTCTTTATTGATTCGGCAATTGACTGCGCTTCGTTTGATCGAAACACATCGTCCAATGTAACAAGAATGTGTCCAGGAATGGTTTAAATTTGTGCGTACATGCATACTTAAGTCATTGGTGGATATCATATATATATATATATATATATATATATATATATATATATATATATATATATGATATCATTTATTATATATATATATATATATCATAAATGACGTCCGTCTGATTTTGTGTCTTTAGTTTGAGGGCATATATTTGTGTGATGAACACGATATATCTATCTATTTAAGTCAATTTATCGTCGTCTAGTTACCATAGCACTGGTCAATTCCTTACAAACATACTTAAATCTTTCCTCTTTATAATATTAGTATAAATATAATAATAATAATAATAATAATAAATACCTGGGACAATTCCACACAAATTGACCTAGCCCCAAATTAAGCAAAGCTTGTGTTATGGTAACTAGACAACGATATATTTACTTATATATATAGATATATACTTAAATACATAGGACATCCAAGACTAAGGTACAAATATTCGTGTTGATCACACAAATATCTGCTCTCAGCGGGATTCGAACCCGCGACCTCAAGTTTCGCAGTCAGGAGCTCTAACCACTAGACCAGACGGTCGTCTGGTATAATAATATAGATTATGATCACCAGGACGACAAACTCATCATGAAAATTATTTTATTGGAACCCCTTTTTGTATTTTCAGTGAACGTTTCGGCCTATACGAGGTGGACTACGAGGACCCGCAGCGCACGCGCACGCCGCGCAAGTCAGCCTTCGTGTACAAGGAGATCATACGTACGCACTCCCTCGACCTCTCTTACGAACCTGACACGACCGTAATGACTATCGCCGAAGGACACTAAATAATTATTTTACGATAAGAAATAATGTATTGTTATCTGATTATTGCATTAAACGTTAAAAGGAAAATGCTTGATTTTTAAATTTGTCATCTTATTATGAATTTCTCCTGTTCAATCTTCGATGGATTCTAGCAGGAAAATACATAAGCTACTTTTTCGAACTCCACGCGGACGAAGCCGCTAGCCGCAAGCTAGTATTAAATAATAATATATCCTCACGCCTTTCCTCAAGGGTCCCCGAAGGGGTAGGCAGAGGTGTATAGGTAATACCCACACACCCACTTTCCGCCAGAGGTATATTAGGTGCCAACGTGACAGATGGCGAGTCCATCGCCGTTACTCCAGCACGACTATACATACGCCTTTGAATTTCTTCTCAGACGTATGCAGGTTTCCTCTCAATGTTTTCCTTCACCGTAAAGCTCGTGGTGTGACTAATCAATCAATCATATTAAATAATTTACAATTTATCAGTACGACACTAAGTATGTGGATCTAAATTTGCTTTTTAGACTTAGGTTGTGAAATTAACATGTTAGGGTGTCCTGAAGCGTGACCAAGATGGTGTTATTAAGTTCTAGGGACCCGCCCCTACTTAGTGGAATGAGGAGTCTTATGCCCATCAGTGCTGAGACGGACTAAATGTAGGAAAAACGTCTCGGTGGCCGAGTGGCTTAAGAAATCATTAGCAAAGTCTTTTCAAAGCAAATTTTAGGCTTAAACCTCGAGTAAGTGCCTATCTATGTTTTTATTATGTAAGTACCTGCTTGTATCTAAGACCTCGAGACCGATGGTGGAAAAACATCTTGAGACAAAAAACAAAAGAGAGTGATCGTGTACTTCAGCCTAAATGGGGGGCAATTAGTTTCGAACATATTTGTATTATATCATAATGTTCTCTCTCTCTGATATAATAATAAATACCTAGGGACATTTTTCCACAAATTGACCTAGTCCCAATTAAGGCAAAGCTTGTGCTATGGTAACTAGACGACGATAAATTTACTTAAATAGATAGATATATCGTGTTCATCACACAAATATATGCCCTCAAACTAAAGACACAAAATCAGACGGACGTCATTTATGATATATATATATGATATATCATATATATATATTGTGTGATGAACACGATATATCTATCTATTTAAGTAAATTTATCGTCGTCTATTTACCACAGCACAAGCTTTGCCTTAATTGGGACTAGGTCAATTTGTGGAAAAATGTCCCAAGGTATTTATTATTATATCAGAGTAAATTTATCACACCAGAAGGTTTTCGGTTAAGGTTACTACAAGAAAAAAGACGTTTGAACATTATGATATAATACAAATATGTTCGATGGTACGTGTATGAACGAACCCCCTTACAGTGAGTGAAGTGATAAACTGTGATAGTTGAAAATATGACAAAGATTTAAGAGCCTTGTTATTAAATTTATTGTCAGATAGTAATGTGGATACAACTTTATCTTTGGCAGGTATACACATTATTATCGTTGAGTACCCGATTTTGGTATTTTAGATTGGTATAAATGTGGCAAATGTACATATATAGCAGTATCTATATTGCTATAGAGAATTCTTCTTCTTTCTGATAAGGGTCCCCAACTAAACTAATTGCCCCCCATTTAGGCTGAAGTACACGATCACTCTCTTTTGTTTTTTGTCTCAAGATGTTTTTCCACCATCGGTCTCGAGGTCTTAGATACAAGCAGGTACTTACATAATAAAAACATAGATAGGCACTTACTCGAGGTTTAAGCCTAAAATTTGCTTTGAAAAGACTTTGCTAATGATTTCTTAAGCCACTCGGCCACCGAGACGTTTTTCCTACATTTAGTCCGTCTCAGCACTGATGGGCATAAGACTCCTCATTCCACTAAGTAGGGGCGGGTCCCTAGAACTTAATAACACCATCTTGGTCACGCTTCAGGACACCCTAACATGTTAATTTCACAACCTAAGTCTAAAAAGCTAATTTAGATCCACATACTTAGTGTCGTACTGATAAATTGTAAATTATTTAATATGATTGATTGATTAGTCACACCACGAGCTTTACGGTGAAGGAAAACATTGAGAGGAAACCTGCATACGTCTGAGAAGAAATTCAAAGGCGTATGTATAGTCGTGCTGGAGTAACGGCGATGGACTCGCCATCTGTCACGTTGGCACCTAATATACCTCTGGCGGAAAGTGGGTGTGTGGGTATTACCTATACACCTCTGCCTACCCCTTCGGGGACCCTTGAGGAAAGGCGTGAGGATATATTATTATTTAATACTAGCTTGCGGCTAGCGGCTTCGTCCGCGTGGAGTTCGAAAAAGTAGCTTATGTATTTTCCTGCTAGAATCCATCGAAGATTGAACAGGAGAAATTCATAATAAGATGACAAATTTAAAAATCAAGCATTTTCCTTTTAACGTTTAATGCAATAATCAGATAACAATACATTATTTCTTATCGTAAAATAATTATTTAGTGTCCTTCGGCGATAGTCATTACGGTCGTGTCAGGTTCGTAAGAGAGGTCGAGGGAGTGCGTACGTATGATCTCCTTGTACACGAAGGCTGACTTGCGCGGCGTGCGCGTGCGCTGCGGGTCCTCGTAGTCCACCTCGTATAGGCCGAAACGTTCACTGAAAATACAAAAAGGGGTTCCAATAAAATAATTTTCATGATCATAAATACTGTTTGTCGTCCTGGTGATCATAATCTATATTTATACTAATATTATAAAGAGGAAAGATTTAAGTATGTTTGTAAGGAATTGGTCCAAAAAGTATTGGACCGATTTTAAAATTTTTTTCACTATTTGAATGCTACATTATCACTGATTTATATAGGCTATTAAAATGGCTAGAAAAAAATAAATTTTACTCCAACATGTTTAAAAAATAAATGTCCACCCGTGCGAAGCCGGGACGGGCCGCTAGTGATATTATAATATTACGGACAGTATATTAACACTATTATAACTGGGTATTTATATTTACTTACATGTATCCTTGTAGCCATTCGAAATTGTCCATGAGACTCCAGGCAGTATACCGCTGGACATCTGAACCCTCTTCTATGGCGTCCAACATGGCGGACAGGTACTGCCGGTAATAAGATATGCGGTCGTCGTCGCTCAGTCCGCCGTACGTGGCGAAACCGTTTTCAGTGATAAATACGGGAGGGTTGTTGTAAGACTCTCTAATGTCGGTCAGAAGCTCATAGAAACCCCATGGCACGGTCTATAAGAATAATGGTATCATTCAACATGTTAACATATTACTAACTACTTGACAAATAGATAAACCAACCTTAGTGAATTGTGATTCGCCCTCATTCCATTCGGGTTTTTGGTACAACCCAACTTGTAGGTCATCGTAGAATGAGGGAGCTTCATACAAACTGTTAACTGATTCGTTTCTGTACACCAAATAAGTGATATAGTGATTCAGTCCGAAAAAGTCGGAAGTGCCACGAACATACTCCACTTCTGCAGAAGTCAATTCAGGCAGCCGAGATCTAGGCAAGCCTTGTGCTGCACTCACAGCTGCGATCCTTTCTTTCATTACCTGAGGGTAGTCACCTGACACAGAGAATATTGGATCCGCGTAGAATTTCCACTGAAAAATAAAATATCCTTTTAGAATCTTTGAATGTATCTTCTAAGCAATTATTTAATAAATGTATCCACCTCAAAAGCATTGGTGTCAGCAGTAGCTTCAATGTCGTTTTCAGTGTCGGCAGAATACCACTGAGCGCTTAAACTTATACCAATGATACCACCCTGCGATGCCTTGAATTCATCATTGTACAGATGGTAAGTTTTAGCATGCGCTAGGAGTAAATTCTTCGCGCACATGTAGTCTGCTCTTCCCGATAACTTCACTAATGGAGCCAAATTTCCGTCACCATAACCATTATAGCATATCTGTTTTGGCTCATTCATTGTGATCCATATCTTTACTCTGTCACCAAATAGTTCAAACACCACCCGCGCGTAGTCAGTGTACCAGTTGACAATTTCAGCATTGGTCCATCCTCCCATCTCTTGTAGTTTTTGGGGTAAGTCCCAATGGAACAGTGTAACCACGGGCTCGATGTTGTACTTGAGCATCTCGTCAATGAGGTTATTATAGTACTGCACGCCAGCCTCGTTGATCTTGTCGGGGAAGCTGGTGGGTAGAAGGCGCGTCCAGGACAAGGAGAACCTGTAGAAGTCCAGGCCTAGTTCCCTCATCATCTCGACGTCTCTCTTGTACTGATGGTAGGAGTCATCGGCGATGTCTCCCGTCGAACCGTCTTTGACTGGACTTGGAAGCTGATGAGTCGCGTAATCCCAAATATTTTCTGACTTTCCTGTGAAAAAATACCCGCTTTTAATAATATATTAATACTATTTATATAATACCCACGTTATTTTGTAATGATAACAATAATGTACCATCTTCGTTCCATGCGCCTTCTACTTGATATGAAGCAGTTGCTGTACCAAATAGAAATCCATCCGGAAATTTCCTCACAGTTTGTCGTATATTTTTGCCGTCGTTAAATGCGAAGCACGCAAGCAGTAATACTCTGCAAAAATTCAATATAAGACAAGTTATAATAATAATAATATCCTCACGCCTTCCCACAAGGGTCCCCGAAGGGGTAGGCAGAGGTGTATAGGTAATACCCACACACCCACTTTCCGCCAGAGGTATATTAGGTGCCAACGTGACAGATCCATCGCCGTTACTCAAGCACGACTATACATACGTCTTTGAATGTCTTCTCAGACGTATGCAGGTTTCCTCTCGATGTTTTCCTTCACCGTAAAGCTCGTGGTGTGACTAATCACTGTACTTAAGTTTAGAAAAACTCATTGGTACAGTCGGGATTCGAACTTGCGACCTTTGCGTCGCAGGCAACTGCTCGAACCACTCGGCCACCACGGCTTTTTTTGTTTTTTATTTTATTATTCAATCGGACTACTTATGCTACTCATGTGATATGATATTGCCGGATATCCGATGAGTGAAAGGTACTAAACAAAATATGACTAGCTTGCAATCTTTTGAGGAGCTGGCCATGACCCAACGTACGTTCTACGCGGTATTTTTTGTTCTTTGTTCTTCAATTCAGTCAATAGGGTATTGGTACTTAAGGGTAGTTATGAGTTCCGAATCCAAATTGATCGAACACTCAAGAAATCTATGATACTCAAAACCAGCGAACGTGTATGAAGGGACAATGAATATGAATTAACTTACAAGTAATTCCAGCAATGCATGATTTCGTCCTTACAGCCTTTGTTGTGTTCTTGTTCATGTTTAACAACCATTATATACGGATACTTATCGAATAGTAATTCTATAATCCATCTAACCCTTTGATCGCTACAGGCGGTCGTTTGTCGCTTTGACGTGTCGCGTCGTCGCATAGTAAACAGACAAATATTTTTACCGTCCTGAGAGAAAATTCTCCCTATAAACTATTATTTTTATACATGTATAAAATAAATGCTTTTGAGAACTCGAGATTTTAAGAGAAACATGTATATAATGTGCTTATTTATGTCATGTATTTATTGATACCGACATCAAATTAATTGGTAAGCAGCTTAATGTTTATAATCACTAGGCTAAATTTGTTTGTTTGACACGAGCCCAAACTAAGGTTTTTCTGTACCCCTTAGCTATCTTGAATGAATTACATATTGATGATAAAAACGAAAATTTTAGGTAAGAATTTAATTTGGTTAAAGCTAACTAAACTAACTAATAAAAGGTGTATGGCGGATCTAGTTCGGCGGTTTGACTTTCGCTCCGCCCTAATAAATTTTCGCACACACATATCATCACGCCAAGTCCCTAGCGGGGTAGGCAGAGAGTATAGACATAGTATAAAGAAGAGGGAGTAGGCTATCTCCGGCCCAATTCGCGATATAATTGCCTACTGTCTTAGGGTTGTCACTTTTAGCTAAATATTAGGCGCGGCTGTTCGCGCTTCGCTAGCAACCGCATGAACAGCGGCAATTAGGTATCTATAATAAAAAATTAATAAAGTGAATGTAATATTATCATTAAAAGAAATAAAAACAACATTAAAAACTAACGACTGTCTCTTAGACTATAATCGAATTTGTTGTTATGATTCGAACTTTGTTTTATATGTATTTGATTTACTATTAGTCAATTAGGTACTCGTACATACTTATTATGAATTACGATTTTCTGTAAGTAGGTAGGTACCTACTTAGTTACTATACCTACAATACTGAGAAATCGGCATAACTAAACGTAAACAAAGAATAGCGGCAAACCAATTGCCAGATCAAAAGTACCTAATACATTCTAGTAGGAAATTAGGCCTACCTACCTACTTCCTGTGTGATAGAAAACTAATACAAACAAAAAATATGTAAGTACGTAGGTATCTCATCATCAAGTAAAATTATATTATGCTAGAATAAGTGACTAACTTACCTTTCCTGTTCAATAGGTAATCTGAACAGAGACAGGTCTGGAATCGATGAATTATTAAGACACCCAAACACACAGCAATACGTTCTTCTGCGATTATCAGACATTTTGATGATGATATTGATGAATAAATCATTTAGCGGTGCCGAAAAGCCGTGACGCGCCCGCGAACCTTGTGCAGTGTTAGCCCCGACTGGCGCACTGAGAAACGGGTCGAGATTTTGTTAAAGCGTGCGTGCGTCGACACATAGATACAATAGCGCACACATACAAGCCGCGCGCGGTGCGTTTGTATGAAGATAACCTACTTCTCTTATTTATACTATGGTATAGAGCGCCAGTTCTCTCTAGACTTACATACTTCTTTCGCTTCGTCCACATTCATCAGTCTCTTCATACATGCTCGTCGGTTTCGAGTACTCTTAACGTTCCCGTCCTTGAGAGTCCGATCTATTTGATCCAGGTAGTTGGATAAATTTTCAGAACGTACATATATACGTAAGTGAACGTAAGTGCACGGTTACATATCTCTGCCTTCCCCTTCGTGAAAGACCAAATAACGGTAGTGGAGAATATTTGGCTTACATTGAAAACTATCAAGAAAGAAAAATAAGTAAAGATTGTCCACAAACAACTTTGAAGCTTCAATACATTACATTTCAGTAGATACCGAGGATACTGGACTTTAATTTGGAGACGTATTAGTGTAGTGCTCTGAAAGCCAGCGACGAACACACAATCTGCTACGTTAGGACTTAAAATAATTCATGTTATTAAATATACTGTGATGATATACATACGGTTTGTTTTAAAATATAGTAGGTATAACTATTATATATTTCGACGTAAAAAGTATCTCCGGGCGGTCGAAGGGTTGAGTTTAATAAGATTACACGTCAACATTTGATGCCTAGTGTTGAGAACATGTTTGACACACTCCTTTAATAGAAATTGACGAGCAATGTGTGAAAGTTGATACATAAAGTGAATCGTTTGAAAAATTATGTAGAGCATATCATGCTGTCACAAAAAAACCGGTCGGTGCGATAGAAGATACAAAACATTTGCAATTAATTGCCTCCGTTTATGACAGAAAGGTGGTAAACGGTTTTTCATATGCGAAACGTACAGCATGAGAGAGTACGTGAAGTTTATTTATTATTTTTAAAGACTGACTTTATTGGTAGATATAATAGGTTCGGCAGCCATGTACACTGGGTATGCAAGCGGCCAAAGACGGCGGTAACCGCTTACCATCAGGTGTACCGCATGCTATTTGCCACCAATGTGGTATAAACAAAAAAAATAGTAGTTAAAAAAAACTAAAAAACACGCTTTTTATAGAAAACCGAACTAAAAAATAGAAAATAAATTTCGATAATATCTTAAAAAGCGTGGGGTGCATGGTGTCAATAGTTATAAATATTTTATTGACAGATATTAGTAGAGTGATTATCATTTCGGTAAAATCTTAAAAAGCACCCCACGCTTTTTAAGATATTATCGAAATTTATTTTCTATTTTTTAGTTCGGTTTTCTATAAAAAGCGTGTTTTTTAGTTTTTTTTAACTACTATTTATTTTCTACTTTTTAGTTATTAGTGTATTGTCATCGGTCCTCGATAAGTCTACAAAGTTTGAACGAAATCTGTCCGTTTAAAGTGGGTCAAAATCGAGCTCAAAGAAGTCGGTTACATACATACAGGTGAAGCTAATATAAAGCGTGTAATATAGTTTTTTTTCTGGATAAAAACATATCCAGTGTTCCAAGTCAGTTCCGTTATGTAGTTTTTGCGTGAAACAGGAACAGAGATCCTCACAAACTATCACATTTATAATTGTAGTAGGATTTTATTTAAGACGCAGACTCTTCATTATTTCCTTGAACATGTAATAGTTATTTATTTATTTAACATCCAAACATAAATCTATGTGTATAGATGTAATTATCGCCTATATTTTATATATATGTATATATAACATAGCACATAAGCACATTATATAAATCTCCCACAAATTGATTTAAAAAGTGTTCCTTAATACGAAGGTAGCATATTTCTTGAAGTATCGTAAGCCTTACTTTTTTCGGCTTGTTTGTCACCTTTTTGATTCGACTTTATTATTAATGCAAGTTTGGTCCCTTTTGCATGCAGAAACTAACAAACGGAATTGGACTAAATTGGCTAGCTGGGTAAATACCAATGGTAAATACGATGTTTTTTATCCAGAAAGAAAACAGTTATAAAATCTACCAATCAAACAACCTAGTCCTTATATTAAAAAAACTGTTTCAATTAGTAAAATTTCTTTTTATGTCCGCATTATGGGGAGGTGTATTCTCTAGAATAAATTGAAAGTGCAGATTTTTTATGTTTTATTTTACTGTCATAACATGTTGCGGAATTATTAACAATATTAACAAAACATTTTTCTAATTAGTGTCCTTCGTCGATGGTCATTACGGTTATGTCGGGTTCGTAGGAGAGGTCGAGTGTCCGCGTGCGCACGATCTCCTTGTACACAAAGGCCGACTTGCGCGGCGTGCGCGTGCGCTGCGGGTCCTCGTAGTCCACCTCGTACAGGCCAAAATGTTCGCTGGACGAAAAATAACACTTCAATGATTTACGAGTAGTTACCATATTCCTTGAATCTTGATTTTTTTAAATACTAATATGAGGTTCTAAGAAATGGGAGCAGTTATGATTTTATGTTACATAGAATGAACTTGAAAATATAATATATCATTAGTAAATTTAATCAACAGAATAAGCGTTCTGTATCCAACACCTTACCTGTAACCTTGCAGCCATTCGAAGTTGTCCATGAGACTCCAGGCAGTATACATCCTTATGTCGGAGCCCTCTTCCATGGCGTCCAACATGGCGGTCAGGTACTGCCGGTAGTACGATACACGGTCGTCATCGTTTAATCCACCGAACGTGGGAAACCCGTTTTCAGTGATGAACACAGGTGGATTGTTGTAGGACTCCCTAATGTCTTTCAGGAGTTCGTAGAATCCCCATGGTACTGTCTGAAATCAAAGATGTACAGCGATTATTATGCAATTCAGGTGGCATGGAAGTACAATACAGGTAACTGATATATCGTTCCTCACGCCTTCCCACAAGGGTCCCCGAAGGGGTAGGCAGAGATGTATAGGTAATACCCACTTTCCGCCAGAGTATGCAGGTTTCCTCTCGATGTTTTCCTTCACCGTAAAGCTCGTGCTGTGACTAATCACTGTACTTAAGTTCAGAAAAACTTATTGGTACAGTCGGGATTCGAACTTGAGATCTTTGTGTCGCACTCGAACCACTCGGTCCCCACGGTTTGAAAGAATGATAATAATAATCCAAATATCTCACAAAAAATATATGTATACCGTCTCACCATCACAAAACTTGATTCGCTTAACTGCCATTCAGGCAATTGATACCGATGAAACTCAATGTCGTCGTAAAATGATGGAATTTCATAAGCACCGGACACGGATTCGTTCCTGTATACCAGGTAAGTTGAATAATGATTAAGTCCGAAGAAATCTGAAGTTCCACGAATATATTCTACTTCTTCAGGTGTAAACTCAGGTAGTCTGGATCTAGGGAAGCCCTGGGCGGCGCTCTTGGCTGCAACTCTGTCCTTCACTCGCTGAGGATAATCGCCCTTCGCGGAGAATATGGGTTCAGCGTATAATTTCCACTACAAAAATAAGTTTATAAAATGAATAAATTGTAACCATAATGTGGATAAGCAAAAGCTAAAATAGGAATTACCTGAAATGCATTCACATCAGCAGTCGCATCAATTTCCTTTTCAGATTCAGGATAGTAAAACTGAGCGCTTAAAGTAATTCCGATGGTGCCACCCTGAGATGGTTTGAATTCATCATTGTACATATGGTACGTTTTGGCGTGTGCCAGGAGCAAATTTTTCGAGCACATGTAGTCGGCTATTCCGGACAACTTTAACAGAGGGGCTAAACTAGCTGCGCCGTATCCCTGGTAGCAGATCTCCCTAGGCTCGTTCATTGTCACCCAAGTCTTCACTCTGTCACCGAATAACTCAAAAGCCACTCGAGCGTAGTCAGTGTACCAGTTGACAATTTCAGCATTGGTCCATCCTCCCATCTCTTGTAGTTTTTGGGGTAAGTCCCAATGGAACAGTGTAACCACGGGCTCGATGTTGTACTTGAGCATCTCGTCAATGAGGTTATTGTAGTACTGCACGCCAGCCTCGTTGATCTTGTCGGGGAAGCTGGTGGGCAGAAGGCGCGTCCAGGATAAGGAGAACCTGTAGAAGTCCAGGCCCAGTTCCCTCATCATCTCGACGTCTCTTTTGTACTGGTGATAAGAGTCATCGGCGATGTCTCCTGATGAACCGTCTTTAATCGGGCTTGGTACCTGGTGAGTAGCGATGTCCCAAATATTTTCAGATTTTCCTAAAAAAAAGAAACAATATTTTATGAAAACAAATAAAAGCTAATGAAAACAACTGTCTTTTCAGAAAAATTTGTAAAGTTGATGCTCTATGTAATTTGAATTACATGTCCAATATTTATAAGTAGCGCCTGACCTTCGAAACCTTTTTTCCAAGGACGAGTGGTGTTGACCTGACCTGGGTTGAACTCACTTATATATACATTGGACGACTGTCAAATGGCTTAATGTACTCTCTGATGTTTGAAGAACTATATTAGCGACCACCAAATGGGTGAACTATTCAACTACCTACCACATGCAAACTTTGCGACACAGATCGATTGATATATGCACTAGTAATTGTACCATGATCTCTTATTACGAGATCCAAAAAGAATAATCTAGAATAAACAGATTTTGAATATCGTATAATTTACCATCTTCGTTCCATGCACCTTCTATTTGGTATGAAGCTGTCGCTGTGCCAAATAGAAATCCATCGGGAAATTTCCTCACGGTTTGCGGTACATTGTGGCTGTCATTTAGAGCAACACACGTAAACAGGAACACGCTGTAAAAAATATTTACAGTTATTTCTGTATACAACTAATCATATATATAGCTAAACGCCTTTCCACAAGGGTTCTAGTACTCCTTTTTGGCAACGTGGTAGACGAGTCACCGTTGCTCAAGTACCTACGTTCGTTCAACGTACGCATGGGTAGGCAGATGTGTATAGGTAGTACCCACGCACCCACTTTCCACTAGAGATATATTGTACGTTCCAACGTGATAGGTGGCGAGTCCATCGCCGTTATTCAAATACGACTATACATACGCCTTTGAATTTCTTCTCAAAAGTATACTGGGTTCCTATCGATGTTTTCATTAACCATAAAACTCGTGGTGTGACTAATCTCTGTACTTCAGAAAACCTCATTGGTATAGTCGGAATTCAAACTTGCAATAGTTATGTTGCAGGCGACTACTCGAACCACTCAGCCACCACGGCTCTTTATATTTTATTACTGCACAAAAATAAATTCACAGGTTAAGAGTACTAGAGAAACGTCACTAGAGAAGCTCCCCTTTGAGGACCCTCTTGGTAAGGTGTGAAAAGATATTTATTTATATATAAATATAGATACACTCACGCTATGATGGCAAAACGAAACATTTCGTGACTCAGGCTCGTGCAGATTACATTTATTTCTCCGAGCCATTCGTTATTTATATGGGTACTTATCTAATTCCCACTGCCATCTCTTGAAACTGTCTTATATTCAGTAAGATATGATATGGTTTCGTTTGATAAGATATAATGATCAACAAATTGCTGACACCGAATTTGTTGACAATTATTTAGATATATACAATTATATAGTATAGTCGTGTTTGAATAACGGTGATGGACTCGCCATCTGTCACGTTGGCACCTAATATACCTCTGGCGGAAAATGGGTGTGTGGGTATTACCTATACACCTCTGCCTACCCCTTCGGGGACCCTTGTGGGAAGGCGTGAGGATATATTATTATTATTATTTAGACACTATGAATATAATATAATAGGTCAGCATGTTTACTGTAAAGTTTATGTTCAACACAATTTTAGGCAACCTCTTGTGTAACGATCCGAATGGTCACTCAGCCGATAGCCTTCTTTAATTCGATCGAATCACATTTTGTCAATCGGGGATATTGCGGTTAGTTTAATAGTGTGCCCTCTGTGTTAATAAAGGCGACATTGAAAAAATCTTTTAAAAACTTGAAATAATTAATTATCAACCCTAACTAACCTAACAATAAAATGATTAACCCTAACTAGCCTAAATATGGATAGAACTGTACATAGGTACTACTATTCCTAAAGATATTTGGGAGATGCTGTTAGTTGACGGTAATAACACATTTGTTGGACATCATTCACCACTTTTTAATATTTATATAAATGAATTTGAAATAGATTCATTAGTCTTAGTGTCCTTCGTCGATGGTCATAACGGTGGTGTTGGGTTCATAGGAGAGGTCGAGTGTGCGCGTGCGCACAATCTCCTTGTACACAAAGGCCGACTTGCGCGGCGTGCGCGTGCGCTGCGGGTCCTCGTAGTCCACCTCGTACAGGCCGAAGCGTTCACTGAATAGAAGAAGATAATTTTTTTCAGATATTTTCAAATGATTAGATTGATAACGAACGGTGTTCCAAAATTTACAGGATTAGTACCTACGTAACTACTAACCGGTATGGGGCCTTTCAGTTGATTTGTCATAAAATGCTACTTATGTACCTTCATAACTATTTAAAAGGTACTGCATTAATCAATGATTTTATAGAAAATCTCATTACATGTATCCCTGCAGCCATTCGAAGTTGTCCATAAGACTCCAGGCGGTGTACAGCTTCACGTCCGAACCGTCGTCCATAGCGTCCAACATGGCGGACAGGTACTGCCGGTAGTACGATATGCGGTCGTCGTCGCTCAAACCACCGAAGGTGGCGAAACCATTTTCAGTGATATATACGGGAGGGTTGTTGTAGGACTTCCTGATGTCAGTCAGAAGCTCGTAGAAGCCCCATGGTACGCACTGTAACGAAATTAACAGGTATATACATATATTATACATATATTGGGTACTGATAACAAAACCACTATTTATGTAATGTTATCTATTTCTCGATTTTGACGGAACTTTCACTAGCAGATAGCCAATGCTACTTGTTTATAAGGATTAATTTAGATAACTTGCAATTTTAATATGTCTATGTATATTCAAATATGAATTGAAAGCGGGGGCAACCTTGGGGCACAGTTGGTAATATATATATATGTATATATATATATTTTTCCATAAAATAAATTTAATAAACTCTGACAAAAAATCTTACCATGACAAACTTGGATTCGCCCAACTGCCATTCGGGCTTTTGGTACCGTCCAACATCGATATCGTCATAAAATGAGGGAGATTCGTAAGTACCATACACAGATTCGTTTCTGTACACATAGTATGTCGAATAATGATTGAGTCCGAAGAAATCTGAAGTACCACGAATATATTCTACTTCTTCGGGTGTAAACTCAGGCAGCCTGGATCTAGGGAGGCCCTGGGCGGCGCTCTTAGCAGCGACTCTTTCCTTCATCCGCTGAGGATAATCTCCTGTCTCGGAGAAAATGGGGTCGGCGTATAATTTCCACTGCAAACAATTCACTTGATAAAAATGAAATAATATATACTTTTATGGTAAGGCACGATCACAATATTGCCTACTACCCAGGCATTATATATAGTCACGAACATAGTACCTAGCCGGATTAAAAAAATATCTCCACACTCTTTGCACAAGAGTCGCCAGATCGTTAGAGCTGCAGTGATACCTACATTTCGGAGTTAAGATTTTATATGTAGTTGACAAAACAGATGGCGAGTCAGCAAAGTGTAATTTGAATTCGCCACATTAATTAACTCACGTGTTAAGCTCAAGATATATCAAGGGACCATAAAAAAATGAAACACTATAACCAAAAGGCTTAACTAACTACATTGTACATAAGAAACAGGTGCAGAAGGCTAGCGACATTGTCAAGCCGTTTGGCAATGCTGATGCGCTGAGCAAAATATTATTCAGCTTTGTCACAGGAGGCCACAAACGTTTACGCGAGACCTCATAAAACTCATTGATACAGATCACGGGGTTTGGACTTGCAGTATCAACGCAGGTCGACTTGGAATCAATTCAGGCAAACTAATTTATGGCTAGCATGTCGATTCAAATCAATGTTAATAAATACCTCAAAAGCATTAGAATCAGCAGTCGCTTCAATTTCATTTTCAGATTCAGGATAGTAAAACTGAGCGCTTAAAGTAATTCCGATGGTGCCACCCTGTGATGGTTTGAATTCATCATTGTATATATGGTACGTTTTGGCGTGTGCCAGGAGCAAATTCTTTGAGCACATGTAGTCGGCTCTTCCAGATAGCTTAATTAGGGGGGCCATAGTGGCTGCACCATATCCTTGGTAGCAGATCTCTCTTGGCTCGTTCATCGTTATCCAAGTTTTCACTCTGTCACCAAACAGTTCAAAAGCCACTCGAGCGTAGTCAGAGTACCAGTTGACAATTTCAGCATTGGTCCATCCTCCCATCTCTTGTAGTTTCTGGGGTAAGTCCCAATGGAACAGTGTAACCACGGGTTCGATGTTGTACTTGAGCATCTCGTTAATGAGGTTATTGTAGTACTGCACGCCAGCCTCGTTGATCTTGTCGGGGAAGCTGGTGGGCAGAAGGCGTGTCCAGGACAGAGAGAACCTGTAGAAGTCCAGACCCAGTTCCCTCATCATCTCGACGTCTCTCTTGTACTGGTGATAGGAGTCATCGGCAATGTCTCCAGATGAACTGTCTTTAATCGGGCTTGGTACCTGGTGAGTAGCGAAATCCCAAATATTCTCCGATTTTCCTAAACAAAACAATACATATTTTTTTTTTATTCATAAACTTACAAAATTTATTTTGGTTAAAAATATACATTATGTAATTTACCATCTTCGTTCCATGCGCCTTCTACTTGATATGAAGCCGTTGCTGTACCAAATAGAAATCCATCCGGGAATTTTCTCACGGTTTGCCGTACATTTTTCCCGTTGTTCAGTGCGACGCACGCGAACAGTAAGATTCTGTAAAATAATATCTTAACTTAATACTTTTTCGTGGCAGTATTCTGTGTCGTATTTATTGTTTTTAAGTAGGTAGGTTAAATACTTACGAGAATATCCAATAACGAAACATCTCGCTTCTTGGCCTGTGGAGAATACTTTTTTTCGCACAGCGTTCAGGTATTTATACGCAAACTTATCAACTTCCATCCGCGCATTTGCTTATATAACATTTCTTTATCTGTTATTAGATTAAAAATACAAAATCGTGATCAAAAAAATCTCCAAGTTTTGAGAAATGTATTGTTTCAGTATATTTTCTTAGTTTCATTAGCTAAGGACTGCTATATCTTAATTAAAAGACGTTTGTCGCTATAAAATAATAATAATATATCCTCACGTCTTCCCATAAGGGTCCCCGAAGGGGTAGGCAGAGGTGTATAGGTAATGCCCACACACCCACTTTCCGCCAGAGGTATATTAGGTGCCAACGTGACAGATGGCGAGGCCATCGCCGTTACTCAAGCACGACTATACATACGCCTTTGAATTTCTTCTCAGACGTATGCAGGTTTCCTCTCGATGTTTTCCTTCACCGTTCAGCTCGTGGTGTGACTAATCACTGTACTTAAGTTCAGAAAAACTCATTGGTACAGTCGGGATTCGAACTTGCGACCTTTGCGTCGCAGGCAACTGCTCGAACCACGCGGCCACCACGGCTATAATAATATAATAACTAAAAAATATTCTTAAAAGGAGTCCCTTTAGGCAGGGTTCCGAAGATACTGGCAGCGTTCCCCATTTGAATAGCTAGGCTAATTCTTTGTCCGAGGTAGCTGCCAGCTCTTCGGTCTCCTGTGATGTCGACCAAACTTTTTGCTATTTCTTTAAATAGCTTTGTGGCACTAGGACCCCACGGACCAAGGGTCTCGACACCGAATGGGACAAAATCATATTCGGAGCCTAGACCCCTGTATTTGCATACTTTAGCTTTTTCAGCCGCTTCACAGGCCGTACCAGCTCTGTTGTTGGTTCCATGTAGATGGGAAGGGGCCAGCGTGTCTGAACAGGTTGCATCCCATCCAGCACCCGGCCCATCTTCCATGGAATCAAACTCATACCGTCCGGTCTCTTGCCATCGTCTCTGGCAATACCAGTCAGCTCAAGTAGACTTGGCACGTTGACGGTGGCAAGGGACCGGCGTATGATATCGTTGAGTGCGGCATGTCTCGAGAAACGGCCTGCACTTTTTTGGCATGACAATCTACTACTTAGTTCACGTAATCCGGATGGCAAGTCCATCGGCGTTTCTCAAGCACAGTTACTACATACATCTCAGGTTTCTTGTTAAATATATGCAGGTTTCCTCTCGATGTTTTTCCTTCGCTGAATAGCTCGCAGTGTGACTTATTACTGTATTTTATGTTCAGAAAAACTCATTAGTACAGTCAAATTAGAGCTTACAAACTTTGTATTGCAGGCGGCTACTAGAACCACTCGGCTACCACGGCACTAACACAACATCGAACATATCTCCGTTTGATTATTAAATATCTATGGCAGTCCAAATGCATAAGTAATATGGAATCAACTTACCATACCTAGCCCTAGCCCATAGCTATAACAATTAAACATACAAAGCGTTGAATTAGCAATCATGGCATGCTTAACGTACTTTTCGAGGTAAAAGACTATGACAGACCACGTGGAAAGCTTAGAACAGCACATCAAAGATATGCTCTCAAGCAACAGACATATGCACGAAGGTTTTATGTTGACGGTTATAGGTTTAGTATTTTTCAGGTAGATAGTGCCATCCACAAAGACGCGCCCCACTATCTATCTACCTTTAAGTACTTGCCTTAAAAACAATAAAATAATAATAATAATAAATCATTTTATTGCAGGCAACACATTAAAATAGATGTTACAATTTAAAGGGCCCATATAATATATACCTTATCCTAAAATATATAGCTATATTACATAAATACCTTACAGACTAACATATATACATCATAACAATATCACTTCCTCGAGTGTTCGTGTGGCACTTCTCCGCGGAAGCGACGGAACACCACGCCTTAGGGCCAAAAGCCCTCGTCCATGGCGAGGTGCAGCTAGCAGGTCGGGACGCGCACAACAAACGCCTTGAAATTGACATTGCGGCGCGACTCCAGCAACTGCACTCTCGGTCTGTATTTCAGCTTCCGGTGCACATATTCCTCTATGTCCTCCGCCTTACATGAGTAATGCAGGCGGGATATGTACACCGGAGTGTTCGGCTGCGCAGCTCGCAGGGTGACATTGGGCTCCAGAGGAGCCTTGCCGCAGTGGTTCTGGTTGGTAGGCAAGCGTCGCTTCCTCCTTTGCACCGTCATAAACCCGTCTTCATTACCATATAAATAATAACAATAAACCTATAGATACCTATAAATTAAAGAGCCCGCCTCAGATGATGAAAGTCTATGTGTTATGTGTTCCAGGTGGTGTGGATGGGTAGGTGAGCGATGAGGGCGCGGTGGGCGTGGGCGCTGGCGTGGTGCGCGTGCACCGCCGCCGCGCCCGCCGAGCCGCGCGCCTCGCAGCCGTTGCCAGATGCTTGCGAGCCCCTTGTGCTTAAGAACACGCCACCCATGCCAACGGTAATTCCATTCTTTTATTCAGGCAACGTACTTACCATGTCTTGATAGGGAGTTCTATAGTTGACTGAGGTCTTAAGCGTTTCTTTCAAGTATAATTTCCTTCAAGTTTCTTTCAACTAAACCACCAATGTGCCAAATAGTCATGATTAAGAAGATGGAAACTGGTTAATGAATGGTTATTAGTAAACTAATAAATTGGTCGAAAACAATATGCATACTACAATCAACACCGTTACACAGTAATTTAGGGACAACGCTTCCTTGATATTTATATATTTATTATTACAGACAATAATACAAACTTACAGCTAAAAGCCAACACGTTATTAATATAAAGGTATTATACTTAGAAGACAACAAATTAAAATAATACAAAATAGAAAACAAATTTAAAAATTTAAAATGATCGAGATGAATATTTCCTGAAACAGTGAACAAGATAAGGCATAGAGTCAAAGAATTCATCAGCATCCTGAAACTTAGCAACAAAATATTTACGTATGTCATTTAAGTGATATATGGAGCGCCATGGTGGCCGAGTGGTTCCAATAGTCGCCTGCAACTCATAGAGCACAACTTAAGTACAGTGATTGCTATACAGAGTGGCAATGCTGCTAGTCTTCTTGGCGCGTTGACAACTGTTTGTAAATATTGTCAATTGTTTTTATTGTAAATACATTTAAACCCTTCATAAGTTTGATAAGAAATTCTAAGATGTATTATAGCCGTTCTTGAGAAAAGGCGATGGACTCGCCATCTTTCCCTCGTATAATAAGCGGTCGACCGTCTTCAGGCTAGGCTTCATGTGTCATGGAGGATAGGTAATGTAGGTCCTTTTCTGTTCTCCTGGCAATATATTGTGTTGATACATGCCATGCGAACAAAACTGTAAACGTAACTTTCACGTAAACATTGAATAACATTGAAACGTAAACTATAACGTACAATAATAAACAACCCACAAATGCACCCGACCAACGGTACCCGACTATTGTTAGCACTGAAGGCAGGGCTTCAACGTGCCAAACACGAATTCATGGGCGGGCGTAGCTAGTGAAAAATATATGGATGACTAGTGGTAGAGACGTGGATGCGGTAAAAATTCTGGTGTGGTAAACTGCTCCCATCTAGAAAATGGTATTTGCAGTTATCTGCTAACGCGACGCAATTAATTTGAACGTGCTCTAATTTGTAGGAGCGTCCCATCTAGCTTCATGCGGTGTCTAGTAATCCGTCTTGCATCCAAGGCGGGTACATGTGCATATATAAATATATTTTATACGTTAAAATATTCCGTATGTGTAATGTACGTAAAGGGTAATTGTAACTTTATATCGTACTTAGCTATAGTGTCCTGTGGTTTCACCCACGTAAAACTTCATTTCATTTCTCGCATTTTCCTTTATATGAAAATCTCAAATTAAATGTAATCATTTCTTTTTATGAACTAAATCAAGCTATGTCTGCTTGTGCCCAGTTGCCAAAGCAACCAGCTGCGATTATCAACATTTTTCCGATCACATTTGGTCCAATTTTGAGGGCATTTCCCCATTTTCTGCTACCACCACAACCCCCCCCCGTAATAGTGGGTGTGTGTATACAGAATGTGCGCGAGCACGAGGCGACGGTGGTGCACACGGCGCGCGCGCTGGCCGAGCTGGTGGAGCTGGGCGTGGCGGACGAGGCGCGCGCCGCGGCGCTAGCCCGGGCGGCCGCACGCGCCCCGCTGCACCCGCCACCCGCCGCCGTCGCGGTGGGCGCGCCGCAGCTCCACCTTGGCGTGCTTTACATCTCCGAACCGCCCCGCCTCATCGTCTTTCAACAAAACAACTCCGTTACGCTCCGACAGTTCTGGCGCACGCTTGCCTCGGCATGGAATGCCAGTGCAGTCGTTTGGTCAAATGCTTGGTTCTCCTGTGAAAAAGATGGCGAGGGCTGGTGGGGCGGTCTGTCGGCTGCACGAGGTGTCGGCCCCACGAGGGCCGCCGCTGCTCTCTTCAAGCGCTGGCCGTCTTTACCTTGTGAAGATACTATGAACGACTGGCTAGGAGGGCCCCCGCTTTGTGACTTAACGACCACTGACTGTGAAGCCTTACACGCTATTGGGTCTGGAAGTCGAAGGATAGAAGTGAGTACATAGTAAAATGTACTTTTTTCCTAATTATTGAGGTTGGTGAGAAGGTTAAGCCTTTATCTTCATCAGTTTACCCTTCATCGTGAATGGTAACCTCCAAAGAATTGGTATCATATAAAATGTACAATACAACCAGTGGTAAGGTAACTATATAATGTTGAAACAGCTCTGAAAATTTTCATATAACATAATTTTTCAGCTCCTTGAAATAGATAGGGAAAAGGTTTCCTATAAATCAGGACTAATTGAAGATATACAAAATAAGTAGACAAAGCCCACACCACTTATTCATACCTTATAATGATGATAAAAACATTGTTTGATCGTTGCAACTTTACATGCAGATACATGTTTTTCAGTATCGGTGCAAATGTCGTGGTGGGTACTGGAGCGATGCTGTGGGCAGTGGGTGGGTGAGCGGCACCGTGCTGGCGGGCGAGCGCGGGCCGCTGCGCTGCGCACCGTGCGGCGAGGGCGCGGACGCGACCGCATGCCTCTCAGATATCTACCGTATCGCGCTCCTCTCCGCCAACCTCGCTGGCATACTGCTTTGCCTCGTCATCGCAATATTCATTTTTAAGAAGAGGAAATGTAAGGTTAGTCCGTTGTAAGAACATAAACTTTTGTACCAATATCAGTGGGTCACTTGAGTTCAATTGTCAGGAAGGACTGCAATTTCTCTTAAAAGAGAACTAAAGGCACTTTTCTTACGTCTTTCACTGGGTGTGGCTGGTAACCATATATTACGCATATTACTCGATGATCATGATATTAAAAGATTCTGTTAAAATCTGCTACCTATTTTTACATCTGAATTGGATGAGACTCGCTCGCTCGCTATGGCTGGCGCCAGAAAGTGAGGAGGCTTATGCCCAGCAGTGGGTTAAAGGAAGCTAATATAATTATGAAATGTACATTAATTTACATTGAGACTAACACAGAATGAAATGATGGTGTGATTCCCCTAGTGATAGTGCGATATGATAACGGCAGGTTATTTTTATTTTCAGGCTGTAGCTATGTGCATGTGGACTGTTCTGGAGGTGGTAATACTCGGCGCGTTGTTCATGTATGCTTCAGTAAGTATAACCCACAGTCGTACTGTTTCAAACTATAATTAAAACATGTTATAACCCGCAGCATAGTTATAGGTACATGTAGGCTGGTTGATTTTTTTATATTTGTCAACGCCAAATATTTTTACCAAAAAGGTCGCATACAAGTAGCCTGCCTGATGCTAAGAGATTCATGAAAGGACGCATGGAACAAATGGAGTTTCATCGTTCGCGTGTTGGCAAACTTAAAATACGTCGACAAATTTGCATGCAAGTTGCAAACATGCAAGTTCTTGGGAAATGGCACGAAGCACTCGTCCCACTTTCCACTCAACGCTTAGCCGTATCTTTCTGTCATCGTAATATTATGATTGATGATATTAACTTATCTAAGAGTGCAGTCTTATGTAAGGAGTATTGAAAACACAAAACAACAAACAACGTCAGGATTATTGATACGGGGGGTCTTTACTCACATTCCTCGAGCGAATTTAAAAGTGCCGATTGTCAATGGTTGATCTTCGTGCGTCATTATAGTCGTATTTGAAGTGCTTGTCACGATATTGTGATGTATAGATACAAACAATATTTTTGGTACTGTCAAAGGCTTGATTGAGCTCACTAGAATGATTGTCACTCTGCATGATTGGCACAATAATCGGTTGCAGATAAAGGTATATATATTGCTTATTAGCAATATACCTATATTTGCATTGACCGGTTAAGTAGCAAAAGTTCCCGGAACTCACGCTACGAGAGACAATACAAAAAAAAAATATATACCTATATTTGCCTTTTATGTTCATACCTTCCCACAAGGACTCCATATTTAATATTACGCATTTTTCCCCGATTTCCGTCGTCATTGAAATGCATCTCAAACGTTTGCAGGCTTTCTCACGATGTTTTCTTTCATCACAAAGTGTGGTGTGATAAAACACTACTTAAGTTCGGAAAATCTCATTCGCATATAGGTCACTGGGGTTTAAATCTGCAATCATAACGTTGGGGATGACTACTTGAACCACTCAGCCGCTACGCACTTAATTACTTAATAAGTACCTTACTTAATCCTAATACGTTTTAGAGAATAGTCATAGGCGTAATGTTTGGTGCGAGTAAGCGTAGAGCTCATCAAGGAAGTAAACGGATACCATTAGCGCTAGCAGTTATAAAGGTTTTGGTCTCGTATGTTGGAAATCAGGAGCGAGTACGAACAGGCTTAGCTCTCTTTAAGGAGTTTTAGAAACGTTACTCACCCTGTAAATACTACTAAGGAAAATTAACTTTGAAACTTCATCATAATTTAGAAATTTTATAAAAAAAATGGGTTCGATGGTTATAAATTCGATCGATTCGCACTTGAATTACGAACGAAGTAGCAGTTGTTGGTACGCTATGCTACAGCTATGACAAAGCCCTTGACAAAAATAATACTTTTACCACCTCAACATATTAACATTATAACATATGTTTGCAGGCAGCATCACAGTACATATCTGACGGGCGGTGGCGGTGCGTGGCGGGCGCATGGCTGCGGGAGCTGGGCTTCGTGGCGTGCTACGGCTCCGTGGTACTGCGCCTGTGGGTGCTTCTCGCCGAGTTCCGCACAAGGAAAGCTCACAGATGGACGCCGAAAGACTCTGAGGTCATACATTTCGGTTTTGATTCTTTTTGCATTTAGTATAGGTAGTAATTTTATGAAAATAGTGTATAAGGCGAGTGTGAATGAAAGTGTTGGAAGGGGTAGACCTAGGCGGACGTTTCTAGACCAAATTAGTGACGTCTTGAAAAAAGGCCAGGTCAATAGTACCCTAAACCGAAGAGCATGTATGAAGAGAATAAAGAAAGTGGACGAAGCGAAAGAAGTATGTAAGGATCGCAAGTAGAAAGAAGTGGTATCTGCCTACCCCTACGGGAAAGAGTGATTATATGTATGTATGTAATTGTTCAGCTATAACCACTTATCAAAGTAAAAATAAGGCATATGTTACGTCTTATTCCAGGCTGCAATCGATCTCTTTGCAACATTTCATCCAATTCCGTTCTAGCGTAAAGTAACAAACATCGATCATAATGGTAGCTTTTGTGGGTTTGTTTACAGGTTTTGCGGGTGGTGGGGGCGATGGTGTCGGGCGCAGCGTGCTACCTAGCGGCCTTCACCGCGACGACGGCCTGCGGGGACGCAGCGGGCGGCTGCGCGGCCACAGCTTGGCATCATGTCACTGCCGGTGCTGAGGTGCTACTGCTTGCTGCTGGACTACGAATAGCATATGCTGCCAGGAATGCTAATGTACCCTTCCAGGTATTTATATATATATATATATATATATATCCTCACGCCTTCCCACAAGGGCCCCCGAAGGGTTAAGCAGAGGTATATAGGTAATACCCACACACCCACTTTCCGCCAGAGAAATATTTTAGGTGCCAACGGGGCAGATGGCGAATCCGTCGCCGTTACTCAAGTACGATTATACATACGCCTTTGAATTACTTCTCAAACGTATGCAGGTTTCCTCTCGATGTTTTCCGTCACCGTAAAGCTCGTGGTATGACTTAGAACTGTACTTAAGTTCAGAAATACTCATTGGTACAGTCGGGATTCGAACTTGCGATCTTTGTTTCGCCGTCAACTGTTCGAACCACTCGGCCACCACAGCTACAGGTATTTAATTTAAAAAATACACCTATTTGTACAGGTACCTCCCACTGAATCAAATAGTGGTTGCTAGGGATTGTGCATATGAAAAAATAGACCGTATGTTTAAAACTGTATGTATTGGAATCAGTAACTGCCTAATGTATTCACATTTGACAGTTGCTATAAACAAGAAAAATATCTTGTATCAGATATGCAATCATTCTACAATGTTAAATGGGCAGATATTTATGATGGCTATAAATCTTCACCATTGGTATTCTTGAATATTGATAAACACGTCATTTTGGTTCATGTTTCTATGCTTAGATAAATTGTAGGTGCCTGAGCACATATAGTTACTTGATAAATGAGCAAGATTATGTTTTAAACAACATATTAATCTATTCATAAATGTTCTTATAAAAAAAAATTATTTGCGGATGCTATCGTAGTACAAAATTCAATTACAAATGCATTAATTTTAGAGATAAATTTGTCACTTTTTAACAGGAGCGTAGATGGCTGGCGGCGGCGCTGTGCCTGGAAGGAGTGTGTGCGCTGGGCTGGCGGCTGATGGCGATGCTGGCACCCTCTGCTGCGCCCGAGCGCTGGCCCGTTACGAGCTCGGCGCGTGCGCATCTGTCAGCTGGCGCCGCGCTCGCCTGCGTTCTAGCGCCTAGGCTCTGGCACGGCTATCGTGCACGATCGCTGGCACAAGAGGTTTTACTTTACAATGTTTGTGCCTAAAGGGAACGGGGGAATTCGTTGTTTAACTAATGATGATAACTGTTAATGTAAGCGTAGTATATCTCACCGCTGAGCAAAGGCCTCTATGTGACATACCGCCACGATGTCCAATAGGCTATTCAAATTGAAATTTGTCGTAAATATCCTTGAATTAATAACTAAAATAGAGTACTATACATACACCTTTTCTAAAACATGATACAAATGTTCTTCAATAACTTTGTTCAGGTATCAAGACGAGGTCCAGCTGAAGGTTTCGGTGTGGAGGGCGAGGAGGAGCCTACCAGTGAAGAGGTGCGAGCTGAACTGAAGCGCCTTTACATGCAGCTCGAGGTGCTGCGCAGTAAGACACTGCGCAGGGACAATCCACACATCAGCAAACGGCACGGTGGCAGGAAACCTGCACACAGGCGATTTTCACTCCAGGTACCTTAGAATTGTAGATTAACCACAGTGCTACATGCAAGCTTACACTGCGTAAAATTATTTTATACTTCATAGGGCGATGAATTGAATACACAAGCAGCTTATTTATCCAACACACAAATATTCATACTCAAACATGACTGTAAGCTATATTCACTATCGGGGTGTGTCATTTATAAATGTAAGTGCTCGTGTTAACCTACGTCGTGTCTAATATTTCTCTGACTTATGTTTTCACTTCCCTTCAATCTTCAGCTAACAAAAACTTTCCATCCACTATTAGCTACTCTTCTATGTACCTATCTGTGACACTTAGTTGAATATTTAGTACTTGGTTACCTTCCCCGTGTCCTAACCACGAGCTGATGGCAACCTGCTGGTACCAACTACCCTAACGAACGACTCGATGTCATGTGTATCAGTAATGTGAATTGTAACGGTGTTTAGGTATTTTTCAGCCTTAATCGGTGTTCTATCTTCACTATCATTAATTGAATGTTTCATCTTCCATCCCACTCCGACTTTAGAAAAAGGGCAGTCGGGAAAAGGTAAGGGTGTGTGAAGTATATCGCATGTGCACTGACGTGGAGCACCCGTGACCCGCCGCAGCCCCGCATGTCCCATGGATGCCCCCCCCCTCAACCGTCTCCCGCGCACCGCTCACCCCTATTACAGTTGTCCGCTTTCTCTGTTCAACCAGTGCCCAAATTAAAACTCTCATCCGATTCTCAATGGAAATCGGAATATTTAGTAATGTTTAAATCATATTTTTGAAGCCACCAAATTATTCTGTCACCAATTGTCCGTCCAAAGGCTTATTATATACCTATACCGCGTGTACCTCCTGAACGGTACATGACTCATGTTACTTTTAAAATCGGCTTGAATCCCGGCTAATATATTGCCTGTTTCGTACATATCTACATATATTGTTATTATTTTATAAGAAACCTGTTGATTTTATTTGGAAAATATTTAGTTGTATGTATAGGTACAATGAAACTTACAGTAAAAACATACATACACTCTGAATTTGTTAATCACAAACTACAATACAATTCCTAATTACAATTCCTAAATAAAAAAAAATTGTAACCTAAAAATCAACAAGTTTCAGCTTTCCAGTACAGAGGAAATTGGACCTTATGTTCGTTTATATACCTTTAGGCGCTACAAGCTCGGCGCGGAGGCAAGGGCAAGGCTGGCGGCAGTGCCAGTGTAGTAGAAGCGAGCGAGGCTGGAGATGCATCGCGCACCCCTGAGGACTCGGTGTGCTCCGCTGAGGGGCCTTCCCACTACACGGACGGAGACACGCAGGCGTGATCTCACCTCGCACTCAGCTGAACCTGTTCACTATTCACTGCTCTCGAATTTTGTAAACGATTTTATATTAATTCGTAGAACGGAAATGTGTACTAGTGCCCTTATTCGGAATTGTTTTTATAGGATAGAATTAAATAGGATTGCATCAGCGGCATTATTATGACTTACTATTGCAATCAGTAATTCAAGAGTATGCAAGGTATACTGCGGTAAGGAAATAAAGCACATTAAAATATTTTTTATCGAGTTACTTATAAAATTTGATCAGGAATATCAACCAGGATTCCACGATTACATACCTTGGTTCAAACGATATTTTCTAAGAACGATATTTGTCTGTCTTGGCGCACCTTTTAAAAAACATGCTGCGCGCATATTTATAGACATCCACACACATACTCGTAACATCACGCCGGGTTCCATGGGGGGTAATCGCTTCTTCTACATTCATCTGTCTCTTCATACATGCTCGCCGGTTTTGAGTACTCTTGACGTTACCAGCTTGAGTGTTTGATGGTTTTTTGCACATGGTTTTAGCATTTGGAAAATGATTGCAATAGTACGTCAGGGTAGAGCTCCATGTTGGCCATGAAGCAATATTTTTTATAGGTACGTTGAATGTTTTAGAATAAGTTCAAATGTTATATGTGCTATAATTATAGTGTTTTATTTATATCTGCAATTCCAACTTCCGTATTATATTTGCTTCGGTGTCAGCGGGGTAGCAATGCGGTCCACAAATTGTTATATCTAGTACGTAATGGATTTTCATGTTGGGGGTTTAGTGAAAGGATGAAATTCATCGTTATTGTTGATAATTAAGGATGACATATTGTATGTGGTTACTTCCAGTATATATTTGAGATAAATACTCTTCTTCGTATCATACATATTATGTATATATTTTGTATGTACATAGTATGTATGTAATTGCTTGTACTAGACCTAAGGCACAGCTACATGTAATGACAAGCTCAAAGTACGTGTTTAAAAATTATGAACAATAAGATCTGAATAAATACAAATTTAGTTTAGAACCTACATTAATAGTAAGTTAACAGCAGCACAAATACTATGATGAAAACTAAAGTACAATAAAGTAACATATAATTTATACGTAGATATATATTTACTTATATTACATTAGATAAATATGCAGGTTGTGCAGCCAACCTGAAATGTACGTGCGGTTAATATAGAGGAGCCATAGCGCTAAGCAGTACTTAGTGACATATCTACGAGGCTACGACTCGTAGCACGTGCTACGAGTCGTAGCGACATCTTTGGTTCTTTTGATGAACTTCGGATAAGAATAATACAATATTTTATGTACGACAGTGTAAACTCTTCTTATCGAATCTTAAGGGACAGAGAATTATTTCCAAATAAAGAGTTTTTCAAGCACATAGATATTTTTGTTATATCATAGGAAGTTTTTCGTTAAAACGAATGACGTTTTGAAGAGTTTACACTGTATCTTCATCATAATGATATGTAAATTGTTTTTTTATCCCTCCAAGGTGGCAAAAAAAGCATGCGGCATGGTAAAACGTCACCGCCCATTGTCTCTTGCAACATTACCTTCACCCTCCAACTATTCTCGAACAAACTTCTATCAAACAGGTAGCCATTTATAAGGTAAATTGAATGTTTAACAAACTCTCGTTCATGCACTTGTAATTCTAATTCATATCTATTATATTAACGCTATCTTATTTCGTGTCGGGTATCCCCCACTGACCCCATCGGCTTTCATTGTGACCAATGTATTATTATTCCAATAATGTTATAAATATTAGAGTTTGGATGGTTATTTGTTAATCAGTCACACCAGAACGGCTAAACGGAAAAGTTTATTGGCTGAAATAACACAAAGGATATATTGTATTCCAGAAAGAAATCAAGAATGCTAAATATAGCTTTAGCATTTATATTATTAGTAGGATACCTAATTAATATTTTTTTACCCTGGCGCAATTCTATTTTCAAATGATATGATTCACACATTAATTTTAAGGCAAAGATATCTGGATTAGTCTACAAGCTACCAGAAAAGGGAACCACCTCCAAATAAGTGCCGTTTCAGTGCAGAAAAGGGAGCAGTTCCTGCTTCCTTGCCTGCTACTATTCTTATGGTTGTCGTATCCGATACCAGCAGTGTCCGTTGTTGACCAACCTACCTCACTAATCTCACAATGGGGTGGGACAGATCATAGACAACTGCGAAATTCTAAAACGGGAATATTCATGCCTTAAAATTTCGTTCAAAATTTAAATCTTTTACCAACATGTAATATAATTCTATAATCTTAAATAGTCGATGGAAATCATAAATGGAAATGTCTTTGTTTATGGTTTACAGCGACGATCCTTGTTCTATTCTAGTGTATAGCTTCTTAAGTTCATGCTTGTACGTTACTGTCATTTATTATCTTTGTCAAAACCACTCGCGATCCCCCGTTTTAAGTCTAATTAATCTTAGTTTAAGGTAGAATTGGAGAGTTGTTATTGTTTTGTATATGTTTTGTTTATTAGTAAATAACTTTTTTTACAGTTATGTTTTATATCGTCGCCGTGTGTTAAACGGTGGTAATATATTAGTATGGAAAAGTGTATATAACTAGTGATATGATAAAGTAAGAGAGTGTTTTGTTTAAAAAATTATCATATATGTTGAGCTTTATTCGATGTTCGCGATGAGGGGGCGTGCAATGCCAAAACATTATTATCAATGAAAATGGCACATGACATATTGAATAAATGGTAATGTTCATATCCGTTGGTGTAACTTTCATTCACCTTACAACCACCTTTCACCGGAGATGTATTTAAAGTGCTAATACCTTTTTAACGTAGATAATATTTTATATTTATTTATATGTTTTTTTATGGATAGAATAATCATAGAATAATTTGGTTCATATAGCAATGGGTGTTATTTTGATGACTTTCTGATGGACGTTTAATACTACGTTTTATTAAGACAATATTCGAGTTAAACTGTAATTCTCGGTAGAGAAACAGGACTATGGACTAAAAATTTTAAAGAATACGTTTTTAATCTCATTAAAAATCTTGGAATCAAGTCTGATTTTTTAGAGATCAGGTTCGCCTGCTCCTATGGGAGAGCATACAAAGTGACAGAGCATGAGTAGGGACACTTGTATATTATTGACCTGATTAAGACACACACACACACACGCACACATACATATCTTCACGCTAGACCTAACAAGGACATTCAGATGAGTATGATATTTCGAATTCATACAGTTATCCCCACCAGACTTCTCACTAAGTCACGGATTTTTAAGCTCACCTATCCCAGCCAGTGGGGAGGTATTTCCATCGGGTCTATCCGATCTTCTACTTCTATTTCGATCTATGTATGGATACTTCAGAGATACAGGTAGATATAATCAATCCCTTTTGACACATCGCACAGACGCGCTACGACCTCTACGCCGTAGTAAAGATTTTTTAATTTAATCTAAAAGAGCTCCAGTTACTCGTTATAAGGAATAACGAGTAAGAAATAACGTTTTTATTTGACCAGTATTAATTAGATTTCCTTTGACAAATGGCTAATATATTAATTTGACTTTATGCAAAAGAAACAGTAGGTTTTAGAATTTTTAAAGAAAAATCTATGCTATCAAGCAATATCTAGAAGGACCATTGAAGCAAGTTGCTATAAGGATTACCTTTTATTGTCTGTATAGCATAATACATATACATATATACGTATACCTACGTAAGGTCGCTCTCTAGCGTACGCTGTTTCCAACTGAATTGCTAGGAAACCGTAACTAAGACTGATGTAAATGCAACGCATTGAAACAAATAAATTATTTTTTGTGTTTATTATGTCGCAAAATGTCGCATCGCGGCGTATCGTGGCAACGTCGCAGACAGGGTACAAAGGATACTGGAAAATGCAATTTGTAATATAACTTAATTTATGGGCTGGGGTTATATTCATATTTAGAGCGCTATGAATCGCCAGTGTTATTTCAGTTCATACTTATAGTGTAAGCAGTTAAGATGTCAGGTAAGTCCTAATAGAATTATTATTTGCACTCCTATTAAAATGAGGAATGTTGTTAAGGTACTAATGATTGTCAATACAGGTTGTCTCGGAAAATAGAACAGTAGTCTGCTAGAAGTTATACATACATACATATAATCACGCCTCTTTCCCTTAGGGGTAGGCAGAGACCACTGAAAGAAAAGAGAAGGAAGAAAGAAAGAAAAGAAGAAAGAAAGAAGTAATAGGGTGTTGTAAATGTGTCCTCATGACGACACAATGAATCAAATAGCTTGAAAGAGAAAGAGTAAGTGATATTCACTCTGAAACATGGTTTTTATTCAGAAACTATTAATAAAATAGTTAATTACATACATACATATACATATCATCACGCCAGGTCCCTAACGTGGTAGGCAGAGAGTATAGAGCGCCAGTTCTCTCTAGACTTACATACCTCTTTCGCTTCGTCCACATTCATCAGTCTCTTCATACATGCTCGTCGGTTTCGAGTACTCTTAACGTTCCCGTCCTTGAGCGTCCGTTCGATTTGATCCAGGTAGTTGGAACGTGGCCTTCCTCTGCCTCTTCTTTTTCAATAATTAATTTTCAATAATTTAATGTAATGAGTTCAATAATTAATTACATTTATTTATATTTTAAATTACATTTTACTAATAATTAAATTAGTAGGCTATATGTCCTCCGTGGTGGTCGAGTGGTACGTGTAGTTGCCTTCAATACAAAGATTGCTAGTTCAAGTTCCGACTGTACATATGTGTTTTGCTAAACTGAAGTACAGTGATTATTCTCACAGAGAATTCTCAAAGGAAAACATCGAGAGCAAACCTGCATACAAAATGGCTAAATTCAAGGGCCTATGTATAGTCGTGCCTGAGTACCGGCGATGGTCTCGCCATCCGTCACGTCGACGCTTAAATATATCTGTGGCAGAAGGTAGGTGAGTGGGAAGGCGTGAAGAGAAATATATTTTAAAACAATGAATTATTACGAATATTGGTATTTTTTATATCTATTATACAAACTGCAATGAATATGTTACTAAAAGGTTTCGAATATATGTAATACAGGCAGATGCAGTAAGAAGTATACATTCGATGCTCAGCCTTACCTGCATCAAGTATTAGTAACAAAGAGGAACATAATTATATGGTACGATTATATGATATGGTTAATATATAATATTCAGCAGCAATTTATATTGAAAATTAAACCAATTGCTTCAATAAAAAAAATAGGTTTCAACACGATTACAATCCCACACAAATTGACCTGTAACCAAAATTAGTTTCTACTATGATTAAAGAGCTTTGAACAATTAGACCAGACGGCGGCTTAAATAAAACTAAAATAGATATAAGTGCGTATGTGTATTTATAAAAAAAAGACCCCAATTATGAATAAAAGCAGTGGCCGAGTGGCATGCCACATAAAGATAGTAAGTTCCATTCCCGACTGTACCGTTGAGTTTTTCTGAACTTAAGTACACTTCATAGTCACACCATGAGCTTTACAATGAAGGAAAACATCGAGAGGAAACCTAGATACGTTTTTAAAGAAATTCAAAGACGTGTGTAGTCGTGCCAGAGAAACGGCGATGGACTCGCCATTTGTCACATGGCATCTAAGATATATCTCCAGCGGAAAGTGGGTGCGTGGGTACTGACTGCACACCTCTGCCTATCGCTTCGAGGACCCTTGTGGGGAGGCGTGAAGATATATATATATATATATATATATATATATATATATATATATATATATATATATATATATATATATATATATATATATGTATATACTATGAATAACAGGTTAAACTTGTACCTGTATTCCTTCTCGCTTTCACTATTTGAAATTAGCTCGATTCATGTCTGCAACTAACCAGAGCCTAATTACGTATGTGCATTACCAAGTGGCTCGTTATTCACTCGCGTGACTAGCAGTTCCTTGATCAGTCAACGTGTTCACGAAAATGGGGTACTGTAATTACCAATACAACCCCAGTGAGTTACGCTATAGGCAAAGCGTTTAGTTTCGTTTGTGTTTTGACATATTTAAAAGAAGCATGTATGAACGTGAGGCATACTGTATCCAGTGTATCTTTCGACCTCTCAGGAATCAGAAAATCTAGCTTCTTTTATCTTGACAGTATAGCTTCGGATATCACATCATAGTGTAGTAACACACTTTTTCGCCCGAGTTATATTTAGTTGCCAGATGGCGTTTCCATCGCCGTTTCTGAATTACTATCAT
Organism: Drepana falcataria; assembly: GCA_945859725.1. NCBI lineage: Eukaryota > Metazoa > Arthropoda > Insecta > Lepidoptera > Drepanidae > Drepana > Drepana falcataria. The sequence goes on along the minus strand of OX243923.1, from coordinate 3,475,274 downwards.
CTATACGTCTTTGAATCTTTTAAACAAATACAGGCCTCAATATTTTCCTTCTCTGTAAAGCTCGTGGTGTGATTAATTATTGTATCTAAGTTCAGAAAAAAATGGTATAGTCGAGATCGGAGGCTACATACATCTCGCACCTCTCAGCCACCGCGGCTCTAACGTCCGTTCAGTAGTAGTTAAAAAAACTTACAAAATATCAAGAAAACTACAAAAATATACCTACTATATATATTAAAGTAGTATATATATATGAAAGTAGTATATACTTATTAAAGTATATAATAAAGTAGTAAAGTAAATAGAGACACTCGAGGTGATGGTTTTAATTTAAATTAGATAATCATTTCTTGATAATTTTTTTGATAGCCTAGACAGCCTTTTTACTTTCCAAAATGACGTAGGCTGTGGCATCCGCCCTAGGTGCCGCCCCAACTTTCTAAGTAATGGAGCAAGTATATATGTACATAGTTACATATCGTAGGCACGTTATATCTAGTATCGTAAAATCAAATCGGGGCCGTTAACATTTCAATTTGGCAATGTGAAGAGATAAAACATTCTATAGACCGATGGCGTGTCTTGGCAAATAGTTTTCGATACACCTTAGTAGGCAATACCGTCAATCTACTAAGGTGTCTACGTGCTACGTGTTGTATGTAGAGTAACATAGTTGGCCCAGTTGGTGTCCAGACCGTGCTGCAATGACGACCTACGCTGACGATCTTGAGCACACATCTATTTACAAACGTGATATTAACGGTATTTCAAAATAACTCTACTTACTATGTAATCTGATGCGGAAGTTTGTGAATGTGGGAATTAATTATGTGTGTATGAAGTGCTGCTTTCACGCCAAAGCGACTGAGCGTATTATGATTTTTTTAATACCTATATAAGTTGTTACCATGAATTTTACATAGGCCATATGTTCTAGTGATAAATCAATTATAATTACACGTACATTTTTAAGAGTTCCTATTTTTGAAAAAAGACGAATGTTTATTTCCTTTCATTATTTTTTTTACCAGTTTCAAAATTAGTATATAACCAGGAATTGCAAGAAATCATATTATTGTAATCGCCTACTATTTGTATCCACTGGGGTACACACCGGAAAGTACATTTGACCATCAGTCATTCAAGGGAACGAAAGGATAGATTTATAGACATAATTTTCCAACATTTCTCCTTTAAGTAAATATTCTCTTTCTTGTACCATAACTGCAGGAGAGGCCGCAAGGCGACCGCGGCAATAAGTTACTCTATAACCCCTTAGTGCGAGATCAGTTTATTTATAAATGTTTCTTTTCCTTCGACGTCTCTTTAGACGATGAAGACAGGTGAGCTTGTTTATAGATCTGGGTTATTATAGCAACTTTTCAATTGCTTCATAGATAGTGAAGAAAGCGATGGAGAAGCAGGGCTTGGTAATTTGAATCGTCTGATAGTGCGACCCCCTGGACAGAGCGGGAAGGCCAAACGAGGGCAGTTGTGTTTCGACGCAGCCTTCGAGTGCGGTAACCTGGGCCGAGCAGACCATATTTCGGAGATAGAGTACGACCTATTCGTCAGACCAGATACGTGTAGGCCCAGGGCTAGGTTCTGGTTTAATTTTACGGTGGAGAATGTTAAGCAAGATCAGGTATACTATTATGACGTCCTTAGCAAACGCTATATCTTTGAAAAAATGTTGGAGAATTCCTATATAAAAAAGTGATCTCCAATTTGTTTTTATTTCGCAGCGGGTAATATTCAACATTGTTAATTTGGGCAAAGAAATGATTCTATACAACACTGATATGACACCTTTAGTGCGATCTACTTCGCGGCAAAAGTGGTAAGGGCCTTAGATTTAATGTTCAGAATATTTTAATTTTAAACATGGAGAATCAAATAGTGTTGTCGATCAAAATTAAGTTTTCATCTTATATCATATGTCATAAAGTATAAGTTGGTCATATAAAGTGCCCCTTGTGAATTGTAGGTACCGCTGTAGGCACTACGCGACTGCATCATATTCAAAACGAAAGTAAAGATTGTAAACTGCAAAGTATCAAATAGACCAGGCAACTATATCTAACATTAAATGACAATCATTTCACAGGCAGAGGCTTCCACGACGCCTGATGTTCTACCACCGCTCTGTAGTTCACCGTGGCCGCAAGATCCTGAGCATGGCATTTGCCTTCGACCGCGAGGAAGACGTGTATCAGTTTAGTGCAGCCGCTCCGTACTCGTACACAAGGTTGCAGAAATATCTGGCGCTTTGGGAGAAAAAGGCACAGTCGTTTGCCACAAGGAAATCTATTGCACAGACCACGGTGAGATTTCCCTACTGCAATTATCGCGAATAAAATATTGTGTTTCTCTTTTTTACTTATGTAAATGGTGTCACCATCATTAAATATCGTCATCATATATGTACACTGACTGACTCACGGGGTAAGCAAAGTTAAGCGCCAGTTTTGTCTAGACCTCTCGCTTCATCCATATTCATCAGTCTCTTCATACATGCTCACCGATTCAAATATAATAAATATCATATAAGGAATAAAATGTAGACTTACAAACTGAGGGCTAGGTCCTACGGTAAGTTTGATACAAAGGCACAAACAATCGTGTTTTCGCGTCTTCCCGATGAGGTAAGCAGAAGTCTAGCAACACCCTGCAGATATATTTGGACGCCAACGGGAGAAAAAAAGCTATTTGTCGTGCCGACGTAGTCAAGGAGTAAATCCTGCCTTGCAAAGTGTTTGCAGTTTTTGTAAGAAATAAATTTAATGGGCGGCACCAACACAAAACGGAAACTTGACTATTAACTTTATATTTTTTGCTTTTTTGACTTTATATTAAGATGTAATTTATTTAAAAAGTTCTTTTTTCTTTATTCTTTGTGTAAATATATTAATTACATTCTAACGGATTGATACATAAGTTTTATAAGTAATATAAAATACGTACCTACAGTAAGCTCCAGTTGTAAAACTTATTTATTCACGTTTCAGCAAAAACGTCGGATTGAGCATATTGTAATTGGTGAAATGGACTCAGAAGCTAAAGAAAATAAGGACGAACAAGTAAAGGCCAAATTAGGTGGATCTAAGAAACGAGTAGTTTTAATCATAGCTAGATCGCATGGAGGCGAACCTCCGTCGTCCTTTATATGCCAAGGTACATGGTAAGCCTTAATATGATAAAATAGTTAGATAACATAATAATAAAAATTATAATAGCCGTGGAGGCCGAGCGGTTCGAATCTGTAGCACAAATATTGCGTGTTTGAATCCTAACTGTACCAACGAGTTTTTCTAAACCTAAGTAAAGTGATTAGTTACACGTGCTTAACGGGTAAGGAAAACATCGAAGAGGAAGCCTGCATACGTTTGAGAAGAAATTCAAATACACATGAATAGTCGTGCTTATATATATGTATGTATATCCTGGGGTCCAATCCCATAGATAAAACACTATCCGGTCACGCTCACGCTATCCATTGCATGGCAATGAGATAACTTTTTCCGCACTTAATTGTGCCCGTTTGTGCACGGATTCGGTAGACACCTTCCGATAAATTGCCAACAGATGCCAAGTAGCTTCCGAAGAATAACAACTTTCCTTTGCTCAAGTATCAAAATAATTAATATGTTACGGCGTTTTAACTGAAAAGTTTTACTGCATTGGATTAATTTATAAATATAAATATATAAATTATAAAATACATAAATTATTGTTATAATATAAGGATGACTGTTACTATTCTACAAGTAGGTATAAGCAGTTTTGACTTCAACCGAATATTCTACTCACTCCTGTCCCTCCAGGTTTTCTGGATTATATTGTGAGTTCCTCGGAGAAGGCTAAGGCGTTGCGTGAATGTATCGTGTTGCAGGTAAGAAAAATTATACCTACTGATATAAAAATATAAATATGATGAAAATCAATCTTGTTAAATTTAGTTCAATCGCTAAACAATATCCTCACGCCTTACCACAAGGATCCCGACGGGGTAGGCAGAGTTGTATAGGTAGTAGGTACCCACATTACAAATAATTAGTTCAGTCGAGATGTGAACTTGCAATAATTTGTGTTAAAGGCACTAGGACCACATGGCCACCATGAATTACTGCCAATTCCAAGAATTAAGGCCTCTCAGGACTGGAAACGCCAAAAACTTCCCGATTTGTATCATGACATTATGTATTTCCCATTTTAACGGAGGATCCATTGATCCACTTGGTGGTGGTGGTGGTGATCAATCATTGGTGAAACCATTGTTTCAGTAAGATTTATCTACTACCGACATGTTATTATATATTATTTTGTGATTTTTTTCACCCAAATCCTTTATCATGAAGAGTCCTTACAGGTAATTCCAATGCTAAACCCCGATGGAGTATTTTTAGGAAACCAGCGTTCTGACCTATTGGGCTCGGATTTAAATCGATCTTGGAACGCAGCCACTAGCTTTGCGCATCCGGCTCTCATCGCAGTCAATGACATATTGGGGAAACTTGGCGCAGAAAAGGTAGTTTACTCTTTAACGATGGTACTTTACTTACTAGTTTCAAGTTTTATTTCTAAGTTATCCTTTATTTATAAAATCCATGCAATAAAGGATGCGTTAGAAAGAAAACCTAAGTCTAACCCTACCCCAAGTCGTCTGACCAGCGTCGTCACATTTAAGGCAGGCCGAAGTCAGTAGTGTCTGCATCCGAACCTGACGCCGGTCGTAGTAATCTCTACTAGGTAGAAGGACGAGAGTAGCCATCTGAAGTTCTATGCCCAGTTTCTGGACATGAACGTGAAAATGCATTCATGCACTAAAAATGTGCCTATGCAGATAACCGCTGCGAACGTGGCTTGCAATAAAACATTACACCATAACAAGCACAGTAGGTAGGTACTTATTTGTATGTAACAAAATTTTACATATATTTTGACCGGCAGCTTTAACCAGTGAGTACTGATCGGCAATGCAAAATGCTTGTTCATGTAGGTACTACATACATCCTCACGCCTTCCCATAAGGGACCCGACCCGACCGCAGAGGTGTATGGGTAGGCCGCACACCCACTTTCCGCCAGAGGTATATAGATAAACTGTCATAAAGCTTGAACTATTGATAGTTCACAAACTAAATCTTGCCTCCCACAAAAAAACCTTTGTAATACACAACTGTAATAGTTTTGTATTGCATTTCATTACGTTACTCAACTAGAGCCCCAGCAGCGGAGTTGTTTAAAGTCACTTGGAATGTCAAGATTGCAAGTTCAAGCCCCGCGATCTTTACATTCCAATGAGATTTAGAATTAAGTTTTAACAGTGATTTATCACACCACGAGCTTAATGAAAAAATTAAACACCGTTAGGAAACCTGAACACATTTATAAAATCGTTTAGGTACGAGACGGCGACAGATTTACATGTTTATTCGTAAATAACTTCTAGAGAGCTATCTTCTATTTAACTACCATCTTACGCTAGGCAGATCCTTGTGGAACGCAACGTTTTGCTAAAGCTTATTTGTTTTTTTTTTCGTTGTAATTTTTCAGTCAGTCCATCTGGACTTCATAATTGATCTACACGCTGACCTCAGTCACGAAGGTGTATTCGTCCGGGGAAATTCTTACGATGACGTCTACAGGTGATAACTTACAACGCCTGCACAAAGCTTTCATCAAGCTAACTTTATCCGGGTATTTCCAAGTTAGTTACCCAACGCGAAAGAAGCCTTTAAACCTTTACAAATTGCCAACCTTTATTATTACAAAAGGCTTTGACGTAGACTACTTCATATTTTGCCAACTTACGTACCTAATGCAAGACGAAATATACTTAGTCTTGATTAAATTTTAACTATAATTAATTATGACAGCCTGCTCTAGTGGTTAGAGGTCCTCACTGCAAAACTTGAGGGTTCGAATCCCGTTGAGGGCAGATATTTGTGTGATGAACACGAGTATTTGTACCTTAGTCTTGGATATCCTATGTATTTATATTTATATCTATCTATATAAGTAAATATGTATCTCGTTATCTAGTTACCATAACACAAGCTTTGCTTAATTTGGGACTTTGTCAATTCGTGTGGAATTGTCCCAAGGTATTTATTTATTATTGCAACACAAAAACATATTCATCTTGATTTGATTGCAGGTTTGAACGTCATGCAGTGCTTCCAAAGTTTTTAGCATCTCGAGTAGAGGCATGGAAACCTGATTCGTGTTTTTATAATGCGGACCCCGCCGTTGCTGGAAGCGCTCGTCGTGGTCTCCCCACTGGCACCACAGATGCTTACACGCTACTAGCATCATTGGGAGGCAGAAAACTGACTGCCAGGGGCCCGTACATACATTACACTGAAGATGCTTGTATCCTTTTTATATTAATACCGAGATCATTTCAATTTCAACTTCAACTTTTGTTTCTTACATGACCAAATTCATCACGAAATGTAGCCCCATACTAGGACTTCCGCGAAAAATAGTTACCTTTATTTTTAACTATGGGCTTAACAGGGTTGATAAGATGCAACCCAAAAAGCAACTGCGTTTTATATCCTTAACAAATGTACTTTAGATGCCAAAATAGGCCGATCCCTCGTAAAAGCCCTCTGCGAGTATTACAGACACGTAGGCGTGATTCCGCCCCGTATTGGAAAAGGCAAGAAGAAAGATTCACGAAGCAGGCGCCGACGAAGAAGACCGGTTACGGAACGTGACAGGTGGTATTCGTCTAGTGACGTTGTTTTTATTATCCATAATTAAGAAGGGATATTTTCATCATGGAATTTAACACAATACCTAAGAGTTTTCTTTAATTTTCTCCGCATTTATCAAACTTAAAGCTGACGTTTTAAATTTTGAAGATCACCAAGTTCATCGCCGGAAAGGCGTGTCTTGCCCGCTAAGATTCTGTCGCCGCCGCTGTTGCTCGCCTCACCGCCAGCTCTGAGAGCCCTGCCTCCACGCACCACCAGGCTCCTTTCACTACGGCCCAGACCTCGCACTGTGCTGGACACCGAGCACATTTTACCCATCGTTACTGGTGAACATATATGAATGAATACCTTGTCTTTCTTATAAAACTGAAGTTACCGATGCACCAAATGATCAAATAAAGCAAAATTGCTTGAAATTAAAAAAGGTATTCTCTTGTCGTATCGTAAGGAAACCTGCATACGTTTGAGATATTCAAAAACATGTAATGTACTTACCTATAAGACGGCGAAGGACTGCATCTGATATGTCGACACTTAACTAAATATATATCCGACGAAAAGAGGGACTTGTTACTCGACTGCAAACACCTTTAGGGGTATTTGAGGGAAGGTGTGGAGATGCAATAGTGTTTGATCATTAGGTAAAGCAGTGAGGACGCCGCGTCTAGCGGTGGTGGACATGAGCGCGTGTGTCCGCACGGCGCCCGGGCTGGCGGGTCGTGGCGGGCCGGGCCGGCTGGCGAGGCCGCCGAGGCCTTCGCACGCTCGCTTCACCAGCGACGAGTATGATACACACGACTCCGATTCAAATTAAAACCTCGGCTTAATACATACAAAGACTAAGGTTGTTACCCAAGCACATTTTTTTCGTATACATCACCGAATTTATGTACTTATACATTTTATTAATCTCATGTTTACCGTTTAGATATATTAAAGCAATGAAACAAATATGTATTTTATTGAAACGTATAATGTCCAAGCTTTTCATATTTACAACCACTAATATCTAATCTTTCAGTCATCCTTTCTTAGAACAAATCTTATTGAACACTATTAATTATCACTACAAAATCATCAATCATAATTAACGGCAAATGAAAAACGCGACTGAGTATCGTCATCGAGATTTATTATATCTGAACATATTTTTATTTATTTTTATACAAATTTTGGTATTGACGTTAACATTTCGACTCCATCATCTATAAACATACGCGTACTAAAGAGGTCAGAGGAGCATCACAAAATCGATACATTCGGAGAGACGATAGGTAGAGAAGCGCGGGCGCCCCGCGAATAGTCCAGCGAAGCAGCGCCGGCCGCGAAGCACCTCTCCTAATAAATATCTTTGGCATGAACCGAACAGCTCGCCGACAATTCACACGCGATTGCACTAACAACCGATAGTTATTGCTTCGATGCCAAACAGAGGTCGCCGGCGGGTGCGCGGCGTCAGTGGGGGCGCGCGGCGCGTCATTCCCACGTGTTGTCCTCGTCCTCCGACATGGTGACCAGCCGCAGCGCGTCGGCGGGGGCCCGCGGCGCCGCGCCCGCCGCCCGGGGACCCCCCGCCGCGCCCGCCCCCCGCGCCGCGCCCGCCATGCCCCCCGCCCCGCCGCCGCTGCTACCACCCCCACCGCCGCCGCCACCGCGAGCCGCTCGTTTCTGTCTCAGCAGCTCCTCGTCAGCAGCCGTCAACGGCTTGCGGAACTCATACACTAACGGGAAAATACGCTCCACAGCAGACTGAACGTCATTCACGCTCCGAGCTGCAACAACACCATACAGATAACTAACTATTGATTTGTTGTACGAACGTTGTCCTAGAGGGCGATATGAATAATAAGCTGTCATTATTACATCTAGTATTGCTCCATTAGATCCCGTATGAACATGCACAACAAAAAGCGGCTATGGCTTGTTCCTGTCCGATTACGATATTTACCTTTCACTGGTGAAGTGTAAATAAATACAATATAAATTTAAATTTGACACCGATTTTAGAATGTGTAACAATTATAAGACGAGCTATCATTTATTCAGCTGACAATATTGTTCCTGTTCACATGACTAGCTTTGTTCCAAGGTTTCATACGTTGGATGCTGTACCGTCGTGGGGTGTTAATAGGTCGATAAAAAAATTTCAAGGTTTTGATAATATCATAAAATTCATACCGTTCATTCGAAATAATTATAAAACCCAACTAGAAACAAGCAGAGTTGGTAATAGGTGTCATGCACATATTATTAATATGTAGGTATATGTAATTAATGTTTTAATAAACACACCTGTGATGGTCACACCTCCCGTGGAAAATATCTTTAGTGTGGCTTTAGGATTGTATAACTTATATGTAACACCTGGGTGAAGTTCTGGTTCATAGCTGCAATGTGAAAAGATTCATATCAACATTGTCTCATTTACATACAATGGGTATCCAATCCCCATACATTATCTACTTATACATTATCCATGTAAAATTATTAGACTTTTTTTTTATACATTGTGCTCAGACCTGAATTAATTTATATATGAATAACAAGAATAAATAAATTATCTATTACATGATTTTTGTGATACATCTATCAGTCTAGAGAAAACTTTTTCTCTCTGACTAGCCTGTGAGGGAGTCTGAAGGGATTTTGATAAATAAAATAAATAAATATCCTCACGCCTTCCCACAAGGGTCCCCGAAGGGGTAGGCAGAGGTGTATGGGTAATACCCACACACCCACTTTCCGCCAGAGGTATATTAGGTGCCAACGTGACAGATGGCGAGTCCATCGCCGTTACTCAAGCACGACTATACATACGCCTTTGAATTTCTTCTCAGACGTATGCAGGTTTCCTCACGATGTTTTCCTTCACCGTAAAGCTCGTGGTGTGACTAATCACTGTACTTAAGTTCAGAAAAACTCATTGGTACAGTCGGGATTCGAACTTGCGACCTTTGTGTCGCAGGCAACTGCTCGAACCACTCGGCCACCACGGCTTTTTTTTAACCTTACAATATATATGATTTATTATAAAGATACTAGCAGACCCGGCCACGCGTTGCTGTGGCTAAGGTTTTTACACGCTTTATATTAGCTTCACCTGTATGTATGTATGTATGTATGTATGTATGTATGTAACCGACCCCTTTGAGCTCGATTTTGACCCACTTTAAACGGCCAGATTTCGTTCAAACTTTGTAGATTTATCGAGGACCGATGACAATACACTAATAACTAAAAAGAATAAATAGAAAATAAATAATAGTTTAAAAAAAACTAAAAAACACGCTTTTTATAGAAAACCCAACTAAAAAATAGAAAATAAATTTCGATAATATCTTTATAATCACTCTACTCATATCTGACAATAAAATATTTATAACTATTGACACCTTGCACCCCACGCTTTTTAAGATATTATCGAAATTTATTTTCTATTTTTTAGTTCGGTTTTCTATAAAAAGCGTGTTTTTTAGTTTTTTTTAAACTATTTTATTATATTACATTATAAATTAATATCATGCAAAAAATAATGTTTTGACCAAGTTTCATACCTATGGAAGCAATAGTTGAAAACCTTTTTTATTTTTATTTAACCCCCGCGTTCTACTTTGTGGGTGGAGTTTCATAAAATCCATAAAAGCTTAGCTGACCTCTACACTGCTACTATATAGAACACTTGAGACCCGCCCGGGCATCTTATGGGCAGTAGAGCATATAATGCCTGAATGTTATTTCACTTGTAGGGTCACATTGCTCATTACAACCAATTTCCTCAAAACCCTAACAAATAATGCACCTAAACCATCACTATGAATATATCTGCCTATTGATGAAAACCATATAAAAATCTTCTCAATAGTTTTTGAGTTTATGGCTAAAAGACAAATATGTAATATGTGCGGGTACAATTTAGTTCATTACTCTATGTATTGTGTGTAATGGTATGTGCAAGAGGAATGATCTCCATGCGAGATCATTCCTCTTGCGCGAGTCCGTTATCTTGTTTTAAACCATTATATCCTGTCCATATATGCAGCAGACACAATGTTGATAAGTTATATATAGGTAACTGAAATTTATTTGACCTCATTTAGATTCTTTACAATATAAGTTTGGCTTAAAGCCAAGTTTAGTGTTTAATGCAAGAACTTTGTATCTTACCTAGAATAAATAGTAATTTTCTATGTATAATATACTATATTAAAAAATATAATATAAGTCATATTATATTGAATGTATAACACAAAGAAAGAACCAATTTGATGTTTCTAGTAACTTCCATTGTTAACAAGATGCAGTATTTTTATTGTTGTTAGGCATATTGTAGAGGAATAAAACTATCTTGTGATGAAAGCTCAATAGTAGGGAATAATAAAGAGATACTGCCAATGGCAAATGAAGGTTCATCAGTGGAAGATCAAGGAGCCATAGAATATGCATAATTTATAAAGACATTTCATACCATACATAATATGCATATAGCATAGATATATCTGCGGCAAATAAATTTTTACACGCTTCACCTCAATTAAATACAAAACTTTTTGTCAATACAAGACATATTGAGAGGTAAATGAACTAATCTATCTCCATTCTATTTTAAAAGTCTACTCTATTATCTTTGTGTTGTTGTTATTAAATGTGTTGTGTATAAAATATGTGTAGGTTAATATGAATATGCAATGGTTTTTATATACATAAGCATACATTTTGTGAAACACAGTGAAATAGAATAGTATGCACTTACTCTGCCTCTCTGTATCTCTTGGAGAAAGATATGATCCTTATGCCGAAAGGCATTCGACACGTTCCTAACACATTGACTACTCGGAAGTTCTGAAAGCGCACGTGGAAGCCTAGCTTCTGAAGAGCGCGTGCGTAGCGGCGGGCAGCCACCTTGGCCTGGTCCTCACTGGTCGCGCCCGTGCAGGTCACGCGACCCGACGACCAGATCGATGCCGTAGTATACGGTCGTCGCAGCTTCATAGTCACCATTCCGTTCTCGCGGTGGAACTCAACGTTAACACCATTCAATGCAATCTGTCTCAAGTTCAGGTGGCACTTAACACTAAAACTGCACACAACATTGTTTATCATGATGTCTATTTCGGGAGTTTCCTCTTCTTCTTCAACGGCAGCCTGTGGTTCCGCGGCCGAGGCGGCCTGGCCGAGCTGCGGCGGAGGGTCGCCGGCCGCGCCCGCCTCGCAGTACTCGTGGTCGGGCACCATATGGCTGGGAACGCTGTGCGACATGCCATGGTTGGGCATGTGGTTACCTTTGCTCAACTCTTTAATGCCATTCTCTTGAATGAGCGTAGCCATGACCGCCCCACCTCACTGGAAATATAATATATCATATAGTGGAGGGACCTTATAGGTATGTAAATGATACTTCAGAGTGATAAAAAATATTAAATAACTGTTGTTACTGCATCTTAAGTTAAGAATGACACACTATGAGCTTTTTAAATGGGCGATAAACACTGAGATAACTTTCATAATATGTGAGAAGAAATTCAAAGATATTTGTGCGCTTTTGAAGATCTTGAGAAACTATGACAGGCATCTTATATGTTGGCACCGAATTATATATCCCCGTCGAAATAAGGGTGCTGTCACACCACTCCCTGCCTCTTTATATCACAAAGTGTGGCATACTATGTAATGTATTCATATATTGAACTTGGTGGAACAATCAAAATCATTTAGATGTTTAGACATAAAATAATGCATTTGAAATTTGTCCACAAGAGTGGATGTTGACTAATATCTTCAATTTACTGAAGATGAGATAACACATATGTACTATATTTATTCTAATCGGAGAAATTTCATTGAATCAAATACATATTATTTAAAATTACTAGGTCTTTGATACATCTCAACAGTAAGTAATTTAAAATTTAATCAAACATTGATTATAAACATTGAGGATAAGAAATATGTGTGTGTAGCTGTTATCGTCAGTCTCTAACAGTAAACCATAAAGAGGAGTTTATTGAAAATTGTTGATTGCACAACAATGGCCAGAGGCGCTAAACACACATGAAACAATGAAAACATACTACACCAAGTATAGCTTTAACCATAATTATGCAAGCCAGTTTCTACAATTTCTCTACTTTGAAATCTGTCACAAACCAAAATATGCCAAGATAAAACCAGTCAATTTAGAAAGTTACTAAAATGTGTTAAAGGATGCATAGCTGTATTCAAAAGTAATATATTTGTGTATCTCATTCATTGTTATCATTTATAATTTAATATTAAAATTTAAATAACAAAAACTTAAATTATGTAACATTTCATCTTAAGAATGCCTTAAGATTATTATTATTTAAAAAAATATTTAAATTAGACTAATTATTTATTCAGACAATTTGATAATTGCCTACATAATCTTTTCTTTTGTGGCACACCTAAAACTAAAGCTAGCTAAACTGAGGAGCCTACCTAAACCCTACCCACAAGGTTTCTATATTTCATAAAAATATTAAGCACAATAAGTTACAACATGGCCATCAAATGTCAAAAAAATTTAACATTTTGATTTGATAAGATATATTGCTAACAATCAGATTAAATTGTATCATCTCAAGAGTTCAGTAAAATCACCACAGATTCTGCACAAAGAAAAGCTATACATAGTTGAGTACACCCCTTTTGAAAAACTTAATAGAGTACACGAGAATAAATACAAAATATTACACAGGCTTGGTTGAAGTAAATTAACCAATGGAGTTCAGGCCCACACGAAAATATCTAAGATTAAATGAAGGGGCACAGTTATGATTTAGGCCATTTCCCACAGCACGGCGCGGCGCGACATGTCACTCGCACAGCTGACTGTCGGACGGTCTCCGCCCGCGCGTCTCGCCCCTCCCTGTCTCACCCTACGCCCTCTACATCCTGCGCCCTGCGCCTAGATCTGTTTGTACTGAACTGCACATACACGTGCCCTGTTAAACCACCTATAGACCTCTGGCGTAATGCGCTTTGGTTACCGACATAGCAACACCTCGTCCAACCAGCCTCAACCGCGACCGATAGTGTCGTTGCGACTTCTTTCAATGCGTTCTTAAAAATTTTCAAAGACAAAGACTAGTATTATTGTCATTTCTGCTCTTCGATAAGCAATAACACTTAATTATGTTAGAGTCTGCAGTTATTGACCCCGTAACGACCTGAACCACACGTGATTTCGTAGTACAAAGAAAATACATTTTCTCAGTCCTGCGTAGCAAAATATCATGTGTTCAACTTTTTCATAGTCATCCTGACATACATGACATTCAGGATAACCTGGATATGAATACTCAAGGAACTATAAATAAGCAAAATAACACCAGGGTGAACTTGAACCAAAATGGGGCACAGACTGAGGCTTCATTTGCAACTCTTTATTGAATAATCAGAGGGGGTTCATCGAGGATAATAAGATATTAACTGCATAGAGAGTTTAGGCATGTAACTTAAGAAACTATTTACCTGATGAAAGTGATATTTGTCACAATTATTTTTACACTACCAACGAAGTAATAATTTTCATCGCAAAACTGCTAGTCCAGACTGAAGATTATGGCCACACGATGGATTTCACAGTCTTATGGTGAAAGAAACTCAAAAAATAAGATAAATAAGAACGTAAAACTGTAATCAATGTTTGCAATTCGTTAAAACGCGATATTCAAGAACATAAGCACATCCTGCCTAGCACCGCCATATTCCATTCGAACGAATGGTGAATGAGTGGATTGGATTGGTTTGCAGTGTTCCCAACTCTCAAAAATGTATCCCCCTAAAGCCTCAGCCAAAACCCCTAAAATAAACCAATAAAATCCCTACATTACTAGGGAAATCCCCCTAAAAAATTTTGTACATTAATATTACATTAAAAATAATCCACATCAATTGGTCAAAATCAAAAATTCAAACAATAGGTAATCCCGCGAAGCCAGATCACGCAAACACAATTTGGTACCACGAAGCTCGATTACCTGAACATAATTTGGTGCTTCGAAGCCTGATATCTGATCACTATTATAATTTATATAAATTATAATATAATTTTAATGCTTGACTTTCAGATGAACGTGAAGATTAAACAGTTAAAATAATTAGTAACGACACATTATAATTCACGTTTTATTTACTCGTACTGACAGACTGACTAGATGACAACAATAAATATGATTGGCTACAGTTACAGTAGTTCTATCTCAATTTTCTGATGAAACATTAACAAGAGCAAAAAAGACAAAGACAAGCGTAAATTTAGAGAGCGTTTACCGTACACATTTATTTTGCTTAACATGGCATTTGAAAAAAATAAATATTTGAAAATCCCCAAAAATACCCCTAAAAATATAACACCCCCAAAAAAATCCCATTCCACTTTTTCCCCCGTAAATTTGGGGGGAAAACCCCTAAGTTGGTAACCCTGTTGGTTTGGGTGGTTACTTACTAACACAGATTAGCATTGGATAATTGTATAAACATATCTACTCTGTCTTTATTGCATAAAAGATTCAATTCACCCACAAACTATGTAAAAGATAGAGGTGGTACCCGTTGAGCTTTTATTATCCGTTCGTCATTCGAACGGATAATAAAATTTTATTTAATAACGCGCACTATTTTGATGTTGCGATTGATCGGTTGGATTTGAACCAAACCACTTTTTGTTCAGAAGTATGTGTACATATATTATTGTTGTAGTGTACAATTTTAATAGACTACCATTGCGTATGATATATCCAAGAGATAAATCCTCATAGGTAAAGAAGTTTGTCCTAATTATTTATATAGTACAAAACATGATAATTATGTACGCTTAACTTGTAAGGCAAACGTTGTCTATGAAAGTCTTCAGGACCTTTTTTATTTACTATGGTAAATGAATCCTCCCCAGCCTTGAACTCAAACTACCAGTGTCAGTGTCTCAATAGTCTAGTCCAAAGATTACAATGTATGTCTAGTCTATTTATGTATGCAAGCAGCAAAGACTACTATTTAATACTTGCAAGCTCAGAGCAACTTGCAAGCAGCTTGTCCAGCTTGATTCTGTGGCCAAGCCACGTTCTAAAACTAAATAGGTAGAACATATTTTGTCTAGGTATGGCCACTGAAAGCCTACGTTAGTTATTTTATAAGACAAAATTTTCTATAATTACATGAAAATAGTTTTTGTAAAAATAAACATGATTTATTTAAAAATTTAATAAAAAACCTGAAGAAAATAATGTGTTAGCAATTATGCTAACACATTATTTTAAGAATAATACGCACAAGTTAGACTAATGTCTAACTGGTGCGTATTATTATTAAAGTTTGTAATTTAATAAACTATTCATAACCCTGACTGCACTACATCTGATGTCACTATCTATCTATGATCGCCAGACTTTTTTTACTGACACTACTTCAGAGTGATATGCGCCATTGCGAACTTCGACTCGCAACATGTCACTAGCTTCATGTTATTGTTTGATCAACCATCGTTCATCAATCAAGCGGTTGATAATTTCGTGATTTTGCTTTATGTTTTTAATATTGTTCCAATATTTAATGAAATTAAGTTATTTTGCATGGTTATCGGTTAATCGACATTTACATAAGTAATAGAAGTTTAAGTTGTGTTTGTAAACGTGCATATGCTTTGTTGTGAGAACCACCTTTATCTGCTGTCATTCTGAGATATAGCAACTGAATTTTTCGATAATGAAACATAAGTTACCCATTGAGTAGTAGGTTATCGAGTGGAAGATAGTGAAGAAGCTGTGGAACAATATCCAGTTGTTGATGTGTCGTGATGAAAGTGGTGTTTTTACACGGTGCAGTAATCGGGAGAATGTGCGGTGGTGTTTAGCCTCTGTGCTAGTGGACGAAAGAAATAGGGCTCAGCATGGAGGCCGTGAAGGATGAGGAGCGCATGAGGCGACTGCGCGCATTGGAGGAGCGGCTGTGTGACCCACGCTGCACAGGCAACGTGGACTGCCTGCTGGATACCGTCACCGCGCTCGTCTCCGACTGTGACCACCCAGCCATACGCCGAATGAAGAATGTTGAGGCCTACACTAGCAGATGTAAGAATTCCTAATTACGAATGTAGAAATCCTCACACATTTGATGAATTATGTTGCATTTAAGCAGTACAATGTCCATAGAAAACTTGATATTTTACTTCAATAAAAAAATCTTTAATTTGATTATGAATAAAATAAGCCTGAATAATCAAACATCATTCTACACTGCCTTGATCTGAGTGACAATTAATTAATTACTAAATTGATGTGATAAGTTAGTTGTAATTGATATGAAGTATAAATATGTATCTTAGTGTGTACACAGTTAGCTGACTCACATCATGTTATCTTTTGTTATAGATGAAGTGTTTGCTTCTGAAATAGTTGACCTGCGTATGAAAGCAGCAGACTTTGACTTAATTAAAGTAATTGGCCGCGGAGCATTCGGTGAAGTACAACTAGTCAGACACAAGTCCACACGTCATGTGTATGCCATGAAGCTTCTAAGTAAAGTAGAAATGATCAAAAGGTCAGACTCAACATTTTTTTGGGAAGAACGACACATCATGGCACATGCAAATTCTGAATGGATCCTAAAATTGCACTTTGCATTTCAAGATCATAAGTATCTCTACATGGTGATGGATTATATGCCAGGTGGTGATCTTGTTAGTCTCATGTCCAATTATGATATCCCCGAGAAGTGGGCAAAATTTTATACAATGGAAATTGTTCTTGCACTGGATGTTATTCATGGCATGGGTTTTGTGCATAGAGACGTTAAGCCTGACAATATGCTCATTGATAAATATGGCCACTTAAAGTTAGCAGATTTTGGCACATGCATGAGAATGGGGCCTGATGGCTTAGTGCGTGCCAGTAATGCTGTAGGCACTCCTGATTATATCTCTCCTGAAGTTTTACAATCACAGAATGGTGAAGGAGTCTACGGCCGTGAATGTGATTGGTGGGCAGTTGGTATATTCTTATATGAAATGCTAATAGGTGATCCCCCATTTTATGCTGATAGTTTAGTAGGTACTTATGGAAAGATTATGGATCACAGAAATTCCTTGCAATTTCCTGATGATGTAGAAATTTCAAAGGAAGCTAAGTCCCTGATTCGTGGTTTATTAACTGACAGAACAAAAAGATTAGGCAAGAATAGTGTTGATGAAATCATGCAGCATCCATTTTTTATTAATGATCAGTGGAGTTTTGACAATTTAAGGGACTCTGTACCTCCCGTTGTACCTGAACTATCCAGTGATGATGACACTAGGAACTTTGATGACATTGAGAAGTCTGACGCACTTGATGAGTCTTTTCCTGTGCCAAAAGCTTTTGTGGGAAATCACTTGCCTTTTGTTGGCTTTACCTATAATGGTGATTATCAAGTGTGTGCAGGGAGAACAAAACCCGCAGATGTAGTAGACACTATTTCTAATAATCATATTAATAATGTAGGATCTGAAGCCATATTGCAGCTAGAGAAACTTCTTGAGCGGGAGAGAGATGGCAAACGAAAATTAGAGGATACACAGGTTGCTCTATGCACTCAATTAGAGGAATTGTCACAAAGGGAAGCCAGAAGCAAGAAAATAATTGCAGATACAGACAAAGAATTAGCACTACTCAGACATGATTTGAAAGAAATACAACGACGAAGTGAAGTTGAAGTTGAGACTAGGAGGAAAGTAGAAATGAATTTAATGGAGACCAAACGGCGGCTCGAAGAGGAGCAAAGCAAACGAGCGAAAGAAATAAGTAATTCACAATCTTACAATGACAAAATCAACATCCTCGAGAAACAGCTAAATGAGATGCGGGATAAGTTAAAACACGAAGCAGAGGCCGCCGCCAAGTCGCGAAAGTTGGCGGCGGAGCTGACCGCCGCTCAGGCCGCAGCGGCCGCCGTCAGCGACGGCACCATGGCGAATCTGCGCGCACAAAGAGACGCTCTGGAGCGTGAGCGCAGTGGACTGTCGGAGGAGTTGGGGGCTGCTAAGGTGGCCCGGCAGCGTGCCGAAGCCGCCGTGGGCGAGGCGGCTGGACGGCTGAGTGCAGCGCACGCCGAGTTGGAGCGCTCGGCAGCCCGGTTATCGGCCACGGTGGCCGACAACAGCCAGCTGGCCGAGCGAGTGGCGGCGCTGGAGAAACAGTGTGCGTCCTTGTCACACGAGCTGCGCGCGGCGCAACATCTGTACCAGCAAGAGCTGCGTGCACACCACGACACGCAGCGCTCGCAGCTGCTCTCCAAGCAGGAGGCCAACCTCGAGCTAGTCAAAGGTTACTTACACTATACCTCAGTCATTTGTGTTTTATACTCTTCTATACATGCTACTTTCCCCGTATTGAAACTATGCTAACTACGCGATAATTATACATATATCGATCCTTAATTTTTGCATGCCTCAGGAACATTGGAAATGGTTTTTAAAGGTATTGTCCACTTTGCTAATATATCCCTAATTATTAGTGTAGTATATCACGTAGCTGCGAGATAATATTCACATTATTATCTTTTCTGTAATTGCACTGTTCCTTACCTACCAAGTGTGTAAACACTACCTATACAATCTATTTGTTGTGGTGTTGTGGATGATTTGTTTTTAAATATTTTTGTTTATTTTGTTTGTAAAGACCGATTATGTTGGAGATGTTGCTTATTTATTAATGAGTGCCCAATGTGCTGCGACAGCATTGCAAAGCAAGCTGAATGAAGAGAAGAGTGCGCGGCAGCGGTCAGAGGCGGCGTGCCAGGAGAAGGACCGGCAGATGTCCATGCTCAGCGTGGACTACCGCCAGATGCAGCAGCGGCTGCAGAAGCTCGAGGGCGAGCACCGACAAGAGACCGAGAAGGTATGCGACAGACAACAAACATTTGCGTGATAAGGATATTTGTTTGTTGAATCTGGGTGTATTATTTAGTTTATCTGTTTATATCAGTATTATATGGTTTACATAAATAATATGACGTGGTCTGACTTGGTCTGGTTTCACATGGGTCATACATATATGGTTACAAATTGAGACTACGTGGACATATCTGATGTCTAATCATACATTAAAGTAGCCAAATTACTACCTCATTACCATCTGTTACATACCACTAGCCAAGTTGCTAGCGAAGTTAACGGAGCGATACTGCCATCTGTAGCATACTGCTAGTGGTCAATCAGTATTGGTCTATATCATATCAATATATCAATCAGTATGGATAAGAATAATAAAGGATTATTTATTCGGATAGAAAAATAAAATACATATAGGTAACTAAAAAACCCTTGTGGAAAGGTGTGAGGATATATTATTATATTATTATTAAAAACCTAAGTACTAAACTAATTACAGGGTACATACTGATAAATACTCAAATCTCTGTCATGTGGAAGGGTGTCATAAGGCTGGCAGTATTGCTACACTGTTAGGCAATACTGATCAATAATAAAGCATTAATGTAACGTTGGTGTGTGTAGGTGGTGGGGCTAGCGGCGGCGCTGGAGCAGGAGCGGTCGGCGCGTGCGGCGGCCAGCGGCGATGTGGCGGCGGCCGAGGCTGCGGCCCGGGCGGCGGCCGCCGAGAGGGATGCTCGCGCCCGCGACCTGCATGCGGCGCGCGCCGCCCTCCACGACGCCTCCGACCAGCGCGCCGCCGCCTGCGCCGAGCGAGACATGCACTACGCCCGGGTCAGTAACCTCCACAGATGCACTGCCCGGGACCTGCACCCAATGACAGCTGTAGACAATTGGAGAGCCACCAATACGTTATATCTACATAAATATGAGCCGTGGTGGCTGAGTGGTTCGAGCAGTTGCCTGCGACGCAAAGGTCGCAAGTACGAAACCCGACTGTACCAATGAGTTTTTCTGAACTTAAGTACAGTGATTAGTCACACCACGAGCTTTACGGTGAAGGAAAACATCGAGAGGAAACCTGCATACGTCTGAGAAGAAATTCAAAGGCGTATGTATAGTCGTGCTTGAGTAACGGCGATGGACTCGCCATCTGTCACGTTGGCACCTAATATACCTCTGGCGGAAAGTGGGTGTGTGGGTATTACCTAGACACCTCTGCCTACCCCTTCGGAGACCCTTGTGGGAAGGCGTGAGATATGTATGTACATTAGCTGTCGCCTGGATTGTTGGATACATAACAATATATACCAGTGCCTTGTTTCATTCAACTCCGTTCAGTAGTAGCCTCACAAACGTTCGCGTTTATAATAAGTATTGACAGAATATCATCCCGCCGAGACGACGGTCCAGCCAGAGAGAATAGAGCGCCAGTTCTCTTTAGACTTAAAGACCTCTCTCGCTTTATTCACTTCTATCAGTCCCTTCATACATGCTCGCCGGTTTCGAGTACTCTTGACGTTCTTATACTCGAATGTCCGATCGCTTTATGATTTCCGATTTATCTTTTTTGGTTTTAAATATATAAAGATAAATATACCATAACCATTACCATTACATATGTAAATATATAGTCATATCGTTACATAAAATAGGCGAAGCCGCTGGGCACAGCTAGTACTCAACGGGTATTTGGCGGTGTGTAATAAGTGAGCTCTTTCATCGATATTAGCTAAGTAATGATAGAATATAACTGAATTATCCGCCCGGTTAAGAGGATAGTGGTAGAATCTGTTGAGTTCGCTTTTGGCCCCCGTATTATTCATAATAAATAGCTTTAGCAGCGGGGACATGATTTGGAATTCATAGAAAGGAAAACAGCGTCAATTAATAAATCAATGTACGCTATTCCAGTAACGTTTTATTTTCGTGGTACGTTCGTGTGAAAAAACGTTTTTTATTTATAAACAATCTCATAATGCCACTTAAATATAGTATGCCGTTATCATCTTATCGCTGAGGGGTACCGGCCGGTGGATATAAAAATAAACTATGCAGCAAGTGCTAATTTGTTTAGATAAGGCAATGTGAATGGTTTCGTATATTGTATAAGTGACAATCGATAAAGTTAGCGAACTCTTTTGACTGTTTCTCACGAATTAATCATAATCTCATTGAGCCGAAATAGACTGCCCTCAAGCGTTACGACATAGTGAGTCATTGTAAGAGCAAATACGCACGCACACAAGCGCACATTGCCATATACCAAGATACCTGCGCCCGCGTCGCCGACGTCTTCAAATAAATAAACACATCATTACGTACACAGTGGTTTTCTACATTTGTATACCTTCTTACTCACAGATTACGGTGTGATTTGCAAAATTAATAGAATATTTTATTCATTGAACTACAAGGAATCATTGGTCTAAGTTATGTTAATTTAGCA
Organism: Drepana falcataria; assembly: GCA_945859725.1. Lineage (NCBI taxonomy): Eukaryota > Metazoa > Arthropoda > Insecta > Lepidoptera > Drepanidae > Drepana > Drepana falcataria. The sequence goes on along the minus strand of OX243923.1, from coordinate 3,453,218 downwards.
TTCATATAAATAACTCGTCGCTGCAAGGATCATAGCGCGGGGTATTCGTATTACGTAGTTTCACCAATTTCCTAGTTCTCTTTATGTTGTGGCTCCACTTCTGTGTAATGCTAGCTCATATTTAATTTTGTTACAATGATCATGGACGTATGATATGACTAAACTGTTACTTAAAAAAAAATATCGCCTACAGTTTATAATAAGGTGTGCTTATAAAGCTGCATGCATATAATCGCAAAGTTATTAAATAAAAAAAATAATATATTTATCCGGAGGTATTGTATACATACACCAAAGCGACAGATGGCGAGCCTGTCCCCTTGGGTGACAACTTTGAATTTATTATCGCACTTATGCAGCTTTCTACTCTGTGCTTTCTTCGCCATAAAACTCGTGTGATAATTTATTGTATTTAGTACTAGTGGCCTGTAACGCAAAGATGCAAGTTCGAATCCCGTGTGTGCCAATTAGTTTTACTGAACTTCAGTATAGTGATTAGTCATACCACGAGCTTTACGGTGACGGATAACATCGAGTTGAAACCTGTATGAAACGTTTGAGAAGAAATTCAGAGGCGTATGTAAAGACGTTAGCACCTAAAATATATATCTGGCGGAAAGTGGGTGTGTGGGTACTACCTATACACGTTTGCATACCCCTTTGGGAACCCTTCTGGGAAGGCATGAGGATATTATTATATTTAGTTCAGGAAAACTAACTGGTACAGACACTGGGTTTGAACCTACAGTTTGGAATTGAAGGTGACTAACCAATCATCTACGACTTCTAGTTATTGTGACCGCTATAGCTATTGACATACTTAATATATATTTGTTATATACCTGCTATAAGTAAATACATTGATGATAGACGGTGTATCGCTACAACTATAAAATAGTTGCTTGACCTAATTAAGCCTTTAAAATAAGCATGAATAGGCGCTAGCATTAGCCAACATATCATTTGCGTGTGGTGTTGTCGCCTTATGATGCGTGAATTACAACTAACGTTCCCCGTGTCGCCACCAGCTCACGTGCAGGGTATCGCAGGACAAACGGGCCTTTAATTATAATAACATATGTTTTACTTAACTTATCTTCAAATGGAGCACTGACTGATAATTGCAGATTTGTTCACGGAACGAACGATTAATGCATGTTTTTAATGGATTACAATACTGATATAATCTAGTTGATTAGTGTCTTGTTACACGACTCAAAGGTTAATTTAATAAAGAATGTGATTGGGGCGGGATTCGGGCATCCCTTTGAGTGTTCAAGATGTGTCTTCTTTCTGCCACCATTTACCACCTGATTGATATGTACGTATACTAGGAAGTAATTGTTTCGCGTGATTCCCTCAAGAGGGGTCAGGTAGTTTATTTTTTATTTACGGATTTGAATATACAAAATGTATGTTTGTTTGTGTATTAGTTCGACTCACGTACGGTACATAAATAGATTGTCCCTCCAGGTTTAATCATTGTATAACGTTGAAGCAGTTGAATTCAGATTAGCTATTTTCCTCAATTTAGGTTTTGTTTTTATCTAAACTTTACGTAAAATGGAATATTGCTTAATAATACTCCGATAAGTACATACATATAATCACGCCTCTTTCCCGTAGGGGTAGGCAGAGACCACTTCTTTCCACTTGCTACGATCCTTACTTTTCTTTCGCTTCCTCCACTACGATAAGTGTTCCTGGAATATTAAGAGACGCGTATTCAACGTGCCAGTATCACTTACACTTTGATAATATAACTGATGAAGTTCCGTTTCTTTACGTAATAAAGTTGCATAAGTATTATTGAGATTATATTTCAATGACGGAATCGTATTTGGATCTTTTATTTACGAGAAAGTTAGGTTTCTTCGTTTGCTATCTATATGATCCTATTGTTTTAGATAAATGTTTGTGTGTGACACTATGTAATGGAATATTCATTTCCTCTAGGTTTATTCATCGTGAATATATTAAGCTTAGGTATTTCTAAAAGATCGAGATGAACGTTTATGGACCTTGCGACTGTTTTATGTTCAGTCCATCAGATTTTTGATCTGATACCCCGCTTGTCGCGGTGTTGCCTGCGAAGCTGATGGTCGCGGGTTCGATCCCCACTGGGCAGTTAGAGATGATGTCTACTGTAATGGTGGGAAACTAATAAATACATTAATATTAAAATATATAATATATACCTCTGGCACAAAGTGGGTGTGTGGGTACTACCTATACACTTCTGCCTACCCCTTCGGGGATCCTTGTGGGAAGGCGTGAGGATGTATAAATAAACAATAAAAAAAATGTTCGTTACACTGAAAGACAACTGTATAGTATGTTTCAGAAACGGCGATTGACATGCCTTCTGTCACGTTGACACCAAAATATTTTTACACCTCTCCTTACCCCTTTTATAGAAAGACGTATTTATTTACGTAAGCAGCATTTGCTGCTCCAACAATTATAAAGCTCATAATAAACTGCTATAAATGCGTAAACCAAGTGAACAGAGTGGCTCATTCAAATGGTAAATGTAATTGACGCAATAATTTGTTGACCGCTAATGTTGGCTCTCGGGGCCTTGGCAGTGGAGGCAGGGCTATAAAACAATAACATTATGTCCCATTCATATACTGGAATGTGTTGCGTCGTAATTTCCTGGTCATCTTCACCCTCTGCAATGTCGTTATATATAATTATACTTTGCACATAAGTATTAACGTTTATACCTTGCATACATTATTGTACTAGTTTAACACTAGTAGGTTCTAGTAAATATGTTGTAACTGTATCACGGTAATAGTATGTTCGTGAATATATTTCATGTTCATTAAAAACATAAAAGCTATTCAAATTTCGTTCCTTTCGTTCACATCAATTATTCTTATTATCAAATTAATATATATGGACTCCTAAACCACTGAACCGATTTTAGATCAAATTTGCACACCGTGTGCAGTTTGATCAAACTTGAAAGATAGGATAGCTTACATCACAATTGGACCCGATAGGTTGCGCCGCGATCGTGTTTCAGGAAGTTTAACTTTTTCACCCGGGCGAAGCTGGGCGGGACAGCTAGTTAAATTATATACTTATTGTCACTTATGCAATTAAATTGCCCCGTGTATGAAGATGCCTATGTTTATGTGACGTATCGTTGTTGTTTCAGAGCGAGGAGCTACGGTCTCAGTTGGAGAGCGAGCAGCACTACTGCCACGTGTACCGCAACCAAGTGTCCGACCTGCGTGCCCAGCTGGAGGAGAGCGCGCGAGCCGCCCGCGACCTGGAGCAGGAACGCGCCGGCCTGCTGCATCAGCTGCAACTGGCCATCGCACGGGCTGACTCCGAAGCCATCGCCAGGTAACAACAACTTTATTTCTTTCCCCGATTAGACAACTCTACCGTACTAGGTAATGATTGCGGTTGAATCCGTGCGTATAGGAGTTGAAGACTCACCTACACTTCGCCTTAGTACGTGTGGTTGACTTCGCCTCTGGCACACTTGCATTGCGACATTGTTGATGCTGCCGAAACATAGCTGCGTCGCCTGCCGCCAACCTCGATTCGGTTTTGTGCAGCCAGAATCCCTGCCCTGTGCAACCCCGGCGGCCACCATGTAGTCGCTTTTTACGACAGGCATTGAGACCACTGAGAAGTACTTGAGCCCTGGTTATTGGCCGAAGTAACACCGTATATACTGCTCGTAGATGTCCGATCTGCGCGTTCAACTGGACAACAGTTGCGGCCGATATTCTTATATATCCGTTGAGAACATAACATTCTACCAACTACTGTAGTATTACAGTCAACAAGGCCGACTGACAGAAACTAGTGTGCGATCCATTCAAAGGGCATATATAGTTATTTATTTTTCTTTTGGTATTGTGCAGGTCTATTGCGGAAGAGACTGTTGGTGAGCTGGAGAAGGAAAAGACAATGAAGGACCTGGAGATGCGCGAAGCGGTGGCGCAGCACCGCGGCGAACTGGCGTCACGTGACTCGCTGCTGCAAGGCCTTCGCGACCGGGACCACGAGAGCCGCGCCACCATTGACTTGCAGCGGAAGGTAACTTTACCATTGTCAGCAAACACTCCATCCATATCGGCTTAAGTATTTCAACATAGCCTCTGTTTGATGACTATATCCGCTCAAGTACTATTCTGTTGAACCTCAGCTATAATATTTTATGATTTTCTGTTCAAATTTTTCTTGAATACTGCAGTTCAGGACGTCGGCCTCAAATTGATTTCTATGCATCATATTCGTGTTTTTGAGTGTATGTCTCCTTAACTACAGGGGGAGGTAGAGATGACGCCTCTCTCATATTCGTGTCCTAAATGTTTGTCTCCTTAATATCCCGTTACGTCCCCCTGTGGTTGTGCGCCACACACAGTGTGGGATTTGTATTGAGGACCACGATATTCTGATCGATTTCGGTCGTTTGGTCGACTTGTTGTCAATATTTTATTTGTACTAGAGGTCTACGACGATTTCAATGCTTTTAAATTGTCTTTTCCGTTCTCTAGTGGCTTGAAGATGTAGCCTGCGATGTGACCATATATAAACAGGCTATTAGATAGCATTTTTTTCATATCGATCGGAGTAGTTCCTAAGATTAGCGCGTTTAAACTATGCCTATCTATACTTATATTATAAAGAGGAAACATTTGTATGTAAGTATGTTTGTAAGGAATTGGCTCAAAAAGTACTCGATCGATTTTAATTATTCTTTCACCATTTGAATCCATAAAAAAAAATATGCCAAAATGTTTAAAAATAAATGTCCACCCGTGCGAAGCCGGGACGGGCCGCTAGTTCATAACATTAGTATAGATATATATGACCACATATACGACCATAAAATGGTCGATGACATTTGCCAGGAGGTGGACGAGCTGAGGCGCAGCGGTACGGCGCTGGCTGAGCGCGTGGCGTCGCTGCAGCGGCTGCAAGAGGAAGTGGACCGGCTCAACAAGAAGCTCAACTCGGAGATCATGCTCAAACAGCAGGCGGTTAACAAACTCGCTGAGATTATGAATAGGTATGCGATCCCTTCAATCTATCCATCAATGGAATCAGTCCTTATCAGCCCACTCTAGGGATCCCTTATGTATAATACACAAAACTAGGTTTGCCACTCGGTTTTACCTATCCTGGATTATAATAATATTATATATAGCTGGATTATAATAATATATATTTCTATATATTGTTATAATCCAGCTATATTAATCTATCTCTGTGTCAGGTTTCATTCAATTTTGTTCAGCTGTTTTGCTAACGCATCCTCAAACTTTTGTGTTTACAACATTAGTAGGGTTAATGTTGGATGTCTGTATATTGTACCTTTTATGTCACCTATATTTGATATAAAATATTATGTCACTATTAGTGGCGTAACCCAAACCACGTGGCGTGGGCTCCTGATGACGTCGATTATTTATACATAATCCTTAAAAATATCATCACATTCTATGCTTAACTTATATCTTAAGAACATACTACTAGTCTAAAATCGTGCCTTAGAGATGACGACACCACCGTCTGTTGTCAATGTCTGACGTCATCACGATTTCAATATATATCACGTTGGCATCTAAATATATCTTCTGAGTACACGACCCTACAAGGACCATTATGAGAAGACTAGTAGCGAATTTTACTACGCGTGCCACCACGAGCTTTACGATGAAGGAAAACATCGAGAGGAAACCTGCATACGTCTGAGAAGAAATTCAAAGGCGTATGTATTGTCGTGTGTAACGGCGATGGACTCGTCATCTGTCACATTGGCACCTATTATACCTCTGCCGGAAAGTGGGTGTGTGGGTATTACGTATACACCTCTGCCTACCCCTTCGGGGACCCTTGTGGGAAGGCGTGAGGATATATTATTATTATATATATTCTTAAGTCACACCTATGAATTGGTTGCGTACAGGAAAGACATGAACCCAGCAACAACCAAGAACAAGAGCAAGATGTCCGTGCGCAAGGACAAGGACTACCGCAAGCTGCAGCAGGAGCTGACCCGCGAGAAAGAGAAGTTTGACCAGCTTAGCTCCAAGCTGCAGCGCGACCTCCAGGAGTGCCAGCAGCAGCTGCTCGACGAGCAGACCAACCGCCTGCGGCTCGCCATGGAGGTCGGCTACACTATCAACAAATGTCTATACCTATACGAAACTAGATATGCCCCGAGATTTCACTCGTGTAAACTATTATTTTATTGGTTGATTTTGTTTCTGGATAATAAATTATCTCTGTGTCAATTTACATCTAATTATGTTCAGCCTTGATTTAGTAACAAACTGTCGCATTTATAATATTAGTAGAATATATCTAAATCACGGTAACTGCATAATGAGCATATTTGATTGCATCTGGGTGGAATACAGTCTGAGCCTTGGGCCTCCTTTAATCTGCAAGCCTCCTTGGAGCTTTTTTTTTTATACAACAAGAGTGGCAAACAAGCATACGGCCCACCCGATAGAAAACTGTTACCGCAGCCTATTTACGCTTACAATACCGAAGTATCACTTGCGCGTTGCCACTCTGTGTTCGGAGAGTTATACTGTGTAGGCGGCATAATGAGACTAATCCCTCTGCTGCCAACACAATACAACAATCCTCCCCACCCCAAGGAGCTCATTACTGGAAACCTTATACACCGCGTTGGAACACAACACAAATACTTGTGTTATTTGGTTACGGACTTCTACAAGGTGGAGGTCCTGCCCCAGTCGGGCAGCTCCAAATTCAAACGGGAAACCCTTAGCTTTTTTTAAACAACTCTTAGCTTCATCAATTAATCAATTAATCTCAGGTGGACAGCAAAGACGTAGAGATCGAGCAGCTTAAAGAAAAATTGGCAGCACTGACGTCGGAGACGGCGTCGCAGTCGTCAGCGGACGCGGAGGACGGGGAGACCGAACAGACGCTCGAGGGATGGCTCTCGATCCCGTTCAAGCAGAACATCCGCCGACACGGCTGGAAGAAGCAGTACGTGGTGGTCTCCTCCAAGAAGATCATATTCTACAACTCCGAGAACGACAAGCAGAATACCACTGATCCTGTCATGATATTGGATTTGAGGTCAGTCTGATATCTATATATTTATATTACAGTACTCGCCGTGTGCGTTGGATCGGTATCGATAACCGAGTATTGTTACGGCTTAGTAAATGGTAAGCGGTTATCGTACATTACCGTAGTGCTTGCAGATTAAAGGAACAACGGATACTGCTTTTACCATTCCATGTTGTAGCCATACTTGTGTTTACGGTAAAGGGTTAAATGTCATATGATGGATTTGGCCTTTCAAACGCTTTGAAAGGTTTTCAAATGCATGCATAGAAAGAGATATTAGTGATAAAGGCCACCCATATAACTTATTTATTTATTATATTTATCATACAGGAATAAGATAATTTTAGTTTCTGAATACAAAACAAATTTGATAGGTACCTTTTTTAAATTTATCGGTAAGTTTATATTTCGACAATTTCCGGTTTGTGGGATTCATTCTGCGGAATTTAAACATGGCTCGCTGTAGACACCAGCCGCCCATTGGTGTGCTTAGGCCTCCTCTTGAAATCTAACAACCAGGTTGTTTGCCGTCTGCAACCAACTGCTCGTCGCGACTGACCAGCCCCCTAAACAGAATCCCTTTCTATTCACGTTCTCACTAACCGTGTATGGTAAACGTTAGGTGTGTAACATATTGCCGGCCGTCTGATCTAGTGGTTAAAGCTCTTGACAGAGAAACTTTAGGTCGCGGGGTCAATTTCCGCTGAGGTCAGATATTTCTTATATATCTATCTATATAAGTAAAAATATCGTTGCCTAGTTACCATACCACAAGCTTTGCTTAATTTAAGGCTATAACAATCTGTGTGGAATTGTCCCTAGGTATTTTATCTATTGAATGGTGTGAACAGAAAGAGATTTTGTCTAGGTGGCTATCGGTCCACCTCGTGGGGGGGGGGCAGACTCTGCGTCATCCAGTACGTGTTAGGTATCCACTCCGGAACCTTTCTTCCCCAATGGTTGACGGTTCTGACAGCGATATGGCCCAACCTCCCAATCACTGCAACACTTGTTATCTATACAAATAAATAAAATTGAAGTGTCTGTTTGTAATACTAAAATAACCGCTTTTTACTAAATGCATACGGATTTATACACGGTAAATATAGCAAAATCACAGTTTTAATTTTTTTTTTCTGTCTGTCTGTCTGTTTGTTCCGACTAATCTCTGAAACGGCTGGACCGATTTTGACGGGATTTTCACTGGCAGATAGCTGATGTAATAAGAAGAAATGTAGGCTAGTTTGAGTCTAAGAAATTGAACAACAACTTTTTAGTTAAATTCCACGCGGAAGTCGCGGCCGCAGCTAGTATTTAAATAAGGAAAAGACCCGCGCGACAGGCCATTGACCTATATTCACTGTCCTGTGCTTGTGTGAGTTGTGTGGTGACATTAATACATCACTCCGTTGACCTCGTTACGCTCATTGTAATACCTCGAGCGAAAGGCTTCCACTGAGGAAACAGTAAATTTATCAATGCAGGCATCTAGGTCAGTGTTAGATTACTAGTTTGACACTCAATCTAGCTTATTGTTATTAGCGAATTGAACATACACGCTTATTAAAATATCCATTAAGGCCTAAAGGATAGGCAGAGTTGTAATAATACCCACATTTCATGATGTTGATGTACAATTTGTGACGTGATTATCTATCACGTGTCTATCGCTCAGGCTACGGCACGTTAAACTAAACTACGTGTGTCTCGCGGCTTTACCCACGTAATTTTTTTTCTGCGATAAAACATATCCTTACGTTTCGGCACGTTTTTTATCTTTACACTATAACTCTCCGAACACAGAGTGGCAACGCGCAAGTGATACTTTGGTATCGTGAGCGTAAATAGGCTACGGTAACCGTTTCCCATCAGGTGGGCCGTATGCTTGTTTGCCACTCTTGTTGTATAAAAAAAAAAAAACTTTATCATAAAGCTCGCGATATGATAAATCTCTACGTGAGTAGAACATGTCACTGCTATAGACCGCTCAGGTTTGAACCTATAATCTTGACGTAACAGGTAACTACTTCATCCACTACGCCACCACAGCTCCATTATTGTTAAGTTATGCATAAGTACTTCTTGTTATACTTATTTCATGGTGACAAAATTTCATAGAAACTTTGCACGGTTCCTTTATAACGTTTTCCTGTACTCACCATTAAAGCACTGTACGAGACAAGTTAATAACGTGTGTAACTTTATAGGTAAACGTGTTACGATGTTTGTTCATAATACTTGGTAATTTAAATATCATCCTGTTACTTTGTTGTTGTAGGAATACTTTTATATAACTGCACGCCTTCCCAGAAGAGTTCCCAATTGGGAAGGCAGTCTATACTAATATTATAAAGAGGAAAGATTTGATTGCTTGTTTGTTTTGAATAGGCTCCGAAACTACTGGACTGATTTGAAAATAGTCTTTCACCATTGGAAAGCTACATTCACCCTGAGTGACATAGGCTATATTTTTTTTTTATAAAAATAAAATTATGTACACCCGTGCAAAGCCGGGACGGACCGCTAGTTTTAAATATGTTTAGATTACGTTACCGTTTTTACCGACTTTACATTGACAAATATGCATTCCATCCTGCTTAAGATGCTATCCTTCCAAGACGCCGGGATTGAACTCGAGATCTTGGTGTTGCAGAGGACTACTTTAATCACTCGGCCGCCACGGCTTTGTTGCTGATGGGTATGTTTATGTGTCAACAGCAAGGTGTTCCACGTGCGGTCGGTGACGCAAGGCGACGTGATCCGGGCAGAGTCGAAGGACATCCCGCGTATATTCCAGCTGCTATACGCTGGCGAGGGTGAGGCGCGCCGCCCTGGGGACGCCCAAGACCAACCTGCTGATGGGGCTGACCACGCGGGTAATGTCACTACACTATCACACTTACCCTTTAATCCCAATGAATACCCACTACAGTGATATGGATCATCACAGGAATATAAAAAGAAGACGTGATCATGCGTATATTTATGATGATCATCCCAGAATGTTTGGAGACGATTCTCTAGACGACTAGAGTTATCTTTTCCTAGTTAGAAGTAGGAAAATGAATGAAAAGATATAAGCACTTGCCTTTACGAATACGAATACCTCAAGAAGGCACAGCTGTAAATTTGCAATAAAAACCCAAAATGAGAACATATGTTTGCATGTTTGTAAATTTTTGGAAATTCAGCATTGCCTATTTGAATATGTATGAGAGTTAGTGCTACTATGACGATTCGGTATTGATCGCACCAAATACATCTCCAAAATAACAAATAATTATTTTGCTGGTACGGCATACCAAAATTAAGGCCGAGCAGACCAATAGCTACCATCTCCGCTTTACTTGTATTGCTCTATCTCTTTATTGTTTGTTATCCTCAGAGTATCAGTATTATCCGTGAAGTGGTGTACATAAGAAGTGTACATAGCTACAATGCCTGGTTATAGGCTAACGATAACATTACTGCTTCAGCTGTGAGACACAATAAATATATGATAATCCATCTCCGCCAGGCAACACGGTACAACACAAGGGTCATGACTTGGTCAGCATCACGTACCACATACCCACGGCGTGCGAGGTGTGCACGCGGCCGCTCTGGCACATGTTCCGGCCACCGCAAGCCTACGAGTGTCGGAGTGAGTATACTAAATATTTCCGTAGCTTTATTGAATAGATGAGAAAAATTACTAATGCTTTCTTATACCAACATTACATTACATTGTTCTTAAAAGTTCGAGAAGACAGAGTATTTAAAGTAGCTAGTGCCTATACTAGGTGTACATACATACACGCTGTACTAGCAGTGCCCGGGATTCAGCCCGCATAGTTTTTAATTTCATAGGTACTTTTTTATATATTTTACTCCAGCTAACAATCTATCTGATCGGTGTGGTTGGGCAACAAACACCGTCACGAACTCTCACTCTTACTAATAATATAAAGTAAAAACTACAGAATTGAATGGTTTTTGGTATTGACATAGATTATTAGTTGGATTAACACGTACGATAAATTATTTATTCCAGGAGAAAATGCCAGAGAAATATTTTTTTACCCGGTTGAAATCTCAAGAGAAAGCTAGTTTATAATATAATTAGTATGAGAGGTGTGTTTGGTGACGAGGGCGTGCTCGTGTTGTTTAGGGTGCCGCATGAAGATCCACGCGGAGCACGTGGGCGAGGGCGAGGGCGTGGCGGCGTGCAAGCTGCACGCGGACCGCGCGCGCGAGCTGCTGCTGCTGGCGCCCGCCGCGCCAGACCAGCGCCGCTGGGTGGCGCGCCTAGCCCGCCGCGTGCAGCGCTACGGGTACCGCGCCGCGCACCACAACCACCCCAACCACGACCACACCAAGCTATCGCCCAGGTATCAATCAAATCACACGAATAAAAAATGCCATCCAAACCTTATGACTTGATCCAATAACTATAATTTGTTGTCTTGTACTTAAATTGTATTTTCGTTATCAAATTATGATGGCAATAGTACCTTATGATCCGATGCAAATTAACCATGCTCCAAGCTTGATTAATTTGCATCGAAGTAAAATTTTCTGACTGCGCCTCTAGCGGATGTAAAGCTTACTAAATTTGGAAGTCCGAGTCAGCGTTTTAATAGCTTGTGACGTCTACGGAAGCGTCAAAAGTTCGCGCTTAGGCGACAGATCGTCGTTTTGAACAAAGTTACGTTTGATTACATTGGCAACATAAACATTGCAGAGATTCGATGCGGTCGAACCTGAAGTCAGCCTACATGAACGCCTCGCAGCGCAGCTCCACCCTGCCGGCCAACGCGTCCTTGCCGCGCCAATAGCAGGTACCGCGCGTGTCACGCCAATTGGCACCCTAAACACCTTGACACAAGAGTCAATTGCAAAAAAAGACCACTTTATCTTTCTATTGTTTATTAACAGGAATTGATTCTATAGTAGTTTTAGTTACGTATTGGGTTTGTACTAACACAGATTTATCTATTATAAATTATGTACGCGATTTATGTTCTGACTGTGCAGTCTTTGTGAACCGATATAATTGTTATAAAGCCACCGGCTGCTTACAGCGGGATGGCGGTTGATCTGGCATTTGTTATTCAATGTTTACTTTATATCTACCTTAAAACGAATGTATAAATTAGCTAGTCTTTAAACATACCTTTTAAGTATTTTGCCCAAATTTTATATAAGCGACCAGCGACTTCGCTGTGATAGTTATCGATTTTTGTTTTTATCTAATGACCGCTTGTTCAGTGAGCTCCCGTTGGAGTTGGGGGTCATCCGGTGGGGTTGTATTCAGGTCCCACTCGCGGTGGTGCTATTACGTCTATGAATGTCTAGGAGCAATCGCAACGAAATTATTACGTGTTAAGAACGGCCTATTCTGAACAATAAGTTATACAATTATTTGGTTGGATTGGGTCGTGTGAATGATATTATAATGTTTGCTTATTCTACTTGGATATTGCGTCACGTGTCTTGTCACAAAGCAAACTGCTTGGATGCATGCGTTGCTCCAAGAGCGCTTCAAGTGATGTGGAAGCAACGATTGTATGTGACGCTGTCTCTGGTTGAAGTAAATCATTCGATACGTGCGTATACATACATATAGCTCATTCCGTTGCTTTCAATTCGGTGAAATGTTAACAGTCAGTCGCTTTTGCTACTTATCAATGCCATTTGAAATAATGCTTTGGAAATGTTTTGAACAGTTATTCATATTTATAACACTATTATATTTCATGGATTATAAGTTTTGCACATAAATTGAATAATTATTTGTTCAAGTAATATAAGCAATATAAAATATAAACGTGTAGATTTTTCTAACTGTTTGTAGTTATAAATAGGCAGAGGAAATAGGCTCAAGCTGTGATTTCGATTCGATACGATTTGTATGTATTTAATGTTAGACGTACAGTTAACTATACGGGAATTACTATGGCGATAGCAATCTGTTATAAACATTTTTATGCGTAGTTACAAATACTTAATACTTATGTACTCGAGTGTACAATGCTCCTATAACGCGTACTTGCAAACAAGGTATAGTCAATTGCCTCATGTAGATGTTAGCAATGTTTCCAGTCGTAATCGAGCTCGGTAAACAAAAAAATACAAGTTACCGCAACGCCGCCATCTTTATCGTCTTCAAAAAGACATTACCGAAATGGCTTACAATAACTTAGTACAGGGCTTAGTCTTCAGGCTCTTATGTACTTAATTCAGCAGCAGTTTCAGACAAAAGCCTTTGCTGCTAGCGTTCTCGCTCTGTTGCATGGCAATGAGCTTATGTCATCGCCATACAAATTCTAGTTATCGGTTAGCGTGAACGCTAACAGAAATATAATTTGTCTAGAGCCGCAGACATTTCATGTCGCTTAAATTTGCGAATAACGAATACAGTGCCATATGTGTTAGTAAATCGTCTTGGATAGTTGCTCAAACAAATTTTGCTCTTGAACAAAATTCCGCGTGTTACTTAATAACTTAGATGGGCTTCCTTCAATCACGTGATCAATTTACTGTAGATTATTCCAGTAGAACTGTTGACTAAGTGTAGGTTACCAAATCGAATACTAAAGGAATCATGATGCCTAAAGTGACTGTACAATTTTTATATATCAATATATCTTGAAGATACGATGCTTTGGATTTTTTCCGAGCGTGCAGCGAAAACAATAGGGACGATATAGGTAGTGTTTGAAATGTTTAATACATTTTGTAGTTATCGGAATTTATATATTCTGCAGACCAATCTTGGAAATAACTATTATTAATGAATAAAATGGTTGATCGATTAGACTTTCTAACTTCGTAATTAGGAACGGACATCGCCTTATACAATGTACATCCGACGCATACCTGTTGGAGCAAGATGTACAATAATGATACCAATTCATAAAACCTATAGGCGTATATGTATAATTAATAAAATTAATGAGATTCTTAAATTGGCCTTATATAAATGTGTACAATAATCGATCGTGTTAAGTTGTGATTTTGAAGTACAAAAGCAATCGGGCCTTTTCGCAATTGAAAAAGTCCTCTGAACAGGATACACTCGTCTGCGGGTCGTATGCTCGAACTTCAACGTCAAATACGTTCGGAGTTATATAACATAAGAATTTAAATGAAGCAATGATCAATGTGCGTTTGTTCGGATGTTAACAGCTACTAATTAGGTATTTGCGTCCGAGCCGTACTTGCGAGTAGGAAATGCAATGTACCAGTGCTTCAGCCAGTAAGGGGCAGTGACGGTCGATGTGCTCCGTGGGCCCTAGATAGCTGTGATAATATACGTGACTAATATGAACACCCGTGGTGCTAGGAAAGCAGGCCTCCGACGTATTGTTGTTACTAGTGATTCTTGTTGATGATTCTTCTTTAATAATTATAAAAAATACTGTTTATAATTGATCTACACACTGTTTACATTCCTCCAACGAAAGCTATGTTGAGTTTTGTTTACCTTAGTTTTATATTGACTCAAGTTTAGTTCTGTCTCTTGTCCAGTTATCGCTTTATGATTTATTTTATGTTAGTTTGTAAGTGCGAAACAATCTCAGTTCATCCATGTACTGACATACGAATTTCAAATTTAAGTACTTAAGTGTTTGATAAATTGCAATTCATATTAGTTGTACGCTTATTTTTGAGATGCATTTTTATAAATTATATTTTTATTAGGGGCAGCTATTGCATTGTTCGTGTTATTTCATTCCATATTGTGTCGTAAATGTGTTTCTTTTTAATTTATGTTTCATGCGTTCGGAAATGGTTATTATTACCAAAGAAATTTTATAATTTCGGATTTAACAAGATAATTGCAATTTTTTGAGCTATAAATAGTCCACATTAATTTCTATGCTTGTCATTAATATTAATTCAGTTTTATAATAATAATAATATTGTTATTTACTATGCATAATTACTGTAGACCTGATTTTATGATGTGGCGACTTTTTAGGGAGTATTTTTCCCGACGATCGCGATTAATCCCGCGGTGATAACAGAAATACTCCCAAATTGTCTGTATAACAATAATGGACTATGTAAAATCATTATGTAAATTATTTATTATCGAATTACATGCTCTATTATAACGTATTTTTATTTATCATCGTTTAGCTAAAATCGTAAGTTCCTAACTATAGCTTGCTTCTCATGTAAAGAAAATTCTCAATTAGCTTCTCGCTGATATAGTTGTTTGGGTAGCAATATATGTTATGTAGTGGGTTTATCGGATAGTATAGCTGCAGTATGGACAAGGAGTGAGGCGCGCTCGCCTAGCAAATTTACAGTTCCTGTCACGTAAGTTGAGCGCTGTGCAATAGAGACAACGATATCTAGAATCATACATACGTCATGGTAGTCCCTTTTCCGCTTAGCGCTCAAGTTACGCGCCAGCAATAATACTGACACCACGTGCCTTAGCTACGGCTCACTCCCATATCACTTGGCATACTACTTTATATGTATCGATAGTTATTATAATGTACATATGTTTTCAATTAAACCAATATTTTATGAATTTTTAAGAAGTTTGTATATTGTAAAGATTATTAATTTTATCATAAAATTAATGCATAGCTAATAAGTGCTACATTTGTGAGAAATAAATAACATTTTAAAATCTTGTTGTTTTATTTTCCAAAAGCTTATTACATGCATTTTAAACACGAATTAAACCTTAGTAATAGATTCAAGCTATTATTATATTTTTCATTATTTTAGAAATCTTAGTAACATTAATAACAATATTCAAACTCAACGATAAAACAATTAAATAAAATCAATTAAATGCATCTATCCGGATATATAATCGTGCAGATATACGGATTCATGGTAAGTATTTCATATAGCTCAAAACTAAACTATGTATATAAAACTAATAAAATACCGTTTATGTTGCGCACCGAGGGTCGATTACGGTCAATATTGTCTACAATATGCTAATAATAATGTTTCATAATTAATGAAATCACTTAACAGGCGCCTTAGAATATGCCAGCGGCCTTCTTCATTTCCTTCTGTTTCCATCCGGGAAGTGTTCGAAACTCGCTGTAAGGCATGTTGAACGTAGAGACAAAGTCGTCGTGCGTCAGATATAACTGGAATTAATAAACGAAAAATTTCTTAATTAAGCCGTTCTTAATAAGCCGTTTTTAGTTAATTGGTGGTCGAGTGGGTTGAGCGACACAAAGATCGCAAGTTCGAATCCCGACTGTACCAATGTGTTTTTCTGAACTTAAGTACAGTGATTAGTCACACCACGAGCTTTACGGTGAAGTAAAACATCGAGAGGAAACCTGCATACGTCTGAGAAGAAATTCAAAGGCGTATGTATAGTCGTGCTTGAGTAACGGCGATGGACTCGCCATCTGTCACGTTGGCACCTAAAATATATCTCTGGCGGAAAGTGGGTGTGTGGGTACCTTTACACCTCTGCCTACCCCTTCGGGGACCCTTGTGCGAAGGCGTGATCTATCTATCTATCTAAAAAATACTTCGGCTGCTCGAAGGACCAATAACAGCAACTGTACATCGAATATGTGTTACTTGAGTTGTTACAGTGTACTTCATGTTTACCTCTTTGCTAAGTGGATCTACATCTTGGGGCAAATGCTCCATGGGTCCTCGTAGCACGGCCAGGGGGTACTTCTCGTATTGGTCGAAACGGTTCGCTGTGTTGCCACTCTGGAGAGCGCTGTTGCCACCTTGGACTATGGCTTTGCCTTCAAGCGCGCTAATTATAGCACTGAACGTCTTGTGGCCCTGGAAATGCGGGTACTTGTTACCATTGCTGACAAATTGGGTGGCGAGGCATCAATTTCTTATATAATACTTAACTAATATTTAGAAATCTGATACTTATAGAAAATATCAAATAGTGGTGAATAGTTTACCTTCCACATGGAGTGTTTCCAGTGTGGGAAGAAGCCGGTGAAGTGCGGCGGCTCGCGGCCCTGCGCCAGCGCCTGGATTGGCGTCTGCGGGTCGCGGGCTGCTGGGTCTGAGGAGAGGGGGTTCAATTGACAATTGGTTAATTAGTAAAATAAATGAGAACGAATTCTCACAGCTGTTTTTTCTCGGCATACATATTGTTACTATTGATAATATTTCCAGACAGTTATTTATTAAAAAGAGATGGTCCTCTATTTAATAAACTGAGACCAGAATGATTTTAGCTACGCTGTTTTGAAAGCGCAATTTAATATATTAGACAGATATAGGTATTGAATTGCGCGTTCAACTGTACAAAGCTAAGGACAAATTTACCACATGAGTTGCTTATACATTACTTTTTAAAGTAATGATATCACTAGATTGAGAATGAGGGAATATTATCTAGCACTATCTTTGTATAATATCTATAGTGTAGCAAGCCACGAAGGTGTGGCTTTAAGGGTAACCTTGCGCGAGGTATGCGAGCGCGAGCGCGCGCGGCTGAGCGGCGGCGCGTGCGCAGCAGTGCGCGCCGAGCCACACGAACACGGCGCCGTGAGCGTCCAGCACGGCCGCCATCTCCGGCGCCAGCTCGTACTGGCTGAACGATACTATCTCCTCGACTGCACAACACACAGGTAACACCTTCATTTTATAGATGTTTAAATAATCAAATAAATTCCCTATTCCGTGTCCTATATTTATGTATTAATAATAAACTACTATTGGTTTTATGGGCACTAAAAATGTATTAGAAAACCTGTCTAATACGGAACTAAGTAAAGAAATTAACAAAAATGTAGTAATGTAGAAGTAGATGAAGTAAAGTGGACAACGCCTTAGATTCCTCACGAAGGATAGAGGGAATGGAGGTTATTAAAATTACATAATATATCAAACTAACTTTCATTTGCAGCGTTCTATGATAGCTTTCGGGAGAAATTTCAGGTTTGACTAATGTGAAATAAAGTTCAAAATAAAGTGTACTGACATGAATACTGCCCAGGTGTGCCCAACGACACGTAGAAGAGACGCGGCGGCAGCGGGCGCTCCATCTCCTTCAGCGGCGACGCCACCAGCAAATGACGTCGTTCGCCTATTGCGTTCCAGAAGTCTAGCTTCTCTTTGCCTGAAATGAATAACGTTTGAATATATCTTTTCCAAGGTAAAAATCTAATCATATTTTTTTTGTAATTTCTTTAACCCCAAAATGAAAGACCATTTTAAACCAATTTCAAGAATGTAAGTTGTAATTTTTTTTCATCTGTTTTCACACACTCCCGACGCAAACAAAGTGGAGCTTCAGTTACCTTGCATCACCAGGATGTGTTCGGCAGCCGCCATGTTCTTGGCAACCTCTCTCTCATCGCCAGTGGCGGTGGCGGCGCACCACACCCACACCCGCGCTCCCTCTCGCACCACATAGCAAGAACCGCGACCGTCAGCATCGCTCTGTCTCACTTCTACACCGCGGGCCTCGCGCGCGTACTGTCCAGACACGCGGATGAGGGCGCGAGATGGAGGAATGACCCGGCGTCCACTAGCTGTCACAAAGCAATCGCAGGCTTTCGTGAAATATAAACTCATTGTTAACGCTTATAAATAATAACACAAACATATTGATTGATGAAAGACGAATGATGATAGAGCAAATAGAGCAGTTCATTGCCAAGCATGGCAACCTATTTGCAAACAATTACATGTGATTAAAATGTTTGTCTACCGCCGTGTAAAAAATTAAGCTAATCTGATGTTATGAAACTAATATTTTCTTAGAAACAATGGTAAAAGTAATTTTGTACCATCCAATAAGTGTTCCCTGTGTCTCTTACCTTTAATAATAAGTTTTTACAAGCTGTTACAACAGGTTTTAGAAAAACTTACGATCATAATCAGTAGCACTACCGACGTATGTAGTCATTCGTCCTTTGAAGATTTGCAAGAAATGCGCCGGTTCCTTTCCTTGGTAGACCCAGGCCTGTTTTAAAAGAAATTTATTAAAAAATAAATGAATTTATGTTGCACTGCATTACCTACGCTAAAACAGAACGGGAAACAGGACAGAGGACAAACAGAGTACCGAATGCCAACGAAACTTCTAAGTTTAAACTAGTTTCTAAGTTTTTATTGACTTCAAATTATTTAATAAAATGAGGCTTCAGCTATGCTCACCGGAATTAGGTTGGAAGAAGGGAAGTAGTTCACTGTATTACGTAGGAACTCTTTATATCGCATCTTCCTCTTTTAACCAGCCTATTGACAATTACACGCTGGCATAAGATATGAAAACGTTTAGGTACTCACTTGAACAGGAAGACGCCCCAACTTCGTGTAGAGGTCTTTGGCTTCTTTTGCACCCAAATTCCTCAGCTCATTTGGTGAAGAGCCACCCTAAAAATGAAGTTACGATGATATTGATAATACAACCCGTTCAAACAGTCAGTTTGTTGTACAATTTCTGCTCCATACTAGTATTCCATTACATATAAATTACAATCATTTGTCCGCAGATCCTATCGATTTTTTAAATTAATTATGAGTTTTCTTCTGGGATATCAACGGACCCTATACTGATTCCTGTTCTGTACTACAGGTCCATTTCAGTGGACTGTATTTGTTGTACCGGATGTTCAGTTCGTATTCAACACGAAAGGTATTTACCCCATATGTATATATACCTACCTATACGTATATATACCCCTATAACCCTGACAATGAATACGTTTTAATGAAGATCGGTTCAATAGCTAAGACGCGCTGGCGAAACGAATAAACAATTCACATACGCATTTATAATGCAGGGTTTTGTAATTTTGTAGACTTTACTATATATACTTTTTGACTTTAATATATAGTCAAATGTAATCGGACAGCTAATCGAAAGAGATATGTAAGTCAAGAGAGAACTGGCGCTCCATTCGATGTCGAATATAATGTTTTTATGAATTCTCACCATCCAAAGGTAGAGTATGGTTTGGTCTCCAGTGGGCGCATGGTATGTATAGAGGACGATATAACAGTCGCTGTCGTAGAACACGGCGGCCTGGGGTCGCTCCACCTCTACTAGCGGCTCGCCCTCCTCGTCCATACCGCGGCGACGCACACGCCACACGCGCAGAGACCCTGACCCATCATCAGGCAGTTGAGCCTAAACAATATAGTATAGAGCTGATAACATATTATATTATTTATTTGTTGATCTACATTTGTGAAATGTCAATCTGATGTCGGAAGTGTCCACTGCATATTGGGGGCCCGTGGAATGGGAAAGCCCCAATACAATAAAGCTGACTATCGCTACTCCGTACATAATATTCTTTATCTTACAGAATGAGAAGTTTTCTTTTGACTATAAAGAAATGTTTTTAATAATGACCAGATTACCTCTGCAGCCAACCACGAATTGGAGGCTAGACTGACGGCATCGAGTTTTGTGGTAGCGGAGCGTGCAGCTCGTAATCTCACGTCACGCCGGGCGTCACACCAGCGCCATCCGCGGAATAACGCGGCAAACTCGAGCGGCTCTCGACCGGCTGCCGTGACCGATACCGGGCCTGTATAACGGCGCACTTTGGCAAGGCCTCGCGCAGCCGTCAATGCACCTCGTGCAGCGGGCCCGCTCGCACTAGGGCCCACCCATGCCCATACACCGCGACTACCACTGTCCACTATGAACACACCCTGGGGATAGTATACAAATATTAAAAACACAGTATAAGGAATGCGCCACGAAAGAGCTTTATCGACGCTTATTCTCGACTCAAGTTCTCCGTATTGAACTAGAATACTTTTCGACAGAACTGTCAGGCGACTATGTTAGAGAAACTTACATCGTCAGTGAGGTCATCCCGATAAAATGGTGCGCGCTTGACTTCTTCAAGCCTGGCAGCTGGTCGCTGGGAAGGTACTGTCACTGGAGCTACTCTCGCAGGCTGTGTGACCTGATACAGGCGCGCTGACCGCGGGGGGTCGGCGGGAGGGGCCGTGGGCCTCACTGAGCGGGCGCGCAGCTCCAACAGCGCGTCGAGTAGGGCCCGGTCGCTCGCGGGCAGGGTCTGCTCGTAGCCGTCGTGGGCAATAGCGATGCGACGCACTGTCATACCCTTATCGGCGCCTCGGGCCATGCGGTACGCGATCTATTAAGTTACCATTTATATATTTTTTATAGTTCCTGCTCAGCTTTATTGCTCACATCTCACAGTCTTTATAGGATTGCTATGACTATGATAATTTATGTAACAATACGCCGCGTTATCCGCGTAAAAATTTATTTCAAGGGTAGATTTTAATGGAATCAAAGATATACTATAATCTATCTGCGTGCCAAATTGCATCTTATTCCGTTCAGTATTTTTTGAATGATAGAGAAACTTTCTCGTTTCAGTTTTCTTTAAAATACCTACAGATAGGTGTTTGATGGTACCTACCTTAGCGCCAAATATTTTCTCGACCAAATTAGCAGCGCGACCAAGCCACAGGACGAGCAACGAGGCGGTGTCCAGTACGAAGACGCCATCGGCCGCCAGCTGGGCCCAGGACACCGGCTCCAGCTGCAGCAGGACCGGCCGGCGCCCTCGCACGCGGTATAAGCGAGCTCCGCCATTTAACGTGCTTGAGCCGCTGCGTAGAATCCTTATGGAAATGTTGAGCGATCTATATATTTTTAATTTCTTTGTGCATCAAGTACACTAATATAACAAATTGGAAGACTGATATGTGCAAAAGATGAAGAAAAGAAAGATGAGAAAAGAAGCAAACCTTAACCCATCCCGGAAGTACGAGAGCAGCCTGGGCGTTTCCTTTGTAGCTGATTCCCTGTGAATGACAGTTGGTGCTCCCAAGTAAGCGGCCAGCTGCGTTCCACGACGTAGCGCGAGCGCGGCAAGTGCGCCGCTGCGCTCGCCGGCCCACGCGTGGACATGACGCTCAGCGTACTCGCCGTTACCATTCTCTTTGATTTCACGACGCTGCATAAGGTTTGGAAAATAATAATAATAAGGAATTGACATTTTAGCCCTTTTATCAACGAATGCCCAGTAGGGCAATTTGGCGAGTCCCTTGTGCCCCACGGATATTCGCATCCAAACTTTAGATAGAAGAAAATGAGAGAACTCATATGAATACACAATAAAAGAGCGCGATCAGATCAGAAACTGACCTCCATACGTTTTAGTTTATACTCATTTGTCCATCTGGAAAGCAACGACGATCTCAACAATTTCATTAAAAACGTAGTCTATGTAATGCAGAAGTTTACTTTACTTTTACCTTCTCATAGTTATTAATACTAATACTTAGTGCAAACACTTACAATTACGTCAGGTCCAGCCGGCTGGGCTGGCAGCGAGCAGGAATACACCAGATAGGCTTCAGCGTCGTAGAACGTACCGTAGTGCGTGCGGGGTAGGAGTTCCGTGTTCGTTGCCTGGAGAGACGACCATATTATTTAAAAATAAGTTGTGGCGGGCATGTTTTAGTTGTGAGTCAAGTTCGTGGTGTGACACTCCACGGTAACATGTAAATACGTAACTTCAGAAGCACTTATTCCCGGGATCCAATCTGTGATCTTTACTGGGTGTGGGAGTACCTATAGATCGATGTCATGACATATATAGACATCTATATTTATATATAGCTAGTATTATAAATATAGCTTCAACGGAATAGGATGAAATTTGGCTAGATAGATATATTCACGACTATAGCTACTTAATTAATAATAAGTTGTTATTACGGTCAAGTCTGCAACTTGATACAAGATTGATACCTATAATAAAACAGTCTGATTTTAAATAGGGGCTGCCAGTTCATTGGCCTTGTTTCAGTTAATCTATTGTATTACGGGATTATTATCTTCACTAACCGCTAGGTTAGAATTGCCTAAAATGTTTATCTATATAGTACATATTAGATATCATCACGCCGAGCCGTATATCACGGACAAAACACTAAAATGTTGTTTATTATTTATACATTCGCTAATGCTTGCCATCAACTTGTTTCGTTTGAATTTTCATTGCAAGTTTTTCGATTCCAATCTTCATTAAAACAGAAGTACCTACTGAAGATGTATGATCTTCTGTTCAGTTTCAGTGTACGAGTTCCGATAGATCAAGCTAGCTGCCCGCGCGAGCGTGTCGACCGTTATACTAAACTAATATTCTTGGTAAATTAAATTTAGTATTTCGTGACCAACGTTGAGGTTTTTTTTCGGAACGACGAGAAAAAAGTTTAACGAATGCAATTTGAACGAAGAAGTTTGTGTTCGATGAATATAACTGTGTTCCGCTATCCGCTATGTGCTTGTCAACTATATCAGCTTGTCAACACTTTCACATATAAAATACATATCATCACGCTTAACTACTCTGCGAGTCCCTCACGGGGTAGACAGGGAGGGTAGTACTATCTCTAGACTTACAGAACTCTTTCACTTCATTCCCATTCATCAGTCTTTAAAACACGACGGTTTCGAGTACTCTTATCGTTCCCATCATTGAGGGTTTTCAACATTTGATCTTTGGAGTGGATGGAGTTGGAACGTGCTCTTCCTCTGCCTATTCTTCCTCCCACTTTCGCATCGTATATCTATTTCTTTACTCATCCTTTCTCACTTTCTATATGCAAAGAGTAATTTATCTAATGCTCTAATCATTTAATTGGAGGTAGGCACTAACAAAGAGCGATCGTGCCCTATTATACAAGATACTCATGCAGTTGCATAGTCTCATAATTATTTACATAAAAAACTTTCACGTTATCAAAGAAACCAGCTTAAGATATAGTCATTTTGTATGAAATTACCTGAATTATAAAATGGTCGTCGCGCGAGTCGTACAATTACGCAGGCATGGGTATGCGCATCTCTCTGACGTTATATCACGACAACAAGCGATAATCCGCACGCATTTACTTGTAAAATATCACTTTGATCTGATCGTTATCTCTATACAGTATTAGTGTTTATACTCCTCTTTTCTGGGAACGAGCAATTGCTATATAATTATTCAAGGTTCTATATTCATATCATCATGGCAAAGAGAGTAGACCGCCGGTTCTCTATGGACATGCAAACCTCACTTGCTTCAACTTTCAGACTCTTCATATATGCTTGCCGGTTTCGTATTCTTTAGGTTCCTTTTTTCTTACTTACTTACCTATCCTTGAGTGATCGATCAATTTGACCTAGATAGCTGGAACTTACTCTGCCCCATCCAGATACTCTCGTACTGTATGTATATCCCGTATCGTTAACCTTTCTTCAAGATATAGATATTTTCCGCTGAAACTCCGGAATATTTAGGGCAATATTATATATATTTAGGGCATGGTAAGGCCCAGATGGGTGCATAAATTTATAAAGTCATTCAGTGTAGTAGCTAAAGGGAATTCTTACACTTATGTAGGTACGTCGTTGAATATCTTGTTATACGTGTGCAGGTGTCCTCTCGATGTTTACGTAGTGGAAAACTCTTGTAGTGTAAAACTTTATAGTCGCTAGCGAGTTTAAGCTATGCTGTTAAAATGTATGAAGAATTTAATTCGCGAGTGCTTCATAACTTTCTAAAAATGTTGACACTGAACGTATCATAAAAGCAAAACAGACAGTAACTTTCGTTATAATAAGACTGTTTTAGGTTGTATAAATTACATCATCTAAGTACGTAAGTAGGTAGGTAGGTCAGAGCTTTGTTATATTTTCGACCATTCGGCTTAAATAATGTAAGCGTTTTAAGAATGTACCTACCAGTGCTAAAAAAGTCTTCGTTGGCGTGATAGTGTTGTAATTTGTAGTAAGTATTGTAACATACATATTATCACACGGAAGGGGTAAGCAAAGAGTCCACATTCATCAGTCTATTAACACATGCTCGCCAATTTAGAGTAGTTTGACGTCCCAATCTTAATGTTAGCCTACACGAATAAATAGTAATAAACGTAGGCATTATTTAAACTTGAGGCTGGACATTTAACTACTTTGCGTAGGAAACTACTTGTAGGGTACATACTTTATAGTGTTCTGAGGCAAGAATTTTCCATTGTTGAGATAAAACATCTATACTGTTTCGTTGTTGGAAAAAATCTACAATCGTAATCTGTAAATCAAGCTGAAAGTGGGCCTACATGTCCAGCAAGTATTGTTAGAGTCGCGGTCCGGTGAAGCTAGCTCACTGTACATAACGGTGCAGAGATGAAGAGGGGTGACTCACACTCGCGTCGCCATTGGACTGTTTCTATGTTTACATGCGATACTAACGGAGCTTCAATAATTTGGTCGAGCCTTGTTGGCAGAGTGGTAGGCGTAGGCGCCGACAACGCAAAAATTGCAAGCTCGAATCCCTTAGCCTTCAGAAGATATAGTTATTAATCAAGAGCTTTACAGTGTAGGAAAATATTGAGAAGAAACTTTTACTAAAGTGTATAATTTTTCAGAAGAAATTCGAAGATGTATAGTGTATGCGAGAAACAGCGATGGACTCGCCATCTGTCACATTGGCATATAATATTTCTAAAGAGGGTGTTAATTCTGGAACCCTTATTAATTTATTCATGTTTATTAACTGTTCCGTCGAAATTACTTAGAAATCTGCGGCCGCTCTCATATAAAATAGCGATCCGGTCGCTTTGCAAGTAATGCATCGCGCTGCAGTTTATCTACTGCAGATCTAACTGTGCACTTTCTCTTGCTATTCTGTGTTTATATACAAGCGTGTAGCGGTTTTAATGTTTTTAGAATAACAATATGTATTAATAAAGGCTTTTCGTCTATATTTTGTTGGGTTTGTGATTACTGCCTGCATACTTGTCTATCCATTCGGGGACCCTTTGGGAGGGTGTGAAGGTATGTATTTATATCTATAATATTGCTAGAAAGAGTAGTAAGGTTGACGACATATACAAAACTGAACCCGAATCGGTATCCCGAGGGAGTGTGCCAAGAATACTGGCAGCAAAAGTAAACATTACATAATTAAATAACACACAAATATAATTATTATGTAATTTTTTTTATTCAATTGGATTTCTTAAAGCAATTATATTACGCACTGTAGTCAAGGATTTTATTTATAGCCGTCCAATATATCAGTCTATTTCGCAAAGCTTGATACGATTGAACGTCATACTTAGGCCCCATATTCTCTTCTCTAGGTTATGATGTAAGGAGTCTACATTATCTGCCTACCCCTGAAGGCTACGGCGTGATGATATGATTGATACTTCTTTATTCCTATCTGTAACAACGCTATATATAATAATTATACTGTGTAATTTTTCTTAGCAAAAGTAGTTGTATGTTAACGAATATCATATATTTGTTTCATTTATGTAGAAACTTCGAAGAAGTAACGGTCGAACCGAGATCACAAAAAGCATTAAATATTCAATGATATGTTCGTGTAAATTTTAAGCTTGACTAACTGAAATATTGAAAGTGTTACAAATGGCTTATTCCGCATAGTAAATTTGCATATCGACTGTAACTAATGAGTTGTTCAAACAAAAAGTGTTTTACGATTATTATACGACATATATCATAATAAAAGCTTTAAATTTTCTTTCACGTAGGTATAATTCTAAGCCACTGACCTAAAAAAAATTTCAAATTTTGAAGATATTTCGAAAATGGGATATGGATGAAGGGAGAGAGATCTGCAAGCTTGGAGACAACTGACGCTGTACTCTCTCTCTCTCTCTCCCTACCAAGTAAAGGCGTACTGATCCTTCTGTATTTATGTATTGCAAAGATTCCCAAATTGTCGTTAGGCATTATATATGTAGATGGAAAAAGAGGAAGACGAAGACGCGTCTGGGACGCATGAATGCAAATAAAGAAAAGATACCTGTCAAGGCGTATAGCATAGGTACCTATAATTATACAGATATTTTTGCTATATCAAAGATAATGGACAGAGGCAAATATATGGAATTGCATCAGATACCCGACAAGAGCCCAGTTTTTTTCAATCTATGAAGATAGCATAGTCGTTACACATAAGCCTTAGTGTAATTAAGGCTTTATTCATTTCACACAGTATTACGATGATGTAGTGTAATTTGGGCAATTGCCATTGTTGCAAAACTGGCTCGTGGGAAATGTGAGTCTGTTGTTGACCTTTCGCTCTTCCCACGAAATTGTGAACTTTGAAGAGAGAACGGTTGTTGTTTTAATGTGTGCGAGTGCGCATAGTGCAGCTGAGACCTGCATATAATACTTACATATATAGGTATGCTCTATGCTCTACTAAAGTTTCTCAAGGTTTCAGCCGTGACTAACTTGCAATTTTATCCAAATTGAAATAAATACCTTGGGACAAATTCTATACACAGATTTAGGTACGAATACTCGTGTTCATGAACACTGTTGGTGATCCAACAGCGGGAATCAAACTTGACGAGCACAACTTGGAGCTCTGTGCAATGGAGCAGACCGCCGAAAAATAAAAAATTGTATACATGAAATCCGAATTTTCAAATATTATTTGTGATCAGCAAAGTTATATAAGGATTGTTCGTACTATCGTGCATAATATCAAGGTGCCCACCACTAAAGACCTATATTTATCCATCATTACGTCCTCCAGTTTGTCACTTTAATTCCTTAGGAAATGGCAAGGGAGTTTTTGTCGTATTGTGGAACACTATCGCCAGATATTTATTATAGTAATAGTCAACATAGGTTATCAAGTTGAAGATAGTAGGTATTCTGCTCTTGGAAGTATTTGTGTAACTTGTGGATCCACCGGCTATATGAAATAACGACTCAGAAAATATAACTATGTATTAAAAAAAACTTTATCTTGCATTTGCGATATTCCAGAAATACCACGGATATAGGTAGGTATTATGCCGTGGATCTAAGAAAAGCTAATCGCAAATAGCGTCACGGTCGGCGCCTGCGCCTCTATCCAATCGAAACGTCTAGACATATAGTTGTATTATACCTACATATATTGTTAATAAATAATATAATAGGTAGGTATATAATACGTCTATTGTTCGTCTTAAAATGGTAAGGCGAGGCTTATGGTGAATAAGTAACTCCAATTTGATATCATGTCTTGTAATTTAAATGAAAAGTAAACACAATTTTCGTTCAAACTTGTCGTTACGTAATGTGAAAATGTAATGAAGAGTTAATACTATGCTGAGGGGCAGGCGCACTTTCGCCACACACAAAGTGCAATAAAATTTGCATAGTGTACACTTAGATGCTGTTTATTGTTATGCCCAATTGTGTAATATGAAATTGATACCAAAACGAATATGTATTTAAGGGTGTGTTATATAATATGTAATAAATGCCCTTGGGACGAATCGACATAAATTCTCCTAGAACAATAGGTACTGACGAAAGCTTGTACTATTGGAAATATATAGCAATAAACTTACACGCTTTTAAAGATAAATATATAAGATTAAGTTGAAAACATTGGTGCTTATCACCCACCGGGCATAAATTAGCAGACTCAAGCTTCGCAGTCGGGAACACTGACCAATAGACCACATGGCCGTCCAAAGATACCTAGGTAATATTAATGTGTCACATTTTTTTTGTCAAGTTTCAATTACACTATGTCATCAGAGAAATATCGGGCAATCCGACTTTCACAATTCTTAACCCTAGTATGAACTATAATATGTTCAAATATATTTTTGAATGTCCTTATAGCAAAAATAATTTAGTTTCCTTCCCAAATATCTGAATAATCTATATTTGTATCTAACCTGAAGAATCTAGTACCCTAGACTCCTAATCAGCCTACAGGCAATTCCGCCACTGTCTAGCTAGATCAACGGTGAGGTCACAGATCGAAAAGCCTCTAGAGAAAGCGGTTATTAAGTTTGAAACAATGCTATACTGGTATCAAAATATAATTGAATCGCTTGCGTGATAGGTCAATTTGTATATTAGCTGCCGACAGTGTTACCTAGTGAAAATCGTGAATTCGTGATACGCCTCTTACATTCGAAATAGGTACCTGTGGATCCGTCAAGGTCTGAGCTGTCATTTTGTTTACTTATTATTTACCATGTGTAGATATATCCAGAGAAATTTAGTTAAGGACACGTAATGTGTCTAACTTGAACTTATTTAAAGTTCAATGTGCCGGTTCCGTGGTTGGCTTAGAGCAAGCTAGGTAGGTACTACAACTTTACTGATTCGTCCCTCAAGCGACGGTGGAAAAATTTTGTATATCCACCGTGGGATATATGTGATCATATTTTGTTAATGTCAGCTTATGTTGTATCGTCCACGTTCTTACCCTTGATAGATAATACAGGGAGCGCTAACATATTTTTTGATATTTTAGGGATTTAAAACTTGCCAATTGCTCATGAAAATGCCGTAGCATAACTCAATATGCATCTCATGGTCACAAAACACTCATGGTAGTGGCACTGATATCTGATAGGTAAAACTTTAATATGGTAAAGTAACTGTAAACAAACCAAACCAATACAATTGCTATCTAACTATCGAAATTGGGTTACTAAATTCTGGCGCCTAATTGTGTTCCTAATTGGGTAACATAATTTTTGTTTGCGCCTTTGAATTTCAATGCACGAATTTGTCACCGTAGGTAGGTACATAAAGCTAATCGTGTTACCGATTTCACAGTTTGTAACGAATCAATTTCAAAATCTGATCGAATTAATGTAAACCTTGTCTGAAAAGCTTTGTACCATTGACGTGCTAAGGAAATGCTAGAATTACACAAACATTTAAATCGATCCGTTATTTTTTGTATAATTATTTAAGTGAAAAAATTAAATAAGTGATAAGTAATGTGTTATTTTTTAAACGAAAATGCAGCACTATAATAAAAACTAAACGAGTTAACTTACCACAGAAATATGTACGAATAAAATGACCCAAATCCGTGTCACGCGGATGGGTGTATTTGTCATTTGATGACAGTCTATTCGTAGTCTATTAGTTTTGGTTACATATACCTTGTTATACTATAGTATATTAAGAGTAGTCTATGCATATACCGTTATTCTCCAGACTAGGAAGGTTGTGTGGTCCTTCGGCACTGTTCGGAAAGCGGCTTCCGCGACTCGGGCGCTGCCGCCTTCCTCCTCCTGCAAGAATATTATTTATGTTAAATTAGATGTGCCCCGTGGTCTCACCTTTGTAAAATTTGATTCTCTTGGGTTCTTTTTATTGGATAATAATATATATCCTATGTGTTAATCCAGCATATATATATATATATATATATATATATATAATAACCTCATACACCCACTTACTTACTCTTATAATAACCTGTCTGTGCAAAATGTCATCCAATTCCGTTCCATATTTTTTGCGTGAAAGAGAAACAAACATTCGCATTTATCCTCAAGCCTTCCCACAGGGGTCCCCGAAAGGGTAGGCACACTCACTTTCCGCCAGAGATATATTTAAGGTGCCAACGTGGCAGATGGCGAGTCCATCGTCATGTCTTAAGCATGTCTCTGAATTTCATCTCAAACGTATGCAGCTTCGTCTCGATGTTTTCCATCACCGTAAAGCTCTTGTTGTGACTAATCACTGTAGGTACTTAACACAACTCATTAGTAACAGTCGGGATTTGATCTTGCAATCTTGCAGTGTTGCAGGCAACTAACTACTTGAACCACTCAACCAGGACGGCTTTTATAATAATAGTAGAATTACTCAAGGGTACCCTTGAAGTATAATCCCTTAGAAGGGCTTGACAGTGAAGAATAACACCCTTTTTTAGCCGCAGATATTAGGTACCAACGAGACTGACTTTACATGAGTCTGAGGGTTCTTATAAATCCATGATGTTTTCTTTTACCGGGAAGATGTGACAACTTTATTTCAAGTTCAGAAAAATCTATTACTGATAACAGAGGCTGAACCAGCAATAGTTCAACTACCAGTAGTCCACCATGGGCTTAGTTAGAACGTTGCGTTTATGAGAAATCTGATTATTAATATTTGATGTTTCATTTATATATAATCGAAGGATAGAGGCTGAACTATTAAGTACAGCATCTATCCTATGAAAAATATATTATTCGCTATTCGCTTTGCGATACGATAAGTATGTATACCTACCATGTCGAATGTACGTAGAAATATCTACCCACCTATATATATCTACCTAAATTAGTTAACAATACATAACCTATAAAAAAAAAAGTATAGATACAGACATAAATAGTGCGAAAGGGTCGAGCAGATAGCTGACATAAATCTACCTGGGTGTGCCCAAGGGCGTAGCTTTCAGTCGATTCTCCTGACCTACCGGATTGAATGGAACAAATCTAGCATTGTAGGTCAGCCGAATAAGTAGTCTCAACCGAATTGCGATGACAATGAAGAAATAACGTAATAAATATAATTGAATTAGGCAATGGCTATATGGTCTGGCGAATTCACTCCATGGACCCGGGTTCGATTCTTAGAACGAACGTTTATTTCATATATTTTATTTATTTCGTTATACTGGTATGGATGCGAGTTTTGTCGTATGTGCGACACTCAGGATACCTAACTAATAAGAGCCTTAATATTATATATTTTTTTTATAAAATATCAGTAATAATCAGGATGATCGATGACTGCAATATACGTAAGTATATAGTAAATCATTTTGTACACGATAAATCACTAGATAAGTGTGTTAGTGGGTAGTCTAGTTGTCAATCTCATAAAACAAACACATTCCTTTCGTTTCAAATTGACAAAAAACGGAGAATTCAATACCTATAGTTATTATAATATGTTTTTAAGATAACAAGAGAGCATGAATTGAAGCAACACGAACCCAGCCAAACATTCATCAGTAACAGTGAACCTCACAACAAGTCATTCGAAAATCAATTAAAGTTATAGTAAATAAAGTTTGTCAAAAACAAAAGACATGCGATCAGTTGGTACCAATCTGAGCTCGTTCAACACGCACATTGAATTTGATCCTCTGCAAGATAAATCAATAAAAACACAAATTACTTGCTCGGCTCCTATTTCGAGGATGTGCATTGTTTTTGTTTAGGACCGCAACGCCAACATCACCTCGCACCGCGCGCCGCACACTGAGACAACCGCCACAATCTTGCACTTCCCGCGCACTAACTGAGTGAACTAAGAGCTTACCAGCGTCCACTGGACGATGTAATAAAAGAAATTAGCTTCACGCCTCTTGCACATACAGATTTTTATTAAGAGTGGAATAAATTAATTCCCGCGAAAGTCTGGGCAGTAATGTCTCTCGATTGATGGGTGGCGCGGTGTGCGCTATCGCGTTTTCATCTGACGGCTTCGCCCGCTGATTCTTAACGCCCGAGTAATAGATGGCAATTACTAATCGCGCGACTGCTGTTTAATGTTATGTGGAACATTTTGTTAAAATTACAGTAGCTATCAGAAAATAATGGTATTGAAAAATATTTTTTAAAAAGACAAAGGCAATCAAATTTTTTACCGTTAATGGTAATTCTTGGACCGTACCTAATTCAAATAAATTCTGAAGATGACTGGAGTTTTTCTCTAGCACGCTGAAGGGATTTTAAGCATAAAATGTTCCATAATAGTACCTACTAAATAATACAATTATTTTAGGTATAACAACGCACCAAATGATATTCGTCCATCAACGACGACCGGTTTTGTATTTCACTCGGCTATCTGGAAGGTTTATACCGTGGCCGTATCACCTGCTTCAGTACCAATAGTACAGACCAGAAGATTCACAGTCGCTGGCGAGGTTTGGGAGACTGAGCGAACAACGTGGATGATTCGCCGTGATCCGCGACAGGAAGTACGGTCGGACGCGCCTTTTGTCCATCGCGACATGTTCCGCGTTCACTTTCAATCGTCATGTCATGCTGCGTGGTGTCATGCGGCCATGTACATGAACCAAATATTTACCTGAATGTTTTAACCTAGAAAACGTAGTTAAATGACAGATAGCTATAGAGTACATTTTAAATACAGAATATTACCTAGCTTGGCAATATTCTTAAATTCCTTTGTTCTACACCTTCTTTTAATCATCACTACTATTGTATCTAGTGTCTGTAGGTGTAGGTACGTGCGAGTTACTAAAGTTTTGGTAAAAAAATTAAGACATAGTTGGCTTTATCTTTTTAGGTACACCGTTAGGTATACCGTTAAACCTATTTAGGTACAGTAACTGCAGGATTCCTATAATCCTCCTACATTCTATATTGCTTTAAAAAATCATACAGGCGTTTCTGAAATCCGAATACGTATTTCAATTGATTTGATTAATAAACTTCATCTAAACCTATAGATCATAAACAAGTAGGTACAATAATATCACCATCATAAATATATATGAAAAACTTTTTTAGTCTGCTATTTAGTAACTGCCCCACATATATTTGGTTTACCGCTAACACTGCATTAAAATGATGACAATACGGGTCTCTGTCTCTCCCACTATTGCGACACCTTCGGCCGGCTCACAGCACCATCTCCAATCGATTAGTCACGGTCGAGTGCTCATAATGATCACCAAGTCCATGTAGGTACTTAGTTATAATGTGCTTTAATATCAAATTAAAGTTAGGTATTGTTGGTAGGTACCTATCTTTTTTCATGATCAAAGTATTAACGGTAGCGACTATCTTTGACGTTACCTGCCTGATACCTACATCCCACAAGTGTGTAGAGGCCTGCCCCCATTATCTACAGATGTTTCTGTTCAATGCTATGGCTGGCCAATCTACGAATCTGTTATCTAGGTCTTGTCCGTGTCTTCTCCATAGTCTGCCTCGTTGATGCCTAGCTGTGTTATGTTGTTATTCTGTGGTAATTTTGGCAATCGATCGGCAGACGTGACCGGTCCATTCAATCAAATCAAATCAAAATATTTTTATTTCACATAGGCCCAGATGGGCCCTTATGGGCACGTAATATAAACCCGAATTGAGAAAAGAAAAAGTTATATAAGATTCAGAATAGTTAGAGACATCCACAAATTTGTACCGTTTATGAGCTACCAGGGAAGCCGCATGCGCAGAAGGAACTAGAACTTCTTTATCTTCAACGTAGTCCTCGATTTTATAATATGCTTTTTTAATCAGAACACGTTTGATAATTTTTTTGTACTTTCCATCGGTCAGTTCTATAACTGACTTTGGCAGCTTGTTCTAAAAGCGTATACTATTTATAATAAATGACTTGCTTTATTTTGTTAATCTGCATTTCGGGATTACAATTTCATGTTTACTGCGGGTATTTTTATTATGGCAGTCGCTTTTAATTTTGTAAATCCCTCGATTTTCCCATTCCCACTTTAGTTTGGCAGCAACATACCTACTATTGCAAACTGTTTTTTTTACAACCGATGGTATGCTTTATGCGTTAATTGTATTTTATTGTATAACAGAAAACAATCATAGCATATTTTAAGAATTTTATTGCTTTAAATATACAATAAATACATAATCTCTAACTTTGTAACATTAAGCAATATTAAATACACATCCGTGGCGCTATTCACTGCAAGGTTTGTACTGTGTCTAGATGCTGCTTCTCAAGGCCAAGAATATTTGTCTCCAGTGCCTCGCCACATGAAAACCTTACATAATCAATAATTTCCACTTTGTTTTCTTCTAGTACTTCTTCAACTGTATATGAGGGATCTAGGAGATATTCTTGGAAGATGAGACAGGTTTCGTCATCAGAGTTTTTAGCTGGGTGATCTTGATCTTTGAGGCCAATCTTTCTGGGTGCACAGCCTACAATATGCTGGCAAATTTTCTTGCCTACGTCCTCTGTGTCACCAGATTGCTTATAGGCCAGTAATGCTCCATACTTCCCCGTGGAGTAGTCAGTGGGAACTGCTGGTGCTGGATGTGTGTACCCTGCAATCTTGACATCGTCGCTATTGGCCTTCCAGCATTCTGCACGTCTCAATATGGCATTCTCACCCACAGATCCAATGAGTAATGCTAATATTTCAGTTAGTTTTTTACCATCATCAGATGACAAATTTCCCAATTGTTCACTATCTAGCTCCATCTGTGAATAAGCAAATACAATGAAGTCATTAATATTACTTGAAGGCGAACTGGTCCAGAGGCCTGACTGTAAACTCATCCTTGATTATTAGTTTAACTTATATAATTATAATATAATTATTGTGTACTATCTTTTGTCTCACGGTTTCGCCCGCGTGGAGTTCGAAAAAGTAGCTTATGTATTTCCCTGCTAGAATCAGGTCAGCCGCTATGCCATGAAAGAGCAACTTAGCAACATACTTTATAATATTAGAATTTAGAAATTTTCGGGATTCAAATGTAGGCAGCCAATGTCTTAATTGTGGGTATAATTCAACTTTCAGCCAAATCGGCTCAGCATACTACTATAATACTACTAATATATATAACTATATACTAAATAATATAACTACATAATAATACATATTAATATGTGGTAGCCTATGACCTAATCCTAGGTATAAGCTATCACTATTTAAACTTTCAGCATAATCGGTTTATTCGTGTTACTGTAAACATCCAAATATCCAAACTTACAAACTTTTTCCGGTTCACAAACAGGTTTTCTCTCAATATTTTCCTTTATCGTAAAGCTTGTGGTGTGAACTAACCACTGAAGGTACTTAAGTTCAGAAAAACTCATTAGTAGTCGGAATTCGAACTTGCAATCTTTGTGTAGCAGGGACCTACTCAAACCACCCGGCCACCACAGCTCTTTTGTACACCTCATACATTTTGTGTAATGATATTAAGCTGTCTGTGGTGGCTGAGTATATGGTATAGCTTGATTAATATTTACTAACGCTCCCAACACCCATATATTATATACATACATACATATCATCACGCCAAGTCCCTAACGGGGTAAGCAGAGAGTATAGAGCGCCAGTAATTATATAATTCTTTAAAGTGTAATAAAAATTTGTCCATGCACATAATTTTTTTTCGTTCAATAACATCTAGTCAAGTACTTGAACATGTTCACAACACTTAAATAATAAATTTATATTTTTTTATACTACAAACATATCAACATGCTCGACTTACATGGTGCAGATACCTTAGTCATAATATGGACAAAATGCTATGACAAAATCACTGTACTAAGTATATAGGAATAGACATTGCCTGTTGGCACACTGCTATGATTACCAACAATGCTCAATAGTTACCAGAATTAAAACTAAAACCATAATAATATTAATACCTCAATCTCAATGTTTAGCAATAAAAATATACCTTGGTTAAGGGACCTTTCGCTTGCATATGTGTATGAGCAAACTTGTAGCAAGCAATTGTAGCATCTTCAATCATTTTATGGAACTTCTCATTCTTAGCCACAAAGTCAGTTTCACAGTTTAGCTCAACCATAGCCCCATAGTTTTTGTCGAATTTCACAGCAACAAGACCTTGTAGTGCTGCTCGTCCAGCAAGTTTTGTTGCCTTTTCCCATCCCATGGCTTGTGCTTGCTCATTCAGCCAAGATTCAGCCTGTAATATTACTTGTGATTATTAAAAATATATATCCTCTCCCCTTTCCACAAGGGTCCCCGAAGGGGTAGGCAGAGGTGTAAAGGTAGTACCAATACACCCACTTTCCGCCAGAGATATATTTTAGGTGCCAACGTGACAGGTGGCGAGTCCATCGCCGTTACTCAAGCACAACTATACCATATGCCTTTGAATTGCTTCCCAGACGTATGCAGGTTTCCTCTCGATGTTTTCCTTCACCGTAAAGAATTAAAAATATAAATATATTTACTTAATTCACAGTTATGGATAAATAAACTAAACTTGGAATTATATGATGAACGTCAAGAGAAGAGGCTGCGCTTAAATGCAGGCAAAACTAAGGTTCTGGTTTTCGAAATAGATGAACAAGTGACTGAGTGTATAATATTGGTAAATAGGCCAATTCTAGAGAAAGTGAATCTGATATCTTGGAAGATATAAAATTTATATGCAAATATTGCATGTTCACATGTTTCATGAGAATGAAAGTATGAAATAGACATTGAAAGAAGGACAATTGCCAGGGATACAGTGAATAGGGCCATGTCGACGTTGATCGGCACTAAAAGCTTGAGGATGAAATAATGGATTTAGATCAAATCCCTGATGAAGAGTTTAGTTATGTTGATTGTGATACGTTGGTTTGGACATAAAAGATATAAGTGAAGAAAGAATGACGAAACTGATGCATGTTTGAAGAAACTGATGAATGTGGATGAAGGAAAGGTAGTAAGCAATAGGAAGCAAGGTATGTAAGTCTAGAGAAAACTAGCACTCTATTCTCTCTGCCTACCCTGTTATGGACTCGGCTGATGATATGTATGTATAATTAATGTTATTTAAATGAAATGCATCTGGTTCATTTATATGATTTTATTCATATACCTATACTATCACACCAACAGCACACTACACCACACTGAATCCCCCATGGGCAGGTAGATAAGTAGAGCACCAATACTTTCTTAAGTTATAGACCTTGCTTCATCCATTATTTGTTTATGAGTGATTAGTCACACCACAAGTGACTTTTTACGTTTACGGTGAAGGAAAACATCGAGAGGAAACCTGCATACGTCTTAGAAGCAATTCAAAGGCCATACGCCTTTGAATATTCGCCTTATAGTTGTGCTTGAGTAATGGCAATGGATCTCCATCTGTCCCGTTGGCACCTAATATACCTCTGGCGGAAAGTGGGTGTGTGGGTATTACCTATACACCTCTGCCTACCCCTTCGGGTCCCTTGAAGGCATGAGGATATATTATATACATATTATTATTACATTATTTGATAGCTACCAATAAGGTTAGAAATGACAGTAAATATGACGAAATACCTTGTCAGCATCATTGTTGTGCATTTCGAGGGCTTTCTTACAGTTTGCAATGGTGTAGCCAGTCTTCTTCCTCAACTTGGCCAGCAGGGAGGACTCTGCAGCCCTACACAAAGGACCTGTGTGTAGTCTTCGCACCAACTGGAAAATCATCTGAAAATTACATTCAGGTTGCCTTGTAACATAAGCAGAAACAAACTTTGTATAAAATTCCACTCACAGGACTTTTAATTGACTACAATGATTTAATAAATAGGATTAAACATGCCATTGGCTAACAATGAACGAGTATGCAACTGAGTGCAGCTTATACTATACAAGCATGTATGAATGTATGTTTGTATGAATGTATTCATGTATATTTAGGCATGACATCATCTGAGTAGGATGGAGAGATCACTCTTTCATCAAGGCTATAATTTGTTGTTATGGCCAAGTCTATATATATATATATGTGATTGTTTTAGTTTCGGTTCGTTTCTCACACACCACAGTACCTTTGAATAGGTTTTCACTCTTTGCTTCATTTATATTGTGCCAATTATTGCATTTAATTATGTTTTGAAGGGCTTATCATTGAAATTGTGACAGATTCACTGGGTGAAAAAGTTACTTATTTAGCAATAATTTTCTAGACTTCCTTGCACTAGTAGAAGTTTGTATCTGGCTGCATAAAATAAAACAAATGAAGATAAACTTCTGTTGTCATGGTGAAATCAATAGTGCGACTTAACAATTTAAAGCTGTTGTGTTAGGAACAAAAATAATTTATTTAGTTATTATTTAATAGTTACTGATTGTATTAATTCTTAAGTAAGTGCTAAGTTAACTTAAATACTGTCATAACCAAAAAATCTGCTGGTATTACCTTTTTGGTGATGTGAAGATAAGGTGAAGTAAATGATTAGGTAAAATTAGAGCTGTAGATAGGTATAGGAAATTAGATTTATGTAATCTTATAGCATTACTTTCTGTATTATTCGTAAGAAAATATTTCCCATTTAATACAATATTCTGCAGGCGGTCTGGCTGTCAACTCTTTCATGTCAAACGAAGTCTGTCAAATAATTAGGGCCTTCACAGATGGTAGAAGCAGCAAGCTTGTGAACTTATACTAATGGTATCATTAAAATGATAATATAAATTTACAAGAATCTTTTCTATCTAATCCAGCACTGTGGTGGTTCACTGACGAATGAAAAGAAATATTGCTCGTTTCCTTCATTGAATTGAAACTTATATTTCATTACTCTCGCCTTGCTTGTTTTCATGCCTTATTATCACATCACATAGTATAGAAAATCTCTTCATACTACTTTAAACAAATATTTTTTTTTATTTTACGTTGCCTACTTGATGAATTTATTTGAGAATCTCCTTTAGTGAAATCTGTTATAGTACCTACAGTTGTTCAACTGGGGCAGTCTGATTGGATTTTCATCATATAGGAACCTGTACCCATTATAGTTTTTCACAACTCCATCAATGATGGTCAGTGCTAAAGGGGGATCAGTTCGTCTCTTATTGACTTCGGTGGGCAGTGCGCGGGCTATGCCCCTTACCTGGTAACCGGTTATCATCAGGAGGACAATATTTAGATGAAATATGTATACTGTATTCGCTTGACCCTAAAGTAATATTCAGTCTATTGATTAGGTGTGTAATCAATTAATGGTTACGTAGCAGCCAATTAATTAGGTAACTCTACTTGTTATCAGTTATTCAAAATGCAGAAAAATAAGCCAAGTAGAAGGAAAAGCCAACCGGCTCCATCCACTTTGGACGTGAAGTTGCCTAAAATACCAAAGATTTCAATGCCGGAAGACTTCAAAATAAGAACTCGACCATTGTTCTCGTTGCCTGAAGAAATTCTTAAATTACCACCACCAACCACTAAGGCAGCGAAAATGCAGGCTTCTAAAGGTGCACCTTCCAGGAAGCGGTCGAGTGGTAATAAGAAGTTATTTTCTCATCTACAGGACTGTCATGCAATTGGCTACTATTGTAATATATCCTCACGCCTTCCCACAAGGGTGACGCTCTACTCTCTCTGCCCCGTCAGGGACTCGGCGTGATGATGTATGCTCTACAATAAGACTCTTTTCAGGAGAACCGTCTAATAGCGCTATATTTGCTTTACAAAACTCTTCCTTGTTATTTTATATGTGTTCTAAGTGCACCTGGCATGCATTGCAATGCTTCGCAAATTTTGGGTTCTTTTTTTTTATACCACATGGGTGACAAACAAGCATCCGCCTGATGGTAAGCGGTTACCGCCGCCTATGGACGCTTGCAACACCAGGGGTATCACTCGCGCGCTGCCTACCCTGCAGGAATCTTTTCACACCCTTCTTGAAGAACTCCATGCTGTACTCTCCTTTTTCTATTCTTCTTTTCTTCTGGTCAAGGAACCCTCACAGGCGTATCCAAAACACTGTTACAAAGTTTCATCACTATCTGAACAATGGTTGCGGAACGTATAGGGGACAAATATACAAACAGAACCTATCACAAAGTTACTCGAAGGCAGGGGTGTGTAATTAGTACCCACGTTTTTCCCTTTACTTGTAATTTCCCTTTACTGTAAAGCTCGTGGTATGATAAATCAAAATGTTTATTTATATCCGTCTATTATTTCCAGTAATGAAAAGCTTCACAGCCATGCGTAAGGCTCGAGAAGATTTTAGGACGAAACTAATGAACCTAATCTGCCAGTCGGAGCCGGGGGAAGATGGCGACGCCTTGCCTTCCGCAGAGGAGAAGAACATGCTCAGATACTACTACTACCTGCGCTACGGCATAGACACTATACACGTCGCACCCCTTGATAATAAGATCATATTAAAGTGATTATAACGTTTAAATTGATAGCCATCTATGCCATTGGGCAACAAAGATATATTCATCTCCGTTAAACTGTATCGTTAGCCGCTTCATAGGTTTAGTATGTCATATATGAATACCTTCTTTTCCAGACCTAGGCCCAATTTCTTGACTCAAAAATAAGATTTTTGTTTCTGTATGAAGAACGATATTTAGTTAGATATTCAACTGAGCAATGCAGATGCAAGATAAGTTTCCTCAAAATGGATATACCTAAAGCCTCACCTATTAGGTCCCATACACGCCTGCCCTGTCTACACTACCTTTATAATCAGTATTATGATTTTCAGAGTTCATAATTTAATTTCGCTGAAACTTAAAAAGTGGAAGGACACGCTGTTTACATGCACGGATGAGATGCGTGAAGACTTTATGATGAGTATGAAGAAAGCGATCGTTGACTTTGTCCTCAAGGATCCTAATACGGTAACAATATTAATAACGTTAGCTAGTGTATACCTACTACATCAACGCTACTCCAATATTTTGTGGCCAGTTCACCACCATGAGAAGTGGGTTACAGCCGTATTTTTATTTCAAAGCTCTTCAAGCCGCCATGTACGAGAAGCTAGTAGATATCGATATCCAAACGTTTGATCATATAGTTGGCCTGTTGTTTACTTTAACTGTTATTAGGTATGAGAGAAATAAGAAAGTTGTCATTGAATAAAAAAACAAGTTATTCTATTCCAAGGAGCTCTAATGGTTAATCTTAAAAAAATACTTTGTCCCTTTTAAAAAAATATGTCTTTAACAAAAATGTGATCCAAGACTAAAAGATTATGCCAGTCTCTTTTAAATATAATACCACTAGAAACAGCTATTGGTTATTTTTGGGGTAAGAACAAGATTTAAAGGCAAAATATAAATGATTAGAGGCGAGCAATTCGTATACTTTGAGTAGAGTAGAACAGCTTATGCCTACAATTCCTTCAAATACGTTATTACGTTTTGGGTACAGACAACTGTGTCTTATAACAAGCATCTTAATTACACAGCCAGTCAAAGCAATTTCTGTTACCTGGAAATCAAAGCGCTTTGGGACCTATTTGAGCATATACATACATACACATTTGAGCGTTGATATAGCAAAGACAACAAATAGACTTGGCTGTGGCCGCAGACTTGGTTTAATTAAACTAGATCTACCTACGAATACCCATTACGCTACTATCTTGGTAGTACAGTGTGTCATTAATGCCTGCATAGTGGTACTAGATAATAAGGACGTTATAGGATATTGAAACTCTGAACCTACTGTAAAATCTGCTCTAGTAGATCGAGTAGAATAAAAAAGGGGATCGTGTCCAGTCGATATTAGAGAATAAAATTTTACATTTTAGAATGTTATCTAGATACATACACACACCAAGTTTGGTTGAACGAAAGTTGGTGTGTGGGTAATTCCTTCACACCTCTGGATTTAGGAACTTACGACATTTTTCACCTAAGCGAAGCTGTTGTTCTTTTAAACAGGTATACAAGTGTATTGTTTGTACACTTGTATACGAGAACTAATTGTTCTCAGTAAACGATTCTTACGTAAAATAAGAGTTCTTATTTGTAAAAATAAACTCTAATGTTATTTGATATTTATTATTAAATTCCGGTTATTTCTTTGCTATCTCATCCGGACACTTGTTAGTGTAAATTGAATATCTACTTCTACTATGTATATTGGTTGTAGGAAGAATCTTTGGAAGAGGAAGATACGCCTTTGAAACAGGAACTAGCAATGAAAGATGACGCTTGGAGGAATCGCTATGCACTTGCAAAGAAATACCTTACAAAAAATTTGTACACTGTCAATCCTTGCATCGCCCAGGTGTTGCAAATATGGTGGAAGCAATTTAAGTAAGTCTATAAATTAAAGATGCGTAGGAAAGCTTTGTAACATTGAAGTTATATACAAAAAGTATACACAGAGTTTTGCCATGTCTTTTCACAGCGAAGTAACTACTCTAAAACATTGCGTTGTTTCGAATTATACATATGATTCTAAATTAACGGCAAGTGTATTTATAGGTTTTGATGATTGGTTTTGCTTAGAAGCTTTATTTTCGTCAATTCGTGACAGTTGATATTTTTGCGCTAACATTTGATGTCGAGACTTCTATTGTTGCTGAAAGACTGAAAGAAAGTTATTATTCAGACAGACCGACAATAAAGTGATACCATAAGCAACCCTTACAACACTTATGCACCACACGTTTCTTTTCCAGTGATCTAAGATTGATTAGTATGAAGGACATAATGACAGTCAACGAAGCGTACGAGCTTCAGGATTTTTGCTTTGTTTGCAAGAGGCACATTGAAGCGGCAGGCAATGTGCTCACGCTTCAATGGATACCCACCGTCCAGGCGGTTTTCCTACAGGTTTACAAAACTACTCGCCTAACAAAAGTTATATGATTTTTATTTAAAAAAAACCTTATACTTGAAACTATAAAATATATTTTAGGGCAGCAAGAAAAAACAAATACCCGATCCGAAGCAAGCGTCGAAAATGAGACATTATTACAACTGCTTGGGTTGTATTATGACTTACAATTTACAAACTTTGTGCTTAAAATCTATGAAAGAGTTCACAGATTACAT
Source organism: Drepana falcataria (assembly GCA_945859725.1). Classification (NCBI taxonomy): domain Eukaryota; kingdom Metazoa; phylum Arthropoda; class Insecta; order Lepidoptera; family Drepanidae; genus Drepana; species Drepana falcataria. Next base: position 3,409,869 of record OX243923.1, on the reverse strand, counting down.
TTTGGATGTTGGTGTAAGTGTCTTTATATGTGATTTTATAGTAATTTATTGCATATTCTATTAATGCGTTCAAATGTTTGCCAGGGCACGAATCAAGGATTTGTGATAAACCTTGCTTTCCAAAATGACGCTATAGAATTTGAGCCATCGTTCAAGCAATTTAGGGATCAGTTGGGTTTGCTTTACGACTTTCTCATAGACGCCTGTAGACAATCGCCAAGGTTGGAAACATTGTTGTACCAGGACTACGTTTGCTCCTCACGGGTCAATCTAAAGGTAAAATGTTTTATTAATGCTACTTAAGGTCAAACTTTGGTAAAAAAATTGTGTTACTTCATATCTGTATTGTAGCCAGTTATCGACAGCGACTTAGTGGACAGCTACAAGAAGCAAGTGACGGAATTGATAAACGAACAGAGGATTGGGCCTGAACTGAGAGTACAAGACTTCGATGATTACGTGTGCCTTCTGAACGGAGATGTAAGTTTCGTGAAATCAATTGATAAGTTAAATTAGCCCTTGTCAACTTACTGCTAACCATGGTCACCCAATATTACCTATCTTACCTTCACAGTTACGATAACCTCTAAACATAGGATTAGTGGTCTACTCTTCGTATGTGTCGCTATTTTAGGCCGTCATTCTGCATTATTCTTCCTATCTTCTCATTCCGCCTAGCCAAATGCCTCCTACATCGGTTAAAGAGCATACTTTCCTTGTAAAGTTAAAAGTAAATCGCTTAAGATATACTATTTTTGGATCTCTTTCCAGGCCATGTCTGTGGTGGAAGCTTTTTTAAACGCAATTCCTGAAAAAACTTTTGAAGAATATTGCGCGGAGTCGGTAAAGTACGTGGAATTAGCGAAGGAGATACCTTCGAAACTGGAAGGCACGATCGTTATTGGTATGTTCAGGATGCAAAGAGGCGACCTTATCACATCTTTGCGCAGCGCTGCCACTAGGCTTGCAAATACACTATTGAGAAAGATGACAGAGGATTATCAAAACATTATTAAGGCGTGAGTTAGAGCTTTGAGCATCTGGTTGTCGCAGTATTGGTGAAATTTTATCAGAAAATATATGTAATTATTTTTTAACAGGATTTACGACGAGTATGCTATGATAGCGAACACTTTGTTAACGCCTCCGCCAGATACGGCCGCGCTCATGGACCTGATTGAATACTGCAAGAAAGTGGAAGATCTGCTTCTCAGTGATATGGAGGATAAACTACGCAATGTCATGAAGTACATAATGTTTCTCGGAGACTACACTAACTTCACGCCTTTGGAAATGAAAGCCAATAATCAGTCATTCCATTGGTTTGTTTCAACATCCTGCTGTATGGTTTATAAAGTTTCTCTAATAACAAGCATTTAATTTTTCTTTTTAAATACCTACCAGGTATGCACGTATGCCAGGAATAATTGAAGAATGCAAGGTTATTTGCGATCAGAAAAAAGTTGAATATCAAGAACTGTTGAAGGTATTTTATTACATTATACATTCATATATACACATATCATCACGCAGTCTCTCTGGGGCTAGACGGAGAGAGTAAAGCGCTGTTTCTCTGACAGAACTCTTTCGCTTCATTTATCCCTTTTTACCTTACTTCACTTATACTTTCCCAGCTTATTTGCCCAAGTCACAATTTATATTCACACCCTCATTCATGCCAGTTACTTTGTGAAGCATATGCTCATCGTGGATTCGATGTAATATCTTTGCGACGCACATTTTAAGGGAAATAATCTTAACTACATTTTTAAACATTATGCGTTTTAATATATATACTATAGAATAAGCTTGTTTGTAGGTGCGTATAGCAAAATTTATCGACGATTTGGATGTTTACGAACTGCAATGCAACGAAGTGCAATACTGGGGTGAAATCAATGAGCTGCCAAAATACGTCATGCGCGCTCGGCATTTAGATGAAAAGTATGTACCTGCATTAATAATAATATAATAATATAATAATTAAGTAAATTATATCGTTCTGAATCCTTCATATGGTAAAAAACCGACCACTATCATTTGGCTTTAAGTAACTGTTTAAGAAATCCGGATTCACAGAAAGTTCACAAAAACTCATTGATGCCGCTGCGGTTTGACTTCTATTTTGAATTTGCAGGTCTTTCTACTTATCCCTATGTACTTTTTTCTTAACAGATTAGCGCAGGCCTTGACAAAAATCGACCAATTCAACGAGGAAGAGACATCCTTCGGTTGGGAGTTGTCTCAATATCCAAAAAGGAAGTCAGTGTACGATCGACTTGTACCATTCAAGAAGTTGTTTGATGCAGGGTTTGACTTCTTAGAAAAGCATAATAACTGGATGACGTCTAAAGTACGATTGAAATATATCATATTACAAGTTTTTTTTTAGTTTAATACTATTTTATACAATGCCAATTTATCTTTAGGTGGGCAGTTTTGACCCCGAAGATATCGAAGGTGATGTTGGGTATTACTACAAAATAGTTTACAAGTTGGAGAAATCCTTTCAAGAAGTTCCTGATACCCATCGCCTCGCAGTTTCTGTGCGGTAAATACATTTCAATTTGAAAAACTGAATACAATATGAATTAATAAAGTCATATCACGATGAATCCCGTCGTGCTTTTTGCTTTATCCACATTCATCAATCGTTTCATACATGCCAGCTGGTATCGAATTCTTAATGTACCATTCATACTAACTGAAATCACAGTTTGATCTTGGTGTCTAAGTATGGATATATTTTCAGTGAAAAAATGGACGACTTTAAAACCCATATGCCTATAATTCAAACTCTCGGCAATCCTGGTATGAAACCGCGCCATTGGGAGAAGATTTCAGATATTGTTGGGTTCCCAATAGTTGTAGATGATGAACTGTCCCTGGAGAAAGTGATAGACTTCAACCTTGTCGATTACATTGACAAGTTTGAAAGCATTTCTGAAGCCGCTACTAAGGAAAATAATCTTGAGAAAGCATTGGACAAGATGATGAAGGAATGGGCCGATCTTAAGTTTGAGATTCTGCCATACAAGTTAGTCATCAAAGATGTGACGTTATATATTTCTCCATTTGTATTTTAAACCAAAATCAAATACTAATGCATATACTTTTTCCCAGAGATACCGGTACTTATATTTTATCGAGTGTCGATGAAATTCAACTTCTTCTGGATGATCACATTGTCAAAACACAAACAATGAAGAACTCGCCTTATATAAAACCTTTCGAAGAGATTATATAGTAAGTTTAAGTAAAAAAACTCTGTTTTATATGAAGAGTCGATATGAGACAGTATTAACAAGTCTTGGGCTCACATCTGCATCAAAGGCAACTTCATATTGATACAGTTTTACTGACTACCGATAATAGTCACAGTTTGTTACGTACCATTAATTAGTAAAAATAATTCTAAGATTATGATGATTAGTTTTAAACAAAAAACTAATCTAAGTTTTTCGGTTCTTAATCTATTTTCCTACAATATCCGTTTTTAATACTCTAATTTTATAGCGATTGGGAAGGCAAATTAATCCTTCTCCAAGAAATTTTGGACGAGTGGCTGAAAGTTCAAGCGACATGGATGTACTTGGAGCCGATTTTTTCATCACCCGACATTCAGCAGCAAATCCCGGAAGAAGGAAGAAGATTCAGTGCTGTCGATAAGGTAATAATACTTATAAACTTTACGTGATCTACATAAAACTGTTGTCAACTAATCAGTTTAACCGCTCAAAAATGTACTAAAAATAGATGTGGCGTGAGATAATGAAAGCCGCGTTTACGGAGCCTAGAGTCCTAGACGTGATAATGATAGAAAAGATGCTGGACCGACTGCGGAAGTCAAACAACTTGCTCGAGATGGTTCAAAGAGGTCTTAATGCATATCTCGAGAAGAAACGCCTGTACTTCCCCCGCTTCTTCTTTCTGTCTAATGACGAGCTTCTCGAGATCTTGTCTGAAACCAAGGATCCTATGCGGTAAGATCTGTGTTTACTTTATTTTTATTTTTTATTTTATCCTTTGGATTGACATAGTAAAACGATTCACGAGCCGATATGTTTTGCCTTATTTTACAAATACACGGTTTATCGTATTTATGGTATAGTTTGCATTTGTATGGGTATAATTTTGGTTGAAATTATCTTGGTTTATTGCAGCGTACAGCCTCATTTGAAGAAGTGTTACGAAGGTATCGCAAAGTTGTCTTTCACGGAAGACTTAGTTGTGACGCACATGAGGTCGTCGGAAGGTGAGATAGTCTCTTTGACCATGACTATCAATACTGCAGCTGCCAGGGGACAGGTAAAATAGAAGCAGATTATTTATTTACTTTATCAAATTTAAATAGTAATATTCGATATACCTATGTGTAAGTAAATTATTTGAAACAGGTTTTATGACTAAGTAAATTCCACATTTTCAGGTTGAAAAATGGCTTCTGGAGCTTGAAAAGTCGATGAAAGCGTCTGTCCATCATGAGGTGGCTCTCTCTTATAATGATTATTCAAAGATTCCTCGAGAACGATGGGTTTTGGTGTGGCCTGGGCAAGCTGTAAGTGTGGCCAAGTATTTTTGATAGTTTCATTCAAATTTGACGCAAGAACAAGCAGCCAGGTCACGTTTCTGGGATGAGGTTTTTAATAAGCAATTGTATACACGTTTGTAGTAAAGAGCCGTGGTGGGCGAGTGGTTCGAGCAGTTGCCTGCGACGCAAAGGTCGCAAGTTCGAATCCCGACTGTACCAATGAGTTTTTCTGAACTTAAGTACAGTGATTAGTCACACCACGAGCTTTACGGTGAAGGAAAACATCGAGAGGAAACCTGCATACGTCTGAGAAGAAATTCAAAGGCGTATGTATAGTCGTGCTGGAGTAACGGCGATGGACTCGCCATCTGTCACGTTGGCACCTAATATACCTCTGGCGGAAAGTGGGTGTGTGGGTATTACCTATACACCTCTGCCTACCCCTTCGGGGACCCTTGTGGGAAGGCGTGAGGATATTATTTTATTATTATTATTATGTATACACGTTTGTAGGTGCAATGCATAGCCATGACTTACTGGACCTCAGAAGTGACCGAAGCAATACATATCAACATACCGGCCATGAAAACTTATTGGGACAAATGCAACTTCCAAATATCGAAAATTGTTGACTTAGTGCGTGGAGAGCTAAGTTTGCAGAACAGAATCACACTTGGTAAGCGCTATTACATTATACAACCAAGAGAAAGTAAAGTACTAAAATACGATGATGATTATAGGTGCTTTGGTGGTATTGGATGTTCACGCAAGAGATGTCCTCATGGTACTAATCGAATGTAAGGTACAACAGGATAATGACTTCAACTGGCTGTCACAAATACGATATTATTGGGAGGTACATATGATTAAACTGAACTGGTACTTTGTGGAACACCGTTAAAATTATTTCATTATTATATACTTATGCTAGGAACAAGAAGATACCACAATGCAAGTTGCCACGCGCATGATCAACTCGCAACTAATGTATGGTTATGAGTACCTTGGCAACACGGGGAGGCTTGTAGTGACTCCACTCACAGACAGGTGCTTTAGAACACTGTTTGGAGCTCTGCATTTGAATCTGGGTACGTTATTTTCATTTACAGTTGTCATCTCAACTCTCGTTTACTTGGCGTTAGTTAAAATCATATCATCAACATTCGTTCCCAACACGCTAGGTGGTGCCCCCGAGGGTCCTGCTGGTACTGGCAAGACAGAGACAACAAAGGATTTGGCAAAAGCCGTCGCTAAACAGTGCGTAGTGTTCAACTGCTCTGATGGCCTCGACTATATTGCCCTTGGAAAATTCTTCAAGGTATAAACAGTTAAAACTAAGTTTTGCAACCGAAGATTATATTTATGAAAAATTTTACGTACGAATTTGTTTCAAGGGTTTGGCATCTTGTGGGGCCTGGTCATGTTTCGACGAGTTCAATCGTATCGACCTGGAGGTACTCTCTGTGGTCGCGCAGCAGATCCTTTCCATCCAGCGAGGAATTAACTCTGGCTCCACAGAACTCCTATTCGAGGGCACTCTCTTGCAACTTGATAAGAGCTGCGCTGTCTTTATTACTATGAACCCTGGTTACGCTGGCCGATCTGAACTACCCGACAATTTGAAGGTAATGAGAATGTCTATAGTTCCAAACCGACTAGAAATCAATCATACATTGAAACATAAATTTTTTTTTACAAATATGTCTCATATATCCATATAATTTATGTATGTTGCAGGCCCTATTCCGATCAGTAGCCATGATGGTGCCGGACTATGTATTGATATCAGAAATCGAGCTTTACGCTTTCGGATATCTGAACGCCAAACCACTTGCGGTTAAGATCGTCGCCACGTACAGACTCTGTTCAGAACAACTGTCTTCGCAGAGTCACTACGATTATGGTTTGTATACTTTTATATTGAAATGACGTTTAAAATTATTTTCTTCGTAACATCTAAGCCAATTAAGTTATTAATTTTAGGCATGCGGGCCGTAAAGTCTGTACTGCGTGCAGCCGGTGCTCTCAAACTTCGTTATCCTGATGAGGATGAAGATGTTATTCTGCTTCGGTCCATCAAAGACGTCAATTTGCCCAAGTTTTTGGAGCATGATGTGCCATTATTTATGGTAGGTACTTCTTTATATTCATTTGCGCGGAGCAATTACTGTTAATTTACACTAATATTATATTGGGATAGATTTGATGGTTTTTGAAGTTAGTAAAATTGTTTCTAATGATTGAACTTAATAACTACCTTACCGATTATGTAATTCGGTAAACCTAAAATATATCTGCTTCCGGATTAAAAAAATAAATAAATAACATAACAGGTTATAGTTTTTTTTCTTTTAATTTATAATAAAGTTTTATAATGGATGATCTTTTTCTAGGGTATTATTGGAGACTTGTTCCCTGGTCTGCCGCTGCCTCTAGCTGGATTGCCACATTTAGTTTCTTGTCTTATAGAAGTTTGTGTGCCGTTGAATTTGCAAGCGAATGACTTCTTTGTAGAAAAGGTATGTCGATAAAATTTTCATCACAGATACGACATTTTAGTTATTACTTATAAATGTTCATTGTTTCAGGTTTTGCAACTATATGAAATGATTTTGGTGAGGCACGGTCTCATGTTAGTTGGTTTTCCATTTTCTGGAAAAACCAAATGCTATCACGCACTTGGTGGTGCTTTAGGATTAGTGGCTGAAAAGGTATTTATAATAAAAACTAACAACGTGCATACCGTCGTAATTCTCTGAATTAAGATATCCAAAATGTATTCCTATATGTAGGGTCTTATGAACGAAAACGCAGTGGAATGGACGGTGATCAATCCCAAATCGATAACAATGGGACAGCTGTATGGTCAGTTTGATCCGGTCTCTCACGAATGGTCCGACGGCATTCTAGCTGTTAGTTACAGGGCATTTGCTGTTTCCACAAACGATAACAGGTAACAATGCTAGAACTGTCAAAACTACAAGATATATTGAAATATGAAGTGTTACTATAGAACGAAAATGTGCAATGATTTTAGAAAGTGGTTGGTATTCGACGGCCCTGTAGATGCGATCTGGATTGAGAACCTGAACACTGTATTGGACGATAATAAGAAACTATGCTTGATGAGCGGTGAGATCATCCAACTCGCTCCTACGACCAACCTTGTCTTTGAACCTATGGACCTCGAGGCAGCTTCACCAGCTACGGTAATATTACTAGAGTTCTTACTTATAATAATACTTACTTATCAATACACGTGCTCATATTCTGGAGGGCTAACTATTGATCTCCTAAGTGGCGCTGCGATCTTTAATCAGGAAAGTTTTCTTGGACCAGCGAAAATCTAGTCCAAAATAAAATATATAAGTACACACGGCGCTGATACTGACAGTGCCTAATTTATGGCCGGTAGTATTTTTGTGTGATGTCCCAAGTATTACCTATAATTGCTGTAACTATTAGTGACACTATTAGGTATCCCGTTGCGGTATGATATACATGGAACCAAAAGGTCTTGGGTGGAAGTGTTTGCTGGATTCTTGGTTGAATACTTTACCTCCAGCGCTGCATAGCGTCAACCGCAATCAGATAAGAAATATATTTTATCGTTTCTTGTCGCCGCTGCTCTGGCTTGTTGAATTGTCTGGAAAAGCAAAGGTAAGTTTTATGCAAAACTTCTTGTAAACTAATATTATAAAGAGGAGCGATTTGATTTTTGTTTGTTTGTTTATATCGATTTAACCAAAAACTACTCGAGCCATTTTAAAAATTATTTATTTTTTAAAAAGCTATATAATAGGAAAAAAATCTGTTTTTTATTTGTTTATTTGTTGAAACAAAACCATCAATGAAATATTATTGTACGCGGGTGAATCCGGGGCACACAGGTAGTCAAATTTATAACCACAAGTTGATCGAGTATTTACATTGACTGTTAAAATTTCAGCAAATGTACGTTACCTCACGCAGCAACCTTATTGTGGCGTGTATGAACATTTTTGATACATTTATGGATGACTTTTATGATGAAAAATATATGGAGCAGATTTCTGATCTTGACGTCAGAGCTCAGCTTGAGGTACCCAGCTAGTTACCTTGTCACCAACGTCACCAGCAAAGACTTTAAACGGTTTTATTTATTCTGTGCTTTGAATTGCAGGGAGTCTTTTTCTTCTCGTGTATATGGTCTATAGGAGCCACACTGGAGGCTGATAGTCGATACAAATTTGATATGATGTTTCGTGGTTTGTTGGAGAAGGAGTTTCCAGAGAAGGTGTGAAGGATATTTTGAATTTGAATTCATCTCCTTTAGATGTTAATGTATTTACTCCATTATCTTAATTTCCCAGGTACTCGAAGTGCTGGGCTATCCAAAAGAAATACCAAAGCCGGATAAACAATATATTTTTACTTTACCTAAAGATGGACTCGTTTATGATTACCGATTCATCAAGGAGGTTAGTTCACCTTTATTTATTATAAATAGATGCATACCACCGAGTCGTGTCCCCCATAGGGTTGGCAGTGAGAGTTCGCCAGTTCTTTCTAGACTATTCATTATAGAAACGTATTTTAAATGTGTGTATTGATAACACTCGGTGTGCAGGGCAAAGGCAAATGGAAGCCGTGGCAAGATGACGTGACGTCAGCACCACCGATCAGCAGAGACACGCCACCTAACCAAATATTGGTGACAACCCTAGATAGCGTACGATATTTGGCGCTGTTTAAGCTATTGGTGACTCATCACAAAGCTGTCATGATGGTTGGACCAACTGGCACTGGCAAATCCTCATATATTATTGTAAGTAAAGTCTTATGTCATTTAAGATACATAGACATTTATAAAGCTGTGCCCCGCGCTTCATTGCAAGTTAATAATAAATAGCCAATGTATCGTATGAAAATTAAAATAAGAAAGAAACGTCCATTCATTCTCACAAACTTTTACATTAGTAAATTATTAGAATTTTTGCTCAGTTAACGTATTTTAGTAAAGTTTGCTCGGCCCTCCAGGACTACCTAGTGAAGAGGGTGGACACGAAAGTGTACAAAGCTCTTATCATGGCGTTTTCGGCGCAAACTAATTGCAATCAAACACAAGATATCATAATGGGAAAACTCGACAAAAGACGAAAAGGTATTTCATAATTTAAGTTAAGTTTCCGTTTGCATGATTGTATTTTGTATTAGGTAACTCTTGATGTGTGACTATGTCGGCAGCTTTCTATATTATAACCAACTTCGTAACTTAGAATTGGTATAAGTGCTACGACGTAGAGTAATTTCCCTCCACAGACTTTATGTTATCATCATTGTAATAATAATTTAAAACACTTGATGAAAATAGCTCTAACTATGGCAAAAACGCTAAAAGACAGGTGTAAAAACAACGTAGGTATTCCTCTAAATCCTGAATAGATTCAAAGAGGGCTTGATAAAAAAATGATTCTGGTGCTATGAATAAATGACATTTCTGTTTTCATCATAACAGGAGTATTCGGTCCCCCAATTGGGTGCCATTGCGTGGTGTTCGTCGATGACGTGAGCATGCCTCAAGCAGAGACATACGGAGCTCAGCCCCCAATAGAAGTATTGCGACAAGGGATCGATCTCGGCCTGTGGTATGATAGGAAGTTGAACATCGCCATGCATCTTATTGATGTACAGGTGAAGTCATAAAAATATTAAAGAACAAAATAATGTTTAATATTTTATTTGGAAGTTTTCATACTTTTTTATCGAAAGACACATTGTGAATGATCCTCAATATATTTTTTTGCTATATCTTCATTTCCATTACGTCGTATCTTATATTGGTTGTTCATTGTTATTACGTAGTGATAGCATTAGTACTCGTATACGTTAGTGTTTTCTAGTAGGTTCTGTATTATTTATGTATATTTTATTTATGAATAACACCTTGATTCGCATGAAACTAAATCATTCATTATAATCATGGAATAAATGATTGTAATGTTATTATATGTTTACTATTTGTCTCATCCTTATTAACTTTGGCATTGCCATATTTTCTTAAGACATGAATTATGAATACAAATATGTCAATAATGTTTTAAATTTAGGCATTACTTCTCTTTTTTGGTACTTTCGTTTCAGTTCATGTGCGCCATGGGTAAGCCTACACCAGGTGCTAAGCTCGTAACGCCAAGATTCTCACGACACTTTGCTTTCTTCTGCATCGACGAGTTCGATGACGACACGTTGAAGGTCATCTTCAATAGGATCATGTTGTGGCATCTCGACACTAGGTATTTTAAAGAACATAACTTAATAGTCAAAAGTATGATAAACTTATTACAAGACAGTAATTGCTTTGTCCCGTGAGGGATTCGGTGTGATGATATGTATGTATGTATGATTTCTTTGCAGAGGTTTTTCAAAGGAGTTTGATCCATGTATTGATGAAATTGTCTGCGGTACTCTGGAAGTTTACAAGCAATGTCGGTTGAATTTACTTCCAACGCCTTCGAAATCTCACTACACTTTCAATTTGCGAGACTTTTCGAGAGTCATATTGGTAAGGTATTTCAGACAGTTAATAGGAAATAGCCATTATTCCGATAGCATTATTCCAAGGGAAAAGTATTTTTTCGCGATAAAAAGTAGTAGGTTTGCGTGATTTTTGTAAACCTGACGACAAGCATGTAAGTCACCAACTCACATTCTTATTTATAATATTAGTTTGATTTTTATTACTATGGTCACGTTATGTTAGTGCTCTGACATTTGATCTAAGTTAAATTAAAACGTCTGTTCTCACGGTCCATAGAATACAAATCATTATACTTTTACTGTGTCAGGGTGTACTGCTGTCTGTACCTGAAGTGACGCCAGACTTGCAGTCCATCAAACGGCTGTGGGTACATGAGTGCCTACGTGTGTTCGCCGATCGCTTAGTCGAAGACGGTGATCGACAGTGGCTGGTGAAGTGTCTTCGGGAATCCACCGCTGCACACCTGAACGACGACTTTGATAAGATGCTTTCTCGTCTTCTCAACGGACCCAATGATAAAGTAAAATTGTGTTTAATTGTATACCCTCATATGTAATAGCATGCCATGTCCCTCACGAGGTAGCCAGAGAGAGACTTTCACTTCATCCACATTCAGCAGTTATAACATACATGCTCGCCGGTTTAATGCGCATAAGAAGCCCTTATAATAAATCTTTACGCCTACAAGGGTCCCGGAGGAGTAAGCAGAGGTGTGTAGGTAGTACCCACATGCCTATTATTCGCCAGAGATACATTTTACAACGTGACACATGGCGAGTTCATCGCCGTTGCTCAATCACGACTATACATACGTTTTTGTATTGCTTCTCAGACGTATGCAGGATTTTCTTCATCGTAAAGCTCAAAAAAAACTCATTGGTACAGTTGAGATTCGACCATGCAATCTCAATCAAGTGTTTGAGGCTCGAGAACCACTCGGCCACCATGGCGTTGAAGGGCAACTAAAGATTGTATTTATGAATTATAAGTTAAATAAATTATGTCTTTCCAGATCACAGACTTACACTTGCGCAGTTTGATCTACTGTGATTTCGCCAATCCCAAAGTGGATACACGGTTCTATATGGAAACAACCAATATGGATCATCTGAACTCAACAGTTGATGCTTTTCTCGTCGAGTTCAACAACATGTCCAAAAAACCCATGAATCTTGTGCTATTCAGGTAATATCACATTTCATCGCTACCGCCTGAAGCAATTTACATCCTTTTAATATTGCATATTTGTACATGCTTTAGGTTCGCTATAGAGCACGTGTCTCGCATTTGTCGTGTGTTGACGCAGCCACGTTCTCATGCCCTGTTGGTTGGATTGGGAGGCTCTGGGAGACAGTCTCTAACTCGCTTAGCAGCTCATATCAATGAGTATGATTTATTCCAAGTAAGTGGTTTACACATATTACCTACGTTTTATATTTGTATGCGATGCCATGTTTTAAGTTATATGCTCGTGTTTTCAGGTGGAAATGAGCAGAACATACGGTAAAAATGAATGGCGAGAGGACTTGAAGACATTATTAAAGAAATCAAGCACACCTGATTTGCATATGGTGTTCCTCTTTATTGAGTCCCAGGTAAATAAAAATATCTTGAATTATAAGTATTTTTAACTGACTTCAAAAAAAGAAGGAGGTTTCTTCTTAATTCATTACCTGCAGATTGGTATTTTGTTGTAAATACGCCAGTGTTGATTCGTATTTTCCTTTTTAAGATCAAAGAAGAAGGTTTCTTGGAAGATGTGAACAATATGCTCAACTCCGGCGAGGTGCCTAATATATTTGGCGCTGATGAAAAAGCTGAGTTGTGCGAGAAGATGAGAGTTGTAAGTAGCTTTGCTTTTATTAAGTACTATATTATATTTATATCTATATACTATAACATATTATACATATCAATCGTAACGTAAAACAAACCGTGGTGGCCGAGTGGTTCGAGCAGTTGCCTGCGACACAAAGGTCGCAAGTTCGAATCCCGACTGTACCAATGAGTTTTTCTGATCTTAAGTACAGTGATTAGTCACACCACGAGCTTTACGGTGAAGGAAAACATCGAGAGGAAACCTACATACGCCTGAGAAGAAATTCAAAGGCGTATGTATAGCCGTGCTTGAGTAACGGCGATGGACTCGCCATCTATCACGTTGGCACCTAATATACCTCTGGCGGAAAGTGGGTGTGTGGGTATTACCCATACACCTCTGCCTACCCCTTCGGGGACCCTTGTGGAAGGCGTGAGGATATATTATTATTTTTTATAATCGTAACCTAACTTTGAGCGTAATTCTCTTAGTAAATGTAAAGACATCGTAACTATTGATATTTTCCACCTACTTTGACATTTGACATAAAACTTGATTTTCATGCGCAGATCGATCGCCAACGTGACAAATCCCTGCAGACAGATGGCAGTCCAACAGCACTGTATGCATACTTTGTGTCTATCGTACGCGACCAGCTTCATATAGTGCTTGCAATGTCTCCGGCCGGGACCTCGCTCAGGACGAGAATACGCAAGTTCCCCTCGCTCGTGAACTGCTGCACTATTGATTGGTTCCAGGTATTGCTAAGCTTTACTTTATTTGTATTTTAAGCATTATTGTGGTAGGAACATATTTAGCAGTTACCGCCGCCTATATACACACCTGCATATACTACGCCTATTCATACACGATATTATCTCAACAACTTAATTTTTTTTTAATTAAACAATGTTTAAGCTTAGAGTAATAAGCATTTATAATGTTTCCTAGGAATGGCCCCCAGACGCCCTACTAGCCGTGGCCACCCGTTTCCTCAAGGACGTAGAGCTCACAGATTTGGAGAGAGATACCGCTATCAAGCTGTGTCAAGTGTTCCATATGGACACTCAGGGATTGACGAAACTGTTCCTACTACGGCTCAAGAGATACAACTACGTCACGCCCACCGCCTACTTGGAGCTGATCAATATGTTCAAGTCCTTACTGAATAGAAAACGAATGTAAGTGCATGCAAGATTATTGAGTCCTATCAAAGTATTTTAAAAACAAATCTACAAATGTAATCCACCTCGCAGGTTTATTGTTATTTACCACAGACTTACACAAAAAGAAAAGTTATCAGCATATGCTTCGTCATAAAAGATTATTGAGTACCTATTTAACTCACGATTTAATTTCCTAAGACAAGATAAGCTAACAGAAAATATATTAGTTATCTTTAACAAAAGTACAGCATTGTAAATTATGCGATCATTTGTAATGACACACTGCATGGTACACAGTGTTAGACTTGTCATAAATATATTTTATGTGAAAAGTCGAAAGATCAATTAAGATTTAAGAGCAAGAATTTTAATCAAATGCTCTACCTGCCCTATGTAAAATCGAAGTAACTGTTATTGTTGATACCTTATATTTCTTTTCTTTGCCAATTTCAATTAGAGTAATATATAGCCATGGGTTTTCCCAGGGAGCTACTCACCGGCGAGAAGCGATATATAACAGGCTTAGACCAGCTCGCGATCGCAGCTAAATCAGTAGCAGCACTCCAAACAGCCCTTGAAGTGCTACAGCCTAAACTAGCAGCAGGCGCGGCCGCAGTTGCCGTGACCACTGCCAAAGTAGAGAAGGAGAAGGAGGGTGTTGCCCTTGTGGAAGCTGAAGTGTTGATGGACCAGGCTGCGGCTGAAGAACAGGTAACCCGACTAAGCAACGTGCTTTTGCTTAGGAAATAAAAGACGATAACATTTTATTTAATGTGAGCAATGACATAATATAAGATGACCGAAGTTAGTTTCTGTATTTTTGATATTTACAACACTGACATATTTTTATAGGAACTATGTAATTTAATGGTGCTACGAATTCCATGTTTTCCATATATAGTGCTCGAACGAGAAAGCTCGAACAAATATGTTACCACAACTGGTTTATACATTTTAAAGACCCAAGATATACATACATATAATCACGTCGAGTCCCTCCCTAACGGGGTAGACAGAGAGCGCCAGACTTTCCATGAAATAATGTTTTTATTAATTTACTACGGAATGTTACGTCCCTCTGCCCATGACTTTAAGATCTAAAATTGTGTTAAGGCTCAAGAAGCACAAGGTATAAAAGACGAGTGCGACGCTGATCTCGCCGAGGCTATGCCAATCTTGAATTCCGCACTGGCGGCTCTGGACACCCTCACTCCTCAGGATATCACCTTTATCAAAACCATGAAGAGTCCGCCAAGAGGTATCAAACTTGTCATGGAAGCCATTTGCATACTGAAGGTAACAAGCGCCTTTGTTATTGTAATTTTAAGATGTCAATAAACTTTCAATGGAATGCTCTATACTTCGCACGATTTTGAGGATTTCGAGGAACAGGACAAGTTCCTGTTTTGGTACGAATGTTCCGGGGAAAGAATGCGTGCATGTATTTAGGTCAATGCCTAAAAAATTATCTCTTAGTGACTGAGATGATGGCTTACCTCATACTTCACACAATAAGCTTACTTTAGGTGTACTATTGGTCAAAAACTGCCTAATGCCTGCCTATTATTTTTATGCGTTACCAAAAGCATGACGATCCGGTGAGTACAATTTAATATATTAAGCACAACCTACGTACCAAAGTGAATGCACGGATTCGTTTGCTTAATTTTAACTGCACCGTTTGTTAAGAATTGAGAAGTATCTATTGACGTGTCTTATTTTTCTTTTAAACAATTAAATAAATGAAATAAAAATTAAAACAGGAAATGAAACCAGATAAAATTCCCAATCCGTCTGGAGTTGGTACAATAGAAGACTACTGGGGGCCGTCAAAGAAGCTGTTGAACGACATCAAATTTCTGGAGGGTCTGCAGAACTATGACAAGGACAACATTCCTCCGCCTGTGATGAAGAAGCTGATGACCACAGTGATGCAAGACGAGGGCTTTGTGCCAGAGAAGATCAGGGCTGTGTCGGTCGCAGCTGAGGGTAAACTCGTAGACTACTATGCTATTATCACAATCTATGAGTTGATGCGTGTAATCCATAAATTGTATCTATTACAACTTACAAGAGATTGTAGAGAATAAAAACAAAATTTGCTCTAACACAATCTTATATTAACCAGCCACACGGTAATTTATTTTTGTATTTCATTGGTTTTCCTGGTTAAAAACATATCTATATCTTATATATGTTAATCCAGCTAATAATCTCTGTGCCAAATTTCATCCAATTCTGTTCAGGCGGATCGAGTAACAAACATCTGTGAAGACTTCTTTTTCAATATTGTAGAATATTATTTAAATAATAAAAATAATTCAACAGGTATGTGCAAATGGGTGATCGCAATGACGAAATACGACAAAGTAGCAAAAGTTGTGGCACCGAAGAAACAAAAATTGGCCGCTGCCCAGGCTGTTTACGACAAAGCTATGGCGGCACTCGCTGTCAAACAAGCGCAGTTGAGAGAGGTACATATAATTTCATTAACGTACTTGTTGGCTTAGTTAATTCGTACCTACAGCTTGTTTTTTTGTACTCTGAGAGTCGACAAGTCAAATGTGAGCTACATTAGTTAGACTCTCAAACATAATAATGCTGTAGATAATCCATGACGTTTTTCTAAGACCCAAAACGTATCATCTAGGTACAACTCAAATTAGGCAAGCTAGAAGCCGCACTGGCGGAGCAAAACCGTCAGCAAAAGATGTTGGACGACGAAGTGCTTGACTGCAGCAACAAGTTGAAGCGAGCCGAGATGCTGATCACGGGCCTCGGTGGCGAGAAGACTCGCTGGACTCAGATTGCAAAATCACTCCGAGAAACCTACAATTCACTGACAGGCAAATATTAACACCCGATTGTACATATGTTGTAACACTCATGTTACACAAACTGATGCTTCTTTTGTCATCTTAACCTATATTTTGCAATAAATCGAAAAATCTTTATTTAAAATACGTAACCAATAACACAAATTAAGACCTAATGAGTTCTCGATTTCTGATAGATTCCACGATGCTTATGAAATATTTGGACCATCACACAAGGGAACCGAGCATGCAGTTCGATCGTAGAATGTTTATATTGAATGTTTCAGGTGACATTTTGATTGCTGCTGGAATTATAGCATACTTAGGACCATTCACTGCAGCATTTCGAATTGGACAAGTGAGGTTTTATTTATGTTTAATTAAGTAATGTGTGTGTGAATTACATATTTATTAACATTCATTTTATAGGTAAAAAAATGGGCTCAAGCCTGCCATGATTGTGGCATAGTATGTACGTTGAACTTCAGCTTGATCAAGTCCCTTGGCGAGCCCGTTACTATCCAGCAATGGAATATTGACGGATTGCCTTCTGATGACTTCAGCGTTGAAAGCGCTATCATTATCATGTAAGTATGCGTTAGAACGATTCAATTACTTAAAGTATTCGTTCTGACTTTATCGTAAAGACTAGATATGCCCCGCGGTTTCACTCTAGTTAAATATGAGTAAAATCAGTATACTTCAGAAAAAACAAAGAGTAACCTTTGTTATTCCTTATTAGATAAGCTATCTGCCAGTGAAGTTCCGTCTAAATCTCAGATATAAATCGAGGCGAAACAAATAGACAGACAGACGTAGAAACAGTATACCTGTGTGACTGTTTTCTGGCATAATTTTTTTTATATCAGTACTCGTATATCCTTTCATATTTATTTTGAAAAATACTGAGATTTTTATGTTACTAACAGGTACTTAGATTTTATTCATTAGTAATATGGTAGATTTGCTTTAATAGTTTTACATTTTAAGGACGGCAAGACGATGGCCCCTAATGATTGACCCTCAGGGTCAAGCGAACAGATGGATCAAGAATATGGAGAAGCCAAATAATCTTTGCATTGTGCGCATGACACAAGCCGATCTCGGGCGCGTACTTGAAAACGCCGTACAATTCGGACAACCGGTATTATATAACAAATGTAATATTTACCAATAATTTCCCATATCCTAAAATTGTTTTTAATGTGTTTTTAATTTCCAGGTGCTGCTAGAAAATGTACTGGAAGAGTTAGATCCGATGTTGGAGCCTTTGCTACAGCAACAAACGTTCAGACAGGGCGGTGCTCTATGTATTAAAATCGGTGACACTATAGTTGAATACAGTAAAGACTTTAAGTGAGTCATCTAATACCCTTCAAGTATTTTAGCCCTCTGAATGAAATATCATACAAAATATTTTTTACAGGTTATATATAAGCACAAAGTTAGCGAATCCTCACTACTTACCCGAGGTAGGGGTCAGGGTAACTTTAGTAAACTTCATGCTTGCTAAAGACGGTCTACAAGCGCAGCTGCTAGCGCGTGTGGTCGCTCGAGAGAGGCCTGATTTGCAACAAGCAAAGTCAGACCTCACAACTCAAGGAGCTGAACACAGAAGACTCTTACAAGATATTGAAAAGAAGATTCTCAACGTACTCTCTACTTCTGAGCATTTGTTAGAAGATGAAGAGGCTGTGCAGGTACCTTGAGCTTACCCTAACAGTTTCCATACAGCGCTCTTTTATTTATGCACGCTCCCCCATAAGGTCCCCGAAAGGTTAGGCGTTTATACATGTACAGATAATACATATGATCACGCCTTCTTCCCTGGATTCAGACTTCAGAATTCAGACTCTTTTCTCTAAAGAAGTATTTAGTTACCAACGTGATAATTGATGAGCTTGTGGTTGCCTTGTATTAGACACCACTTAACGTATATTTTTAAATGTATTGTCGAAAGTATGCCGTTTTCGATTATTAATTTACCTTCGTTGTAATTCTCGCATAATGTGTATTGTGACATTATTCGCCCTTAGATTCTGAACTCTGCAAAAGACACGTCAAATGAAATTAAAGAGAAGCAAGAAGTGGCGACGGTCACCGAGAAAGCCATCGACGTGGCCAGAGATGATTACGTGCCAATAGCCGTGCACTCTACTAATCTATTCTTCCTCATTGGTAAAGATTTCCTTTAAATTCTATCACTACTTACCATCCTCTTTGCACTGGTGCAAGGTGTATGTTATAGCAGAAATATATTCGCTTTATTAATTCACTATCAGGCACAGAGGTCCGTTCTAGAGCTATTCCAGTTGCTCGACATATTCAAGTACATACGTATTCAGTTGTCCATCAGCT
This sequence comes from Drepana falcataria, assembly GCA_945859725.1. Lineage (NCBI taxonomy): Eukaryota > Metazoa > Arthropoda > Insecta > Lepidoptera > Drepanidae > Drepana > Drepana falcataria. Next base: position 3,390,659 of record OX243923.1, on the reverse strand, counting down.
ACGGTCACTAGTTATGTATACCCCAACATTTTACGGTAATTCGACTACTGTTGTAGTCAACAGTAGTACGGCTCCTATATTATAATGAAACACTAGTGTGTTTTACAATATTTATTGCAGCATCATTGGCAAATATCGACCCCATGTACCAGTATTCTCTCGGCTGGTTCGAGAGTCTGTTCACGGCAGCTATTGACAACACGGAAAAAGTGGACGAGATCCCTGAGAGATTGGCGATATTGCGTGCTTACTTTACCTACTCACTGTATGCGAACATCTGTAGGAGCTTGTTTGAGAAGGTAACGTCAATTACTTCCTAACATTATGTTACAAGACGTTATAAACGTATTGCATAATAAGAACGACCTCGATAAATTCTTATTGAGTAATAAACTTAAATAGTTTGCGTTTCATGAGTTCAAAGTTCCGAGAAACCTGTATAAGATGTTAATTGTGCGGAAAGTGGGTGTATGGGTATTACCTATACACCTCTGCCTACCCCTTCGGGGACCCTTGTGGGACGGCGTGAGGATATATATATATATATATATATATATATATATATATATTTAACTGATATTTGTTATTTATTTAAACATAGTATCTTAATAATAGTTTTGTTTATTTTTTGTTTATCTTCATATAATTATGGATCTTCATTTATTTCGACGTTCTAATATATTTAATTCGTTACTTTTTTTTCATCGTGCATTAGTAAATTTTCCTTGAGTTACATTTACAGAAGAAGCTGTGAAACTGAAGTTATATATAAAAGTTTAATGTGTAAATTAATTATGGAATGCTTCCAGGACAAACTAGTATTTTCCCTTCTGTTAACAATCACTATAATGGTGGCTGAGGGTCACCTGGATCAAGGACACGTACTCTTCCTGTTAGGCGGGGCTCAGCCGAGGACCGTAGTACCCAACCCGGTGCAGTTCCTCAGCCCGCAAGCTTGGTCAGAGTTTAATGGGTAAGTTCCTATGTTCCTGATGAAAGTCAGCGCTGGTGAGAACATAAGAGCACCATGTCCATTCTAAAAGTTTTACGAACGAATGTTGCGAAAGGGATAGGACTAGAATTTGGACTAAAAGTTTTTTTCAATAAACTTTGCTATCGTTATGTACTTACGACCTACTTATACCTACAATGCAAGCATTAGCGACACACAGAAATCTATTGAATTATAGATATTATGATGATGGAAAAAAAATATATATTAAGCAAAATATATTATGATTGTTGTATAAAGAGTACTCGAAACCGACGAGCATGTATGAAGAGACTGATGAATGTGGGCGAAGCGAAATAGGTATGTATGTCTAGAGAGAACTGGCGCTTTATACTCTCTGCCTACCCCGTTAGGGACATGGCGTGATGATATGTATGTATGTATGTATGTATGTATGTATATTTTTCCTAAAACAGAGCGTGTTTAACTATGGTCGGGCTTTTCTATATGGTATGTGTCTGTATACCAGATTGAATGAGATGGACCGGTTTTCTGGCATCCTGGATCACTTCAGGAATAACATAAAAGAGTGGGAAGCATACTGCGATCTTCCTGATCCCCAGTCCCAGCCGTTGCCTTCACCCTGGGATAAAAAATTGGACACATTTGAGGTTCGTCGTTTATATAAATAAATATTGATAAACATATTTCCACGCCTTAACACCACATAAGGGATAGACAGACGTGTGTCGCCGGAGTTATATTTTAGGTGCACGCCATGGCTTTCCCGAGCAAGAGTATAAAAATAGGTATGTCATTGATTTTTTTTTTATCAAACGCGTGGACGTTTGGTGAACGTGGATTTTTCCTCTAGATTTTTTTCTTTTGCCGATAAAGTCGTGGTGTGAATAAAAAAAATACAAGAATTTTATAAAACAAAAACGTAATCATTACCTATTATCTCATTATTTCACTTGATTTGTAGAAAATGATGGTCCTTCGATGCATGCGTCTGGATATGATGGTGCCAGCTGTTCAGAATTTCGTTGAAGGTAAAAGGGATTTGTCGATTGGTTGAAGAGCACATATTATAATCCACTAATACCTACTAACTAACTAATTACCCTCTACTTGTAGGTCAAATGGGTCGTCAATTCGTAGAGCCTCCGCTGTTCGACTTAGCTTCATCGTACTCTGATTCCTATTGTTGCATTCCATTGCTTTTCGTGCTGACACCTGGATCGGACCCAATGGGGACGTTACTCAAATTTGCAGATGATCAGGTAATATAATCTTATTTCATTTATTTCATTTAATTCAAAGTAAATAAATAAATATTATTATTATTATTATTATTATTATTTAGTACAAATTGTTTTGTTTGTTTCTTAGACTTTCACGTTTTAAATACTCAATGGATTATCCTTATACGTTTTATAATTTTATTTATTCATTATATCCTCTTCTGGATCCATGAATATAATTAATAAATAAAGCTACTTTTAATCCAGTAAAAAGGTTCCTGAGTATCCCGTTCCCAAGGGATAGCAAAATAGCCTTTAGTCGATATCCGGCAGAACAAGTCAGATTACTCTACTTTTAGTCGCATTTGACGATTTGGGTACAGAGAAAGGAAAAGGGACCAAATGGTATCGATTGAAGGAAATTTAATATACCGAAAAAAGTACATGATTGAAAAAGCTAGACTCAGTTCAACTTATATTTTACTATTTGTTGCAGGGATTCGGTTCTTCAAGACTATTTTCTCTCTCACTGGGCCAAGGCCAAGGTCCGATTGCGGTGAAGTTGATCGACGAGGGCATCCGTAGCGGCACGTGGGTAGTTTTACAGAACTGCCATTTAGCAAAGAGTTGGATGCCTATGCTTGAGAAGGTATAACTTTCAATACATGCAACACTTGATATCGTAAGATAACAAACTACAACATACATGTATTCTTAATAACACATATTTTACAATAATTTTAATTTTACAGGAATTTTAATACCCCAATCACTTCAGAACGGCTGAACGAAATTTGGCACAAAGATCAGCAGGCATTTTTTTATTTAGATTAGAACCGTTATTAGTAGCATTACAGTAGATATAATATTTTTTATTCCAAAAAAACATCTACAAATGAAATCTATTTGTACGGGTGACACCGCGGGGCAGAGCTAGCGCTATATATATAAAAGTATCCAAACTGTCTTTTTTTTATAGATTTGTGAAGGTTTACTCCCAGATTCGACACATCCCGACTTCAGACTCTGGCTTACTTCTTACCCGGCGGAGCACTTTCCGGTCTATGTACTACAAAACGGTGTCAAAATGACCAACGAACCTCCTCAAGGTACCCACATCTAACCAGATCTATAATAATATTATAACGCTGAAGAGTTTGCTTTTTTACACGCTTTATATTAGCTTCACCTGTATGTATGTAACCGACTTCTTTGAGCTCGATTTTGACCCACTTTAAACGGCCAGATTTCGTTCAAACTTTGTAGACTTATCGAGGACCGATGACAATACACTAATAACTAAAAAGTAGAAAATAAATAATAGTTAAAAAAAACTAAAAAAACACGCTTTTTATAGAAAACCGAACTAAAAAATAGAAAATAAATTTCGATAATATCTTAAAAAGCGTGGGGTGCTTTTTAAGATATTACCGAAATGATAATCACTCTACTAATATCTGTCAATAAAATATTTATAACTATTGACACCATGCACCCCACGCTTTTTAAGATATTATCGAAATTTATTTTCTATTTTTTAGTTCGGTTTTCTATAAAAAGCGTGTTTTTTAGTTTTTTTTAACTATTATTTTGTTGGATTGATTGAACGTGAAAAATATTTTGCCATTAGATAGCCCATTTATTGATGAATGCTAAAGACCTATATAATATATACAATCCCGCTACGGTATCTATAGGAGCGGAGCATCAATGAAAAATGTTGCAAAAATGGGGAAAAATTACCTATACAAACACATAGGGCACAAATAATCTATAATAATTATTTCCATACCAGCATTTCTTAACTAATATTTTTAAACCTACTTATATACTCTTTGTAAACATGCAAGCTCTGGCTCGTTTCGAAGTGCTTTGAACAATTATAATGGTCGTGATGGAAATGTCTGCTCGACAATTGAGGTAAAACCACTGGAATACGTGCCTTTAAAAGTTTTTCTATTAATCCTCTGAAATGTATGGAATTCTCAGATGCATTAATCAAGATACATACTTGAAACAATTTTACCATAGCGCCATAACTTATACTGTTATTTAGATTTGTATATTGCATTTTAAACTGTTGCCTAAAATTTTTTGTGGAAAAGATTCGTATATATTGAAACCTGAATACGTTTAAGAAAAAAATCAACGATTGTGTATGGCCGTTGTGGTCGTGTTTGAGAAACGCGACTAAATAAACTGAATGAGTTATTTTTTATGGAGCTACTTTTTAAAATATAGGTCTACGGGCAAATATAGCCCGCTCGTACCAGAGCGATCCTATCAACGACCCAGAGTGGTTCGAGGGCAATAAACAACCGGAGATTTTCAAGAAATTGTTGTTCGCGCTGTGCTTTTTCCACGCGGTGGTCCAGGAGCGGCGACAGTTCGGCCCCCTGGGCTGGAACATTAGATACGAGTTCAATGAGACTGACCTGAAGATCAGCGTTACACAGCTTTACATGTTCCTGAATGAATACGATGTGAGTGGTATCTTTTAATTCGCGCCATTCATTTCGATTATAGAATTTAAAGTACTATATGAAAGAAAAAGACGTAGGCACATACCTATTTACATTTCTCCATGCAGAGAGTAGAGCGCCACACTCGCGCTTAAGAAACGGTGATTGATTCTTTATCTGTTACATAAATATGCTTCAGGCAAAAACAGGATGTTGCTCGTTACACCTGTGACGAGTTATTTAATTTCATTCACATTTTTCAATCGTTTCATCCATGTGCGTCGGTTTCGAGTACTTTAACTAGGATATGTATTTGCTCGTATCTTTTCACATACACACAAAAACCTTCGATTTAAGAAGTACTTTGATAACGAAAAATCCAATTTTATTGCTAACCCCTGTCAACAGGATGTACAATTCGTTGCTCTGCGGTATCTTACCGGTGAGTGCAACTACGGCGGCCGAGTGACGGACGACTGGGACCGGCGCTGTCTCAACACTATACTTTATAAATTTTACAATCCGAAATCCATCTATGATGCCAAATATGATCTTGATCCAACTGGTAAGCATGCATCATAAGTGTCATACAATACCTTATGGTATTTTTTTACAAAACCGTGGTTTCGAGTGTTTTAAATATTCACCATTCGCCATGTCAAGCCACTTCTAGAGGTATCATCATATCTTCTAGAGGCTTAATTTTTTATTGTATACACTGTGAGGAATCGTACATACTTGAAAAGAAATAAATAATCTTCAAGTAATTTTCAAGACCCGACGGATTCGCGAAAAGTGCGTAGGTATTACTTATCCCTCTGCCTTCAGCTTCGGGAACCTTGTGGGCGTGAAATACGTGAAAAAGCAATTACCAAAAATCTTAAAATAACTGTAGTTCATAGTAAACGTTGAAGAGAAATGTTCGCCCCATATCCCACTTACCGTACGTTATGTTCATTTCTGTTTTTAGGAGTTTACTATATCCCCACTTTACGCGAACATTCGGACTTCATATCTTTCTCGCGATCGCTTCCCGTTGCCACTCCTCCGGGAGTGTTCGGCTTCCATCCTAACGCTGACATCACCAAGCACTTCCGAGAGGCTGAGGAGTTGCTCAACACCGCTATACTGACACAGGTATCAATAACCTGGATCTATCGCTATTTAAGTAGTTTGTATTTATTTACATATTATGAGAAGGTACCTTGTACCGTGTATATTACCTTAATGCAGGCTTAAGAATTGTAAGTGATAATAAACTAGTTAGTTAGTTAGCATTAAACATGTAAGAGTAGTTCAGTAGTTACCCGTATTTGCAATTAGTAAAAGTAAATATAAATTAGATACATAAAAAAAAATATCACCTAGATATGTAGATATTTTGCTATTACTTTACATTCCTCGTCTATTATAATATATATATTTTAAGCTTTCATATATTTCTACTACATTTGTGTTGTTTGAAAATTTTAATCATTATTTTATTTTCCATTTTTCTAACTTCGCATCGGATTACAAGGACCGAATGGTATGTATATTTCATTAATATCAACATAGTTTTCCTAGTAAGAAGTATATGTGTATAATTTATCTTGTTGTATTTTCATGCTCAAAGGATCTCATGAAGAAATATTTGGTAAGTTAAACGCAATAAGGTCGTGGCGTTGCCTGCTATAAATGAATAATTTATTTGTTCGCTTTTTGTATGTGCTTCATAGACTCGCAAATGGATTTTTGATAGACTTCTTTAAACGATCTCTTTTCACAAATTACTCGATTTACATTTTATATATAGGTACCTTTAAAGATACGCGCTACCTACTATAATAATATATCCTCACGCCTTCCCATAAGGGTCCCCGAAGGGGTAGGCAGAGGTGTATAGGAAATACCCACACACCCACTTTCCGCCAGAGGTATATTAGGTGCCAACGTGACAGATGGCGAGTCCATCGCCGTTACTACAGCACGACTATACAAACGCCTTTGAATTTATTCTCAGACGTATGCAGGTTTCCTCCCGATGTTTTCCTTCACCGTTCAGCTCGTGGTGTGACTAATCACTGTACTTAAGTTCAGAAAAACTCATTGGTACAGTCGGGATTCGAACTTGCGACCTTTGCGTCGCAGGCAGCTGCTCGAACCACTCGGCCACCACGGCTTACTATAAATAATAATGTAAATAATTGCGTTTTATTTACTTTCTTGCTTATTATTAAGTTTAAGTATGAAATGAAAAAGCGAAGATGGCTGTGTGGGAAAGAGTCTTTTTTTTCTAAAAACATACAGCCCTAGCAAAATTTTTTTTTTTATTTCACAACTCTCACTTGTGAATGTCATACATTTGTATTCATCGACACAATATTATATAAGGCTTAATTAAGACAAAAATTTTAATGTTCTTTATTCGTGTTGCTTGTCGTGTTATTTGAACTTTGAACATGCACTTCTCAGTAGGTACCTATGTACGCGTTTCTTAATTTTATTATTGTATATAGGACACAATGGCAGCAGGATCAGCAGGCGCTACACCGGAGCAGCAAGCTATGGCAATTGCTGAAGACGTGCTAGCTCGCCTTCCAAACAAGATTCTGTCAGGCCCGTCGCACGAGGGCGACATCAAGCCGGCTGACATGACGCCCATGTCCATAGTGGTCATCCAGGAGGCAGCACGCTACGATCGGCTCGTGAATATCGTCAGGTCAAGCGCAAGAGCCGTCATAGGCGCAGTCCAAGGTATACGCCAATACACATCATTTTGTTCTAGCGTCAGTTGAGAATATATTTGTAATTTCTACGATACTACAGTATTCGAAATAAAAAAAAAATTTCAAATAGCACTGAAGCAGCTATGTATTACAGAGTTACTGCTTGTCGTTCATGTAATAAGCAATGCAAGTTTTATAACTTTCATTGTTTTTACGACGTACGAATTAAGTACGTGTCCCAAGATTTAACCACATTTTATTGTTTAAGTACTTACTATAGGTATTGCAGTTTGATTACTCCCTAGCATTTTAACAATTTTTTTTAGAAAGGTGTTTTATTCATCTTCTGAAAGTGCCACTTCATTACTGGAGGTTGGCCGTTAGCTCTGAAAACTTCTCCCTGTCCCTCTCCTGTTTTAAACTTAGTTTGATAAAAAAATAGGGTAAGGTAAATTCTGGGACTTTTGGTATTCACAGGTGTGAGCGTGTTGACGGACGTGACAGAGGAGGTGTTGACAAGCATGGTGCGCGGCCGCATCCCCGCGCTGTGGGCTGGCAAGAGCTACCCTTCGCTCAAACCCTTCGCCGCCTATTTCAATGACCTACTCGCCAGATTGGCCTTCCTACAGGTAATTAATTGTGGTACTGATTTCAGTGAACACGAGATTAATGACGTTTAGCTTTTAATTTCAACACAAGTACCTAAACGACAGAAACAAGAAGCATACATAATTTGGTAACAAATCGGGTGCAACGAATTGCCGTTCAAAGTTTTAGTTACTCGTTTAGTACCTAAAGGTCATTTGAATGACATGTAATGACAGCCAAATTGTACTACTTCTTATTGTCTTTGTTCCAGTTGTGAGTAAAGTTTTATGTATACCTGCACAAGAAATGGCTGTGTTGGGATGCAAAACTTCATACTTACAAACTGTTATGTTTATAAAATCGGAATGCTTGTTGTTATATAAAGTGTCCCTCTATTAGCATTGGCATCAACATGGGCCGCCGGTGGTGTTCTGGCTGTCCGGGTTCTACTTCCCCCAAGCTTTCCTGACGGCGGCGCAGCAGAGCTACGCCAGGAAGTACAAGATACCAATTGATCAGCTGGCCTTCCACTATTCGGTAAAATGTGTTATTAGCGCTTTCATTTTCTTATGAAAAGAGAGGTTAATTACACATATGTATAACTATTGAAGACATCGCATTTTTCTCGCTTTTTGTTGATGGTTATTTTTTATACAAATTATATACGTACATATCACCACGCCGAGCCACTCACAAGGTAAACATAAAGGGTAGAGCGCCAGTTCTAGCTAGACAAATACAGATGTCTTCTTCATCCACATTCTTCAGTCTCGCCGGTTTCGAGCATTATTTAATAATAATCATGTATATACATCTCAAGCCAAATCGAAGGTGGTGTTCAATTGGTTATTCCGAATAAAATGTAATAACATGCCAAGAACATTTTCATTCAGTATGCTGCATAACTAAACTGCATTTTAATATTGCAGGTGCAACAGACGTTTGTGCTGGAGGAGCCTCCTGAGGAAGGAGTGTACATCCGTGGGCTGTTCATGGAAGGCGCGCGCTGGAACATGGAGCAATCTTACATCGACGAGTCATATCCCAAGGTCCTCTACGATGAGTTTCCACCGGTAAGCGACATTTACAAGGATTCAGTACATTTAGTACCTCAAACTTTGTACTTATAAGTTAAAGAAGCCCGTGTATTTTAATACAATCATCAAATCACTCCGTTAGAATGGCATTTGGATATATTTATTATTTCGTTTGAACGGAATCTTGTCAAAAATTTAAAAAAATAATACACTATATTGACTACGCATAGGTAATAAGAAATTATTTCATATTAAAAGAGCTCCTTAGAGTCTCACATAAGTTGATAGTAAAATATCTTCCGGGAAAAGATTGTACACCTGTGCCTTTTTTGGAAGGGTATCATAATTATTTAAATAAATGCTAACGTCCTAATGTATCTGCATTGTCAGGTGTGGCTGATTCCATTGAAGCGCGACGACATACCCACCGACGTATTTTACAACTGTCCACTGTACAAGACTGGCGACAGGCGAGGCGTGCTGTCCACCACCGGACACTCGACCAACTATATCCTCTTCATGCGGCTGGCCACTTCTAAGGAGCCCGATCATTGGATCATGAGAGGAGTGGCTTTACTATCACAGCTACCATTCTAAACTAACACACAAGGAAACTACTAAGGGCGAGTTATTTTAATGAAATGAAAAAAAGTTTTGGTACCAACTTGACAGATGGCGTGTCTATCGTCGTTTCTCAAGCATGACTATACATCTTAGAGTTTCCTCTCAAACGTATCCAGGTTTCCTCTCGATGCTTTCCGTCACCTTAAAGCTCGTGGTGTGACTATTCACTGTCATTTAAGAAGAACTCATTGGTATAGTCGGGATCTTTGTGTGCAGACATCTACTCGAACCACTCGGCCATCACGGCTCATGCATATATCCTATCTGCCCTTATGCATATTTAGGTGTGTACATACGATGACGCTTAAATTGCACAAGTATAAATAAAACAATATAATATCACACCACTGATGGTCAGCGAATAGCGAACGTCAACAGCCAATTGAATTATGATTTGTGCGACTTAATTTTCATCTGATTGATAAGGTATCATGAGAAATGTAACAATTAGTCGTTTTCGTTGTAATCATTGTCGGTTGAGCTACATAGTGAAATCAAATTCGATAAACCTGTCTGGGTACACAAATTTATTCCTTTTCAACGCACAAATAACATCATGAACCTTAACGGAGATTCGCACTATAATTTTCATGGGAATTAATTTCATGACTAATCAAATGTTTGCGTCACTGTCGCTGTCGCACCAATCTTTATACTTATAGCAGAAATATATGGAATAGGTTAAATAACGCTCGCCATTATAAAACCACGTTATTTTTACCCTAAGTTTATGTCTTGAAAATCTATATTTATGGCGAATAGCGTATTTATTGCCTTTCACATGATCAAAGCTGTCTAGTCTATGTTGTGATTTATAGATTTAATTATTATTATTATGTTTCATTAACAATAAATTATTAAAATTTTGTTTGTTTTTTTCTACCGGCAACAAAATACATATTTTTGTGGTAGACTTACATACGCATGTAGCAGATGATAAATACTGTACGGTACGGTACATGAAGCGAGTCGTTCAAAATTGACAGATAGCCTAATGGGCCGTCTATCAATTTTAAATATATTATTGATCTTCACGCCTTTCCACAAGGGTACCCCAAGGGGTAGGCTGAGGTGTGTAGCCTGGTATTCACACACTCACTTTCGTCAGAGATATGTTTTAGGCGTTTACGTGACAAATAGCGAGTCCATCGCCGTTGCTCAATCACGACTATACACGCCTATATCGCCTTTCAATTTCTTTTCAAACGGCTGCAGGTTTCCCCTCGATGTTTTCCGTGTTGCGACTAATCTCTGTACTCAAGTTCACAAAAACTCATTGCACACCAGTCGGGATTTGAGCTTGCAATCTTTGTGTTGCAGGAAACTACTCGAACTAGTCGGCCACCACAGCATAAATCTTTATCCGCATCAATTTTAAAGATATAAAGTATAAAAAGGAAAGGATCCAAAAGCCTTTCTCCTACTGCTATAGAACGGTGGACATATTGGAAATGACTGAAGATAGGGTAATAAATCTCTTTCCATTCAGAGCTCGATGGAAGTAGCGGCAACATTGTCGCCACCAGACGCCGCATCCACAATGGCCCGGTATTATTACCTCCCCGGGTTAAAACCCCACGGACAATGTGATCACTCGCTATCTACCTAATTACTTCAAGCACATACATTGTACATTACATCACCCTCCGTCATAATTCCCATTTTATCATCGGCCCATACATCCCGAACAAAGGAAAGGATTCTTTGTTAGATACCATAAAACAATCGGGGTATTACAGCGCCCACCTCCCTGGTTCGCTCCAGCAACAAAAAATACAGGTCCTTGGTTTGTATTTGATTGACGTTGAACACAAAAGCAGGGAATTTAAGTTACTACTCGGGATGTATTTTGTACAAATGAAATAATTTCATCTCATTTTCAGAGTATTACGAATGAATAGAATAAAAGAAACGCCGCGGCGTTGTTTGCTAGGGGGCGTCCGGGCCATGGCGGGAGCATACGAGAGCGGTGAGTCCGCAATTTTAGCGTATTACGCTACCCTGTCATTTTGGACGAAAAGGCTCGCTTTCCAGATACGGCATGTATTAAATAAGCGAGTAGTGGGCAAAGCAGAACCCCCGGTGTCGGGTGTAGGGAGGCGTAGTACGGGAGGCACTCGGTCTGGCGCGGCGTCGCCCCGGCAACGCGAGATATTGATCTGCGCGTGGCTGCGCAGCATCCCGCCCGACCCCCTCTTGCCCTCCGTGCGCCCTTGATTCTGCTCGACCACCGCCACCGCGACCCACGTCGCCCTCCCCACACAAATACTTATTACATTTCGCACAACATACTCCACGTAATACGATGAAGAAATTTTTCTTATCCTTTATAATAATCGTCGCTTTATTAAATGACATTTGGTTCAAGATATTCCGCTACAATGAGGACCCATGCAATTTCATTTTAAATTACAAATATACGAAACCTATAGCTGATTAAACTTTATTAAGATTGAAACCATATTAAGTCCGCTTTTGAAGTAGGAAAAGGACTTAATTAAGATACACAAAATTTTAATGACTAACATAAAATAAGTGAAGAGCCGCCAATCATAATTTAATTTCACGCGGCGAGAGCAGCACGAGTGCCCATTAATTGAATCTGCTGAAGGTGCATTACAGTGTGTTGCATGCGAGACAGGTGGGTAATGTACGAGTAATACATTTAGCGAGACCATGCCACCACCCGCCGACTGACTGTCGAAACGAAACCGTCAACCCCATAAAATAGTTAGCATCCCCTCACTACGCAACTACTGGAATATTCTGGTCCCATGCTACTTTGTGTCGCTGAAATGGCGGATTCATCACTGACTACCTAGATATAACAATGTATATGCGAATTTCCTAATTCAGTCGATTTGATTATGAAGCTTGGCGGCGAATATACTTTGTACATATTATTATGATTTGTCATTAATATTGTAACAATACAAATTAGTCACACCACGAGCTTTACGGTGAAGGAAAACATCGAGAGGAAACCTGCATACATCTGAGAAGAGATTCAAAGGCGTATGTATAGTCGTGCCGTTGGCACCTAATATACCTCTGGCGGAAAGTGGGTGTGTGGGTTTTACCTATACACCTCTGCCTACCCCTTCTGGGACCCTTGTGGGAAGGCGTGAGGATATTTATTTTATTTTTTATTTTACAAATTATATATTACTAGCTGTCCCGCCCAGCTTTGCTCGGGTGAAAAAGTTAAATTGCCCGTAACTCGATCGCAGCGCCACCTATCGGGTCCAATTTAATATAGCCTATGTTACTCGGGGATAATGTAGCTTTCCAAAGGTGAAAGAATTTTTGAAATCGGTCCAGTAGTTTCGGATCCTATTCATTACAAACAAACAAACAAACAAATCTTTCCTCTTTATAATATTAGTATAGATACAAAACTCTTTTCGCCAGAGATTTTTTTTATTCTGGATGTTTTGCTTCACCGACTTTTATATTTGATATAAATATGTTGAATTTTGATATCAATAATTTATTTATATATAATTGTTTTTTTTTTATTTATTTATTTAATCTTACTAACATCTATCATTACAGATTTCCCCAATGCGATAGTGTTAGCAGTTATGTATGTTAGCTGCTTACGGCAACATTGTTACTGGAGCTTAGGAATACGTTTATAAAACGTGTTATTTTTTATTTAGAATAAAATTTGTGTGTATACAAATGCAATATAGTGTAAAAACAGTGTAATCAACGGACTAACCAATTTTCGAGCTTAGCTAGCTCAAACATTAGATGCAGGTTGATACACCAATATGTATGCAAAATGTATATCGTATGTACCCAAAGCCAGCGATTCTGTGCCGCAGTCTAATTAGATGATTTAAGAAAGCAAACTAAATGGCATGTTTCTAATACTGCTGCTTGCTTTATCGGCCAATAAATGCTATTAAAAATTACTTACTACTTATATAAGGTTAATAACATTGGAATAAAAATACATATTTCCAATAAAGGATTTTTACAACGATTTGTTTTGCAGCAAGCCTCTTTTAAGTTGAATTCGGGTTTCAACGCAATTTTATACATTTGGCTAGAAAACATTACTAGGTTCGGTAGCTTGTGTTTATGGTAGAGAGTAAAAAAGGAATGTCTCGAGGTAACGAGCGCTTTGCAGTGCCAAATGGGACGTAAGATCTCGGTAACAAATAAACATATAAAATCTGTCTATGGGCATTTGCGACCATAACCAACATGACTTATACAACTCGACACTGGGTTACATCTTAACTATCTCCCAGATAATAAACGTAAATGTTACTTTTACCTAGTAGCTTATATTTTAACCTGTATTATATATCTAAATATATTTTTAATGTATACTAAACCTAGAAACTGAATTGAATAAATATCCATAGAAATGAAAGTACAGAGTGGAATAAAACATTGCAGTCCATAGGGTCATAATTTGATAGGTTTTTATTTATTATCGCTCCAATATATATCTTCAGACAAAGAACAAAAATATAAAAGAGATCTTGCCTGTATAAAACGTGTTTTTTTACATATACTGTGGAAGCGGTTGATAATTACGTGAAAACTCCTTATTAAGCTACTCGTTAGTTACCACGAATCAACGGTCAAAAATACCGTTCGAAATTATCCATTCTCATAGAACACGAATTGAGATAAAGTCATAAATCAAAGTGCGCGCGTATATATTCCATCCCGGGGCTCGCGACGGCCCGCTCACCTCTCGCCCCGTGAATATCGACTGATAGCTCTCGCAGCTTATTGTCTCATTTCCACGTTGCCATGACGAGAGACGAGCTATTCTCGTACCGTATAACTACTAGCAGATCGGCTGGGCTAGCAAGGCTCCATATTTGAGGGGGTGTAATTTAACTACCCTCAATTTTCTTAGGTACAATAACTGGTAGGTGTTTTTTGAATAACAATTTGATTTAATTCCGAATTATTTGTACCATTTTCATAACGTGCCTTTTATGGTCGATTACCGTTACACCTCTGCCTTCCCCTTCGGGAGCCCTTATGGAGAGAGACTTGGTGATATATGTATATGAGATATATACCATAATTAGGACGACTTAAAGCCACTAGAAGCAGCCTGGAGAAACCAAATAATATAAATATCCAGGTTGTGACTCTTATGAAATTTGAAACGATAAAAATAAATTAATTCTTTTAGGGGAACTTTTAAACGCAGCATACATAGGTGGTCATGTAATGTTGATCACACTTTATTAAAATAACGTTTAAATTAAAAAATATAAGTCATTCATCACAAATTCCACTATCGCAAAAAGTCAGCATAATAAGGCTTTCTACGTTATTGTAATTTTAAGGCGTTAGAAGGTATCCAATACATTTTTTCATAGTAATATATCCACTTATACTCAAATGTAGCAAGCAGCGAATTTCTGTCGTTTAACTCTCAGATTTGGAATACCCACGAGAGTTGGTATTAAAAGGCAGGCACGGCGAGCATTAACATTATTATGAGAAGCGTCGAGCGAGGTTTAAGCTCCGCTTCAATTTTGAAGCTGCGAATAAACCGCTAAAAAGTAAACTAAAAACTGTGTCTACAGCACATCTCGCGATGAGGATTTAATTAAAACACTTCAGCGCAGAACTCGCTCTACAGTCTACAACAATCTCCTACCCACGCTTTACGTACATACTCTGCGGCATTTTGCTGGCGGCTCGCTCACACCAACCCTTCTAATTAAATGATAAACATGGTTTTAACCTCGCTTTTGTTTGTTTCAATTTCGATAACCACTTCTTTGAAGTTGGTTTTATAAAACAGCCTTTGTAATTTGAATTGGTAATAGGTAGGTAGGTGTACGAGTTGTGTAGGCGCTGGTTGTATTAAAGCTGTCTGATCCGTTAAAACAGGCGGCGTGATTCCCCCCTAACGAAAGGCTATTTTAAATGGCTTGTAGAGTCTGGTCAATAATAGGAACAGAGAGCAGAGCCAATCGCTTATTGGGATGAGGGGTAAAGCTTTTTGGGCCGCTGTGGCCGGCGGGCTTCCAATTTTAATGTTATGTAACTGAACCGAATTAATTTGCAGTGCGCGCCCGCTGCTAGTTCAAACACTCACTCGCTTCACCATCCGATATAGCATAAATATTGTTTTTTAACCGTGTAATAAGAGTTGTGGTCTATGTGCCGTAATTAAAAAGCTTATTCAGCCCGAAAATTTGTTTCAGGTTGCTCCGTTTGAAGTACCTTTCACACCGAAATTAAATGGCAATACCTAACTGATCACAATTTTGTTTTTGATATTAAAATTTATGATTTGATACCGATATGTGAAAGGCGTGGCAAAAATTTATTCTTATAACCTTTTTTTCCTTTTTGTCACATGTTAGCCTTCGAAGGGGTTCCCCGAAAGGGTAGGCAGATGTGTATAAGTAGTACCCATACACCCAATTTTTACATACTCCGGACATAATTATTGTAGGTGCCATCGTGACAGATGGCGAGTACATCGTCATTAATCAAGCACGACTATACATACATACGTCTTTGGATTTCTTCTCAAACATATGCGTGTTCCTCTCGGCGTCTTCTTCACCGTAAAGCTCATTGTGTGACAAATTGGAACAGTCAGGATTCGAACTTGAAATCTTTGGGCAGGCAAAAACACGAACCACGGCCATCACGTCATAAATATACGGATATTAAATATGACATACTACTAATTACATGATACGGCTAATCATTTTTATTAAGGTGAAGGTTATTATTTATTATAATTTTAGTAAGGTGAAGGAAAACATCGTGAGGAAACCTGCATACGTCTGGGAAGAAATTCAAAGGCGTATGTATAGTCGTGCTTGAGTAACGGCGATGGACTCACCATCTGTCACGTTGGCACTTAATATACCTCTGGCGGAAAGTGGGTGTGTGGGTATTACCCATACACCTCTGCCTACCCCTTCGGGGACCCTTGTGGGAAGGCGTGAGGATATTATTATTATTATTATATTTTTATTAATAGGCTAGGCGAGTATGTATAAAAAAACCGCACGATTTTATTTATTTATAACACATTAAAGAACAACGTGATATTGGTACCTACCTTATTGTATGGCAGCGAATCCTGGGTATGTCAGAGGAAGTATGAAAATAGCTTGAATGCAGTCGAGATGCGATCTCTTCGAAAAATGTGCGGCGTAACGATATTAGATCGAATCCGCAATGAAGAGATTCGCAAATCAACTGGCGTGAATGAGGGCGTGATTGTAAAGATGAAGAAAGGCATGTTACGTTGGTTTGGATACATAGAAAGGATGAGTGAAGAAAGATTGACGAAACAGATATACAAAGCAAAAGTGTGCAAGAAGAGGCAGAGGAAGGCCACGTTCCAACTACCTGGATCAAATAGATCGGACTCTCAAGGACGGGAACGTTAAGAGTACTCGAAACCGACGAGCATGTATGAAGAGACTGATGAGTGTGGGCGAAGCGAAAGAGGTATGTAAGTCTAGAGAGAACTGGCGCTCTATACTCTCTACCTACCCCGTTAGGGACTTGGCGTGATGATATGTATGTATGTACATTAAAGAAAACTCATTCAGCTCAGTGATTTTATAAAATACCTTTTATGTTTATCATTTGAAGAAATGTTCAAAGGTCCCTTTCCTAATTGATGAACCTAGAAACCAAGGTTTTATGTATTATTAATAATGTATACCTAATATATAAACATTATTTATTAGCCGTGGTGGCCGAGTGGTTCGAGCAGTTGCCTGCGACGCAAAGGTCGCAAGTTCGAATCCCGACTGTACCAATGAGTTTTTCTGAACTTAAGTACAGTGATTAGTCACACCACGAGCTTTACGGTGAAGGAAAACATCGAGAGGAAACCTGCATACGTCTGAGGAGAAATTCAAAGGCGTATGTATAGTCGTGATTGAGTAACGGCGATGGACTCGCCATCTGTCACGTTGGCACCTAATATACCTCTGGCGGAAAGTGGGTGTGTGGGTATTTTACCTATACACCTCTGCCTACCCCTTCGGGGACCCTTGTGGGAAGGCGTGAGGATATATTATTATATTATTTTTTATTTATAATAAACATAATGATTTCTGTGAATTCAAATTTTGAATCATCAATCAATAATTAAAATAACTTGTGTGTAGCTGTGCACATCTAATGGGTCCATTTAGGCGATGATGCTGGGCTGCATTATGCTGATTGGGCATAGTGTTGCGTGCGAATCATTGTTTAATTGAGGAGGTCGGGGCGTGCGGGCGGCGCATCGATCGTCTCGCGTTGCCATGACGACGATCCCAGCCCCGCGCGGCCCCGCCCTACCCCCCCATCGCCCGATTCATTTGTAATCATTTGTTTCGCAGCCGTCGAATAATGGTGCTCGTCAAACAGGGCGCAAATTTGATGGATTACCTTCGCGTATATATGCTGTCATTGAGATACGAATCAATGTATTTATAACATTACTAGATGTGCCTCGCGGTTACATCGGCGTAAATCCGATTTTATCTGGAATAAAAAACATAGTCATTGTTTTACGTTAGCATATGTTAATCCAGTAATCCAATAATCTTTATGCCTGATTAACCAATTATTCACTAGTTTTTGTGTGAATGAGGATCAAACATCTTCGCAAACTTTTGCACTCATAATTTTTATAAATGTATAGCATTGTACACCTATATGCGCTCTACATTGACTAAGTCCATCGTGCGTCGTTCCATCAGGTCGTACGTAATACTTATATTATATCGTATTACGTATGGCCCATAGATATAATTTATCAAAAATATGCATAAAATACACCATTCCGTCATATTTCGCAGTCCACGTGGACCTCACCTATCTACATGAAAGCTAACGAACAGAATCACTGGACGAGCAGATACCCAACTAGCGACCCTCCGTATTTGAAGAGCAATAGCTCGAAAGCCCATTGAGATGCAGAGATAGCATAAAGTTTAGTTTACTGCAACTAGATTCAATTGCTATTTCATGCCTACCCGCATAAAATGCTAGTAACTATATAGCTTGATAATACGCTTTTTACTTTCTTGTCAAACTTTTCTCAACAAATGCAGGTTTCCTCTAGATGTTTTCCTCCTCCGTACAACTCGTGGTATGACTAATACTTAAGTATTTTCTTACTGTACTGTACTACAGTTCGGTACGTATTTTAAGTTCGGAAGAACTCTCTGGTACAGTCAGGATTAGAGCTTGCCATCTTTGTGTTGCAGGCAACTAGTCGAACCATTCGGCACCCATGGCTTTCTTTAATACAGGGTAAATAAAAATTACACGCCCAGTCCCTTACGGAGTAGGCAGGGAATGAAGAGCGCCAGTTCTCTCTGGCCAAACCTGTACAAAATTATTTTGCTTCCTTTACATTTGATGGCCTCTTCATGCAAGCTCGCCAGTTTTTAATAGAAATTGTTTTTTTTTCAATTACTTTATCCTCCACCTGCCTTTAATATATTTCAGTATAAGCGCTCTTTTTTAGTTATTATACTAAGAGGAATCTGAAATCGAGCTTATAAATTAGAACATAATTATCTTATTTATCTCTTTTAATTGTTCCGCTTCCTAAGGGTTTCAAATACTCTCTTTCACAAAAGACTTATTAAGCTGCATGAGCTGCAAGCATGAGATAAGGCGAAGCAGGATCATATATCTCAGAATTATTTATTAAAATCTGTAAGCATCTTCACTTTGTTTGCTTACAGAAAACTTGCAGTGTAAAAATCAAATAAATTTTAATTATTGAGATTCTCAAAGGTTCTGTAAAGATGTATAGAAAATCATTGGAAAAATATTTGACTAACAAATACGCAGTTTTAATAATGAAATTGAGTACTTGGGTAAATTTACGAAAGGAAACTCAAGAAAGCTCTCATACTCGTGTCCCTAGCAAAGCGTAAAGTAACGAGCAAAGTTCCCTCAATTTTAAAACAAAAATTCGCATACGAAGCTAACGTAGTAACGTAGTCAAATACAAGGTTTTTAAAATGCATTCAAATAAAGTTTATTGAATGTCAGCGTCTACGAGATCTACGAGCTACGGCGTAGCTTGTGTAGCGGTGCGCGGCATCTCAAGCAGGAAATAATGCAACTTGAAATATGTATATGGAGATTTCGGAATAACTTTTAAGCGAACCATGCTTTATTATGGGGTGCAACATTTAGTCATATTCTGTGTCGTAAACTATCGTTGTATGAACACCTGATCCTTGATGATCCACATGATCCTTTTTATCATTTGTATCACAAATTGACAATTATATTTTTTTAATATAATTGTCAACGTTTTCAACGGATGCAATTAATTTACTACTTCAATTAAATAAAACCTTATTTCGATTTTTTTAAACATATTATGAATATACATACCTAACTTTTCCTGAAAAATACTCACCTTATACTATTTATAGGTAGTTTATTTTTAATTTTAATTACGCGTCACGTTGTTTGTCCGCGATGGACTCCTAAACTACTTAACCGATTTCAATCGAATTTGCACACCATGTGCAGTTTGATCCAACCTGAAAGATAGGATAGCTTACATCTCAAATTATTGTCACAATATTATTTTATTGCAAATTATTTGTCTATTATTTAACAGTCACAATTATCTGTTAGCCCCAAACGATTCTAACAGATGGCCATATCTGATGACTAGATTGAGTAAGTATTTATTTATTTATTTACAATGTTTTATAACAAAAACTTTTGCCACAGCAACGCGTGGCCGGGTCTGCTAGTTACTTATAGAAATTCATTTTATTAAATATGATATAAATTTAAATGATAAAAAAAATTACGCCAATTCAACAAGCAAGTATACTTTTTCCACATTATAATTAAATTAAATTATTTGATGGGAGCCAAAGTTAAAAGCAACCGTCTATGATTATGATGGAACTCCCTCATTTCAAGACATATTTATATCGCGGAAAATGTACTGTAGTTTAATGTACTGGTTACATAATAAATGTAAATATAGCTCAATGTTGTCTGAATTGCTCTTATTAATAATACAAACAAAATTAAATTTAAAAAATAGCCGGGATTGGACGAATAAAGTCACACGAATTAGGCGTCAATTTTAGTATTCACAAAAGGTTAAAAAAACAAAAAAACAATTTCATGGAATGAAAAGCAGTTCGATAAAAGGTTTTTATTGTAAAATATTCTGAATACGTGATAGATCAAAAGCTTTTTTCAATTAACTAGTCAATATCGTACGACAAAAGCCATGACGTATAAAATATGGCATAAATTGTAGGCGACGGACACGAGAGGACCGACGCGAGTGTTGGGTTTTCTCGAATAATTTTAATAGATGTACTCTGGATGGATAGAGGAGTGAGGCACGTAGGGTGGGCTGACGGGGAGGCGGCCCCGGGCGCGCTCGTGAAATGAGATTTCCTTTGAGTGAGAGCACCGCTGACCGCGACAGTCTCACACCCTCATGCATCATGCATCTACACGAAGCGGCCCGCTACTACATACGTACTCGATTCATTTGCAATAGTTACTTTGGTATTCATTTACCTCTCTGATTTTGTAACCATTAAAAATTTTAATTAACATTAAAAAAGGTTAATAGATATTACATCCGGTGATATATTTAGGAGCGCTCGACGATGCAATATGCATACATTTTCCAATTTCTTCTTTAAAGTATCCAGGTCTCCTCTCGATGGTTTCATCTATCTTATACCTCGTGTGTGTGATTAATCACCGTACTTAAAGCTTCGAATACTCGGCTGGAATATTGGAATCTGAATTTACCGTTCGATTACATATAAAATAATAACAACAAAATAACTTAACGTATAGCGAAAAGTGTGACTGAAACTGCCTTATTACCCGCTGAAACCAATTTTAGACTTTTTATATTTGCAATCTCTTCATTGCGGATTCGATCTAAAATCGTTACTCCGCACAATCAACTGGCGTGAATGAGGGCGTGATTGTAAAGATAGAGAAAGGCATGTTACGTTGGTTTGGACACATAGAAAGGATGAGTGAAGAAAGATTGACGAAACATATATACAAAGCAAAAGTGTGTGCAAGAAGAGGCAGTGGAAGGCCACGTTCCAACTACCTGGATCAAATAGATCGGACTCTCAAGGACGGGAACGTTAAGAGTACTCGAAACCGACGAGCATGTATGAAAAGACTGATGAATGTGGACGAAGCGAAAGAGGTATGTAAGTCTAGAGAGAACTGGCGCTCTATACTCTCTGCCTACCCTGCTGGGGATTTGGCGTGATGATATGTATGTATGTATATTTGCAATGATATTTGAAAATGAATGTCTTAAATTTCGTCTGATATAAAAGTAATATCTGAATAACAATAAATCAGTAAGCCTTTTTAGGAAAAAGGCTTCTAATGGTAGCAATGTTAGGTAAACAAATTTGTGAGCTTATTGAGATTAATCAGATACAAACATAAACCTGTTTCGTCAATCATTCTCCACTCACCCTTTCTATATGTGTAACCCAACCTATGTTCTTGTTTTTTAATTTCATCTCGCACAAAAGCGGATAAGCTTTATTGCACAGGCGCTCAAAGCGACGCGCATGCAAGTTTTCAGACGCAGCAGTGAAATATTGCCACTTTAGACATGCGTCGAGATTGGCCCGCACTACTGACGGCTTCGCATTTTAGTACTGCTCGTGTTGAAAGAAGTTGAGATTCGTCGGAAAGCTTAACAGTGAAGTACGATGTAGGACTGTTGTTGCTAGTTCTACCCGGAATCCTACTAATAGGTACATATGATAAATGAGTTTGTAACGGTGCATAGATTACAAACACATTTATATCATCGCGCCGAGTCCCTGACTCTAGACTTTAGACTAACAGCCCTTCAGCTTCATAGACATTCAACAGTATCTTCACAAATGCTCGCCGGTTTCGAGTACTCTTAACGTTCCCAGCCTTGAGTGCTCGGTCGATTCCTCTGACTTCTTCACTAACACATAGGATAATAACGTTTATTTTATATTTAGTATGTGACGTTCAATTAGTGTCATCTGTGTCCTGTTCGTTGAATAAGAGGTTTTGCATTTTGAAAGTCGCTTCTAAAGTCAAGATTGCAAGTTCAAATCTCGGTCGTGAACTCAATTGGTTTTAGAAATCAATTAGTTTCCCGTACCTATCTATATTAATTTATCACACCATGAGCTTTACATTGAATGAAAATATCGAGAGGAAACCGGCATACTTTCAAGATTAATTCAATGACATACGGCAATTCATTTCAGAGAAACGGCGACATCGCCATCTCTCACGTTGTCACCTAGTATATTTCCGGCAAGAAAAGGGAGTAATTGATGTCAGTATCATGCTCTCAATAGCAGGGTAAGCAGGAGGGCTTCTTTAAAACTTTTTGATGTCAAAGGTATATAGTTATTTGCCTGTAAAGAGTGACTTAATAAACGACCTTAATTTTTTTGTACACTTCTTCGTCATGTACATACTAAAATAACCGCCACGGCATAATGGTGAAGAGAATTCAAACAAAATCGACATCACCGCACAAACGCTGTAAATAATTTAAGAACAACCCCAATTTGCTTAAAAGCGGGGAAAGGGGAATTACAAGTAGCATTAGGGTCATAAAAATAACAAGCTTATGAATGCCTAATGCCTTCTGTATCCAACGTGGTCCAGCGCTGTTGTACTTTCGACCTGGAAATTGTAGTTCAACTGTGTGACAGTGTACTAATATTATAAATGTGAAAGAAAGTAGGTAAGGATGTTTTTGCCTCTTTCACGCTACAACTGCAAATCAAAACAACTATTTGGAAACCAAGGAGATCGTTATATCTTCCTACATCGATACCCCAGTTTAGATACGTCCATTATTCTGTCGCCTTCTCACAAGGGCCCCGAAGGGATAGGCAGAGGTGTATAGGTAGTACCCACACACCCACTTTCCGCCAGAGATATATTTTACGTGCCAATGTGACAGATGGCGCGATGGCCGTTACAGTCGGGATTCGAACATGCGATCTTTATAATAAGACAAACATTTATATATGTTTATATCTTCACACCTTCTCGCAAAGGTCTCCAAAGGGGTGGGATGTGTAGCAACACCTCCTTTTCCCCGGAGATATTTAGGTGCCAACGCGAACGTGATAAATGACGAGTCCATCATTATTTCCCAAGCACGACTAGTATACATACGTTTTTAAATTTTTACGCAATCTTATGCAGGTTTTCTCAAGATATTTTTCCTATTCCGACTGTCCAAGGATTACTCAAAATTAACTACCATATAACATATAATCTAAATAACGTTGAAATGAAAAAAGTACACTAAAGAAAATATCAAATTGGATTTGAAGACAGCAAAAAAAAATCGATATATTTTTTTTCCTGAGTTATTTCGATGTAACATTAAACCAGTAAAGTAGATTTGCAAGTGTTTTGAAAGGGCGATCACGTTTCATGTAATCTGACGCTCATAAGTGACGTATCGTCTATATTCCTCACACCTTGGAGGAAATGCTCTCAGAGGGCTCGTTACATATTATGGAGGTGGAGCCGAATTACCATCATATTGTTACGTGAGCTCGCAAGCTTCATAGTATTTTGTTATTCTCTTAGGATCGTATACCTTATAATTTGTACCTTGGGACAATTCCACACAAATTGACATAGCCCCAAATTAAGAAAAGCTTGCGTTATGGTAACTAGGCAATATATTTACTTATATAGATAGATATATACATAAATTCATAGGACATCCAAGACTAAGGTACAAATACTCGTGTTCATTTCACCCACAGCGGGAATCGAACCCGCGTCCTCAAATTTCGCAGTCAGGAGCCCTAACCACGTTCTGACGGCCGTCGCTATAACAAAGCATAATTTGTGCCCTATAATTAAAACTAATCCTATATCTAATAAACATAACCAAAAAGGATTTAATCCTCTTTGGTTCGGCTTAATAGAAGATGTTTTTAATAAATTTAACATATGAGTTTTAATCATACTTTTTTGCTACTCTCAATGAATAATGCGACTAGGATTTACCTTTTTGCGTTACCTCCTGTCTAGTCTAGTCTCTGAAGGGGTAGAATGAGGTGTAATAATCCACTTTCCTTCGGAGTAATATTTTGGTTCCGAAGTGACAGATGCCGAGTCAGTTGGCGTTTCGGTGGCGCGGCGATTGTTTCCTTACATCGTAGATATCGTAGTGTGATAAAGTGTTTTGCCTGCGTAACCGTTGGCATTATGAACAATCGTTTCGAAATCAACAAGATACATAAGTTCATTTTACGAAGATGAAAATACCATTAGAAAACATACATAATGTAGAAACATTTTGTGAGGAATTAAATTGTTTCGAGCAAGCTGTGATAATGAAGGTTCAAATAAGGCAGTATCTAACTATAAAACAGATACAAACGACGGAAACAATACTATAAAAGATAAAAGGTACTCAACAAAGCCAGGTCTCGTTACAACGAGTCAGGTAGTTTAATGAGGATCTTGTGATAATACTTTTGAATTTAAGTTAGATAAGCAACATATTTTTTTATACCACACGGGTGGCAAACAAGCATGAAGTCCGCCTATTGACGCTTGCAACACCAGCAGTAATGCTCGCGCGCTGACGACCCTGCAGGAATCTTTTCACGCCCTTCTTGAAGAACTTCATGCTGTACTCTTCAGGGAAAACCTCAAAGGGGAGCTCATTCCACAGCCTCAGCGTTCGCGGAATGAAACTCCTTTGTAACCGCGTAGTACTAAACCTTTATGGTTCTAAAGTATGGGTATGAATTTGCCGTCCATGGCGAGAGGTGCGGTGGTAGAATGTAGTTGTTGTCCGTTATTATTTAATGCGCAGGCAACTACCACACAAACATCCATACATCTTAAAATTATAGTATAAATAAGGCAATTTCGAACGTTTTATGATACCAAAGACAGACCACGCGACTACGGATCTAGGGAAGAACACATATGCTAGACTGGGATCAAAGAAAGACCTTATAGTTTCCTTCCCTTATGGAACTTCTGTTAAACATCCTAAGAAATGGAATTAATAAAAGCAAAATAGAAGGCAATATTATTAAACCTACTTAAACATACCCTACCAAACAGCCCATACAAATTGAACTAGTGACGCAATTAAGTTATCCCAGACGCAATTTGCAGTAAGGCTGCCACCCTCGCTGGAGAGCTATGAGAGCGTGTATCGAGAGGACCACTCAATCATGCCGGATGTCCGTCAACTTTGTGTGACCGACGAACCGACAGCCTTTTGATATTACTCATGCAACCCTCTAACGCCCCCTGGGGACTGGCTCATATGAAAAGTAAAGATTGTGATTTTGTACAGTATAATTACATACTTAAGTATTTACATTAAGTGATATAATAATAAATAATAAATACCTGGGACAATTCCACACAAATTTACCTAGTCCCAAATTGAGCAAAGCTTGTGTTATGGTAACTAGACAACGATATATGTACTCATATAGGTAGATATATACTATACATAAATACATAAGACATCCAAGACTAAGGCACAAATACTCGTGTACCTCACACAAATATCTGCCCTCAGCGGGATTCGAACCCGCGACCTCAAGTTTCGCATTTTCGACCATCTAGTGGCCAGGAGCTCTAATCACTAGATGGTCATCATATACTATAATACATTACATTAAGTCATATACTATAATACTGAATATTCGCTCATACGAAAATGGGACGGCTGCTCTAGTATGTACATACATATATACAAGTTATATTTATACGTATTATTATTACATATATATTCGGAGTACATATGTACAACTAAAACTCAGAATATGAACATTTAAACAAACTCATGGCGAGTTTGTTTTCTTATAAAAATAATTTTGCGATACGCCACTTTGTACTGAAAAAAAAAAACGTTTATAACAAAATATGTGTATCTGTATTGCATTTGTGTGCATTTTAAGACTTGGACGCTGAAAATGTGCTGCTGGAATATTTACCCATATACTACTCTCGGATAAAAGTACCTTCAAATTAACTTTAATTCTAACGAGACAGACAGCGGATACTACACGCCAGTAAGAATGTTTGAACCCTTTGCAATTCTATATGATATATTCTTTGACGACTCAAACTCGTTAAAAGGCTCGCCTACGTCTCGTTTCTACGAGTACGCTTGATGAAAGTTATCCCGGGAAGTTATCCGAGCTCCGGCGACGGAGCGCTCGTATTATTATTATGTACGGTAGCATGGCACCTGACATCGCGTCAATCTACACAAAGAACTTGCGAGAAGGTAGGGAGCGAATATGTGGAATTCTTCGCGCGGTATGCTCTACAACAATCAATAGGTAGTTACGCCGTAGTTGCTCTACGCCGTTGCTTGTAGAGCATTGTGAGTGCTCTGCTGGAAAATTGGCAACATGCCTTTGACAACCGAAGGTGCGGATATATATTTTATAATATTTCACAGATCTTTTAGGAGTTGTAGGTACGTGACTTACAAATACTACGAAATACCGAAAGGAAAATAGTTCCGAGGGTTTAGCGCACTCGAAGAGACCCAATTTTAATAATGTTATTATCGGCTACATTTGTGTTTCAATCACTACATATTACGAATATTAATTGCACTCTTTGAAGATAAGACATACGGTGATAATTTAATATGTTCTAACCTAACCAAAATTTTTTTTTTATACAACAATAGTTGCAAGCAAGCATACGGCCCACCTGATGGGAAACGGTTACCGTAGCCTATTTACGCTCACGATACCGAAGTATCACTTGCGTGTTGCCACTCTGTGTTCGGAGTGTTATAGTGTGTTGGCAGCATAAGGTTTAATCCCTCTGCTTCCAACACATTGTAGCAATCCTCCCCCCTCCCCAAGGAGCTCATTACTGGAAACCTTATTCACCACATAACATGAACAGTTAAAAGATTAACTCTTACCAATCAATGCGAGCGATGAAAAAAAATACTAAGAGTGGTTCCACAACATAGTCTCCCATTCATAATTATATATTATGATCTCCTACAAAAGATCGTTTTCGCTAACCGTCATCTATCAGACGGACCGTATTATTTAATTAACGACTTTCTTAAATATTTTCGGTACTTACAAAAACACGAACATAGCACTTAATATTTCAATTTATGTAGGAAACATCACATTATCATAGTTAAATATAATTGCTAAACCGAGGCGCGCAATAAAATACTTCACATACTTTGTAATGTTTGAAACTCGTACCGGTATTATTATGAGTTCAGAATCTATTCATGCATGATCCGAGCATGGATTCCGCACAAGTATTAGCTGGTGAGTGGGCGGGATGGGTGAGTGACTGTGTTGGATAGGTAGGCGATAGACAGGGTATACGTTCGAAGTTATATTTGTCCTCAGCCCAGCCGCGACCCGGCGCGATCGATGTTGCAAGCTCCGGAACCTATGTGTGGTACATAGCCGTATTTAGTTTGCTTATATACTCACTACTACCTACCTGTGATCCTATTTAGAGCATGACTCAATATTATTTCTCTGTATCTATCATGTAAATAGCTTTTGATTGCTTTTATTAGAGAGGCGTGGCGGAGGAGTTTTAATACTTGTATTCAAATAATTTTTTTTGCGGAGACCTGCATACGTTCAAAAAATAATTCAGTAGCTTAGTATGTTTAGTCGTGAAAAACGGCCACGGGCTCGTCATCTGTCACGTTGACATCTAAATATATCTCCGGCGAAAGTAGTTACATGTTAGCCTTGTGAATTGAATAAAGTATATATTTATTTTTACTTTAAATCAGGGTGCAATATGCGAATGTAACTATATATTATAATGAATAAAAATTTTGCTTTGACAGACATATCGAATTGAATTATTTATTTCTGCGATAGCTTCAATTACTAGGACCGCAATTCAATGGTTGCTTCATTGGTAATTTTAGATAATAAGCAAGTCATGTTTTAATGTGTAAAGGTATTTGTAAATGTAGTGCCAGCCCGCCGCCAAATGGCCAGCCCATCAGTAATATTATAAAATAGTTAAGTAGTAACAACCCTAACAGCTTCAGGTACGCTAATCATATAGGCCCATGTGGAATCTTGTTCTCCCTCCCCTCGTACATATACTCTGATGTGTCTACTGGTGTATAATTATTGCGCTCTCAATATTTGCACGCCGCCCCCGGCGAGTCCAAATTAAACGCACTTCAAACAAGACCAATTCAATCCCGCCTGATTTGTACCGGCTCGCACAAAGACATAATTAATTATTAACATTACAAAATTGAATTTGCAAATGGTTGGAATATGTTAGTTCTCAGTACCTATGGACTAATTAATTATTTTGCAACATCTTTGTGATTAATTATATACTTAAATAAATTAATAAGTTTTTACTCTTGTTAATTTGATCATTTGGCAACTGCCACACGGAAATTAAACATTATCCAATATCCGCTTACTAAATAGAACATAGAAAATATTTAAATGCCCTCTAAAATACACTTTACCACTTTGTAATATATTTTTAATTAAATATTTTTCAATAACATAGATGATAACACTTTTATTTGTGACTGTCCGAGCCTGGTTATTTGAGCTATCCATCCCACCTACGTACATGTAGTTAACTCAACGGGAAGTCCTGTATCCTCATTTTAGAGTGGGCGGGGGTGGTGTCTGGTATAATTATTATTTTTAGCGCGCGTCTGTGAGGGCGGGCGGGTAGGGCGGGTAGCTATGGCTGCTTCTGGCTCTGGCTGGCTTTTGGCGCGTGTTTATCGAATGAGCACACGCATCAAATGTGCTGCTACATAAACAACAAACAACAATATTTTTTAAACTTTTGACGTTGTTATCTTGTTTACGTATGTTTTGTACATGAGTTACCATATTTTTTTACTTTGGTTTATATCGAAACCTTGGGATAATACAAAATTACCAAATGATTTTTTTTTCATCTCGACTTTACGGTGAAAAACTTCTGTGGAAGTTTGCAAAGCTTGAAAAGTAATACTAATAGCATGAGAGACGGATGACGTAACAAGCATTCCGTCACGTCCCCCACGGCTCCTTAATATATGGTATTAAAACACCTTTGGATACCCTTGTAGCACGGAACGTGAAATATTCAATTTAAAGGTTATCGCAAGTTTGCCGAAATACATTGACGCTTATATGTCACGTACTTGGTCTGACATGTACTTTAAATCCAAGCATGTTTAAAAATAATAAGGATGAGAATTAAAATAGTAAAATAATAAAAAATTATATCCTCACGCCTTCCCACAAGGCAGAGGTGTATTTAGGTGCCAAAGAGACGGATGGCGAGTCCATCGCCGTTATTCAAGCATGACTCCATGTGTTAAACCATTTAGTTTTATAATTTCAGCAATAATAGAGACACTAGACACACACCAGCGATACCGAAGGTACCGCAGGTAACTGCTTGCCATATGGCCGTCCGTGTGATTGTAAGCTACCGGTACTAAATAACTCGCAAAATTACCAAGAATATATAATTATTGTGCTATTTATACTAGAATTATTTGATACATAGAAGAACGTGATATTTTTCACGTTGTCAGAGGTACCGTTAATTAAGTTTCGACGCTTTTACAACGAGCAGATATAAGAAATCGAATTACAAGTTTTCGTGTCAAGCCAAACAGCTCTCAATTCGCGAAAGCTTGTGTCTTAATTAGACTAATTTTGCCTAATTATAATCGGTTTACGGATAACGCGCAAAATACGTGTAAAGATCTGAGTTTAGAACTACATCCTTTTAAGAAGTCAGATAAATTTTCATTATATTAAGACATATGTAGGTACATTTATTTTATATACCTACATGAAAAAGATGGAAATGGCATGAAAACGACAGATTCTAGGTATATGTTCGAATAAAATTACGCGAAGCTGAACGAATTTCGATGAAATTTCGAAAGCAGGGTGAGCTACCAATCTATTTGCTTTGCAAAATAAAACGAACAATCCCGGGAGATGGATAGATATATAGAGGTTTGTAAGTCGAAAGAGTAGTGGTGTTTTACTGTCACTGCCTACCTTGCATTAACCGTGGAACTTTCTCGAAACCCGACAGCACGTATGAAGAAAGAGGTTTATAAGTCTAAAAAGGAGTGGCGCTTTACTCTCTGCGAGAGTAGACTTACTGTCTGCGAGCCTTTGCAGAATTTTATAGTGAATGCATTTAATTTGACTTGGACAACGAGCGCATTATATTAAATTGTACGTCACAGGAGTAAAAGAGGGCGTAGAGTGGGGAGGGTGATCGTGTATACTTGTGTAGCCCGAGGATACATACGGAGATAAAACACGGTCGCTGTGTAATCTTTAATTTATTGGTTTCGGTAGCTTTCTCCGTGATGCTCTGCTTATCTGTAGTGCAGCGAACGTGATGCAATATTCAACACTCGAACTGCACTCTACTATCGCACGATCTCAACTTGTACGTTATCCGTAATGGCTTAGCTTTAGGGTTTAATAAAATTGAGACATTTTTCTGAATATTTATTCAGTCTTTTCGTTCTAAGCGGTCCCAATTGTGATAAGCGATTAACGCCGCCCATGGCCGCTTACAACCTCAGAGTTAATACTGGCGCGATGCGACCTGCAAAAACCGATGCAAAAAGTTTTTCACACCCTCCTCGAAAGACTTCGTCAAAGATATCGTATATATATACATATATGTATAGGTTCTCGACATTTAACTATTGGAACATTCGCAAATAAGATTATCTTAACAAAATAAAAAGTACATAATCTATACTAATATTATAAAGAGGAAAGATTTGTTTGTTTGTTTGTTTGTAATGAATAGGCTCCGAAACTACTGGACCGATTTCAAAAATTATTTCACCTTTGGAAAGCTACATTATCCCCGAGTAACATAGGCTATATTAAATTGGACCCGACAGGTGGCGCTGCGATCGAGTTTCAAGAATTTTACCTAACCCGGGTAAAAACCCGGGCGAAGCTTTCTGTGTGTTTCTGTGTGTCTTAAGCTAGAATCGAGAATGGTTTAGATTTACAATTGGACCCAATAGGTGGCGCTGCGATCGTGTTACGGGCAATTTAACTTTTTAACCCGAGCGAAGCTGGGCGGGACAGCTAGTATATACATAAGCATGTTCGCAATCGGTATAAACATGTTAGCTATAGTTACGCTAAGGTAAATAAACACACACATGCAAAAATCTCGCCAGCCAGCTACTCGTATATTTGTGTAAAGAATACATACTCGAAAGCGTGCTTTTTTGGTTCAGCTTGTATTGCGAACGTTGTGTATTATTATTGCTTTTATTTTCTCACATCTATATTAGATCCCGGGTGTCGCTATGGCGACGAAGCTCACCCGGGACTTCGCCAGGCGCGCCGGTAATTCACCTGTCTCGCACGCACACACAGCACCTGCACTGCCTGCACTACCTACATACAGCGACTATGCACAGGACATCCTCGTGCATCAGTAGTACATTCGTAATATCCGACCTTATGACTATAGACTAAAAGCTTGCAATTTAATGACTGTGGTAGGTATTGGCGGCGCGGCCTTCCATTTTGACATATTATACAGCGAGTGACAGCG
Source organism: Drepana falcataria (assembly GCA_945859725.1). NCBI lineage: Eukaryota > Metazoa > Arthropoda > Insecta > Lepidoptera > Drepanidae > Drepana > Drepana falcataria. The sequence goes on along the minus strand of OX243923.1, from coordinate 3,358,427 downwards.
GGATGCGGCAGCGGGCATCGGTCCGGGAAACTCTCGTTAAGCCCGAAGCCGAGTGTAACTGCATCAGGAACAGTCACCCCGGGGACTGCACCGAGCTCGCGCCGGGGGAGTTTAACCAGGCTTACAATTTTCGCTCGCCGCCCGTTTCCGACGGCGCTTTAATGTGGAAATTCGATTCGAATGAGTTTACGAGTCGTCGCATTTCGCGTTGTGAGCAGCGGCTGTTCAGGTTTGTGGAAACTTCCTTTATATGCTCCACTAAATATGAATGTACTATCGGGAAATGTTAAGACGATGGTTTCCAAACATTGGCTCGGTTCCAAGTCGCTTTCACCTCACGTTGTACTCGGCGAGGGTGCGCGGGGCTCACTTACGCTTCGGGATAAATGCTCATCATTTGTCTATCTACGACGTACGAAGCGTCTAATAATACATTTAATACGAGGTATCTACTTCTATATATTAAGTAGGTATCAAAATGTTTCGATGAGTATGTGACTACGGAAAGTGTGAAAGGAATTACTGAATAGTGAACGTCTGTTTTATTTCTTGTTAAAATTAATAGGTGCAAGCAAAAGATCCTGAATTTGAAAACAAGTAAAGAAAAGATAAAGGGCAGATAGAAATTGATATCTGCAAGGTTCTAACCTGCTACCCTTGGCCAAGCAAGTTAACCGCTCGGCCGTTAACGTCTCCGTTGATGGCCAACTTTGTTGTTATAATATTGATATGAAAAGCTGCGAATACAGAGCTAAATAAAAAGTGATCACTAAATGATTCTAGATGAATTTGGTATATATGGGATACCCTTGGTGCTGCAAAAGGCCGAAAGCGGCGGTAAACGCTTACCATCAGGCGGGCCACGTGCTTGTTTGCCACTTTTATAGTATAAAAACAAGAAACAAATGGGAAAGTCACCAATACTTGGGATAGTAATAATATTACATTCAAATATATGCACTGGAATTTGAACCTGCTATCTCAACTTCAAACTGGCTACGAGGCGTTTTGTATCAATGCGATTCTGTCCTTTGTACTATTTATTATTACATGAGCTTATTGGCGATTTATTGGAAAACATCGAGGAAGCTTGCATACATTTGAAAGGAAATACGAAGACGTCAGATATGGAGAAGACTTGACTCACATCTGTCACGATTACATATGTGTTTAATATGCATATGTCATCGTGGCAGATGTGGCAGTGTGATCGTGGCAGTAAAAGTCTGAGCAAGAATGCTCGAGTTGCTGTCCACAAAGCGATATTGTTACCTACCTTATTGTAGGGCAGCGAATCCTGGCTATGTCAGAGGAAGTATGAAAATAGCTTAAAGGCGGTTGAAATGCGATCTCTTTGAAAAATGCGCGGAGTAATGATCTTAGATCGAATCCGCAATGAAGAGATTCGCAAATCAACAGGCGTGAATGAGGGCGTGATTGTTAAGATGAAGAAAGGCATGTTACGTAGGTTTGGACATATAGAAAGGATGAGTGAAGAAAGATTGACAAAACAGCTATACAAAGCAAAAGTGTGTTCAAGAAGAGGCAGAGGATGACCACGTTCCAGTTACCTAGATCAAATCGATCGGACGCTCAAGGATGGGAACGACAAGAGTACTCGAAACGGACGAGCATGTATGAAGAGACTGATGAATGTGGACGAAACGAAAGAGGTATGTAAGTCTAGAGAGAACTGGCGCTCTATACTCTCTTCCTACCCCGATAACTATGGTCTTAAAATCGGCGTTAATAGTTGAGGTCTCGCTCCCGTCGGCAACAAATATTTATGTGAAGCTTTTCTCCTTTGTTAATAAAATCATAAAAAATATCCTTACCTTAGCCCGTAAATATAATAAGCCTTATAGCAGTAGAAACCGAAAATATTTTTTTTGTTACTTTAATTTCCAACTCTGTATGATTATACAGATTAACAAACGGACAGACTGACGAAAAACTTATAAACGGTCGCCCAAGAGTTATTTTGTACTTTGATTGAATAATTAACAAAGTAATATGAAGTGAACACTTTCTATATGTACTTCGTATTAACATTTATATCTTCTTCTCTCTCTCTTCTCAGCATATATGCGTCCACTGCTGGACATATGCCTCTATACAAAATATTTATATGCGAACATGTGCATGACCTCATAGGAAATATTCTTATTACGTCACTTAGTGGCTGTGAGGTTTCGCACTTGGCTGAGGCCAGAGATGCCTGGATTATGGCATGCCCAAACACAGACGTTCCCCTTAGTCCGCACATACAAAAACAATGGGATGAGCGTATCAGTAGGTTGTCCTATAATGCACTTCTCGATAGTGCATTCAACTCTGCCGATAGAGCCCGTCTCCTGGCAATCGCTAGATGGGAGTCCGGACTCTGGCTTCATGCATTGCCCTCTTTTAATATCGGTACGCTGTTAGATGATGCAACCTTCAGATTGTGTGCGAGCCTAGGTTTAGGCGCTAAATGTATTGTCCCACATCGGTGTCACTGCGGGGATATTGTCAATGACTCCGGACACCATGGTCTATCCTGCATCAGCAGTGCCGGCCGGATATCACGTCATTCCTCTATAAATGACTTGATATGCCGGGCTCTGGTCAGCGCCGGCGTGCCTGCTGTGCTGGAACCAGTCGGTCTCGCTCGCGGCGATGGCCGGAGGCCGGACGGTATGTCTCTGATGCCATGGAGGATGGGTCGGCCCTTAGTGTGGGACGCTACGTGTGTCGATACACTGGCTCCTTCCCATCTTCCTGACACATCGGTGGCGGCCGGCGCCGCTGCTGCTCAGCAGGAGTGCCTCAAGCGCCGCAAGTATACCTGTCTCGGGTCAGGTTACATATTTGCTGCATTTGCGGTTGAAACTCTGGGGCCTTGGGGTCCTGAGGCTCACCATCTTTTTAAATTGGTCTCGCGCCGTCTAGTCGAGACCTCTCGTGACAGGAGGGCTGGAACATATCTCGCTCAGAGAATCAGCATTGCTATCCAGCGTGGCAATGCTGCTAGTCTTCTTGGCACGTTGCCTCGGGATACCGATTTGGGACAAATATTTTATCTGTAAGTAGTTAGTTTCAACTGTTCTTTGTAAATATTATTAATTGTTGTTATTGTAAATAATGCGAACATGTAATTTTAAACACGCTTGGTATTTACGATTACGCGAGCTTTTCGGTGAAGGAAAACATCGACATAGATAAACGACAAGAGACAAGAAACAAAGACGTATGTATAATCGCGCTTCAGAATCGGCGATGGACTTGCCATCTGTCACATTGACACCATTATTCTTCGGCGTAAAGAGGGTGTCTTAGTACATTACCTCTGCCTACCCCTTATACCCTTAATAGAATAGTGCAACAGAATAAACATACAGACAAACAAATAAATGAAAAGATCATATCTTTCACCTATTTCTTTCTTATTTAATTTGTACAATTTTATTTACATTATAATAACAATTAATAATATTTACAAAGAACAGTTGAAACTAACTACTTACAGTAAAATAATGTCCCAAATCGGTATCCCGAGGCAACGTGCCAAAAAGACTAGCAGCATTGCCACGCTGGATAGCAATGCTGATTCTCTGAGCGAGATATGTTCCAGCCCGCCTGTCACGAGAGGTCTCGACTAGACGGCGCGAGACCTCTTTAAAAAGATGGTGAGCCTCAGGACCCCAAGGCCCCAGAGTTTCAACCGCAAATGCAGCAAATATGTAACCTGACCCGAGACAGGCATACTTGCGGCGCTTGAGGCACTCCTGCTGAGCAGCAGCGGCGCCGGCCGCCACCGATGTGTCAGGAAGATGGGAAGGAGCCAGTGTATCGACATACGTAGCGTCCCACACTAAGGGCCGACCCATCCTCCATGGGATCAGAGACATACCGTCCGGCCTCCGGCCATCGCCGCGAGCGAGACCGACTGGTTCCAGCACAGCAGGCACGCCGGCGCTGACCAGAGCCCGGCGTATCAAGTTATTTATGGAGGAATGACGTGATATCCGGCCGGCACTGCTGATGCAGGATAGACCATGGTGTCCGAAGTCATTGACAATTTAATTTCTTAATTTAACATCAAATTTCCTATTATGAAAACGCACTCAGCATTACTGTAATAATATAGGGACTAAAATACTGGTAATGTGCCCATTATGGGCGCTAATGGCCGGCGCTGATCTCACACTGAATGTCAGCGGAGTGAGTTAATGGGTATTAGCGAGATAATAAGGTTACTGTATTCACACGGAAGATAGAGAGCTTGGGGCTGCACTACGGGGTGCTTTTACAACCATTATTTGAAAGTATGATAGGGATAGAGCAATAGACATCACCTACATCTACCTAAATAATTATGACAATAGCATATCGGGCGTGGTAAAGGTGGTTCACCTAGGTGGTAGGGAAGGTAGAACTCACAAGAAAACATATACAATTAACTACTATTAAAATAAAAAACAGCTGTACCCTGGGAATTTGGCCGCGTTATATTCAAAGATAAATGACTACTGCTCAGCTCTCTTGGCTAATATTAAACTATGCATATAAACATTCCTCATCGCTCTGTAAATGTATAAAAACGCATTAAATAAGTTGCGTAGTTAGGGACGCGACTAAACGTGTTTACTACACGACCACCGTCTGCAAACATAGATGTCTTGTGCCTGCTAGCCTTTAGCACCGTAGGAACATAACATTATGTAGTAGTAATGAAATGCTATTACAGATCCTGCCTCCAAACAACCTGCTGCCATTATAGGATACAAATAGCGACCCCTTGATAATTAAGAACAACAGTAAGTTCACCCAAACGGCCTGTTTACAGTCTTTATAGCTCCACACTCCTGTAATTCTACCGTTGGGCGTATGCCAAATTTTAAATTCTTTTAGTATTTCCCTAATAAGAATTCATTTGAAAGTTTTCATGCCTATTGAGAATTCCTAGCAGATTTTCAGTACCTACCGGTGTCTCCTTTACTTTTGACAAGGGTTCCCAGTGGTCTTGACAGTGGACATCCCCCTCTTGTAGCCAGAGATATATTTAAATTTCAACGTGACGCGAATCCGACGTCATTTTTTAAACTAAATTACGACTAAACATATACTTTGAATTTCTTCACGAACACCTTAAGATATTTTTCCACACCGTAAAGCTCGTTGTTTCATAAATAGTTGTAGGTACTTAAGATCAGACAAATCTCATTAGTTCGGGATTCGAACCTGCAATCCTTAATTGACGGACCACTTAAACAAAATAAGCTCCTTGAGCTCTTTTTGTGATGGTGAACATTAGTCAACATTAGAACAAGTGGGTGTGTGGGTAACATTAGCCAAATTATTATATAATAATTATATTATTATCCTATCTTAATATATATAAATCACGTGTCACGTTGTTTGTCCGCGATGGGCTCCTAAAGTACTTAACCGATTTCAATCAAATTTGAACACCGTGTGCAGTTTGATCCAACTTAAAGACAGGATAGCTTACATCACAATTGGACCCGATAGGTGGCGCTGCGATCGTGTTTCAGGAAGTTTTACTTTTCACCCGGGCGAAGCTGGGCGGGACAGCTAGTATTATTATAAATGTGAACGTTTTTGAGGATGTTTATTCCTCTTTCACGCAAAAACTACATCGATCAATGAACGAAAATTTGTATATTTTTAATTTCAATAAAAAGTATAAATGTTAAATATGAAATATAAAAAAGTATAGTACTGTAGTAAACAGAGCCCCCGCGAACAGTGGTCCGTGAAATTGCTCCTCAGAATTTTGTTCGATTGTACCCCTAGTAGATATTTTTATGATGACCGCGATAATTTTCGCGCGCTGACCGCGATAAAGAATAGAAAATATAATTTTGCATAACATATGCCTGGTTCAAATTAGTTCACTTTACGTGAAAATTGTCGTTTTAAGAGCCGTCGTTGACGGTAGCTTCTCCGAAAGCATGGACATTAATGCTGGCGTCCCGCAAGGCTATGTGTTGTCCCCGACTCTGTTTCTTCTGCATATTAATGACATGCTTTCTATTGAAGGCATTCATTGTTATGCAGACGACAGCACTGGGGACACTTACTACACGGGCCGTAATCTCCCTCGTTCTACTGTGGAGGAAAGTCGCGAACGACTTGTGTCTGAAATCGAGAGTACGACTAAACCTAGTCCACTTCAACCCCACTAAGACACAAGTATGCGCGTTCACCGCTAAAAAACTCCATTCGCTGTGGCTCCACAATTCCAGAACACTCCCCTGAACATCTCGGAAAGCATTAGGATCCTTGGGGTCGATATTTCTAGCGACGTTCAGTTCCGTGGTCATTTAGAGGACAAGGCTAAGCTGGCGTCGAGGAAGCTCGGTGTGCTCAACAGAGCTAAGCAGTACTTCACACCGCAACAAAGGCTGCAACTTTATAAGTCGCAAGTTCGGCCACATATGGAGTACTGCTGCCACCTGTGGGCTGGAGCCCCTGGATACCAGCTTGGGCCTTTTGACGCGGTTCAGAAACGCGCCGCTAGAACAGTCCATGATCCCATGCTCACAGGCGGCTTGGAACCACTAAGTTTGAGGAGAGCCTTTGCCTCCCTGTGTGTGTTCTACCGCTTGTATAATGGGGAGTGTTCTGCAGAATTGTTCGACATGATGCCCACTTCCACCTTCTACCACCGCACCTCTCGCCATCGACGGGGAATTCATCCCCATACCTTGGAACCACAAAGGTCTCGCACTGCGCGGTTCCAAAGGAGTTTCCTTCCGCGAACGCTCAGGCTGTGGAATGAGCTCCCCGTTGAGGTTTTCCCTGGAGAGTACAGCATGGAGTTCTTCAAGAAGGGTGTGAAAAGATTCCTGCAGGGTCGGCAACGCGCGAGTGATACCCCTGGTGTTGCAAGCGTCCATAGGCGGCGGTAACCGCTTACCATCAGGCGGACCGCATGCTTGTTTGCCAACCAAGTGGTATAAAAAAAAAAAAAAAAGTCATTATTAGGTTCTATAATTAATTCCTTCCAATTTTGTCACATCTCTACCTACACTTACCCAGAACATAAACTGTGTCGATAGTATAAAAAATAGACAATCGATTCACAAACAGCGCTAAATAATTCAAATGTCGCGAGGCTTGAAATATGACGGCACCAAAGTCTCGTACAAGCTACAGGTCTCCTTCATTGCTTAAATTGTAGAATCGTAGCCAAGTTGATAGTTGAAGTATTATGTAAAATTATAGTCTGGTCTTACGTTACTCCGCGGCTGACCCAATAACGTGTGTCCTTTCTATGTAAGAGTTCAAATTCAATTTGATGATTTCCTTCATCACACGATTCAATTAAGGACGGCTATAGAGTAAAGGATAATGTGGTTGTTGGCGAGTCTCAGCGGAGCATGTAACGAGTTGCCATTGCGCTGCGGCTCTGGAATTGTTGGCGCGTATGTTGTTGCTTCATTGTTCTTTCAGAAAAGCGGTTTAATTGACTTTGCTGTGAAGTTTAGCCTTGGGTTGGGTTAGGTTAGCAATTTACATGTTTGAAATAAGTATACATTTTAGGAATCCATTCCGTCTGTTGTCATCTCGATTAGTCTAAACTAAAGTAGCCAGTACTTACAGACTAAAGACATTGTATCCATAAAAGCCATTTTTAATCTGACTTATGAATTAATACGTTCATTATTGAGCCTGAAAGCCCGAACGAAGTCGGTAAAGTATTGAATTGTAAAAATTAAATAAAATATATATTAGCTGCGAGGGACTACACAAGAATATATTTTAATAATTCCCCGTAAGACTTCATAGCAATATTCTAATTGCGATATTTATTCGTACACAGGGAGATATGGTAGCCGAACTCGGGTCCAATAAGAATGAGGGCGATAGAGAGCTGTAATGAACAGTACTCAAAGGCAGCATCGTAGGTCCGGGCGAGCTCGTCCGGGCCGCGGCGATGCACCGAACAACCCTTAATTGAATCGCCCGGCCGGGGGCTAATCAGGGCTCAGCTGAGCGGTGCAGGCGGGCCGCGGTCGGGGGAGGGGGTGGCTGGAGCCACGCGGGCTGGCCGCGCCCCCTGCGCGCGCCACTCCGCCCGGGAGCTCATTCAAGTAGCGAGCGCGCCCCACGCCAGCCGCCGCCCTCAGGTATGTCCACTTTGCTTTTGGTGTTTGCACGTACCGTTGGGCGCTCGTCGCCGCGCTCCCGCGAGTGTCAGTCGTGCTGTGAGTGATCCGCCGTTCGTGTCCTCGCCGCCGCCGTTGCAGGTACGTACGCATGCAAGCACCGGCTCCTGTGAATAGCTACCGGCACCGTACACGCGTTTTCCATGTGCTACTGGCACCGCCACTACGTTTTCTGATTACTAAATATTAAAGTTTATTCGTCGTGATATTTCGTAAAGAACAAAATATTTTTATATTGACTTAGATGAAATTTCAGTGCGTTTATTAGTATTAATATTTATGAATTTCCAATGTTATTTGCAATTTGATTAATTGGAAGGAGATAAATACAATTCTAGTATGAATTCTAAAATAGAAATTGTTTGAGAAATATTTCGAAATTATATTTTCTAAAATAAAACATGAATCTTTGCTCGGTTTGCATTTTCGAACCAAGTTCCGGAAGATCTTACAAAATATTTATTTGGAAACTGCAATGCAATGTTTCATCACTGGCTCGGCTCGCTTTGTGTCGCATGCTCCGTGTAATGCTTTTTCCGTACTAATTGTTTTTTATGTTTAGTTCACGTATTTTACAGGAATTTGCGTAGCCTTTGGAAAATACATTTCGCTGATCTCTACAAAATACCAAAAAAAATCCTAATCTAATATACTATATACTATATACTAATCTTATTTATCGTAATTTTAACGCAGTAATGACTTATACAAAATAAATTACACGGAATATACCTATGTTGTGTCCTGTATTGAAGAAGTTTAAAAATGCGAATGATATTTTTCTTGCGAAACAATATTCCTTTTACCATTTTTCTTGCAAAGAATGGACATTATGAGAAATACCGCAAATTTAAGTAACGCATACGTACTCACTGATGGCAAGGGTATGAGTACTATCTGCGGAGATCGGAGTGTAGGGTAGAACGCGAGACTTTCACTGGCGCCGTCACTTCACCTTGTCGGCTCCCGCCGGGTGCCACCCCGCCCACACCCTTACGATATAACGCGGTTTTAGCAGACTTTTATGGTACCGTATTTTTACGTACGCCCGTACCGAAAGACCCTCAAATATATAGCTTCACATACTCAGAAAATATGTTACCACGGTGCGTGATTTTTACAGAACAATAAAGTTGCCAAACCAAAAATGTTAATTTATCTCAAGGCCGGGTTGATTTATTATTCAAACAGAAAACATGATTACGTACATATATTACCTACCGCCACAAAAAATAAGAAGATAGAATTTTGCAGACGTGGAAAGGTAATTTGATTCTATAAAACAAGCTAAAGCTAGCCGATCGTACTATATTTGTTTAATATACCTATAATAATAATGTATATACCATAAATATATATACATATATGTAGATAGTAGTCGCGCTTTGTCCGTAGCTCGTAGCGCGTAGCAGTCGCTACGATAACGTCGTCGTAGACGGCCGTGTGCCCGGTGCTCCGTGGCCGGCTATCGCGTATCGCGCTAACTCATACAAACTTATCAACTCGCATAAAATCATCATAATTTCGTAGCACATTAGCATACTGACTCATGATTAACATACGGGATATCTACCCCTAATATAGGGCTTTTACGTTTAAATTATTACGGCGTTTTCAATTATTTGTCCTGAATTCACAATTATCTTGCGGTTTAACAAAAAGAGTTTTGCATTAAATAAAATTTTACTCAATTTGCTATCGTCGGTCATTGCAATTTAGATGACATGGAGCTTTTTATTTAAATTATCTCATCATTTTAACGTTTTAAATTTAATTTAATTAAACGTTTTCACGAGTTTGCGGCAATAAGGATTGATTAAAGAACATTAGAGCCGTGGTGGCCGAGTGGTTCGAGCAGTTGCCTGCGACGCAAAGGTCGCAAGTTCGAATCCCGACTGTACCAATGAGTTTTCTCTGAACTTAAGTACAGTCATTAGTCACACCACGAGCTTTACGGTGAAGGAAAACATCGAGAGGAAACCTGCATAGGTCTGAGAAGAAATTCAAAGGCGTATGTATAGTCGTGCTTGAGTAACGGCGATGGACTCGCCATCTGTCACGTTGGCACCTAATATACCTCTGGCGGAAAGTGGGTGTGTGGGTATTACCTATACACCTCTGCCTACCCCTTCGGGGACCCTTGTGGGAAGGCGTGAGGATATTATTATTATTATTATTAAAGAACACTATAAATAAATTAAAGCTTCGTCGATGGTTCGTACAAATAAAGTCCGTGAACTCTTTTCATTGTGAAGTAAAATTTTGTATTTCATTCATTGACTTTTGTTAATATATATTTAATATATATAAATATATATATATATATACGAGCGGCCATTATAAAAGGTAATTGGATTTATTCGTTGCAACGTTACCATATACCAGCATAAATTGATAACGGTGTGTGGATAACATTATTACAAATATATACTTCGTTTGTATGAAAATCCGAATTTAAGATGTAATTTATATAGGTTTAAATTTTTTATCAATCTAATTAAAAGGTCATTTGGAAATAAATGAAGAAAAACATACTTAAGGTAACACAACCATATATTTTTATGGCGAAGATTGTCTGAATTATATATACCTAGTTGTAAGTGAGCTTACATAAAAGAGATTAAAAAATATATTCATGAATATTCGTAACAGGCGCGGAATAAAATGTCTTATACTTCTCTGTTATATTCTCGCATCGATTTTCAGTACATTTCTTGTTCACACATCAAAGCCAATTAATTACATCACAAAGTCCATTGTCATTCTAGATATAATAATATTGAATTGATAAAAGACGTTTGATAATATAGAGTAATGAAAGATAACGAATTTATAATCCTAAAAAGCTGAAGAAAACGTTCCCGCGGAATATGAGATTTTTAACCAGATTGTTTTTTTTTTCATGTCCGTAGTCTATTCAACGACAAACCATAAAAGAAGCGCATATCGGATACAGGAATCTTATTTTAATGACGAATAGAAGAAAGTTTGATTCTTGAATTGTAATTTCTACTAAAAAGATTATATTTAATTGTTGTTAAATATTGCATTGTAGTTGGAGTTAGTAAGGAGGTTTAAATATATATAAATACCTACCTACGAAAAATAGTATGTGGCCGAACGTGCGATTCAATCACTATGTACCACATCACATTATGTAAAAAACCGTGTTTTGGTGAATAAATTATTTCATAATTCATGATTTTTGTGAGCTACTTTTTTGCTAGTTTTAACTGCAAATTGATTTTTTGTCTATTATTTTAAACAAATTCAATCCTAAATACAAACGATATCTATTGCTAAAAGAATTTCAAACATGCACAATTAATCCATCAGTTTTGTAGGAAACAACGCGATATTACACACGAATGAATCGGTTACAGCTGATTACAAGTAGATAGGATATCGTGCTGATCGATCGCCGATAGCGAGCTCCGACGGCGGCGTATCCTCTAACGGGGGGCGCGTTCATTTCTACTTTAACAGTTTCAAGTGGATATAGCATTGCGAAGTTTTAATGCGAATACGGCTATAGATAGTGCTGTCCACGACGACACACCCCGCTATTCTTCTTTCACAACAACCTTCCACTAATATTTGAGTATGATCGGTACACACTGATTACCTATGAGTGCACACGCACACTACAATTAATATACTCGGGTCTTCTCCACGCATCCCGCGACACCCTTGACTAGAAATTGGTGGGGCGCGTTATCGTGGATGGCACTATCTATAGCTTGATGGCAGAGTTGTCATATCTGCGAAGCTAAATGTCACGGGTTCAGTCTTGGCTCAGGGAAGATAGATCTTTGTGATATACACGACTAGATGTTGCAGCCTTGGATATTATTTGTATTCATGTATACATATTTGTATGTATATCGTTGTTTAGTTCCTGTTCAAGCCTTGGTCTGCAAGTAGGTCAAATTGTGTGGCAATTGTTTAACATTTTTGTTATTTTTAACATAATCATTATAATATATTTGTTGAAAACTTTATTACCTACCTGTAATTTTTTTGTTTTTCGGTTTCGGGATTGAAAGCCACTAATTAAGAGCTTATTACGTACGTAAGTTATGGGTTTTCCGTTTAGATTGGGTTGGCAAAGGAAATGTAATTATGCTAGCAAAGCCTCGCGTATTCGCCTACCATTTGATTTCAAACAAAACTTTGTTCTCTCTATTCTCCCATTAGCTTACCTAACAAAGAGTCTTTCTTTTTTTTTCAAAGGCATCTATTAGTTCCAGAGATTAGCACGTACAAATAAAACTAAAAACTGCCTCTTCAGCTTTATAATAAAAATAATACATTGTTTATTATATTCGATATATAGATAAACCTCTCTAACATACATATATATGTCTGCAATGAGAATCATTACATTGAAGCGTACTGTAAAAAGCAAAGCACTTTCTGCATCAACTAATATATGACTGGTCTTTCCAAGATAGAAAACGCCTTATACTATTTTGGTACAAAAAAGATATCTATATACGCTTGCCAACAAGTGAAGTAGGAGACATATTATATATCTATATCGATATCTACCCTATCGTCGGAGAAAGACTAATAACTAAACTAAAGGTTAATTAAACTCGTTAATTAAAACTAGGCTAAACTAGCTCCGGTCTTATACTTTTCTTATAAAATATCGTTTTGATACTATTTTACAACCAGAAATTAATTAAATACTTCTACCAACTGCTAAACTGCATGGAACCACATGCGTGTCGGCGCACGCGCACGACATGTGCTATATCAATTTGATCCGCGCCCGCGCAGCTGCGACCAACGACCCCTACGGCCGTAAAAAAACTCCCCATATTTTGAGTGATTAATCCAACCCGCTTTGTCTAGGATCAAACCTTCGGTGCATTTGCACGCGCAGACTATCTGCATAATGGATGCATCTATTGTTATGGAGAGTAGAGAGCGTCAGTATTTAATACGACAGTCCCACGAACTGGTTGTAATAAAACTCGTGTAGCTCATAGCTTTTACACTGACCAGCCCTCTCTAATTATTTATTAAATAATTACCATATTTATAATAACAAAATGTTTAATTAATTATTCAGGCGTCAGCCCATTTAAGCGAACCCGTTTCTGCAACTCAATTTAAGCTTTAGCGCAAAAAGAGATTACTCGCCATCTGTCATTAGCGAGTCCATCGCCGATTCGCAAGCATTGTCTTTGGACTTCTTCTCAGGCATACGCACGTTTTCTTTCGATGTTTTCCTTCACCGCTAAGCTTATTGATTATTATGCGTAGTGATTAGTCAGCAACGTAAATGTTATATGTAATTCGACACGGGAATTGATTTCGTAATCACCGTCGCTGTTCAGCGCTAATAATATCTGATACGGGGCTCACTACTATTCGCGCGACAAAACTTATCGAGGAACAATACAAAGTCGTGAATCAAACAATCGATCCTTCGACGCCATACATTATCGCGACAGCTGCGCGGGGTGGGACTGTGAATTTTAGCCGGGTTCGATTCCATCTCCCACGGCTTTGTACACCCTAGCCTTTGTCGGTAAAGCACCCGTGTCCAAACATCGACTAGGAGAAATTGTATTAGCATAGTGTAAAGACCAGTTTTAGGCTTTTGTGTTTTTGGCTTAAATGGTTAAACCAAACTGTGTAACTGCATTTTACTTTTAATTAATTTCACAGACGTTATGCGTTTTTTTATTAGAAAGAAAACCCAACTGAATAAACTATTGCACGTATACATTACAGAAAAAAAAATTTGCAAATACGGAACTTCAACATTTACAAGGTCAAAGAAAAGTACATAATATTAACAACCCCACTCATTGTTCAGTAAATAGAAATATGTAAAGCATACAATCCCATATCCCGTGGGAATATTTGGCGAGATACAAAGTATTTCTGACATTAATATGATCTGTGTGTGAGTATTACCTATACACCTCTGCCTACCCCTTCGGGGACCCTTGTGGGAAGGCGTGAGGATATATTATTTATATTATTATTAATGTCAGAAGATAGTGTTTGGTGTAACACAAACCATATATTGTCTTCGTCGCCATTTTTTGGGTCTAAAAATCTAAGTAGATTTCGCAATCGTAGATTCTTATTTTAATATTTGTTAGGTAAATAATATAATTTAACTTGTGTAATACTATGTTAGAAGGTATGAAGTAATAATAATAACATGTAGGCAAGAACATGTCAAACTGGACCTCGGTTCAACGTCCTAGGGGTGCCACGCGACAACCCCTTCGATTGCAACCCTCATTATTATTACCACTGAGAAAAACACCGCTTTCAATTGTGCTAAGGTCGTCCAGTTTTTTTTACTTTCATTAAAGAGGGTGCTATTGAATTCACAGCTAAAAAATAGATGGTATAAATTTTATTAGGTGGCAATTCACTCTTGCTCATTCATTTGGGTGATGGTGCGTTCAGTACTACTGTTTACAGTGGCTTTTTTTTATTAGGAAGAAAAGTGAATGACGAATCCTGTGTGTTAATAATCTACCTCTGTGCCTCTGTGAACGTTTCATCAAAATCCGTTCAGTAATTTTTGCGATGCAAATAATTTTGAAATAGGAACAAATATCGTCACAAACTTTCGCATTTATAACAATAGTAGGAAGAAGTCATCTCTAATAAATTGTGAGAGAAAAAAAAGGTCTATGCTAAAAACATATACCCCTCAAGGAGCAATGCTCTATGAAGCAGAACTTATGACGCAAGCGGATGTCCTTCCCTCTCAACACCAGGGAAACGTCATTTCTGTCGTCAATGGACACTTAACACGGCTTTGGCTTAAACGTGGATAGCACATTATTGGTAGTACTCGATAAGCGGTTATGTAGCCAATCATAGTATTCTTCATAGTACTAGGACTACATAGTACATTTAAGAGGAACTTAATTTTTTTTTTCATTCAAGTTGAATTCTTAAAGTCGATAACCATCAAACACACGAGCCTATAATTGATCTTTCGTTTATTTGTTTTAATATCGCGGAATTAAAAGCGCTTATTCACAAGAATTAGTATCTGTTGTACAATCAGCTTAAATAGTTTTAAGTGCCGAATACATGTGTAATCTCTATCACGATAGGGAATCCGTCGCCATTTCTCAAGCACGACTAAACATGAGTCTTTTAATTTCTTCATAAACGTATGCTGGTCTCCTCGCGATGCTCTATCACCGTAAAGCTCTTGCCTTGTATAATATAATAATAACGATGACTAAAAAAAATTTGTATTATGAAATCAATGAAATTTGGTACGTAATAACCAGCCAATTGAAAACTACATTAAATAGAGATCGTTAAAAATAGACCGCCTTGGTCAAGCAAGTAGTCGCGTCGCGCCCCTCGAACCAGGTGAATCAGGTGAATGTACGAATTATACAACCAAATTAACTGGAAACACTCGGCCAAACTAACTGCTGACAGCGCCCTCCTTCACTGAACTAGATAACTTAGTAGCATTATACAATGTTTACATTCCTTCACCATGGTGAGTGCACGACGATCAATCACTTCGCCCCGTTAATGTTTGTCTATGTCTGGCTTTGATTCGAATCTTAAATCGATACCTGTTGTGTATCGATGTCCTACACTGTCGTAGTTTCGTTGTTGTGACTGCATGATTTGTAGTATATGTACCTATAATTAAATTATATATATGTTATTCTGTATAATAATTATATTTAAATATAATATGTATTTGAAATTGGTAACCATTCATTTCATATTGTATATTGTAAGTGATCACTCCTTGTTAGAAATCAGTAAATAAGTTACTAAATTTAATTTGTATCGAGATTTTTTTAAATTGTTCGTATTAAATCTACTTTTCCACCAAGTGTTCCATTTATTGGGCACCGTGAGTAATTTATATTAAAAAAAATTGCTTTGCCCAAAAAAAATATATCTATTTATAAGGTTCATTATTTTAGAATTGTAAAAGATATCAAGTTCAAATTCTTAACAAATGTTCTATATTTGTTATTTAAAACAATTGTATTTAGCATACAGCATTGAGCACTTATAAATATATAAAATTATGGTATTTATTGATGACAATTATTATTAATTAAAAACAATGTAACTCCTCTTCAATAAAGATAACACAATCGAATGCTATGATTTCAAAATATGAGTGACATAAGGACTAGAATCTATGTCAAGAAAATGTTTTAAAAAGAACAACATGTGTACATGGGACCGAAAACTGATGACTACTATTAATATACTAGGTCAGGATTTTATTGCAATATTTTATGTTATATTAATTATTTTGTATAAATAACTGGCTTATTGGACATTTGTTTAAGGTTAAACTGATACTTTTTTATAGCAAGCCCTAATCTCCGTTTGAAATAAGAATTCTAGAATTCGCGCGCGTCTCATACGGAGGTACTAGATGGTGGAGCAGCCAAGGTCGGCCCGGCTGAGCCTGTGTCACGGTCGAAGCGGACGCATATCAGTCGTGGATGGCACCACCATTCACCCCAGTCTAATTCTGTAACAAGCAATTGATGGCATATTGTTTTTCGTTGGTATCTGAACACATTCATTTGTAGTTTTTGGAGCACCAAGTTTACGACAGAGAAAACCTTTAATATTTAGTTTTCCAGGGAAACAGTTAGTGGTTTGATGAAGATTTAATTTGGCGTGATTACGTCGGAATCCTGTATGCTTAGTTTTAATTATGTATATGAGAAGCAATTCTGAATTAATTTTCATTTACCCGCTCATATAAACTTTTTTATAATGATGTATTTTAGTGGTCGTATAGCATAATTAAGGCCACCCCATACTTACCTACTAGGCATTCGTAGGTACCACGATAGATAGGCTTATTTGCATATTAATATTTACTAAGATAAACATTTTGCGATCGAAAATGTAACCTTAAGCGCAGTCACACACACCCTTTTTTTTGTGTTGTGTTCCTACGTGGTGAATAAGGTTTCCAGTAATGAGCTCCTTGGAGAGGGGGGAGGATTGTTATATTGTGTTGGCAACCGAGGGCTTAGACCTATTATGTTGCCAACACAGTATAACTCTCTGAACACAGAGTGGCAACGCGCAAGTGATACTTAGGTATCGTGAGCGTAAATAGGCTACGGTAGCCGTTTCCCATCAGGTGGGCCGTATGCTTGCTTGCCACTCTTGTTGTATAAAAAAAAAAGTCACTAGCAACCGAGTAAAACGACCAATTAAATAAACTACTCTTAATATACTACCAATTATGTCAAATAACGAAGTGACACAACACCAAAGTAACCAAACAAGGCACTGTAACGCATTCCTACCATACCCAAATATTAATTGTAGAGGTTGAATAACAATAAAAAGTGAACGACCTGCGGCTTAGATGTTATCAAGGGTAGGCCGATCGATACTTGATTCACAACACGAATGAATGCGATAAACATTGCTTACTGCATGCTTGTTCACCAAATTGGATAGAGAAATTAGGCGGCTACTGTACAATGTTTCAAATACCGTTTCCAGGTGGAATTTCCATCTATTTCATGGCTATTCGGGTTTTAAGCGACACGATTTTTTCATGTTAGTCCATCAAAAGGGTATTTAAACGTTTTGGATTTTAGGTAAATTGGTAAATAAATTCAGTGGAATTTACCTAAAGAAATATAGAAACAAAAACACCATGCATAATTTAGGATTAAAGTCGATCATGTCTGTCACATTTCTCGAAATCAAATTGATACCATAAGCCAACGATATGTGATGAATCAAATGTTCTATTCTAAATATAAACATTACTTTCAAAATTTTACTGAACTTGTGAAACGTGGGCTATCAGAGTGATATCCCTCGTATAAACTAGATTCCCACAAGTAAGGAGTGCAGGCGACCCCTCGCTACAATAGGCGACAGCTGCGCCATTGTCTATGGACAATGCACCCTGCTCTATGAGTAACGTAAGTGCAGCTATAATGCCACGCATGCTTGTGACGTTATAATGCAGTTTTGATTTTGGGAACTGTTTTAGCTTAGCCTCATAGGATTCGAACAGAAAAACTAGTTGAGCTTAGTATGATATTTTAACCCAATTTGGTATTTTCGTGTTGTTTGTGATGTTAATTTAATCAGTTCTACTTACTCATGCATGTAACATATTGTATTAACTATGGTATAAATGTATAAATACTCACCGGGCCCTAAGCCGGGACAAAATTAAACGTTAATATTGAAATTGCCTTACAGTTACGGAAGTGAGTAGTTTAAAATAATAAGCGCCTGGCAAATTCTTATAAGCAATAAAACTACAGCGTGAAATAAACTATGTAAATAAGTACAGGCGGTATATGTGGCAAAAAGAAATATATACATACATATCATCACGCCGTGTCCCTAACGGGGTAGGCAGAGAGTATAGAGCGCCAGTTCTCTCTAGACCTACATACCTCTTTCGAAGAAATATATACCTGTACATACATATTATTTCACATAATTATCATTAGAATAAAATATTTTGTAAACTTATTTATAGTTGTAAGTTGTAACAAGACAATTTGGTTACCCATAGTAAAATGGCTGAATGGGCTTAGTACTGTACTTAATTATGTACGTTTTTATTTTCTAAGATGTAAAAAGTCAGTGCAAGAGTGAAAGAAATCGACTTTTTTGCGACGATGAAGCCCAGAACCTAAAGAGAAGAAGCAACAATGTCAAGAAGAATACAGTTCAACTCCTCGCGTTCACTGCCGGCGCCTTTATGTGTTATGTATAATCATAAGGCACGCGGTGAATGCCAAGAGCGGACTCATGCTCCTAGCTAGAAGAGAACGAAGCAGAAGAAAACAAATGAACATTACATGCACTGTAGATTGAAGACGCAAATGAAAAGGACCAAATATGTATATGGAACAATATTGTATATTTCCTTACAAGAATGTTAATATTTCCTTCCAAATTCGCACTTTAAGTACCAATGTCAGTTATGTTGAGGTGCAAACAAGATAAATAGTGTCTCTGTTGCTGAATAATTCAATATATTTTTAATGTCTACACCTCAAAGATTTAACTGTACTTAATGACCTCCTTGGAGCAGACACGAGTTTTAACATGAAATCTAAATTTTTTCGCATTGCCTCTTACAGCTTAAGTCCTGGAAACTTGCTACTTAACCGAACATAAAGGAGACCAAAAGGCCTACAGCTCTATTCCAAGACCGCATAGGAAATTCCCTGAAGGGATAGATCATCGGCTTAGGACGTTGCTGTTCCGTGAGCTAGGGAGCCGGGCTGGACGGGGTGCAACCTTAATTTTGTTATAACTGGCGCTCTACTCTTCCTTTCTCTCTTTCTTCCTGCCTACCCCGTGACAGACTGGACGAATCATTATACTAATACCTACAAAGGTTTCCGTGTCAACTCAGATAGCCTATCTTTGCATATCATCACGCCGAGTCCCTAACGGGGTAGGCAGATAGAACATGACGCCAGTTTTCTCTAGACTAGCATACCTCTTTCGCTTCGTCCACATTCATCAGTCTCTTCATACATGCCCGCCGGTTTCGAGTACTTTTAACCTTCCCGTCTATGAGTGTCCGATCGATTTGCTCTAGGTAGTTGGAACGTGGTCTTCCTCTGCCTCGTCTTTTCTTCTCCTCTGCCTTACGAAACAGATATACAAACCGAAAGTGATTTCGTTTTGTATATCTGTTTCGTTAGCCTATCTTTGCATATCATCACGCCGAGTCCTTAACGGGGTAGGCAGATAAAACATGACGCCAGTTCTCTCTAGACTAGCATACCTCTTTCGCTTCGTCCACATTCATCAGTCTCTTCATACATGCCCGCCGGTTTCGAGTACTCTTAACCTTCCCGTCTATGAGTGTCCGATCGATTTGCTCTAGGTAGTTGGAACGTGGTCTTCCTCTGCCTCGTCTTTTCTTCTCCTCTGCCTTACGAAACAGATATACAAACCGAAAGTGATTTCGTTTTGTATATCTGTTTTGTAAGTTTTTCTTTACACATACTATACATACATTTACCTAGTGTATATAGAGCGTTTAAATGTAATTTATAAGCTGTCAGCTATTGACAGCACAAGTGCATCGTAAGCTATTCGAACCTATTGAGGTAGGTCAGTTTGTTCTACTTAGTCAGCTAATAATAAGGTTTTCACGAGAGCAGCAGTATTGTAAACATTGGCTGATATTCTAAAACTGGTTCATTTTATTTCTAGTCCATATTTGATCTAGCTACTACCATTGGTTTGACTCTGTACTAATCATATATCGAACTGGCTCTTTCTCTCTCTAACTACCCCGAGAGAGACATACAAACATATCGAGTACCGATACATGCATACGCAGATAGAGTATGGCGCTAGTTCTCTTTAGACTAACCTCCTCTTCTCGACCTCTTACGTTAATATATTACTCATCACGCTTACATATCACTTAATTGTAACTTATTATTATTAGCACATATGAACAAGGAACAAGAATCTAGACAGCAAGCGAAGGAATATTTGGGTTTTACAAAATGTATCGAATTGTTAGATAGAGCCGGCCACGAAGACGCGTCCCACTATTCTTCCCTATAGTTTACAGTGTACGTGTACTACCTTCCACTAATGTTTGAGGATTATCGGTACACACTGATTACCTATGAGTGCACACGCACACTACAATTAATAGACTCGGGTCATACTCCCCGCATCCCACGACCCCCTCGACTAGAAATTGGTGGGGCGCGTCTTCATGGATGACACTATCTATATACACCTATTGTTAAAGACATAGTTGTCTCAGAATAAAGACTAGAGTTTAAAAAAAATAACACAATACAGATATACTATGAACCTTATAAGTTCTCTTGATATTAATACATAATTTATCTTCCTTACGATGACATTTATCTTCTTTACGATGACTGAGACATTGACATGCATTAATTGTCATTGGAACAAAGAAAGATAGTACCAACCTCGTTTGCTTATAATTGGTTTGATGTTAGACACGTAAAGTCTACTCTTCTCTCTTTTTCGTAAGGAATACTCCTTGTATTCGTTACGAAAAAACCAACGCCTAGATATTGCAAGGATCCCCAACCAGGATATACTTAAGGTACTGACAGCTTTCTTTTTGTAAACCTTCTTTCTATTAGCATTTCAAAAAAACCATAAGTTCCGTCATTTGTCTCATTACTTACTATCTTAGCCGTGAAGGAAAACGTCGTGAGGTACCAGAATACAGCTGAGAGGATATTCGAAAACATGCCAGAAGGATATCAACAATAATGCAACACATTCGGTGCCGGACGAAAAATATTAATTTTTATGTCAAAACTTTTAGCATAACGTGTCCGAAAAATGGTGAACGACTTAGGGTGTTGAGCCTCCAGTCTTCCTACACTTCCCGTGCAAAATAGATGGTTATATTTCCGCCGATACTACTATGTTTATTATTACTTTGTATTATATAGGTTCTTCAATTAAAAAATAAGGACAAATAAGTTCTAAATACCTATGAATGTATATAACTACGTTAATTTCTTCACGTCTACTTTAGACCTTTACTTAGTAAAGAAAGTTAAATGGCCTGTGTAATAATTTTAATGTGTGACTAGAAATAAAAACAATATTTTTCAATGGAATGTGTTATTTTTATTTTTCATCCTTGTTTTACTGATTATCACATATAAGACGCAGCTTCGAGAGGAATTTCTATATGTTGACAAAGTCCTTTGATTTCGAAGGATATTATTCAATGAGGATGAATTATCAAGTTCCTGAACTTGCTTAAAAAAGAGGTAGATCCAGTACAGCTTTCAGTTTTAGACTGTGCGTAATAGGACAGGATAGGAACTAAACGAAGAAATATTTGTTGAGAGAAGAAGGAAGTTTAAGATATCAAAAATTTGCTAGATTTTAAATGTCACTGACTTACCTTGGCAAAAACGCGAAGCGTCTCAGTAACTATTTTTAAACGTTGCATTAATTGCATTAAAATGCGTCATACCCGCTGAATAATTCAAAAACAGAACTACAAACTGGTTTGGTATACTTTAAAGGACCTACGTCAATCCATTACAAGCCAATCCATACAAAAACTCGAATACACTTAATTTGAGAGTCTTCAATAATTCTCATCTTACCCTCGAAGTCCTAAGTAAAGATACCAGCAGTAATGAAAGCGGTAACTGCTTACCATCAGACTGACCGCATACTAGTTTGCCATCTACTCTTCACTCAGTGTGAACATATAGATCTTTTTGCTGACTGCATGGAAAGCTTACTAACCGAAGCTTCCAAATAGATATAGATTAAAGCGTGTTGGTGTGTTGGAGATCTCTCTGTGAGCCGCGATTCATGTTATTGTAATTTAATAAATAAATCTAGGTGGAATAAAAAAAGATGTGGGTACTAGATGTGGGTGGGGAGGGTAATTTGCTAGTTATTTCATGCTTGAGTTACGGATTCGTCGTTTCGGACGAAGGCGTGAGGATTATTAGATATCAATTATGATTGCATAAGCGTGTCATTTTAAAGCCCCAGATTTTATTACCAACGCACTCTTGACTGATAAAATTATATTCTGTAATTTTGTGAAATTTTATTGCAGTTTTTTTCAATTCTCTTTTCATTGATTGTAAAGATCAGATAAAAACGGAACAATATACACGATCTCTATAATAATTGGTGTCTATTCGTCTGGTTACAATGACAGGCTTACTGAATGGATAACACAATGAGTAGCTTACAATAAAACAGAAAATGACCAAGCGTGACTCGTTAGGCGCGGATTTCACTAAGTTAGAAGTTGCTACTCAATTTGCAGATATTACATTTTCCTCGATGTTAACTTCTTTCTCAAAATTTGGAGCAAGTGAATGAATTTGTATATCTAGGAAGCAAGTTCACACGAGATGGAAAGTATGAAAAAGATATTGAAAGAAGCGATAACTGCCGGAAAGTGAATGGGGCCATGTCGGCGTTAATGGTCGGTAAAAGTCCAATATTCAGAACGCATAGGTATGTCGTTGTCAAGGTAAGGTCCCTAAAAAAAAGTTAACTATTGGCGGTACAAAGTTCACCCACACGATAATGCTGCAGTAATTATAAAAGCGGGTTTTTACACTGGTAACGTTTGCCCATCTCAATTTTCTGCAAAGGTCTAGCAAGACTCACACACACTCATGTCGCAGTTGGGTTTTAGTAGGGAATCAAGTAAAGCGGCTTGAATTATGTTCTGCGTCTCGAAACTTGTGCACTCAAAGGCATTTAACAAATGAAGATTTTGAATTTGGGTGTGAGTTCTCAATATTAACCTTATCACCATTCCTTCACGCTTATCTTACTGTCATATTATACTTAATCAACATACGTAATCAGCCCTGTGCTGGTAAATCCCTGTAATGATGCCTGCAATATGAACTAAGTCTTTCCCTATATTACAAGGAAGTTCTACGACCTAATTCCGCGTACAACTACATACGCGACCATCGCCATCGCAATATTGGAGTAGGTATGTATGTGGTGTTATTCCCATGTTTAGCAGCCTGTACCTTATATGTCAGTAAGGCCTTGATTAGGACAATAAATGCAGTGTATATATATATGACATGCCAGTCTTGCTTGTGACGCCATTAACCTCTGACTTATCTGGAATAGAGCCAAAACGCTGTTTTCGTTTTCATGTTCGAAAAAGAATGAATTATATACATATTTCAAATTGTGAGGTTCGAACTTGGGGCATAGAGAACATACCATGACATTTATACAAGCATTTTTATTCCTTCTGGAGTTAGTCTATCTCATCGCTAAGGTGTGGGCTTAGTAACTATGGAAAAAGGAACTATTTATTGTTAGAAAAGTCATGTCAATTCAAATAATGCTGATGCTAAATAATCAATTAATCTCATAGCAATTATGGCAGACGCGATGGGTAAAGAAAGACTCCGTTTTATCAATGGCTATAAGAAGACTACTAAGTTATGTATTTTATTTTAATATTCACTAAATGCAAAAGATACGACTAAAGGCTTAATTATATAGAAGGGCAACTCCAATTACAAGATCGACCCTATACCGAATTGTACAGATTGTGCCATCCACGAAGACGCGCCCCGAGGGCGAGCCGAGGGCGTCGCGGGATGCCGGGAGTGTGACCCGAGACCATTAATTGTAGTGGTACTCAGAGATAATACTAAAATTTTAGTGGAAGGTTTCACCCTTACACTATAAACTATAGGGAAGGTACGATCACGAAAATCTTACGATACATGGCTGTCTTCTCCGTAGAGGAATACTTAGAAAGTAAACTGAACGACTAAAGTCATCCATGTTTAAAATGTGTTCAGTAGGTACGTCGTAAGCCTTTACGAGGACCTCAGAACAAAATCACAGCAGTTTCTTTTTTTTAAACAACTATTGTGATCCATCTCGTAGGTAAATGAGAAATAGGTGTATAAAAGTAAATGGAACTGCGCCGTCTGCCAACAAAACTTAGTTTCTGCACTGAACTATCGACTGAACGCCATAAAATAAACTCGACTAATGGGATTTTTTATCACATATTACAGCAGGAAGCCGTGGTGGCCGAGTGGTTCAAGTAGTTGCCTGCGACTGCAAAGGCTGCAAATTCAAATCCCAACTGTACCAATGAGTTCTGAACTTACGTAAAGTGTTAGTCACACCACGAGCTTTACGGTGAAACATCGACAGGAAACTTGCATAGGTTTGAGATAAATTCAACGCCGTGCTTAAGTAACGGCGATATACTCGCCACCTGTCATGTTGGCACCTACAATATATCTCTGACGGAAAGTGGGTGTGTACCTACAAAACTCTGCGCAACACTTCGGGTCCCCTGTTGAATGGCGTGAAGGTTTGAGAGAGAGACAAATGGAAGGATTTTCAAACGCCGATATAGGCCCAGCTCTCAAAATTTATGATGTTTATCGCTTTCTTTGGAATTACCAGCTATGACTGCACGCGTCGATAACACTCTTTATAACATTCCTATAGTATTGGATACGGAAGCTTCATACGTGACACCATGAAACGTACGATTCTGTCACTCAAGCGATCCACCCGACGTGACTCACGGGACGTTTGGCAAGAGCGTTATCTCTGGGGAATTTCTCCTTTGTCACGACACGACTCGCAGCCCACGTTGGCTTCTGTTCAACAATCTTGACGAAAAATACCCGATAAAGGCCAGGAAGAACATATTGTTCAACGAGAGAATGTTATTCTGAACTTGTTGTTCGTTGGAAAAGAAAAAAGACGATAGAAGTCGTTTAGAAAAAAGCATTTAATTCTACCAGGCAACTTAGCTTGTTTTTTTGAAAATATATACTTAGATTCCTATGGTAAGAGGTGACCGGAATGAGTGACCATTTGTCTTTGATAAAATTATGAAATGATTGATTCTCAAATCAGAAACATTTTGGATAGGCAAAACTGGGCTTACCGTAGTGTGACAAATAAATGTATATAGATAGTTCACAGACTTCAATTCGAGGAAAAGTTTGATTTTCACCTGACCTTTATATTTTTGAGGTCCACTCTTCACAATATTGTGCTCTGCTCTGTTCATTTTATGTATTGCTGAAAATTTCCCTTGAAGAACGGAACGGGTTATGCCCGTTACGCCGAAAACAATACAAATGGAATATTTCGAAAACAATATAGACTTGATTCTGATTAGGAAGTGTGTAGCAGAGAAGTAAACAGACTGCAGATACCTACCTATCTACCTATTAATTAGTTTCTTTTTCTGGAGAGATGGTATGATATAACACATTTAGTATCAAGCCCAGTTTCTTAACAAAATTTGAGCTACATAATTACTTAAACGTTGAACTAAAAATGCTGATTTAGGTACTTTGTGACATAAATCATTTCTTTAAAATATACTTACTCAGTTACGACTGGCCTAGCGAATTGCACGTACCGTGATGCTAATGTAAGTTGTAATCTTTATTATGAAGGCAATGAGAGCTATTCGATTCAGTGTGCTTATCAGTTTTTCTGCAAAATAGCATGGATAACATTGGAAATTGTATTTAAATGGTAAGGCGATTGTTTTCGTTCAACGAACTAGGTAATTTGTCCTCTATTAGTTCTAAATAATGTCACTCAATTAATTAAAAGTAATGACTCACAGATGTGTCGACGTGTACCTAAGTACATATGCGTGACGCCAAACAAACAAATTGACGATCATTTATTCGTATGACGTTTGTGCATATTTAAATAAAACTAGCGATATAGGTAGATAATTAATCTGCCAGTTATTTTTTTTTTTTTAGTAATCAGGTTTCGTTGGGTAAAATTGTTCAAACAAAGCCAGGATCTAGATAATAACTTGTGGACAAAAATAGTGGTGGCAGTCGGGCCCTGGGCCAGGTGACGTCACGCGGCAGGGCCAGCGGCGGGGCAAGACGGGCCCCGCGCCAGTGTCGCGCGCGCCGTCCGCCCGGCCGCACGCCCCAGCCCAGTACTTAGTACACTCCTGCCACCAGCCGCCACCACCGTCTGCGCCTCACCACCTCCGCCGCCCCCCGGCCAGACGTCTGCCCACGCCAAAACATCTTCACCAAACACACCTGTGAGTACTCTCCCTTATTATAACAACGCTACACATGTTATGTTGAAAGCTATTGTCTTCAGCGATGCACTGACATAGCAACCGATGCAGTTTCACTTCTACAATTACACCGCAATACCTACTGCCGTTGGACACTTTTATTAACCAATTTATTGACAGTGCATTAATTATTAAATGTTGTTTAATTAAAAGATGTTAGGCTATATTGGTACAGAGAAGCGAGCCAACCTTGGCGCATCGTGCAATGCAGCGCGGACCTTGCAAGTCACGCGTCAGAGTAACCTCGACTCACGCCGTACTCGCGCCGCTACGACCATTTTCTGTACAATTTCAAATCGGTCTCCGCAACTGCGCGCGTTCCATTGCCGCTTTGAAGGCAGCCAAAAGACTAATACAGCAATGCAAACTCGCAATGAACGAGAGTATAAACTTATAGTCACGCGGCAATGGATAAAATTACCGAGGCGTGTTGATAGACGCGTTATGGAACTAACACAAACAGCTGACTGACGACGTATGTTCAATTTTTAAGAACAAAAAACAAGATACGGTCATTCAAGGACAGGCGACCACTGACGAGAGGTATTTCCCGTTTTAAGTCCGCTCAAGTGACTTACATTTTACGATTAATCGAGAGTTTTCAACAATCGGCAATGAACTCGATCAATTAGTAAAACAATGAGACGGCGCCAATGTACGATTGCGAACGAGGGGCCTCGCTAGCCAGTTATCACATAGGAAATAAAACATGCCATACTTTATCGCACGTTTTCTCACTATCAGCTGTGCCAACGATTGTATTGTACCTAGGCAACGCGTTACCGAACCGCGCTGAAGAGGCTCGTCAATGACAAACTCCGATTCTCACAAACACATTAATGCGGTATTGTTATCTTTTTCACTTATATTTTAAGCTATATGACTGTCACCTTTACGACGTCATTGTTAGTACCAAGCTGATGGAATCAACAATATTTTACTTAATTGACCGATACTATCGAAACGAAAGGCGCCTTCGAAATTGAAAGTCGTGGACTCGTGGACCACTTTTCTCCAGGGTCGAAACCCGTCTTCCTTGATTGTTGAAGTCTTACTTAATTCAATTTGGGATTGGTAGAAACGAAACTCGAGTACAAAGGTACCTACTTTCGTATGCATAGTTTGTTAGCCGTTGCATAAATTAAGTAAAAAAAAGCATGTCTGACTACCTTACAAATTGTTTGGTTTTCTAGCACGTTTGCGGAAAACGATATTCAACTATAGGGGTATCTCCTAATTATGGATAGGTAGTAGTGGAATAACTTCTCGAAAACTTCTTTAGCTGTATTTTTTTCACCTCGAAATGGCATTGATCGTGGTCCACAGAACCGGTAAGGCTGCGGTTACCCTTCGCCGAACATTCGAACGAACTCACTACCTTATTCGAATTAGCATCATTTACTTAACACATTTTTTTTACTGAGAATAATCTTTCGAGGTGCGTAAATTTTGAGTAGCATTAGTTTGACTACCTCACAATACGTCGCTAAGTATTAGGATTCATCAATGTTATATTGTGGTTTCCAGAGTGCCATGGTCAGGAGATACGAAAGAATGAGCGGTCGCCAGAATTGGAACGAGGAAGATATGGCTAGGGCAGTAGCAGCCGTAGTGTCAGGTAAGATGGGGTACAAACTCGCCGCGCGTACCTTCCACATCCCGCGCTCTACCCTACAGCGGCGAGCCAGCAAGGTCCGCTACCAACACCCAGATGACACCAAGCCACTCATGGGCCACTATAGGCGAGTCTTCACCGACAACCAAGAGAAAGACTTAGTCGGCTACATCAAAAGTATGGAGAAATACTTCATGGGCGTTTCCAGGCGCGACATCAGGGAGCTGGCCTTTCAGTATGCGGAGGACCATCACCTCAACCACCCTTTCGACGTCAACAGCAGAATGGCAGGCGAAGATTGGGTGAGGAATTTCCTAAAGAGGAATCCTGAACTGCTGGACAAGTCTGACCACGAATGCGGCCTGGAGCCGGTGAACTTCGATCAGTTTTACCACTTCATGTGCCAGCTATCGTGATGACTCGTTTAGTTGTGAGTTGAAACTAGTTGTAAGTAAAGGTCAAGTTCGCGGCGCGCGCCCGAGGGCTTCGTGATTATTGTATGTGGGACTCCAACCCGTGTATTGGCCTGTTATATTCACAATTTGTACTCGATTTTTATCTAAAGTTAAGAAGATTTTGCTCAAGCTGTTGTAAAAACCTTGTTCACACAATTGAGACCTAATACATGAGTTGGAACTTACTATACTTAAAATTTTTCCTACGACAATATTGTCAACTTATCCTAGATGTAACTGATCGAGCCAGACTCAAAGGAACTTTACGATAAATAAATATTCTTAATATATACATAATATATTTACATAAATAATGTTGGTGTACGTACCTAGCAGACGCAGTTACGTGTGGGAGCATTAAATGTGGCCGTGGCCTGATGCCCCAGCGCCTAACTACGACCCTGAATTCACTCATTAAACAAAAAAGTACTTACAAGTCTTTAGCATAAGTTCCGTTTTACTTAAAAATTGTTAAAAAATAATTCTGTTATCTAATGTTACTAAACGATGTCTTGCTAATATAAAGGGCTGTGATAGCTGAAAGGAGGTGTAATATTATGGTACATATCATGGTACGTGTATATTTATAAAGAGGGTTTATATATATATATATGAGAGTAAACAATATATTTCCTATATTATAATATATTACTTACATAGTAAGTATTCGTTTGCGCAACGAAAACTACGTCACTATAGCCGGTAGGTGTTTTTGTTGTGTCCGAAATAGAATGCATACCAAAGAAAGATGCAAGGACGTTGCAATATTATATAAACATATATGTTTCTGTATCTGCTATAAGCAGTATGTCACATTATAAACGATAATGCATCTATGGTGTGCTCTATGAATAATGACAATATGTGAATATATGATTTTTACTGAAAAAAATAAATAATAAACATTGTGATATTGGTGATTGGTGATATAGGTGGGAGCCTGGGAGGGGTTAATTTTTGTGGTTCATCTAGAATTATCTCATTAAGATTTCTCGTTATTAAATAAGATATTTTTCTACAAAACGGTACACAAACACCCACTTTGCCGAACTCATTTGTCGTTACCTGAATAATATTTGATCTCTTTAATTAAGATATGGCAAATTGCTTTTATTTATTTAGGTCTCGAAATATTATATGTTGTTGGGTTTAAAGAATTTAGCTATTCGATACAAGTTTATATTTATATACCAAATTGTGTTATTATTTTGAGATTTATATTAATTATAGACGATATATTCCCTGCGGGATGGCGTGAAGAGACGTTGATATTCCTAAGTAGATACTTAGATAATGTTAATTTTGATTTTAATTAAACGATTCCAAATATTTAATGGATTTTTTATTCAACCAGCCGTTTGTGAGGAGTTTAGTGACATACACACGCATACAACAAATATAAATATAAAGATACCTCAGGACAATTCCACAGATTTTCATCCATGTAAAACTTGACTATGAGAACTAGACAACGATATACATAGTTCTATCGTTAAATATATAGAACCTCATAAGTCTAAGGTAAAAACTTTTCAGTCGAATCCGCAATCTTCGCCAGGAGCTCTGATCACTAGACAAGGCAGCCATACAGAGCCGTGGTGGCCGAGTGGTTCGAGCAGTTGCCTGCGACGCAAAGGTCGCAAGTTCGAATCCCGACTGTACCAATGAGTTTTTCTGAACTAAAGTACAGTGATTAGTCACACCACGAGCTTTACGGTGAAGGAAAACATCGAGAGGAAACCTGCATACGTCTGAGAAGAAATTCAAAGGCGTAGGTATGTATAGTCGTGCTGGAGTAACGGGGATGGACTCGCCATCTGTCACGTTGGCACCTAATATACCTCTGGCGGAAAGTGGGTGTGTGGGTATTACCTATACACCTCTGCCTACCCCTTCGGGGACCCTTGTGGGAAGGCGTGAGGATATATTTATTATGTTATATCTTCGAAAGTGGGTGTTAATGGATCTTTATGGGAATGCGTAAGGATTTAAGAAAGATATCTGGAGGGAGTAAGTACGCTGCATACAGCGATAAATAGGTCGGTAGGTCGCGGTAGACTGCGAGAGCTTATCAGTAATTTGCAGATTTACAGACCTATTAACATTTCCTACATGCACATCGATCTCTTTACGAACATTGTTATTATCAATATTGCGGTAGAGTCGCAGTGGCCGCCTGCATTGCAATGATTAGTAAGTATATGGAGGTGAAGGAAACATCGAGAAAAAACATGCATACGTTTGCGAAGAATTTCAATATCGTATGTGTAGTGCTTGAAAAGAGTAACCATGGAGTTTCTTGCCGGTTCTTCTCCATGGAAGCGACCAACCCGAACCGTGCTTCTTCTTTTTCGACGTTTTATAAGTGCCCACCTGGGCTTATGTGAAATAAAAAGATTTTGATTTAGATTTTTGATTTGAGAAACGGCGATGGACTCGCTATTCATCATATTAATAGAATATTTACGATAAAATGGTGCCCTTTGGTTTCAAAGGAGCTTTCTTCCACGAACGACATAACACTGATATAATGTATACATTCCTGCCATGGCAACGCTGGCTTGCCATGAAAACAGGCGATCTGCTCGTTTGCAAGCTGAATAATAATAAACAGTAATATATCCTTACGCCTTCCCACAAGGGTCCCCAAAGAGGTAGGCAAGCTCAATGGTATGACAAAAAATATTAGCTGAATGCTTTAAATACTGATGGGATGGATACTCCGGCAGTATGTGAGCAAAATAATAGACTTGTACGTAAAACTAATTATTTGCAATAGACCTTATGAAACTGTACCAATACCTTGCATTGTTCGCAAAATATTATACAGTGTAAATAACAGGTTATTTGAACAGCTTGTCAAACTAAACATTAAGTAAAAGTAGGCAATATGTATCTTAAAAACGGACAGGAAATTAATAATTTGGAACTCAATTTATATATCTTGCCTAAGGGACCCCAAAGGGCAGAAGCAGTAGTGTAGGCAGAGGTGTGTAGGTAGTACCCACACACCTACATTTCGCCGGAGATATATTTTAGATGCCAACGTGACAGATTCCTTCTCCAACATATGCAGGTTTCCTCACGATGCGTTCCTTCACAGTAAAGCTCGTGATGTAATTAAGCGCTAAGTAAGTTCAGAAAAACTAATTGGTATAGTCGGGATTCGAACTTGCAATTTTTGTTTTGCTTGTGACTGTTCGAACCACTCGGCCACTTTTGTAACACAATTTGATAATTTTCTTATGCTTCACGCTCACCTACGTGTTGTCGGTTAACGGATCCCTGTAAAAGTTGTTAGAGGTATTTAATATATATTTATATCATGTTATTGAGATGAATTCCCCGACGATGAAGAGAGTGTGGAGGTGATAGCACATAGCCCTTGGCACTATTTCGAACAATTCGTCAGAACACTCTCCATTATATAAGTGGTAGAACACACACTCGAAGCGGTATCTCTTCTTAATGCCTATAACACCTTATTTTCGATAGAGATGAAATTATGTGAGAAATGACAGATGGTGTGATCCATGATATGGTGTGGTGATACAATTTTTTCAATAGACCTTTGATCTTATCCTTCGACGATACACACAGTATTTTTTCTATTTTATCAAAGCTAATGTGATTAATAATAATATAATATTAATAATAATAATATTTTGCTTCAGATATCAAAACATCCATATTTTGTCAGTAAAAAAATGACTTAAAAGTAATGTTACATTTAATCATCCTCTTCACGAGGCAACTCCATATCGGGGAAGCGTAGCTATCTGCCACCGTTTTCAGAATAATGTTTTGGCTACCCCTCACTAGACTTATAAGAGATGCTGTTTTCTTTCTTATTATAGCAAGAAAACCATCAGCACTGCAGTAAAGAGGCACATAAATCAGTGCACTTAAATTACAAGCTCGAACCTGCTACCCTGACATTCCAGGAGACTACAAAATCACTCACCCAGAGCGGCTCCGCGAGATAATCATAATAACGATTCCAACTCTCAATAAAACTCGTTAGACTGTAGTACCTACATAATAATAGCTACTTATTGTCAACCCCCCTACAGGGGGTGGTTACCTGTAGACGAAAACGTGCTCAATGCGAACCGTCTCTCGTCATGGCAACGTGGAGAGCGGAGCCCTAACAACGCGGAGCTCAATCCGGGAGGAAGCCCGGGCAAATGAAACAGTAAAGAACTGAAATAATAATACGACCTTAAAATTTCTTTTTGTATAAGCAACATCAGAGAAAGAATGAAAACAGTCGATACACCTAACATTTGTGAAAGCTTTCATGCAAGAGGCACAGTGCAAATATTTACTGTTCTTAGCCTCAGAAACTAACGTTTTTTAGCGTCACCTATTATCAAACTCAATACATGTGAAATGTTCTTCCATGCAATTATATAATATAGAGAGTGAGTTTGTTCGTTTCATTGATCCTGCTAATCTCAGGGACTTATAAAATCAAAAATCAAAAATCAAAATCAAAATCAAAATCAAAATCAAAATCAAAATATTTTATTCAATGTAAGGGACACAGGGAACACTTATTGAACGTCACATATTTAATATAAACTAAAGTTACCACCGTTTCCAAGAAAAAAAAATAGTACCTGGCAGGAGAAGAAACGGCGAAACAAACTACCCGGTTCTTTTTTTAACATTTGTTCCCTTTTACGTGGGGGGAGAAAAGATTACATATATAAACTCTGTACCAGAGGAGCAATTCATTGCCATGCATGGCCATCATTCAAATAATCTGATGTTTTATAATAAGCCTTTTGAATTAATTTACTTTTAACCTATTACTCTAATTTAATCTATTACTCTAGAGAACTGGCGTTATATTTCATATGCTAACCTCATGAGAGATTCGGCGCGATGATGTCTAGGTACCTACTATGTAGTTATGATTTGCATAATTTTTTTTGTTTACCGTGCCCGTTTTTTTGAAGAAAGCAATACCCATTTATTATATAAATATTCTGTGCGTGTGTATGTGACTGAACTCCTCCTAAGCCGCTGGACCGATTTTGATGTTTTTTGTGTTGATTGGATTCGAGAATGGTTTAGATTCACAGTCGTATTTCAGGAATTTATTTTTTTCATCCAAGCGACAATGGGCGGGACATCTAGTCATACATATGAATTAAAGGCGAGCGGTACGAAGGATACAAATAAAACAGCAAATGCTTATAACAAACACACGTCTGTTTTATTCACCCTACCCTTTGTTGTAATACAATACCTAAAGATCGTCATAAACTAAATCTAATTCGATCAAACATTTATTTAACCCCAGTTTTCGACCCCTGACTTTATCGTGAAAATTGGCATGGATTCGGATTCAAGCCGGATTTTATATATCCGTCTTTTGTTTGACATACTCAGTCCAATGATGTCTTGTGTGACGAAAGTTTTATTGTCGTTTACTTTTGGTCCCTCTCTTTCAACAAATCTTAAGCATTTATACCTATAATTATTACATATGAATACAAGGCTCCCGAATATCACCATCTTTCACCGTATATCAACATCATGGGTGACAACAGATTTTAATATAAACATGTGGTATGATAAATATCTCTCTTGTTAAAGAGTTAAAGAAAGTAATAATAAGTTAGTAAATATTTTAGTGTCAAGTCACGTAACTTTGAGGAGAAGACTTAATAAAGACGATGGTGGCAATTGAAACACTTGCCAACCAACCATTTTAAATTCCAGTAACTTTAAGCACTCAGCTTTTCAATCACAAGTCCGCTCACTACAATTTATACTTGCGTCTCGAGGCAACATCTTGCTCTGACATTTACCTAACGAAGTGTTTTGTATTTTTTATTGTATAGTTGAACGTCAATTTACGGAGCGGAGGCGGCCACGCGAGAAGCTGAAATAGCGATTGAAAATCCCCTTGGAAAAATATCCTTTCAAGCCGCCCATTACCAAGGGAAGTGGAAAATGTCTAAGACCTTCTATAAAAATATTGTTGCACGCTCGTGCCTCTTATTTTTAAAAGCGCTTGATTAATGGTTACAGAGATTGTGACGACACATTTTACTCTTTTATATTCATCGTCTATTTAGGATTTTTTTAATAACTTCTGGGTGTTTTGTAATTTTTTTACCACTACTTGCTAGTGCTACTTGCTATTGTTACTAACACTGGACCAGTAGTTATCTAACAAACATTTAATTAAATAAATTAAATTCAGATAGAACTCAGGAGACATTGTTGCAATATATACCATCATCACGCTTTCCTGCAAAGGTTTCCGAAGGGGTATGAACAGGCAGACTTTATACACGCTTTTGATATTTCTTCTTAAACAAATGCAGATTGCCTCACGATGTTTTCTCGCCGCGAAGCGCAAGGTGCGGTACTTCATTTTACTTAAGTGCAGAAGAATCTCATTGGTACAAACCGCTTGGGACTGAACACGCATATATTATTTTGAGGATGAACGGATACCCCTGCTGCTGGGATCTTTAGTAGGTTTTCCCTGCTACTCTTATAATCCTTATGTTGTCAACAGAGCTACTTGCCCCGATATATGGTTGTCAGCGGGTGAGGCGTGCCCCTTGTATTTCAGCCTTGTATTTCGTAAATACCCGTAGAGTAAGTAGAGTTTACCGTCAGACGAGCCGTTTCACTAAAAACAACCCTGACAGAGCATACGACACACCCACAAAGCTCCCAGGGGGAACTTGGGGGGGATTGTGTCACGTTGTCACGTTGCAAGGGGACTTGCAACGTGACAACGTGACAACGGGACATGGGCCTACTCCAACTTGGTGCGAAACTGACGTGTCGTGCCAAATTCCAGACAATGGAGAAAATATTTCAAGTCAATTGGATTCGGTAGTGTGCCAAGAGCGGGCTTTTCTATGAGCGTTTACCGCATCGATACTGAGGAACAGTTTGGCCCGGAAACTCCAATGAAACTTGTTCGGCTGAGAATTTTATAAGTTTACTCTTTAGAATTTTAGCTACACGTATTTAGAAATTTTAGGTGTATTAGATAATCCTAGCGTATGTAATTTGTTTATTTATTCACTAACTAGTAGTTTATTTTTTCTGGAACTATCTTATAATCTGTCTTTGTGCTAAACTTAATCCCATTTCGTTCAGCAGTGATTATTGTTTATTTTGTTTTATTCGGCATACTGTTTGTATGCCGAATCAAATGCCGTCGTCAAATAACAAATTAAATTTATCAAATTACATTGTATTTACTTTTATTTAATTCCAAAATTATCAAATTACATAGTAGGATTAACACGGTTTTGGTAAAGTAACATAAAACCTTGTTTTGATCTAATTCAGGCATATAAAAGTGTTCTAAACAGTAATTTTCAACCACAACGACCTATAGCTTATTTAATAAGAAATTTAATGCAAATTAAAGCACACACAATCAGCCAACGTTTCCCAAAGAACGCCAAGCACTAACATATCTTCTTCCATACATTATCAGATACGTTATCACTACTGTTAATCTCCAGGAGAGCATAATTGCTTCGTCACATATATTCTTTGTCTGGGGTAGGTACAGGAAAGGAAATGGACGTCTTGTATGTGGAATTAAAAGCATAAACAACAACTATGTATTGCCAAAAATGTTTTTGCCAGTTTGCTGACGATGTTATACCTTTACCGTAAAATATATCCTAAATAATAAAAATAATATATCTTCACGCTCTTCCACAAGGGTCCCCGAAGGGGTAGGCAGAGGTGTATAGTACTACCTATACACCCACACACCTACTTTCCACCAGAGAAATATTTTAGGTGCCAAAGTGACAGATGGCTAGTCCATCGCCATAAATCAAGCACGATTATACCTACGTCTTCGAATTGCTACTCAAAAGTTTGCAGGTTCTCTCTTGATGTTTTCCTTCACCGTAAAGCTCGTGGTGTGACTAACCACTATACTTAAGTTCAGAAAAACTCATTGGTAAAGACGGGATTCGAACTTGCGATCTTTGAGTCGCAGGTAAACACTCGGCCCGCACGGCCTCTTTATAAAACATATCCTGTTAATATATTTATTATTATAAATGCGAAAGATTGTGAGAATGTTTGTTCCTCTTTCACGCAATAACTTCGAAACGGAATTGTATGAAATTTGGCACAAAATATATTATTAGCTGGATTAAAATATAGGTTATGTCTTTCTTCTGGATAAAAACAGATGAAGAAATCTATCAATAAATAAAATTTGACGCATACTTGAGTTCGGAAATAAAATATTGTATCACAGGTAGGCCTGTGAATCCTGTGATGGCACTTATTCTCGACTCGCGTACAAATGAGTTTCATTCAGTACAATCCCTCTATGTACCATCGATCTTATGCTAG
The DNA here is from genome assembly GCA_945859725.1 of Drepana falcataria. Lineage (NCBI taxonomy): Eukaryota > Metazoa > Arthropoda > Insecta > Lepidoptera > Drepanidae > Drepana > Drepana falcataria. The sequence continues at coordinate 3,321,182 of OX243923.1, read as the reverse complement.
GTACTCGTAACAATAACATTAGGTTGTACTTACAAGCGCTTTAAGTACTTTCCATCATAGAAAACTAGTTAGATCTAGGTTAAATATTGAATGCAAAATCCATTAGAAAAGTAAACTCTAATCCCGTCTCGACAAGTACTAGTCCACTTTAGACGCCAGCCCCAGAGCTACTCTAGTTGGCAGTAGATATTTGCGATGCGGCTTGCTTCAGATACTCAACTAGTTGTTTACTTAGGCTCCAGATGCAATCCAATTATGTCGAGTTCTCAAAGGATCTAAAAGCAGCGCTTCGAGAACGCCACAAGGCAACTAACAAGACCTTTTATTTACGTTATACTCTATTACGCCAGACTCATGAATACGTCAGACTCCACAAGTCAAAGGCGATGACAAAGTAAATACGCCTCGCAATATCGTTTGAGAATATAATTGGTTTGAAATGTATGGAGCGTTCTGTTGCCTGCTTCGTAGACAGTCAATAAAGCATAAACTTCAAAGCCGCAGACTACGATACACTTGCGACAATATCTAGTGCTCCCTTATTATTTAGAACTGTGTTTATTTAACTCTTATTTGTGTGTACTTTTCATAAGGCTTCGTTAAAATACAGAAACATATAAATATAATTAAAATGTATTGCTGAGATTGCTTACGGAGTTTGGCATTAACGAAAACAAGTGTTTAGTCAAGTTTGGGAGCAGTCATAGCATATGTCAAGGAAAAATCGAAAAGATCTGCAGAAATGTCCATAGCACTATCGACATGTCAATGCAAAAAGACCTTGACGTGATATCGCAAACTTATTAAGGGAATATTTAAGCAACAGATCTATTTGACGTTTATGATTTGTCCCTTCCGCACTGTTGAATAGTAATTGCAATAGCAAGCTATGTTATGTACCCTAGGTGATCTTGCTATATAAAACATAAAGCGTGCTTATAATAAATAATAGTTATCATTAAAAAAAAATAGTTAAATATAGTTGTCATTAAAAAAAAAGAAAAAAAAAAGCGTGCTTGTCACGCTGTAAAAAAAATCTAATATATTCCATAATTCCAAATGTACATCCAAAAATCCTTGAAATATACTAATCTCCTTACAACTCGTTTACTGTTAGTATCCGAGGATCAGGAATGCGCTGCAAAATGAAAAGCTTATAAACAAAATAAAAACATGCTTTACACAGATTTGTTTGCTCTTCGTTTAGCCCGCTTGCCACAGAGTTGCGTCCAATTTGTCGAGTAACTGCGAATTATTTTCGGGAAAAATTGCGGTGAAGCGAGATGTAAGGATGGGCGTGAACAGGCACCCACTGTGCACAGACTTGTAGGTACTGTGTACATACCAATTTATTTAGTACAGTGTTTTATGGAACCGCGAAAAATCAAACCTACAGTGGTTGTCATTCGTAGTAGGACTACGAAGATTTCTTTAAGCCATTCGGCTTCCCGATCAAATATTTATTCTATGAACTAAGTTAACTATATTTTTTACCATTTACAATTACACACACATACATATCATCACGCCGAGTCCCTAGTACGGGGTAGGCGGAAAGTATGGAGCGCCAGTTCTCTCTAGACTTACTTACATACCTCTTTCGCTTCGTCCACATTCATGAGTCTCTTCATACATGCTCGTCGGTTTCGAGTTCTCTTGACGTTCCCGTCCTCGAGCGTCCGATTGATTTGATCCAGGTAGTTGGAAAATTACAATCAGATCTAAATTAATATAAAATAAGTCGTTGTTCTACTGGCGAGAAAAGCCACATAGGCAAGCAGCATTACCACGCTGTATAGCATTTTGTCAACTTAATATTTCTTCCTAATACTAAGTAAATAAATGATTTTCTGAAATCAGCCACGATAAAAGCGGAAACACTTACGCTCAATATCGGGCCATTCCTAAAGTATTGAGACACAGTAGATCATATAAGTAAAGGATCAAGATCGATGGCTTAGACACCAGCATTCTTGATTTTACATGAACAATGCTACTCGACACGACATAGGCTTTTTTACCAACGGATAATTCTATTTAATGTAGAACTACATTCAAATACTGTTAACAATAAATATTATACAGTAACGTAACACCGATAAACATGGGTCAATTCTAGTAAAGTATGGCACACTTGGGAGCCGGCTGGTCCCGTTTTTATAGCTATAAAAGTAACCGGTGAAAAATAACTGCGGGTAAATTATGGTTTGCTTTGAAGGATTTTCTTCGTGTTGTTATTACATATTATTAGAACACTCAAGGACGGGAACGACAAGAATACTCCAAACCGGCGAACATGTTTGAAGAGTGATATATGACGAAAGGGGTATGTAAGTCTAGAGAGAACTGGCGCTCTACTCTCTCTGTAGACAGATATCACGCCGAGTCCCTTTAGTAACTCGATATATATGTATATGATATATATATATATATATATATATATATATATATATCGAGTTACTAAAGGGACTCGGCGTGATATCTGTCTACATATATATATATATATATATATGTATGTATTGGAGAGCGTCGAGAGCCGTGGTGGCCCAGTGGTTCGAGCAGTTGCCTGCGACGCAAAGGTCGCTAGTACGAATCCCGACTGTACCAATGAGTTTTTCTGAACTTAAGTACAGTGATTTGTCACGCCACGAGCTTTACGGTGAAGGAAAACATCGAGAGGAAACCTGCATACATCTGAGAAGAAATTCAAAGGCGTATGTATAGTCGTGCTTAAGTAACGGCGATGGACTCGCCATCTGTCACGTTGGCACCTAATATACCTCTGGCGGAAAGTGGGTTGTGGGAAGGCGTGAGGATATATTATATTATTATGTATTGGAACAAAGTCCCCCATTGCGTTTGTGTGTGTGTAATAATCTTAAAATATGTCGTGAAAAAAAGAACAGCCATTAACTTTAGCCAGTTACGAAACGATTGACTATATGCTTCTATGCATTGGAATTTCTAAGCATAAGGTTTTTACGCTTAATGCTACATTTCACATACCTTTTTTATATTTCTTGCCCGACTGCCAAGAAAGGGTTTGCAAATACCGAATGCGGGAATTTTACTTTGGCTTTTTCGCTTTTTTTTGTGCATTTTATTTAATACTTATATATATATATCCTCACGCCTTCCCACAAGGGTCCCCGAAGGGGTAGGCAGAGGTGTATAGGTAATACCCACACACCCACTTTCCGCCAGAGGTATTTAATACTTACTCATAGTAATACAAAGGCTGGCAGCATTGCCACGCAACCAGCAAGACTTTTTGGTGTAAGTATGCGGGTTTTTAGTTTCCATCTTTCACCGTGGTGTGCCAAATCACTATACTTTTCTTCTTGCTTCTTAGCTTCTTTGTATCATGGATATCTATTAAATGCCAATATTCTACATGCACATAATCAAAAGATTAACTGAGAAGCTTATGAGTTGCAAGCAAAAGGAAACAAGTTAGCGTCCGTAAGAGAACTCTTATATTAAATGAATAGCCGTACATGAATTGTTTTTCTTCTGACGACATTTCAATTTGGCACCATAATGCATTTATGGTGCGCGTCAGTTTTACTTATAATTACTGTTGTCTATGGTATCCATAACAGAACTCTATGCACTTCAATAACACTTAATCCTTTACAATTAGAACTTGTTTAGGAACATTAGTTTCATCTCTGTCTGTCTTCGCTTCTCTCACAAGCAACCAATCTTTAGTTAATAATTAATTTCTGACAATTAACCAAAATTCCATTTAGAACATTTCATAATACCACAATTTCTACAATAATATGTACTTAGGTGTGCCAAACGATAATAACTTAATTAGTGGATGTGATGTACACTATACGTAATACCGCCTCGCTCCTAACGATGGCATTGTTCTCGTAATGACGTCAGCGAATCTGTTAAGTATTGTGACATACCCCCATATCTATACTGATATAATAAAGGTGAAATTCGTTAATAATAGTAACTAAACGCCGTGGTGGCCGAGTGGTTCGAGTAGGTGCCTGCGACACTAAGATCGCAAGTTCGAATCCCGACTGTACCAGTGTGAGTTTTTCTGAACTGGATGAAGTTCCACTGAAATCCACTGAAGTGGATGTGTGTCTGAAGTTTGTTTTGCTCGGGCGCACACGTCTTGAACTTCCAGTTAAGTTTAAAAAAAGTTTTTGCATTTGGTACCAATTTTTTTTATGTTGGAAAATAATCTAAGCATTTAACACCTATGTAAGACCTTTAGGAGCCATGGAAAAAGGAGGATTTCTTTTAAGATGAACCGTGAAGCCGTAGGCTGAAGCTAGTATAGAATAATCAGGATGAGTAATGTAACAATGATGCAACAGTTTTACAATGCCAATAAATCTGGAGGAAGGAGCAGATAACGAACACATGTCAAGGACTTATTATATAAAACTAAACGTCCAAACAAAAATGACAGTGCGTGACAGACCAAAATTACAGTGTTCACGAAAACAGGTGCTTTACACGTTTTGCCTACCCTATAAGTGATGTATGTATATGTTCATGTGAGATGTTTAACATACAAGTTTCGACTACAACACTATATCTAACAAAGTTGAATATAGAATGTGATGTTTTTGCGGCGTCACTAGAGTTGTAACCATATACCAATATTTCAAAATGGCGCCGCGTTATGAACGCATACGCTACGCCCGCGAACTACACACCTGCTGCGAATAAGATCCCAGCCTCCCTGCCCCACGTCTCTCGCAGATAACTAAAACCAAACGTTAAATATTCACGTCTTATACGCTAAAATATATTTGCATACATTAATAACGTGTATTGGTCATCATAAAACCAAAAATACAATACGAAAAGAACAATTAATACCTAATAGGTATAAGGTTAAAAAAAACTTCTTTCGATAATGTTTGTATGTTATAATGATCATGAGGGTTTAACTAATACAATATAATGCAAACAGGAAGCTCACAATCGGAAACAGCTACTTCACATCAGAACAGACACACAAAACGAAAAATATTTTGAATTTAAATTCTATCATTCGATATTTAAATCGGAGCGTGGTTGGGCGGGCGGCGGTGTAGGGTGATGGGGGTTTTGTGGGAGAAGGAGGGAGGCTGGGGTGGTTGTGGAGAGATGTAGGGGGTAATTAGGCGGCCCGGCGGAGGCTGTATTGATCCATGCGTCTCCTAGCAACGCGCGAGATGGCAGCACCGCCGGCCCGCGCACCGGGCATGTTTTTGTTCGAGCCTGTAGGTGAGACAAGTTTGATCTCTACGGAATAATTCAATCCTATTCGTCCTCGAGACCTTTCAAGTACACTTCGTTCTGTACAACGTACAAGGACATATAATGACGTCTGCTTCTTATTATAGACCAAACTTGTTCGAAGAGTTTAAAATAAAATGGCACTACTAACTCCTGAATGTCATGCCGTATGACATTTAGAAGCATCAAGATATATATTTATATTTAGAATATATTTATCTTTACGCCTTCCCACAAGGGTACCCCGAAGAAGAAGGCAGAGGTAGAGGAATCCTCCGCCGTAAAGCTCGTGGTGTGCCTAATTAATGTACTAATGTTAAAAAAAACTCATTGATACAATCGGGTGTAGAACTTTGAACAATATTTGTGCTGCAGGCAACTGACTACTCGACCCACCCGGCCACCACGGCTCTTCCAAACATATAATTATAATATAATAAATAAAACTTTTTTTACTCCATCTGATAAATACTGGTAAAGTGTTATCGTGGAAATGTAGATGAAGCTTTGAGAAGGCATTAACATCCGTCTGCCGATGGAATCGTTTGGGGCTGTGTACACATAATTATTGATATATTTAGGAGTGTACACAATATCCGAGCTCATCCGGGCGCGTCGCTCCGGGGCACGCTCCTCGTCCGCCTTCTGTTATTAACAAATACATCTTGGATATTATCTTTATGTATTTATTTAGATCGCGAGGTATAAACGCGAATTATGAACGAGAATTTTCTTATAAGCAAAGCTTTGCATAATTTTACTTATTCTTGAGTGTGGAAATTTAGTGTCCAACACAAAAATTTTCATCCAAATTAGTCCAGCCGATTAGGAGGGGTTAGATGACAAACACACGTACAGAAGAATTATAATATATATATATATATATATATATAAAAGATATCGTAGCAGAAAAGACGAGAGAGTAGATACCACAAAGATACAAATAAACTTTCTGATGACTACCACCTATTAATATGTTCAAGCAAATATAGACTTTAACAGCTTCAAGTAAGGTATACATTTCAAATTTATGAATAAAGATGCCGTAGTTCCATTAAAAAAAAATCTAAAATGGATTGTTCATGGACTGTCAAATTAAGAGAAGTTTCTTAATTTTATTGTTTTTGTTACATTTTGACATACAGAACATTTTGCAGCGACAAAATTTATGAGGGTTCTAAATGTAATTATTTATGATAAACAAACCTTCTGACATTTTTTTTATCAATAATTATATCCTTTAAAAAGTATATTCCACCCAATTTTGTATATTTATTATATGAAGTTTTTTACACTTTATTTTGAATGAACAATTCGAGAATTTTCTTTTTGTCCAGTATTAACCCTAAATAAATTATTCACTGATATTATAAATGTGATAATGTTAGTATATAATACTAACCAAAAATGTATCTCTGGCAGAAAGTGCGCGTTTGGGAAGTACCTATACATCTCTGCCTACCCCTTCGGGGACTCTTGTGGGAGAGCGTGAGGACCCTTATCGCATACGTGTAACATATTGGCCTCGCTAAAATGTAATAATGTAAAATACTTGAGCACAGCTCGGATGTGACTTAACCGACAATAGCGCATAATTTGCATAGCAGTAACCTAAGAATTGTGCCCGTTTTCATGTATAAAAGAGTGAGACAACAAAAAATATACTTCTATAAGTAATGGTTCTCCCAATGGGCAAAATGGTGCACACTCTCCTCTCACTTGTCACCAAAGATAATGTTTTATCGTTTGCATGAGTCAGCTAATGAGCCTACCATCGATAACGTCCTCTTAACTTAGCATAGAAGTATTTTGATAAAATAAAATACAAATAAAATTGACTTTGAAACAATTCAACCGATGTGATCAAATCAGTTTTAGTTTATTAAATTTGTTATGATGATGGTTTTATACCATACCATATAAAATAATAGATAAAATGTATTTCTCTTTTTAGCGTAGTAGCACACGGCGGGTATGAGCTAATATTTGAATAAATAGAGATAAAGATAAAAAACATATATTTAAGCTTAAACTAATAATCGAAGGAACCCTTTTTTAGCGTCGTTTGTTATTTCGATCTTAATCTACTGCCCTAGCCTAGTACTATACTAAGGCTTCCCTGCGAGCGCTCTGCATTTAAGGAATATTGCATTGTTCTACGCCCTGCATTTTTCCCTCGTTTTAAAACTAGATGGAAATCCTGAAGTTCGCCGTGATACTTAGACTTCTAGCGGAGATATTAACTACCAAAGCGACTTCAAATAAATGAGCTCTCATAAATTACTTTTTAAATCATCGCGTTGGATGAAAAATTCAAGAATTAAATTAGTTTTTCCGGATTTAAGTCAAGTGAAGGAATCCCACGGTCGCTATGGCTATAATTATATAAGTTTTGTACAATAACAATGATATATACGTCCCTTTTAAGAAGGCAGCAAAACAATGCTTTGATTATCAAGCGGTCTCATTCTGTCATTTCCTGAACACAAATTTTAATATCACTCATGATCTCATTGTATCTGTAAACATCACCCTTACTCATAACAAAGGGAGGAAATACATAAAGTACGCTATAATAATAAAACTGTTTTGCTGAAGTATCAATATTGACATAAACGATACTAGTGTGTATCCAATTTTTACATTATAAATGCAAAAGTTTCGAGGTCGTTGTTACTCAATCACGCCAGAAGGGGTGAACGGAATTGGTATACAATTTGGCACATATATAGGTCATTAGCTGGACTAACACAACAAACTAGGATAATTGATTCTAGAAAAAATTACAATAAAGAGATCTACTACGAAAATATATAATGAGATCAAAAGTGTAACAACACTCACTTTACGCCAGAGACATATTTAGTTGTCTAGATGACAAATGGCGAATCCGTTGCCGTTACTCAAGCATGACTATACATACGTATCCGAATATCTACTTAGACGTATGCAGTTTTCCTATTGTTTAGAAAAAAACTCCTTGGTCAACTCGGTGTTCGTAATTGCAATCCTTGTGTTGCAAACAACCTCCTCAACTTCGGCTCTCAATGTGATGAGATGACTATGTAAATATGATTTAAAATTGAAAGTTTCGTAAGGCGTTTAACAAGCGCTCGTTTTGTTCGAAGATGAGCTACGACGTAGCTCTGTAGCAACAAAGGATTTGTTTGAGAGTGTAGCGTCTTGCATCCCCATCACGAAGCTTATTCTAATACTAGAAGCTTGTTATTGATAGATAGATAAAAAGTTTATTCTCAATCGCTGCATGCACACATACAATAAAAAAGAAGAAAAAAAGAAAACAAAACAAGCACTAAAATATATTAAAACTAAGGTTTATGATCGGCTTATAACTATGTTAGTAATGCTCTATAGTATGTGAGCGTTGCAGCAGTTGGCAAAGGGCCATAGCTCAGTGTGTGACATTGCTGCAATAGCAAAAGACAGATTTTCAGCTATCGCCTGGGCCACAACGGAGGAGGCGTGTAGTCGCCATTTAATAATTACAAAAGTTGCTCAGGCATGTACCATTAATATTTAGAGAAGTTGAAACATTGTCACGATGTGGAGAATGTAGTCGCAGTAGAAGATATAGTCGGAGTAGTAAAAATGTAGTTGAAGGCTGATAATATAAAAACGGAATATGCATATTAACGATGATCAATAGCAGACAGAAGGCACACGAGACGAATACTATTTGGAAGATCCGCCACCTACGTGAAATTAAAACATGTACCTAGCACTTGTCTACTAAGTAGTTCAGATTTAAGATGTTTCTTAAACGTACTCTTAGATTTTAATTGTCTTAATGGGGGAGGTAGGTTTTCTATATGAGTCTCAAACCGCAGCCTATCGTCAAATTGGATGCCTAAATTTTTCACTTCTTGCACACGTTTTATTTCATCGCCGTGAATCTTAACGACAGAAAGTTGAGTAAAAATTTTTGTAATTTGCGTTTGCGTACCTAAAATCACATAGTTTGATTTAGTTCGGTTCAGTACAAGGGCGCTCCTCTGAGACCATTCAGATATTCTGTCAAGATCCTCATTCATTTTTGATAATGCCTCGGAAAATCTAATAGGTTCTGCCGAAATATACAACTGCACATCATCAGCGTACACGTGGTATTTACTGTGTTTGGTTGTGTTTATAAGATTTGCACTGTATATCGAGAAAAGAAGCGGCCTGAGTATAGAACCCTGCGGCACTCCCCGATGTAACGCACGTGGATGAGACGTTATGCGAATTCCGTCACTCGTTAAAATTTTTACTGACTGAGTTCCTTTATCGAAATAACTAGTGAACCATGCAAGAGAATTTTCATTTAATCCGTAAAATTTTAGTTTAGAAAGAAGAAGAGAAATATTAATACTATCAAATGCGCGAGAAAAGTCAAGCATTACTAATATTGACGCTTTGCCAACATCTTGCTCGGCAAGAATGTTGTCAGAGACGTCAAGCAAAGCAGTCACTGTATTGTGGCCCTTGCGGAAACCTGACTGTAATGTTGGCAGGATATTATTATACTCAATATACCTCTCCAGTTGAGTATATACAGCTTTTTCTAAAATGTTTGATAAGAAAGGTAATATACTAATGGGCCTGATATCTTTGTAGTGACTAGGATTGTTCACTTTGGGTAAAGGAGTAACTAGAGCTTTTTTCCACACTTCAGGGACTTTACCTATTAGAATTGACATATTAATTATATCGGTTAGTACTTTCAAAGTGTGTGGGAGAGTGAGTAAAATCATATCTTTACTGATTCCATCCACACCTGAAGCATTCGTCTTAATGGATATGATATATTTCAAAATATCAGTTTCGCTTACTGATTCTAAAGCTAAGGTAGAACTACAGAATCGGTGACTATCAAAAAAATCTGTCTCAGTGGATACAACAAATCCATTACCAGGAACATCTAAGAAATGGTAATTGATAATATTAGGGTCATTAAAGCAATCCGGGAGGCAATTATTTTTACTAGGGTCAACAAGATTTTTTTCCTTCATATTTTTCAAAAAAGTTATACTGTTATCAATAGAATTATGATATTAACGTAATGATTAAAGAAAAGCTTCCCAATATAGATTATATAGATTCCCAATCCTGTTCATTAATATCCCTATTAAATTGGTTCAAATCTATACCTTTAATTGGTCCATAGATAATAGTATGGGGTTTAGACTTAATTTTTTTCAATGAATAACGTAACGCTTCGTTATTCATTGCATGCCCTAAAGATCCCGTAATGTTGTTTGTGGTAATACTACGTACTGGACAATTAGTACATACAAGATCTATCATAGATTCGGAATCTACTGCAAAATGGGTTGGTTGGGTTACAACCTGTTGAAGGTTTGTACATTGTAGGAATTGACAAAACTTTTTCGTATTAATATTATTTTGCTCTAAAAAATGTATATTAAAGTCACCCATCAGAACCACATAGTCATATCTACAAAAAGTAGTTACGGAGGCAGTAAATGCGTCAAGACACGAGTCGACGTTCATCCATTGTGGTCTATAAGCCGTACCAATTATCAAGCGAAAACCATTAACACGAACAGTGAGCCACGTCTGTTCAATATCAGTATCTGGGTTGCTAACAAAACGCACTTTAATATTACGTTTTATGTAAAATGCAAGTCCTCCCCCGCGACCTCCGCACATATGTAACGGGCGAGGTTGGCTTCGCAATCGGTAGCCAACTGGGGCCAGCGCGCGCGATTCCTGTCCAGCCTGCAACCACGTTTCATTAATTGCCACAATGTCGGGCTCAAATCGCAATCAGAAAGTCATCATGTCCTGTATTCAATGACCCCGGATTTGCCTAATTTTAAAAGTTGACTAGATAAGATAATTTTTTAGTGTAATAAAGTATAGTAAAGTACAAGAAAATAAAGCGCATCCGTTGCAAAAAAAACATTACATATAATAGTCTGTAAGAGGTCTAGTGGTACTAGTGGTCCCGCCCAGCTTCGCTTGGGTGAAAAAAGTAAATGCCCTAAAACACGATCACAGCGCCACCTATCGGGTCCAATTGTGAATCTAAACCATTCTCGAATCTCCACGAACACACACAAAAAATTTCATCAAAATCGGTCCAGTCGTTTAGGAGGAGTTCAGTCACATACACACGCACACAAGAAATATATATATTAAGATATATATATGTATATATATATATATATATATAATATAATCTCAATATTATGTATCGATAAAGAACATAGCTTCCAACTACTGCAACCACACACGCAAGTGTTACGAACAAGTGCATATTCTTAGCCTTAGGGCCACTGATACAAATGATAAAATCGAAGTAACAATGCCACCTAAATGAGAAATTATATAAAATTAATTTACAATTAATGGTTGAATTATTAAAGTTACTGGTTATAGGTAGAACCAACGGCATCCAAACCAAAAACCCGGGCCAGGTCTGATTCAGTACGCAAGCGGTATCGAGTGGACTCCTTTCCATGGTGCTGACGTGCAAATATTCTACCATCCTTAGTCCATACATAACGCCAATTTAGATTAGATCCAAGCTCCCGCGCCCGGCGGAATAGTTGTCTATTAAGTCTGGTGAGCCGCTCGTTGAGTACAATCGGCCGCGGGCGTGCCGCCTGGGATTGTTCCGACAACTCAATCACACGCCCCACCCGAGTAGCGCTCACTATCTCTTGCTCACTCAGGCTAACACCAAGTTTTTGGGCTAATGTCATAACGATATGCGGTATAATTTCTCCTTTATGTTCTGGTATACACGAGATCTCGACATCATTGGATAATTATTCCTGGTCGCGGTCATTAAGGTCTGATTTCAGATCCTCAACAATCATTTTGCATGATATATCACATTGACCCTCCCGTTCCAATGCTGTTCCCTCAACGACTCGACACTCTAAAACATGCATGCGATCTTCGATTCCAGTTATACGGTTTTCGCAGGACTCCAACCTATCTGTAAGCTTCGTCAAAGTACCATTTAATTCCTCTATTTGAAGTCTAGTAGTTCTCATTTCATCTATTAACAGGCGTACCTCCATGACGATAGACTGTGAGTCGGAAATCTCAATTGCTGAGTTACCGCGTTGTATATGAGCGTCGTCGTCTAATGACTCTAATGTGTCATTCAGTTGTTGTTGAGCAACACTTGCAGCTGTACCACGTCGCAACGTTACTCCTTCGTCAGTCGCCCGAATCGGTGTGTTAGTGTTGCACGCAGTTCCATGTTTGCCTGAGAGACTTAGTCAAGCACTTCTTTGGCACATTAGCACAAATTAAGTCGTAATACTGTTCACAACTAATGCAACGGAGAAATAATTTATTGTCAATCGTATTCAAACAACCAGCACAGTTTGGATTCATGATAAAACTTTTTCCTTAAAAAAGATGCGAACTGGCGTCTTTAAAATGAGTAGCCTCTATGATAAACATACACAGCGCCACTGCGCCAATACGGTCGTCCGCTGATCGACGAAAGATAGTTACTAATAGAATATTTCGGCGCATCTTAATATATATATTTCTTCTGTGCGTGTGTATGTGACTGAACTCCTCCTAAACGACTGGACCGATTTTGATGAAATTTTTTGTGTGTGTTCGTGGAGATTCGAGAATGGTTTAGATTCACAATTGGACCCGATAGGTGGCGCTGTGATCGTGTTTTAGGGCATTTACTTTTTTCACCCAAGCGAAGCTGGGCGGGACCACTAGTATATATATATATATTATTGCATAGAGTGTTTGCGCTGCACTTTCGTCGACTTGGAGAAGGCATTTGATAGAGTCGTACTAAAGGAACTCTGGGACGTGTTGCCTGGATATGGAGTGAGCAGTTCCCTACTGCATGCCGTGAAATCACTCTATAGTGATAGCGAGGCGTGCGTTAGGGTTAACGGTGAGATGTCATCCTGGTTTGATGTGAAGTCGGGGGTCAAACAAGAGTGTATCATGTCTGCCTGGCTGTTCATTATATATCTAGATAACTGTCTGAGAGCACTAAGAACGAACAGATGTGGAGTGAAAATGGGAAACTTTGTGGTCAACTACTATACGCCGATGACGCGTTTTTACTGGCGTCATCAGAGGGCGAACTGCAGTCACTAGTTACCATAATGAAAGAAGAATGTGAAAAGAAGGGGCTGTGCCTAAACGCTGGCAAGACTAAGGTTCTGGTATTCGAAAGAGATAAACAAGTGACCGAGTATGCTATATCGGTAAATGGGCATATTCTAGAGCAAGTGAATGAATTTGTATATCTAGGAAGCATGTTCACACGAGATGGAAAGTATGAAAAATATATTGAAAGAAGGACAACTACCGGAAATAAGGTGAATGGAGCCATGTCGGCGTTGATGGGCAGTAAAAGTCTGAACAAGAATGCTCGAGTTGCTGTCCACAACGCGATATTGGTACCTACCTTATTGTATGGCAGCGAATCCTGGGTATGTCAGAGGAAGTATGAAAATAGCTTGAATGCAGTCGAGATGCGATCTCTTCGAAAAATGTGCGGAGTAACGATATTAGATCGAATCCGCAATGAAGAGATTCACAAATCAACTGGCGTGAATGAGGGCGTGATTGTAAAGATGAAGAAAGGCATGTTACGTTGGTTTGGACACATAAAAAGGATGAGTGAAGAAAGATTGACGAAACAGATATACAAAGCAAAAGTGTGTGCAAGAAGAGACAGAGGAAGGCCACGTTCCAACTACCTGGATCAAATTTAACGGACTCTCAAGGACGGGAACGTTAAGAGTACTCGAAACCGACGAGCATGTATGAAGAGACTGATGAATGTGGACGAAGCGAAAGAGGTATGTAAGTCTAGAGAGAACTGGCGCTCTATACTCCCTGCCTACCCCGTTAGGGACTTGGCGTGATGATATGTATGTATGCATAGAGGGTAGATGTTTTAACAAGCTTAAAACAAATGAATGCTATTGAATAGTATGAACATGTATATAAGGTAATCTAACACAAAAATAATTTTTCAATTCCAACCAGTAGTTCCTGAGATTAGCGCGCTCAAACAAACAAACTCTTCAGCTTTATAATATTAAGTATAGATTACTCGTAGCGCTATTGCCTTCAATTACCTTGCTAAGTGTGCATTTTGCTGGAGGAAACAGATGGCTTATTATCTACTGAATACTTCGTAGTCTATTAATATGTACGGTATAGATATGAGTACATAATCACTAGGAACCTATGGAGTGTCTTTAAAAATATAATTTGTATGCTGTGTATATAAATCCGTATTAGTCATATTTTGTGTTGTTCACGAGCGCGGTAAGGGCACTTGTATAATATGTCACCGTAAAATTGTAATATATTTTCTATTGTAAATACCGTTAGATTATAATCTATCTCGCGAGATTGTGAACTATCGAAAGATTGTGAAATGAAAATACTGGTTGTAATTTCACGCATTATTTGTCTTATGTATTATATATCCTCACGCATATACATACATACATACATTTCTATCATTAAATGGAATCATGATTGATGAGAGCTATGAGATTAATGCCAACTCAAATGTATTAGAACCACTAGTACTTAGTAGAGTTTAGGTTCGGCAACGCTCGAGCGAGCTGGAGCTGCAAGCGTCCATAGGCGACGGTAACCGCTTACTATCAGGCGGACCGCATGCTTGTTTGCCTCCTTTGTAGTATAAAATATGCATTTAAAACTGTCATTACTTTACAAATGTATGTGAACTAATATGATAGCCAAAATAATAAATATCATCATTTTATAATTTCTTGATATATTTGACATATGATTTCGGTCAACATTTCTAGTGGCGGGGAATTAAGACCCGTAGTTTAGTAGCTACAAACCTGTCATTATATATTAACAGATAGGTGATTTGTACCTAACAGACTCCGCATTTAAATCTTCGTTTATGACAATGTTAAAGCCAGATAAAAATAAACATTTAAAAAATATTGTTTTCGCAGGCATTCAGCCAAAAACATGATATATACTCGTGTCCTGCACATTTATACGCACACTCCAGTAACTTATTTTGTAGGCATTAGAACCTTTTTTCACAATTTGCAGGATTTAATTGATTAAATACTCTAATAAGAGATGTAGGGCATAACGGGTTCCCGTTCGAATTTGGAGCTGCCCTACTGGGGCAGGACCTCCACCTTATAGAAGTCCGTAGCCAAATAACACATTTTTTTGTGTTGTGTTCCTACGCGGTGAATAAGGTTTCCAGTAATGAGCTCCTTGGGGAGGGGGGAGGATTGTTACATTGTGTTGGAAGCAGTGGGATTAAACCCATTATGCTGCCAACACACTATAACTCTCCGAACAAGTGGCAACGCGCAAGTGATACTTCGGTATCGTGAGCGTAAATAGGCTACGGTAACCGTTTCCCATCAGGTGGGCCGCCGTATGCTTGTTTGCCACTCTTGTTGTTTAATAAAAAAATAAAAAAAATACTCATTCAATTCAAAATAAAGTAAATCGCTTTATGAACAAGTCATAGATGACTAGACTTTAAATGTACTTTACAATCGGAAATATTGAGATACCTTTGTGTGGGATATGAAGCAGAGAGAGAGAGAGAGTTTTTCCTCAATGTTGATTGAGGAAGAACTGTATGAGTATCACATATTAAATTATAAAGAAATAATTATTTATTATTTATAAAATAATTATTTAAATGGTGACAGATGGGCTGAATTATATTGCGAGAATATTATATAAAGAGAATCAGCATTGCTAACCAGTGTGGTAATGCTGCTAGCCTTCCTGGCACGTTGCCGTAGGATACAGATTTGGGTGAAATATTTTGTGTAAGTAGTTACTTATACAACTGTCTTTTGTAAATAAATAAACATGAGTATTGATTATATGTGCATATATATATATGTATGCATCTATGTATATACATCCTCACGCCTTCCCACAAAGGTCCCCGAAGGGGAGGCAGAGGAGTATAGTTAGTACCCACACACCCTCTTTCCGCCAGAGATATATTGTAGGTGCCTACGTGACAGATCAACGATCCGCGAGTCCACTGCCGTTACTCAAGCATGACGATACATACGCGTTTGAATTGCTTCCCAGACTATGCAGGTTTCCTACGGTGTTTTCCTACACCGTTAAAGCTCATGGTGTGACTAATTATTGTCTTTAAGTTCAGAAAACTCATTGCTACACTCGGGATTGCGATCTTGATTTCGTGGTTCGAGTTTGTGTCGCTGGCAACTGCAACACAAACCACGCAGCCACCACGGCTTCTCGGCGAAATTATACAAAAAATAATTTAAGAAATTAATTTGGAGCTTTTGGAGCTGGAGAAATTTTTTAAGTTGTTTAAAATAGCTTTTACCTAAGTCCAGGTAATTTATGAATAAATCCAGATATATTAAATCACATCTGATCCCAGTCTTAGACTTGCCCTTTTTCAATATAACACTATGTATATTTAGATAAATGTGATCGTAATAACACTTATCGTATCGTATGACGAAGCCTGTGGCGAATACGTTTTATGTTCAACCGACGAAACCTGCGACGTGGATAACATTTGTAGATTTTATTCTAAATATGTTCTTGTTGTAATAAATTTACTATTATTCAGAGATTGAATTGAACTCCTTGGACATCCAAGCTACCTGGCATAACACTTCTGCCTATCTTTTAAGGATTTTTTTGGGGAATTAGGTATGTAAAGATAGGTACGTGGAGTAGTGGGTAACTCAGAGGGTCCTCTAAGCAAGTAAAAAGGGTTGCAGAGTTCAAAGTCGCTTGATACGAAATTCCATTAATGAGTCTACAATTTTAGCACTGGAGGGCGGAGACTGTAAGCACTATAAAAGGAACAGCTATAAAAAATATTATGAACGAATATAAGAGAGGAGTCATCTGTAAGCGTCGGTGCGCGACGTCGCTTTGATGAAATATTGGAGTCATAAAACATACATGATTTACGTGCGTGCCCTATGATAGCAATCTGGGATCAAAGCCCTTTGGTATAATTACAATTGTTTGTACATTATTCTGCGGTGATTTATGACTAAGGAACTATGGAAACGGCTCTCATTTATAATGAGGAACAGTAGATAACATACAAAGTAACGATTCTCTCTAGACTTACATACCTCTTTTGTTTCAAATACACATTCATCAGTTTTTTCATACGTATACTTGCCGGTTTCGAGTACTCTTTACGTTCCCAATCTTGATCCCTTATCCGGGTTGTTGGAAATCTCTACCAGACACTTTCGTTTTGTTTTGTGAACCTTTCGTTATTTATGTGTTATCCGTCCAAACCAACGTAACATACCAAGTACAATTTATAAGTATTTATTCGCCTGAAAATGTAAATATCACATAACGGGCTTTAGAGCGAAACTCGAAAAACTATTTCAGAAATGTAGCCCGATAGCGAGAAAAAGGGATCGTAGATAGCGTACGCCAAATTCTACCTACTCGTTCAAATGTTAAAAGCCCGAAAACATTTTCACTTTTCCCTGAATAAAATGTTACGACAGTAAATAAACTAGGAGCAGGCGATCAAAGCCTTGTAATAGTCATTTAGTAGCTGGCTCGGTGCCAAAGCTCCAACTACCCCTTCGCTAATTCCACCTCGAGCCTTCATAGAGTAGATACAATATTTTGCTACGACTACATCCTAAGCGGAATTTCAGTAAGACATGAACCTTGAACCTGAAGGGACCTTTAAGAAGAATTAAATTAAAAGTATCTGTAACTCGAGAAATTATCACTGCTTGCAGTGCTTGCAATGCAATGCTTATTCTTTTGAGTGAAAATAAGCGCGATTGCAACCAACGCCACCTATCCAATTGTGAATTTAAACCATCCAGAAATCTAAGCAAACAGAAAAATTACATCAAATCCCTACTTCAAATTTACTGACCACTCTTATGGAATGGCCATGCAAAGAACATGGGCTGAACGTTTCTTTCACCCAGTCAAACTATGATATACTAAATGATCGGGTCTCCTCACTTGGGACGGCCGTCTGGTCTAGTGGTTAGAGCTCCTGACTGCGAAACTTGAGGTCGCGGGTTCGAATCCCGCTGAGGGCAGATATTTGTGTGATGAACACGAATATTTGTACCTTAGTCTTGGATGTCCTATGTATTTAAGTATATATCTATCTATATAAGTAAATATATCGTTGTGTAGTTACCATAACACAAGCTTTGCTTAATTTGGGACTAGGTCAATTTGTGTGGAATTGTCCCAGGTAATTATTATTACTTACGCCACTCAGGAGCGCCTATTTCAAGTTATTTAGCTGCGGTCTTACATGACATATACTGAATAAGGGATTTCGTTGTGTCCTGCTTCTTAAAGTTACTGCTTAGCCCGAGCTCGCGTGTATTAAGTTAAATCTAGCACCAACCACCCTCAAATTCTCTCATCGAGCCTCGTTACGCCCTCTTTGCCTCCCTAAGAGTCTATTGATCGAACAGAGCATAAAAAGGACTAGGTAGGTACTTACGAAAAATTTAATCAAGTCCCCAAAAATAATCCTCTCATCTATCAATTGGATACGTTAGCCTGGAGGCCTTTGTCCCGTATCTAATAACGAAGCTTTTACATCCCCTTTTGTACCTAGACCCTCCCTCAGTCATAATGGAACCATTTCTAAAATCCCTTAATTAGTGCTAGGCCCCCACGTCTGTCAATGTCCGTCTGGCGGGAATCCGATCACAAAGGTAGCATTAATTAACGACCCTATATTGAATCTCTTTGATGCAGCTACATGTACAAACGCGTGTATAGATGCTGGACGCAATTACGGCGCGTCACTGTTGTCGCATGCACGCCAGCAAATTCGAATACACTTATTGAGCTAGCACAAAGCGGCGGCCGGCAAACAGCCCCCTCCGGGAGCCAGCCCGGGAATCAGGTGGCAGCGAGGTGATGCAATTCACCTACACCTCCCTACCACTCAATTCCGAACCCTATTTACATTAAGGTTGTAATTAAAATGCCTTGTATAGCCACCGCCCGGGATAGTTTGTATGCAATTGCAAACGGGGATGCGGGGGCGCACGGTTGCCAATGGTTACATTCGCGAACCCGCTCCACACATTCAGTTCATAATTGTCTATAGAAGCTTACAACATTATTCATAAAGCACAGCTTCCATGAATTCCCGGGCCTGGAAAATCGATTGACCTAGCCGCTCTGAAATATTATTTCCCCTGGCAGGTACCTACATCGAAACAAAATTGATGTTTACAAAATGAACCGTAAGCAATAGAGAACACGGGTGACTTTTTATTACATTACAGTGCCGTAGACAGATGAGAGCATATAAAGTAAGCAGAACAAAGGAAGCCTTTGCTGATCTAAACGTTATCTCAGCTCTGCTTTTAACATTCCATTGTGAATCTTTTGGAACGGAAACTTTCAAGCATACTTAAGTTGATTTCATTTCTACTTCAGAGCGAGTTAATATTATGTTTGTATGTCTTTGCTTTTTCGGAAAAGCGTCCAGATTATTTTATTACGTTTATTTAGATGTGCCTCGCGATTTCTCCCGCGTAAAAATTGTTTTTATTTGTGTATTTTTCTTACAAACATAACATAAAAAATTTCGTTCAATCCCATTCAGCAGTGCTGGCGTGTATTGACTGGCTTGGCGTGAGTATTGAGTAGCAATAATTTTGGCACTTTCACATTTATATTAACAAACTTTGAATTTGCGACCGTGTATATATATCTATGTATTTGCACACAAGTTTCGTAAATGGGGGTAGCAGAGCTGGTAGAAAAGATACCAAACTTTTCGACAGCCATATATTCAGGTGTGAACGTGACAGACATCGATAACGTTTTTCCTGAACGTATGCATGCTCACGATGTTTTCCTTCACCGTAACCGTTAAGATAAAATAATACTTAAATTGAATAATTAATCAATACATATAGACCACACATAAAATCTGATTGAACATTTGATTGTGACTACGTTAACAAGTCGGTCAATATATTTTTTTCAATTGCTAGAGTTCTGTAAATTTTACGAGAACTGACGCTCTATTCTCACATACCCCGTGAGGGACTCAGCATGATGATATGCATGTTGTTTCACGCAAATTTATTTCACGCGTTTGTTCATATGAGGCATTAATCCTAGCATGGATCAAATAATATTTTTTTATTTATTTATTTATTTATTTCATCCTAGCTATGTCCCGCGCTTTTATTCGCGTTAAAATTGATTTCATTAGTATGTATAATTTTATCTAGATTTATTTTGAGAACAAAACATATCATATGTGTTAATCTATCTAAAAAATAATATCTATGTGCCAAATTTCATTAAATTCCATTCTAGCGTGATTGAGTAACGAACATCCATACATACTCACAAACTTTCGCATTTGTAATACGAGTATTGTTTAATTTTCGTAGGAATGTAGCGACGTTATTGTTCTCCTGCTCGAGCTCAGAGCGACTTACGTGTATCATTGAAATATGCAAGTTATTCCAACTAGGTATCTGAGAATGTCATCATTAGCTACCAGCCGCCCTTACGTGAATAATAGCCTAAATACCTGGCACACACACACACACACACACACACACACACACACACAAACACACACACACACACACACACACAATGTATGTTCTATTATGAATACAGGGTGCCACGGAAAATAGGACATTTGCTCAACTATGTGAAAGGGCATAATAAATAATAGCAAATAAAAATATGATATGAGGATATATATATATATATATATATAAGTTGATATATTTTTTTCTTATTTCCGCTTAAAAACAGCTGTTATGATGAACTTTACGCGTAGAATTTAACTACGCTTATATTTTTTTTATTTATAATCGTTTCCGAAAATATTGCTAAATCAATTCTTCGGAGTGAATAATTCCTAAGCTGGGGGACCGGGGACAGGGGACAATTCCACACAAATTGACCTAGTTCCAAATTAAACGAAGCTTGTATTATGGGTACTAGACAAACGATATATTTTACTTACTTATATACATAAATACAATATAATATACAATACATATGGACATCCAAGACTAAGGTACAAATACTCGTATTCATCACACAAATATCTGCCCTCAGTGGGATTCAAACCCGCGACCACAAAATTCGCAGTCAGGAGCTCTAACCACTAGACCAGACGGGCGTCAAAATCTTCGTCGTCAAAACGAAGATCTTCAAACTAATCTAAACTTCAATAATGCTGTAATTTTGTTACTTTTGGAGCTAATTGTTTTATTTCATCGTTATTCACAATATCCTACAACTTCTAGAAAACATTCAAACACAACATCACAAACTTTTTGATATATAGAAAAAAATACGAATAGAATCTTAAGTATATACGATTAATGTATCTAATAATATAAATACATTTTATATATTTATAGAATATATTATAGAAGAGCGTCGAACTTGGACAGAAAAGGTATTATTAAAAAAAATGTTTACAGTCAGAAACAAAATCAAATCGGGCCTTTATATTGTATTAAAAAAGCACTCTAGTTCATGATTTCCATTCATATAACACGGGTACATTACGTCGCTATCTCATCATTGATGCTGACGTTTACCAAGCCGTGCCAAATGTCATGTTTTTCAATTACGTTCACGTCATGAGGCCTACAATCAAAGGGTGCAACCAGATATTTCCATCGGCGCCCCTTATCTTACATTTTCGCAATGAGCACAATTGTTCCTTTGTTCTTGCCGCCCCGCTAACGTAACGTAACGTGACGTTCACCTCAATAAATTTCTGAGAAACAAAAGTAAAACGCGCCGGAAAATATTCAATAAAATTTATAGCAACTCCTTTCTCACAAGGTTGGCGGCTTAGCTGAACCGACACGGCTCCAAGGCCCATTTGCTCCCGGTAAGAGGCACACGTTTGAGAAGCGGCGAGCCAGCATCTTAGGTAGCAGATTTAGCCTAATATTATTGTGGCAACCATGCATGCGGTCCGTCATTAAGCATTACTCAGATAAAACTGAGTTTCTAAATTTAATAATGCGTCTGCCCCAACTCTTTGTCCCGCGGGAAGTAGTGTCGCGTACTTCAACATAACTAAATGAAGTTAGGAGTTTTTTGTGAATAAAATAGGATGTATTTTTTATGTAGCTTCTTGTATATTTCATGTTAAAATGTAAAAGTAACAATTTTGTCTGTTCCAAATTTCATCCAGTTCCGTTCGGCCGTAGGTACTGGTGTGATCGACAAATATCATCACAAACTTCCACTTTATATATCGCATATAAGTATTCGAAATACCCTTAAAGATTTTTTTATCTTTTAAGAGTATCTAACGATTTAATAGCGGGTGTCGGATGAACATTACATTCAATCAATTACCTAACGGATCCCATATTATTACGGTTATGAATTACAAAAGCACATATCTCAGCTAGAAGGGTAGTCCATCGCTCTATCCCGTGTTATCTAGGCGAGCACATCCGCGTAGGCCATAAATCCACGCCAGATCCGCCATTGTGGCCCATCATGACGACCTATTCGTTGTTATCAAACTCTCTTATATTAAAACAGAGACAATTTATATTGAAATTATACTAACTTTCATTTCAATATCATATTTCATATATTATTTCAATAGTAGCCACGGTGGCCGAGTAGTTCGAGTAGCTACCTGCGACACAAAGATCGCAAGTTCCGACTGTACCAATGATTTTTTCTGAACTTAAGTAAAGTGATTAGTCACACCACGAGCTTGACGTGCTTGAGTAACGTCGACGGACCCGCCATCTGTCTCGTTGACACCTAAAATATATCTCTGTGTGTGGGTACTCCCTACACACCTCTGCCTACCCCTTCGAGAACCCTTGTGGGAATGCGTGAGGATATATATTTACATCAAAATCATATAAAATGTACTGTATTTCAATATCTACATAAAAAAATATGAAAAGACTGACATGAATCAAAACATGACTGTAAGTCTAGAGAAAACCGCCGCTCTCAATCTGCCTATATCCCTGAGAAAGTGTAAATATATGTATCTATCTAAGACGCATTTAATAAATTACGTTTTTTTACACCATCCCGTTTTTAAAGAATTCCGTGTGTTGCCATTACATATACATACATTATCCTTTTTTAACAGAATAAAAAAAAATGTATTTTAACTTTTTGTGACTTCACCGATTCTTCAGGCTCCATGAATGACTTCGGTAGAGGCGGAAGAAACTTGTCTTGTAAGCCTTTTTACAAATGTATATGGGATGCTTTCATATTTAAATTTTGTACAAAATCCAGACATACTCCCAGCATAACCTAGATATCACCGAGTTATGGAAATAATATTCATAATTTATTTTTTATTTGCATAGAATCAAGCCTTTACATACTTCAAACTTACATATAATCACGCCGAGTGTGTCATAGAGTAGGCAGATAGAGTATAGCGCCAGTTCTCATTAGACTTGCAGAGTGGTCTAGAGAAAACGAGAAAAGAGTCTGTATTTAATTTTAACCTAAAATTAATCTTACAATGACTGTTGGACCGAATTGATGCATTTTAAATACCTACCTATGTTTTTTGGATTTAGCAAGAATATATTATAACATATATAAAAAGTAAACGTTTTTATATATTTTTTAACTGATCAAAGTGTAAGCTAACAGTAGGTACTATAATCATTTATCTTATCTCATTCATTCACTGCGATAGTATAGAAATATATGTGTATACATTATGCCTCCCTAATCCTACTCTACGTTCAACTTGTTGGCTGTAGACAAGAGATATAAAGGAATAGAGGTCAAATCCGCCTCGGCCGTAATCCCGCGGAAGCTGCGTCCGTCGGAGCGACCCCGGAGCGTCCCCCGCCGATAAATCACCAATGAGATTCATCGCTTCTTATTGCGTCAACTCGAACGATACATTTGCCTCATCGATATTTATATTATATCTGCGCAAAAAGCAATTAATGTTTTTGAACTGTCTGATTAAATATTGCGACATATTGCATTCGGGTTTTGCCAAGGTGTTGATAAAGGAACGGAAAATATATGAGAAATTATTAATTAATATGTTTTTGAACTCCGATTACAAGGTCGTGCAGTCGTTGCGCCGAGTACAGACCATAAATTAGAGTATTATATCGGTACAGACATTTGCATGATAAATATCAGTAGGTACCTAAGTCTTCTAAGAATGTTCCATGTAATTGTAACTATGTGTGTCCTTATTGGCTTCCTATATATAGAGCGCCATCCATTAAGACACGCCCCTCTATTCTTCCCTATAGTTTACAGTGTACGTGTACTACCTTCCACTAATGTTTGAGTATTATCGGTACACACTGATTACCTTTGAGTGCACACACACACTAGAATTAATAGACTCTAGCCATACTCCCATCATCCCGCGACCCCTTCGACTAGAAATTGGTGGGGCGAGTCTTCGTGGATGGCACTATCTATACAAGCATTTAGCAATGTCAATTCGAGCGTAATTCTCACCATGTGCCGAGTGGCTTATTCTATTATTTTTATTACATATCAACCCGCCTACGAGTAGGCAGAGAGAGCAGGGCGCCAGTTCTCTCTAGAGTTACATACATACCTCTTTCGTTTCGTCCACATCAGCCTGTTCATATTTTATTCCTTTTATTTCTCTACAAATACATACAGTCATCCTTTGGTTTGTAGCTGCGACATTGTGGTCTCTAAATTCATGTTTTCAGTCTTGAATCCGTAATTGTTAATAAGCCACAGACAGCGTAAGCCACACATCCTTTCCCTAAACAAAATTGAAGCACGGCGAAGTATCAAAAAGTCAATAAAAAAGCCAGGGAGCATGCAAAGCGCAGCACAAACAAAGCAACGTATATAACGCTACTGGGAGTGGCATTAAAGGAAATAATTAAAAACCTTGTTAGTCTTAGCTCAGAGCAATAAGAGCGGCTGGCAAAGGAACGTCGAGCGGACAAAATAAAGCACTACCTCTGTGCCACCCCGTGGAGACTAGAACCTGTATAAATGCAGCACACTCCCAGACAGCTCTTTATTGCCTGCCGGGCAAGACAAAAGAACTTAAGCTTCGCTTCGGGAATATTAATAAGGACTTGTCTCACGTCGATATCTATCTTGAGTACAATTAAAGTGTCTGTTAGGAATATCAAAAAAAAATTCTAGATGCATGGAAGTGTTACACTATACTGATAACAAAATAATTTTTTGTCCTAATTCCTGTCTGTTTCATCTGGATAATCGCCGAAACGGTTGGACATTTTTTACAAGACTTTCACCGGCAAAGAGTTAATGTTATAAGGAATAACTTACTATTATTAGGTAGGTATATAGACCTACGAATTTAACGCGGATGACCACGTGGCACAGCTAGTCTTTTAATACTTTTTTTATTATTATTATTATTATATTTTATTTTTTCAAGGACCACTAATTTTTGACGACCATAAATCTGCCATATTCGCACTCTCAAATAATGATAGGACGCTATGGTAAGAGCCTGTTCACACAAAACTAAGTACGGGTATCTAAGAATTACGAACTTTTCACTTCAATGCAATTTACTTATTCATCACTAAGTAACTCAAAACCGCAAAGAAAATGTTAAAGCTCGCACTGGGCAAACAGGGCTTAGGGTCTGAGAAAGTTTGCGTGGCCCCCTGGACAAAGTATGACCCGCGCCCGGTTTGGGGTCCACCCTACATTACTGATACGCTTCCTCGGCTACTTATAATGCAGGATCGTGCACAAACTTTGGCACGTTGGGTAATCGTTTGGTACCTACCTCACCACGCTTCCAACTTGGTCCTCCATATTTTGTTACCAAAGTTTACCCCCAGCAACATTGCTAAACTTCTTTGCAGATATCAAGAGTAATTCTCATGTGTCAATAATATTTCAATAAGTTACATTCCTGTATGTAAACGAGGTGCGAACTCCAGATGAGATGATAATAATGCCGCGAACCCCTCGATTCGAAATGGCGTCACGCGGTCTAGCAAGATGGCGTCGCTCTTTGAGCGCGAAGCCGTTTATTCGTTTCAGTTACCATTATTATTAAGAAACGCGTTTACGACTTATTTCAAATATTTAAAGTAGTCGAATATCCATTAACGTAACAAATTATTAAGTATGATTATTATTCCAGGAGAATAAAAAACCAACACTTACCCTGGTACCTAGTGAGATAAGCGTCTTATGGACCTATTTTATCCGTTTTTTTATAGCCGGGTCTGGGAGCGAAGGTAAGACCAAAGTAACATAAAACCATTAATAAGCCTCTTACCCTATCCGTCTAAGTCAACATCGGTGTTCTGTGAGATGCGACGGGGAGCCGGCGGGGGTTGCTCGGGGCGCGTTGCCATGGCGACGAACGGGGGCGCGGACCCGAATTTTATCGATTCGGATACAGACAGCAGCCCGGCGAGCTCTCGCCTACACTAACACGATTCAACGCTCGTGTTTGCAGATCACAGAGATTTATAAGGGTTTTGGCATTTGAGAACACGTACAGTGTTTAAATAGCAATCTTCAGAGCGGGAATCTACTCACATCCACCGCAAATTCAGTACGTGTTCGCAGGCACAAAGCGAGAAACTACAATAGGTACTTACCAAGAACTTTATCTGCTATAGAAAGTTCGCGTCTATTTCAATTCGAACTTTTAATGTGAAAAGTAGACGCTTCTAGGCTATTAAGGCTACAATAACTTGTAGCCGTGTGAGAAATTACTGGAGGCATTGCTGTGTCAGATACTATGGTCTGGATACTATGGATATAGGTTTATGGTCCCTTCGCGGTGATAATATAAGCTTCTAAGGCAATCAAACGGTCACATATTTTGAAATCACACACCCATTTATCACCTCATTTCCGTGACACATCAGAGCCATGGAATTTATCACCAGGCACGCTCAAAAGTACATCATCATCAAAATCATTGCATAAAATCCGGGGAGCCTGAAACCTTTTCTTTTAAAGTTCATCATACAATTTAAGAACCTAAGTAGAAATCGCATAAGATTCGTAAGATTGACAATTCAACACACAGGTTGTTAGGAAAAGCGTGAGTAAACGGTAATGGTGAGTAGATAGGGCAATTCGCTATGTATTCTGACCCAACTAACCCTTTTGGCCTTAATTATTATTATTTTTGTCGAAAGTTGAACTTTTAGTCACCATAAGTTGTTTTTTATGGGTGACCCGGTTTACATGTTCTTGTATTTTTAACGGGAGTGTATGCCTGTTCTACTAACTCAACATTGAGCTCAGAACAAGTTCAACTTTCGGCAAAAAAATGCCCTAAATAAAAATTACTCAAAAAAACAATAAGGCAAAAGAAGGTTTGTTGGGCCAGAGTAGCAAATTCACCTAGCTACTCACCCTTACTGTTGGGCACACGCTCTTCCTAACATCCTGTATAGTATTAGGTTCGTACAACAGAGATTTCTGTAGCCCCGAAAATAACACTTTTTTATCTTCCCGTTTTCCTCAATGTCTTCGGCGGCGGTAACACTCTTAGTTCATCGCAAATATATTTAGGTGACCTACCATATTTAACCTGCAAAAGGTTATATATATTCTAATATATAAGCGCCATTTCTTCGTTAGCGTTGCAAAACTTAAAACGAAGCTCGTGACGCAAAAAGAATGACACGGAAAATATATCTTGCAAACGACAAAAATAGCCACGCAATCCGTTTCACCCCAGAAAGCAATTTGCCAAAAATGGGAGCAGTAGTTACTGCATAACGAAAACACAACTCTCCAAGCTATTTTTGAGGAGGGATAAAAAGAAAAGTAGGGTAACGTGGGACGTAGGTACCCTTAGCACCAGCACGGCCCCCATCAATCGTTACCAGTTGCGCATATTTTTGCCCGCAAACAATCCGCTAAGAACGATGGGGCTGCGGAGTTACCCCTTAAATCACAACGGACTATCACATAATAGGGATAGCTAGCGTTATGCATTTACAATATAAAAAATCAAATTCGTTTTATTGGAAATTAAGTACGAACGAGGATCTCCTTAATTATGATTTTAGTATGAATCACCAGTTTTTGCATGGACCCTAAGGGTAGATCTAGGATATTATCCCGTTATTATAGTTGCCTGCAACACAAAGATTGCAAATTCAAATCCCGAACGTACCAATGACATTTCTGATCTTAGCAATTCTAAGATGTATTTATAGTCGCTCTTGTGTACCGATGATGGACTCACCTAAAGTATACATATCTCCCGGAAAAAAGTGTGTGGGTAAGACAGAGTACCTACACGAAACAGGAACCATTGATACACTTGTATAGCGAATAGTCTAGAATATATGCTATACAAAACATCCTTGCTATTACTAAATCAAAGTCAATATAATCGACTAAACCTACAACTTTGCCCGGCCCCGTAAAAATATTGGTATGTATGTCTTGCTCCAAGGGTTTCCAAGGGGTAGGCAGAGATGTGTAAATAGTACCGACACACCCATTTTTCACCAGATATTATATGTATACTAGTGGTCCCGCCCAGCTTCGCTTGGGTGAAAAAAGTAAATGCCCTAAAACACGATCACAGCGCCACCTATCGGGTCCAATTGTGAATCTAAACCATTCTCGAATCTCCACGAACA
This sequence comes from Drepana falcataria, assembly GCA_945859725.1. Lineage (NCBI taxonomy): Eukaryota > Metazoa > Arthropoda > Insecta > Lepidoptera > Drepanidae > Drepana > Drepana falcataria. Next base: position 3,292,281 of record OX243923.1, on the reverse strand, counting down.
CACACAAAAAATTTCATCAAAATCGGTCCAGTCGTTTAGGAGGAGTTCAGTCACATACACACGCACACAAGAAATATATATATTAAGATGTATAAAAGGAAGAGAAAAATACAAAGGAAACCAAAAGCTTTTGTAGGTACGTGTACAGAATACTTAATACAGGTCAGAGCTCCACACTTAAGTGAGACAGTGAGCTCCGTAGCAATCGGAAACTGGGCTGTAGTAACTACTTCCGAATGTAATCCGACATGTTGGCAACAGTACTGCTGAAAATACTGACGTGGGATGGCCGGAAACGGCTTTTAACAATTTACTCGCACGTAAATAGACGCCATTTTTGCTTCGTATTGCAATGATAAGAGTAACAAAGTGAAGATATATGTCTTATAAATAGTTCGTCTAATCTATATAAAACTAATATCTGTCATCAGGCTATTTTGTTTGGAACAAATCGACTTCTTAAGTCATGACGAAATTGTAAAACGAATAATTAGGACCATATAAGTACTTTCTTATTCCAAAGAAGATCTTCAAATGCAATTAAGAAACTTCTCAAACGTACAAACAACAATCAAAAGCCAACGAGGGCGAAAGTTTACGAGCGAAAAAATTTTTCCTTTCCAGTCAACTTCCGTAGGCTGAATCACAAAAAGTATCGCAGGGTCCGATTAACACAGTATCCTTGAAGATGTCGCTCACAAAAAGGAGCGTAAGGGGACAAAAGGCCCTGAAGCATTTCTCATTGAGGCGAAGGGCGGGCGGACGGGGAGTTCCCCCCAGCGACACCCCGCTACGTGGCAGGTCTCCAGCCACGGTGTCCATAATTTATGCTTTCGAGCAGACCGCGAAAAATAAATGAACGTTGGTATTCTACAGGAAATGGAAAAGTAGCCCGGTCCGAGAAAAACCCGAATTCAATAGACCTATTTGCCTTTGGGCGCCTTTGGGCGATGGCAAAAAGGGTTTATTGATCAGTGATTATTACTTTACTAGCTGTCCCGCCCAGCTTCGCTCGGGTGAAAAAGTTAAATTGCCCGTAACACGATCGCAGCGCCACCTATTGGGTCCAATTGTAAATCTAAACCATTCTCGAATCTAGCTTAAGACACACAGAAACACACAGAAAGCTTCGCCCGGGTAAAAAGGTAAAATTCTTGAAACTCGATCGCAGCGCCACCTATCGGGTCCAATTTAATATAGCCTATGTTACTCGGGGATAATGTAGCTTTCCAAAGGTGAAAGAATTTTTGAAATCGGTCCAGTAGTTTCGGATCCTATTCATTACAAACAAACAAACAAACAAACAAACAAATCTTTCCTCTTTATAATATTAGTATAGATAGATTAAACTTTTCACTCAAGGAGGTCCTCATTGTTTGTAGCTGAAATGTATGTAGCGAGAATTGTTTCTGCATTACTCGACTCTTTTACAATTGACACAACGATTAGTCTCAAATAGTATCGAGTGCACCCTACCTTCTCGTTGCCAGCTTTATAGTATAAAAAAAAAGAATATAAAATATATCAGGCGTGTTTCGATTATTCTACTTATACCATAATAGTCACCCTATATGGGAGTGAAGAGATCGACAGATCACATCACCCTATACCACCCACACACGTACAACAACGACCGGATATTAACAATATTATTACTTATTAGACCAACTTACATAATATTCGCAAACCATTTATTTATATTCAAAATAAGCAAAATATTGTTATTAATGTATACAGATATAGAGTTTACTAGGAAAGCCTATTTTAGGTAAAGAAAGATATATTTTAGGTGCTAACGTGACAGATGGCGAGTCCGTCGCTGTTACTCAAGCACGACTATACATACATCTTTCAATTTCTTCTCAAGCGTGAGCAGGTTTCCTCTCGATGTTTTCCTTTACCGTTAAGCTCTTGGTGTGACTAATGCCTCACGCCTTCCCACAAGGGTCTCCGAACGGGTAGGCCGAGGAATATATTATCATACATGTATAATAATATAATATGAAGGCGAGTTGCGAACTTGATGTCAACTAACCGACTAATGTTCTCAAATCTTTTTGATATTAATTATTTGACAATAGGTAAGTCACATTAATTTATAAATATTCCAAACGACAACCAAAAGCTTGTGTACCTACGATATATATTTCGCAATTTTTTTATTAAAACTATAATTGAAGCCGTGGTGGCCGAGGGGTTCGAGTAGTTGCCTGCGACACAAAGATCGCAAGTTTGAATCCCGACTGTGCCAATGAGTTTTTCTAAACAAAAGTACAGTGATTAGTCACACCACGAGCTTTACGGTGAAGGAAAACATTGAGAGGAAACCTGCATACGTGTGAGAAGCAAATCAAAGGCGTGTGTATAGTCATGCTTGAGTTGGACTCGCCATCTGTCACGGTGGCACTTAAAATATATCACAGGCGGAAAGTGGGCGCGTGGATACTACCTATACTCCTCTGCCTATCCCTTCGGGGACCCTTGTGGGAAGGCGTGAGGATATATATGATTATTTAAATTGTATTACCACTAGCTGCGTTCTATTCTTCAGATTTAATTCCAACTACTTTTTCATCTGGGTTACTTGCCTTCGGAGTTCTATTCCGGATTTCCGGAGCATATCCTCACTGTCCATAGAAACCCCTCAGGGTATATCCTAAAGTGGGCTAACAACCCTTTAGACGTCTTCAATCTAGTAAATCCCATTCGACCCTCAGAAAATATCCTACATACATACATGTCGGATTTACTACGCTACGAGTGTACTCGTCGAACTTAGTTTACGAACTCCCATTAGTACTTGGGAGGATTGGAAATTTTAAAGACCATTGTTGGAAATTGAACTGTAACAGTGCACAAATACAGTCTAATTTCTGCTGTCGAAAAGCTTTGTACCTACCGCTGTATCCTAGAACTCCAATCAATGAAGAGAGTGGCCAAGCCTAAAAGCTTTAAAAATTAATTAAGCAGGGGTCCGGTGCCGGTGCTTTTAAGTTCTTGTTTTCGTTTAGGGGCTATAGGGGGTGGGATGTGGATGGACAGCTAATGTGGAGTAATCTATATATATATAGGAGATCCCATTTTTGAACTGACTCATCACGAAATCTCAGGAACTGTAAGGCCGATTGACTTGAAATTTGGTAGGAGTATTCCTTACGCGGTGTAGAGGTCAGCTAAGAACGGATTTTGTGAAACTCCACCCGGAAGGTGGAGTGCAGGGAGATCCCATTTGTGAACTTACTCATTAGGATATCTCAGGAACTATAAGGCCGATTGACTTGAAATTTGGTAGGAGTATTCCTTATGCGGTATAGAGGTCAGCTAAGAACAGATTTTGTGAAACTCCACCCGCAAGGTGGAGTGTGGGGAGATCCCATTTGTGAACTCACTCATTAGGATATCTCAGGAACTATAAGGCCGATTGACTTGAAATTTGATAGAAGTATTCCTTACGCGGTGTAGAGTTCAGCTAAGAACGGATTTTGTGAAACTCCACCCGCAAGGTGGAGTGCGAGGAGACCTCATTTGTGAACTCACTCATTAGGATATCTCAGAAACTATAAGGCCAATTGCCTTGAAATTTGGTAGGAGTATTCCTTACGCGGTATAGAGGTCAGCTAAGAACGGATTTTGTGAAACTCCACCCGCAAGGTGGAGTGCGGGGAGATCCCATTTGTGAGCTCACTCAATAGGATATCTCAGGAACTTTAAGACCTATTGCCTTGAAATTTGGTAGAAGTATTCCTTATGCGGTATAGAGGTCAGCTAAGAACGGATTTTGTGAAACTCCACCCGCAAGGTGGAGTGTGGGGAGATCCCATTTGTGAACACGCTCATTAGGATATCTCAGGAACTATAAGGCAGATTGACTTGAAATTTGATAGAAGTATTCCTTACGCGGTGTAGAGTTCAGCTAAGAACGGATTTTGTTAAACTCCACCCGCAAGGAGGAGTGCGGGGAGATCCCATTTGTGAGCTCACTCATAAGGATATCTCTATTCCAAATTCGCCTATTTTTCTCTTATTTAATAAATAACGAAATATTCAAAGATTTGTAATGTGATCATAGACTCATATTTTTGTGCGCTTAAATCGCAAACGCTGGGTAAACCTTACGAGATAGATCAAATCAAATAATCGATATAAAAGTCCGCGATGGTATTAAATTATCTCTAAAGGATAAACCACCATAACCATTTTTATCTTTTACATTTTTATTAATATCAATATTGCACCCGTGCGAAGCCGGGGCGGGCAGCTAGTTGAAAATATATATTTGCCAGGTAGTAAAATAGAACAACACACACGTAATAGTAGATTCAATTTGTACTAGTTTTCCCTAACGCCTTCGCCCGGGTGTACAATACGGTACGTAGCAACTCATTATAAATTAATTCAAATACATACTATATAATATTCCACGTGCCTACAGAAAAAAAATCTGTGCTCGTATAGTTAACCGTAAGTAATATAACGCTCGTCGAGTATTTTCCACTGTTGTTCCTCGGAACAAATCTTTGAAATATTATATCTAGCCGCGACCTACGGTTTCACCCGCATACAAGTTTATATCATTCTCCATTATACCTACAGATATATTATATTGGCAGATAAAGATTACACGACTATGATGAATTAGCAGCACGTATCTTTTTATGGTTGGTATCAAACGAAAAACTCTTATTAAAACAGGGTGACGAACTTGATTTCAGCAATACTGCCAACGTCATATAGATGTACAATGCTATAGTGTATCTATAAACCTACAGTTTTACAGCGTCCAAGGGGTGGATAAATAGAAGGGTCAATGCATTTTGGACATGATGAGAATACGATAGATATTTTTTAAATTCTCGTTGGGGTCGGTTAATAAAGCGCTCGGATTTTTTATCGAAACACAAGTTCACACACCTTAAAATACTTTATTAGAAAAATATTGACACAATTGATCGATTATAATCTGAAGGCACGTCATTACATCTAAAAGATATATAAGAGCCAGACTTAAATCTATAAGAACAAATAAGGCGGTTATGACGTCCGCAAGTACAAATGGAATATTTACAAAATATATGTATCAATGATTTTAATTATACAGTCGAACAGACACGGCAAAAGTAACAAAACGTAAGTGACAAATTATAGACCATTCGATATACATTCTTAAGTATCAAATTGTATGTGAGAACTTCACAAAATTACAAATGTGTTATTTATGCGATGTTATCAAAATTTCGTTATAAATTTACCATCATCGCGGCGAACTTAAAGAGGGTTAGGAAATGATTAAGGAGTAGGGCACCTGTTCTATCAATACCTACCTTCATAAGCGCTGTTTTGGAATCAAAAGATAAACAGGTATTTTCATGCCTAGTAGATTTACGACCAAAATTGCAAATTTTAAATTATATCAAAACTACGGACTATTTTGTACTCGATGCTATTTCTAAAGCTAAAAGTAATAGAAACTAAACAACGCGCATATTAAAAGAATTTTTCGTAAATTCATATGTAGGATGGTTTCAGTGAACCTTTTACTTAGCTTTTTACATAATATTTTTTTACAAAAATTTGGCAATATACCGCTTGATAGTATGCCGTTACCACAACGTAAGGGAGGACTTGCAATACCAAAGATATCATTCTCTAACTACCAACATCAGAAATCTAGTGTTACGTCAGTAGTTGGATTCGTCAGGGCCGATCCGGGCCTCGGAGTTTAGAAATCAATTTCGATTTGATCGGATGTGCCCTGTGCTTTTACTCGCGTAAAATTGTATTACAGTGGTGGATTTTCTTTGGAATAAAACATATATCCCACTTCATCCAAAAAGATCAAACGTCGTGATTAAGTTACAAACATCCTCAAAAACTTAAGAATTTATATTATTAGAAGGATATATATAGCTAACAGAAGACAATTCGTGTAATCCAGAAATCCTGTTCCAGCACGTGATTTGGAAAGGTCAGATTGCAAAAACATTTGGACAAACTCCAAAAATTTTAATCAGTGACGTAACTCAGGTACAACAATCTTCAAATATCGACCTAGACTACTAAACTCCTGGTCTATGACCGCTTCAAACCACAGTTTGTTATCAGCATCTCTACAATCTATGGCTCCGAGTTGCATGTAAGTATATGGAGCGAAGGCCAAGTGATTCCTTATACTCAGCTTGGAGTCTACGTCGGGTATGTATTTACTTATTTTGTCAACTATTTGCGGGTGCAGTCGATTGAAGACCAACCCTGAGTGCCTATCGCTCAGAGCTTGTTCGCTGTAGAGACAGTTGCTCATGTCCGTTGTGTATCCCTTAAGTATCTGGATCTGTTCCATGAAACCTTCTTCCGATTGCCTTGATTTCAACGCTACGAACATTTTCTTGTACCTGAAACATGTTTTGTTTACATGGTTTATGTCAGTCGAAAAGACAAAAGCATTTTACGTATATGTTATATTAATGTATGTTTACTTCGCTTTCCAGTTCCTGCAGAAGTTTGAGAGGAAAATTCAAAGTCGTGCTCGAAATACGACATGTGCTGCCATCTTTTGATACTACATACATACATATTACAAGAATAATATCCCGTAAATATTTTGGATACAAGACTTCAGGCAAAGGGTTTGAGTAAGCAAATATTATATAAATACTTACTGTATCATGATTGAGGCCATCTTGTCGAGAAGACTAGCGGAGATAGAGTAGAGTGGAGCAGCTAGTAGCAGTGCGGGCGGCGCGTCCAGCGCCACGGCGCACTCCCCGCTCCGCTCCCCGCCCCGCTGCACGCCCCGCTCCCCGCTGCACGCTACCACTCTGTACGTCGCGCGCGCCTCAACGCTGCGTACACTGCTATACACCACCCGCATGTCCTCTGTAATATAAAGACAATAATGTAATGGCAACTAATATTAAAATATGTCTACCTTGTCATTAGTACACAGAATGATTTACCAAATACCACACCATACATGGTTTGGTGTCTGATAAACCGATCCTTGTTCGTAAGTATGTGTTTAATATTACTGAAAGGCTTTCATATAAATATTCGATCGGCAATAAAATGTATGCTCCTAAACTAAACTATGTTTTTTTTTATTCCAGACTATGCCAAAGGCACTTTCCGGAATAAGACGGCAGCAAGCAGCCGTGATAAGGTATAGCACAATTAAATCTCCCGTATATATATGGACATCAATATGTCTGCTACGCTTATAGACTGCGGTAACGCTTACCACCAGTCGGGATGTTTGCTTATCATACTGATTTAGGAATCGGCTTTACAGAACAATTTTTCACCGTAGGAATACATGATAAATATGACATCGTTAACAAATTATTGTAAAGGTGGTGTATTATTAGAACTAAGACTTCGAAAATAACCATAATTACTGTCTGTCATTTACGCATCCATTGTATGGTAGGTAGCAAAGCTGTAAGCAAATGCGTATAAAGAGATCTTACCAGGGTTCACTTGCAGCCCCTTGGTGCACATGGTATCAATGCTGGCCGCTATTTGAGGCAACACGAGCGCATAGTCCGCCGGCAACGCATTGATGTTCATGAAGTGCTGTTGGCCCGTCTTACTTGAATACACCTGCAATGTGGAATACCTCGTTTGCACTGTTTTGTTTGCCACTTGCGAACTATAAAAATAATAATATATCCTCACGCCTACCCACAAGGGTCCCCGAACGTTGGTTGGTTTGGTTTTTTAAAGGTTGCGAACTACGTAGATAGAAAACTCAGGATGTATAGGAACTCATAAGATGCTCATTAAAAACAAAAAACATATCAGAACACGGGTATATTGTCATATTTTACGCCTTTTCCCAAGGGACAGGACGGCAGACCGTCTTTAGCCCGAAGTATTTTTATTTTTTATTTTATAAGGCTTACCAACTAGTATACATACAAACTCGTTACGTAACATTTGACTAACAATTGATTCAGTATGTAACTAAATTATAGGTTAGCACAACATTTTTAAATAAGTTTCACAAATTTTGGGTATTACCTACACACCTCTGCCTACCCCTTCGGGGACCCTTGTGGGAAGGCGTGAGGATATATTAATTTCACAAATTTTGGTGCCAATGAGACCGATGGCGAGTCCGAGTCCATCGTCATTTCTCAAACGCTATATACATACGCCTTTCAATTTCATCAAGATGTATGCAAGTTACTGCATGTTCCTAAAAATCATACAACAATAAGTCCTTACCGCATTGTTGTACATGTTGGTCAAGCTGCGTAGTATGGCACACTGCTCCAGCGGCTGAGCCCGATGGTACACTCTGGTCAGGGTGTCCACTATATAGGTCACGTGGGCCGGACTAGACACGTTCACCCACTCTATGAGATCGAGGATCTGAAAAAATACATACATATGATCACACCGAGTGCAAGCAATTTGACAGATTTGTTATCCCGAATGTGGGAAGAGCTATCACAGAAGTGATATCTGACACAATGAAGATTACGACCCTGTACTATACACATCATTAGAGCCGTTTTGGAGATCACGGATCCACAAAAAACAAGCATTAAAAGGTCAATAACTTACGAAATATATATTTTAACACACTAACAGATTATATTCAGTGCATAAACATCTATTTTTATTGCAAATAAATCTACAGATGAGCGATACATTGTAATAAATAATATAAAATTACAAAGAGCCGTGGTGGCCGAGTGGTTCGAGCAGTTGCCTGCGACGCAAAGGTCGCAAGTTCGAATCCCGACTGTACCTGAAAACTGAACCTGAACCTGAATAGACCTGCATATGTCTGAGAAGAAATTCAAAGGCGTATGTATAGTCGTGTTGGAGTAACGGCGATGGACTCACCATCTGTCACGTTGGCACCTAATATACCTCTGGCGGAAAGTGGGTGTGTTGGTATTACCTATACACCTCTGCCTACCCCTTCGGAGACGCTTGTGGGAAGGCGTGAAGATATATTATATTACAAACAACCCCTAACTGTTTACTACATGAAGAAGTTCAGCATTACAATATAAATGCGCAATTACCTCGGCAAAGTAATCAATTTCATTCCAAAACGGCAGGTACTGTGCTAGGAAGCGAGTGATGACCGGGATACCTTGCAACAATGTGTGCTGTAGGACTGACAGCCGGCGGAGCAGATATTGTTTCTCCGTGTAGCTGTGTGGGGATATCTCTAAGAAACCTGGAAAAAATAATGTAATAAGAATGGTGTTTTATTATAGGGACAAATAAAACCTCTTTAGGATTTACTTTGCAGCAGGCACTTAATATTGGTTACTAGGTCCTAAAAATAATATATGTCACTTTAAAATCCAAAGCATATCACATGATTATCAGGAATTACCAGGTATTTTTTTATCTTTTCCAGAAGCGACTGATTTGTCTCATAAATCTATTGAAAGAAATACCTTAATAAACCGTTGTATAACATGATACATACCGCATCTAACTGATAAGTCCTCCAGCTTCGTTAATACAAGAATTGCCAAGAAACATTGGAAAGCATTGACGTGACGTATTTAAATACAGCATACAATCGGCCAGTTTGATTTTGTATTCATAAGAGTTTTTGAAGAACACTTGGGTTTTTAAGATGAATTTAACTATAAATTTACTGTCATAACCCATTCATCCATCAACATAGAGAATTTAAAGAATTTATTTCCTCTTCCTCTCTAAAGAACTATTCCTTGGCAGTCGAGTAAAAAATATTCCAAAATGTATGAGGCTAAAGGACTAGTATCCAAAAAGTAAAAAAACGGCAGTTGGTAAGTTAACTCACAGTCAGTGAGCAGATGCTGCAGGTCATGCGAGAAGAAGGCCTGGTCGGAAGGGTCGGCGGCGGCCAGCAGCAGTAAGCCCGGCGCCGCCGCCAGCTGCGCGCGCAGCCTCGCGGGCCGCGGCCGGCGCGTGCGCACGCCGAACGACACTAGCGACGCCGCGCTAAGGACACACTCACGTATGAACACAATCATATGAACATCATTAAATATCCTCAAGCCTTCCCACAAAGGTTCCCAAAGTGGTAAGCAAAGGTATACAGGCAGTACCCACACACCCACTTTCCGTCAGAGATAAATTTTAAGTGCTAATGTGACAGATGGCGTGTCCATATAATCATTATCCTATAGAACAATAATACCTATGAACATTATTGGCACAATGGACTATATCATACATTAGCCGTATAGCCGTACCCCGCGTTAAGTCCATCCAGTTAACTTGCGCACAGTGGCAACTTTCGTTTTTTATTTAGTATACTAGCTGTCCCGCCCAGCTTCGCCCGGGGGAAAAGTTAAACTTCCTGTAACTCGATCGCAGCGCCACCTATCGGGTCCAATTGTGATACAAGCTAGGATAGCTTATATCACAATTGGACCCGATCTTTTAAGTTGGATCAAACTGCACACGGTGTGCAAATTTGATTAAGTAGTTTAGGAGTCTATAGCGGACAAACAACGTGACACGTGATTTATAGATGATGTTCAACAAGTGTTCCCTGTAACCCTTACGTTGAATAAAAGTGTTTTGATTTGACCTATGTCTATGAAACTGTTACTATTAATGTATGTTTACCAACACAGAGTAAAAAAAAGAAATGTATAACAATTTTTATATCCTCACGCCTTCCCACAAGGGTCCCCGAAGGGGTAGGCAGAGGTGTATAGGTAATACCCATACACACGCTTTCCGCCGGAGGTATATTAGGTGCCAACGTGACAGATGGCGAGTCCATCGCCGTTACTCCAGCACGACTATATATACGCCTTTGAATTTCTTCTCAGACGTATGCAGGTTTCCTCTCGATGTTTTCCTTCACCGTAAAGCTCGTGGTGTGACTAATCACTGTACTTAAGTTCAGAAAAACTCATTGGTACAGTCGGGATTCGAACTTGCGACCTTTGCGTCGCAGGCAACTGCTCGAACCATTCGGCCACCACGGCTTTTTTAATCATTAATTTTTAATCATGAGCAATCTGTCACACAATGGGACCAACCTCCATTTTTCTCTATCCAGTGCCGCGTCCTTGATCTCTTTGGACGACCCGGCTATTTTCTTTTTCACTTGCTTTGTATGCTACATATTACATTAGTAAAACTCACTCTGTGAAGTCCAGATAGTTTTTTTCAGGCTCCTTGTCAGCATTCTGTTTATATCCGACATTCAAGAACTGCATACTAGGTACCAATGGCTCTGCTTTTTTATTTCTTTTAAGTTCCTGAAAAAGCCCGGAGCAAGGGTTCAATATCACATATGTATCTTCTAAATGCCTTCCAACTAAGGAGAAGGCTATAAGGTAAGGCTCCTTCGTTGAAGATATATTTAGGCGCTCTCATACAAATATTTTTAATGGCTTCTAATATATTATATACAAATTATGCAAGTTTCATATTCATGTTTTCCTTCACTGACACTCGCTGGTACGGTCGGGATCTTTGCCTTATAAACTACTTGGAAACCATAATTAAACTTACGGTATTCATGGGATTAAACCACAACAAATGGCTGCTTTCTTTGGATTGAGCATGTCGGCGACTCTGAAATCATAGAGAGGGATCAAACTGATTAGACTATCCCATCCCATCCAACAGCAGGCAAAATCAGTAAAGTAAATTGGTTATTAATGTTAAAACATGTAATAACACACAGGTCACAAATGTACATGTGAGAAGGTTGGGCGAAGCTACTAAGGTCCTCGAAGGGGTAGGTAGAGGTGTTAAGGTGGTAACCACTCACCCATTTTTCACCAGAGATATATTTTTGTTGCCCATGTGACAGATGGCGAGTTCATTACATATTTTTTTTATTATGTACATTTTTTTTTCTAATATTCTGTGCTTATTAATTCATCTTTTTATTGCCATAATAAAGGATAATATTTTTACCATTATGTGTTTAAATCACAGTAACATTAAATAGTTCTTGAAAGCTAATTTACAGCTGCATTTTAAAATTTGTATAAATCATAGTGGAATGGAACACCTCCTCCCTCCCCTTTCTTAAAGTTGGTCTAAAACAGACTCCTATGACTGACCTGGCTCCTCTTGAACCTGGCTAAGAGATTCACATTGATTTTCTTGAATGCTGTGTATATAGATATTGCAGGCACATCTTCGGGCACACACTCTGGCTTGTATGATTTGAATAATCCAAGTAGGATTTGCAACTGACGGTACATATTCTGGAATATAAAGTAGAACACAAATCTATGAAATTGAGTGTAATAAAGCCAGATGAAAAACATTGGAATATCGAGAAATACTGCCAAACTTGATGGAAGGTTTTCTTAAATATACATAATCTTATATCTATACTTTGCAGGCAAGTTACCACTAAACCATCAAAGATCATCTCAATAAAAGATTAGTTTAAAATTATTATTACCTTTTTAGCTTCTCTCTTCTTAGCATAGTCAAGGAGCTCGAGAACTCTTCGTCTGGTCACATCAATGGGCTTTGTCAAAGTGTACACTAATTTCATTACATGTGGGGTCTGCAAAAATATCTTAATTATTAATAATTGTTATCAGTAAAAGATAAAGTATTTCATTAAATAGGAAAAGAATCATGATGATAATTTAAAGTATTTATATCTACTATTATTATTATATTTATATCTACTATTATTATTCAATAATATATCTTCATGCTTTCCCACAAGGGTTCCCGAAGGGGTAGTCAGAAGTGTGAAGGTGCCCCCACTTTCTGCTGGAGATATATTTTTATTTTAATGAGAATTTTATTTTAATGGAGAAATTTTTATTGTAGGAAAATTATGTTGCAATGAAAGTGAAGCTTGGCAGCATAATTTGAATGGCCTACTTGTGGCGACTGTGCAAACCTAACCACTGCCTTCAGCAGGGATCAAAGCATTGCTAGTAATACAAGTGGCCACAGAAAACAGTCTGTATAGTACTCACCAATACTTCATATGCTAATAGTGTGTAGAACAATTCATATCCAGAGTCCAAGGTATCCATATTGATACAATTACATTCCATCGCAGCTGAAATATAATAGCAGTGGAAATTAAGAAATTAAGGAAAGGATTAACAAATTTTTATGATAGTAAAGATCATATACAGTATGTAGGTATGTTATGTATGTATGTATGTATGTCTAATACTTCAACACTACTTTTTAATACAATGTGAGCTTGCAACACCAAGGACATCACTCACCCTGCCAACCCATCAAGAATCTCTTCACACCCCTCTTAAAGAACTCCATGGGTGATAACTATACCACTATTCTAACTCATAAAGAACTCTACATGATGATATTAGAAATATCCACATCCAGCAGGAATCCCAATATTCTTCTCCTGACATGATTATTCTTAGAAATTATGGCAATGGTAACATATACTCAAAATTATTGTATTATTATTATTTATTTAAAGTATAATGTATATTTTGGTTAATAGTTATCTTAAGAACATGAAGCCCTTCATACGCAATCTTTACAATATGATATTTTTTTTAATTTACCTGTAAGCCAATCAAGTAGAAAGTTAGTTCGTGAAGATTGAGATTGGTTTTCAAAATTAGCGAGGATCCATCGAAACGCATACTCTACTGTCCGCTCTTCTACAGCATCCAACGGCACAAGACAAGCTCCCAAACCAACCCATTTTGTAATCGCTGAAATTACAACCAATAAAATTTGCCAAGTATTCAATTTTTAAGTATATGAGTTATTTTATTTTAAATCATTAATTAATGTATCTTACGTATTGATAAATTTAACCAGACTTTAAACAAAGACTGGAAGTCATCGTAACTCAATCCGACCGTATCTACCGCGTAACCTAATTCATCGATCTTGTTTTGAAAAAGATCTTTGTCGAATCCTTTCTTCAATGACCTTATATAGTCGATAATCTCTTCAACGTCTGCCATCACCAAACTTTGAGTATGCAACACAAACTAGAAAGTAGATACTTGAAATAATGGGTTGGAAATAATATAATTTGTAAGGTTTGTTTTCAAAATAAAAAACGTTAGGTAAACTTGACGTTTCATTCAATTCAGATTTGACACTGACAATTCTGACATTCACATAAAAAAAAAGACGCGCGCTGTGGGCCTAAGTGACGCGCCGCTGCTAGAGATTGGAGGAAGGGAATTCAATCGCCAAGTTTGAAATAACGGACTTTCAATATCATAATTACCACCATCAAAATAGTTTAGAGGTTACTAAAGTTTATCTAAATGATATATTTTATTTTCTATGTGATATTACAAAAAGCAGGCTATGTCTGCTATTGCGCTTTCCATCCTAATTCTCGTGTATTTTTCGAAAAAATTAAGGTGCTTCCATCATATCTACTAAACACCTAGTAAGGTCCACGAAACTGGTCTGGTGACAGTATTAAAAAATAATAATAAATAATATATCCTCACGCCTTCCCACAAGGGTCCCCGAAGGGGTAGGCAGAGGTGTATAGGTAATACCGTAATATAATACAGTAATATTACTAAATTATTATTGGCACCTAAAATATATCTCTGGCGGAAGGTGGTGTGTACTACCTATACACCTCTGCCTACCCTTTCGTGGGAAAGCCTGAGCATATTAATATTAGATCTCATTAACACCGACTGGCTTGGCATTCTTAGTGAATTTAAAAGAAGTTCTGTTTGCCCTAGCATTCTTCTTTCAATAACGCATCGGACGCAATTGGGGCTAAATACAATTGAACATACCGCCGACCTCATAACAACAAAAATTCGACAGAAACCATCAATTTTTTTTTACTTGTTCTTATGAATATATAACGTAATTTGAATGTTTAATCATCTTGCATGTACGATTTTAAGATCATATTTGTTTTTTAGACTGCATATTACAGACGAAGTGCACGTTCAGCTATTTTTTTATTTTATAAAATCAATTGACCAGTATAAAAACATTATATTAAGAACAACAATGTAGAAATAAATTTGTATACGACATTTTTTATTGCTATCTATGCACTGATAGTGGGATTTCTTAAAAAAGTAAAGTCTTCATCAAAATCCTTGTCAAAGAAACAATTCGAAGGTGGAGCATTGTGTGAGGTGAGACAACGATGTTGACGCAGGAGAAGATATAGTAACAAATTGTACTCAGATGTTGCGTTCTGCACCATTTTAAGTGTCGCTTCTAGTTCTTCTTGCTGCACATCCCACGCACGTAGACGCTCAACGCTAGCGCCCAAGTATTGATTTAACTATAAAATAATTAAAAAACATTAAAGCTAATGCTACCTTAATTATACTTAGAATTAATTCGATTTATTTTTAATTATCCATGTGACCTTAACGCCTCTATTATTCGGGGTATTTTAAATGGGTCTATCGTCAAAATAATTAAGCAGATAACTTTTTTTTCAACATAATATAAGGGTGAGAATATTATAAAAACACCATAAAACCATTTCCAAATAAATAACAACGATTATGGTAATAAGCGGGCACATGAACTCCCAATTTTTTCACATTACCTTTCTTTATGTTGGGCTAGACAATGACATGATATAATTTAAATGTAATTGTTTGAAAGTAAGCACTTAATTGCCATACTTGACTATCATACATACATTCTACTGTTGTACATAATAATTAAGTCTCTAATTGGTACAAATAAAATAGCTTGCATTTGTCGTACTTGTATAGAAAAAAAATACCTTTACTATTCTTCTTTCCAAAAGCTTCCTTTGCACCCATTCACAGAGATATACGATTAATATAGTAATCAATAAAAATATCGTTAGGAACAGATCTAACGGTGAAAATAGGACGAATGCAATGTCGAACCATGTTGTTTTTGAAAGAGGTGTTGCTGGCTGTTGAATTGATACTATATTGTCTTCGACACTTGAATACAAATCTGGTACATAATATTGTGCTGGAACTAGTAGTAACGCGACTGCAGCGGTCATGACCAACCTACTTAAGCACCCACTTATCGCCATTTTAAGTCAATAGTCGTGTACTCCAGTTACGACTGCCAGTTTTAAGATAATATTAACAATTTATCAAAATAATATTTCGTCTCGTCATAATAATAAACTAAATTCGACTTTTAATTTTCTTCTGATTCTGACAATGTGTCAAAACGGCTGTGCCAGTTTCTTTCGGTGATATTTTTGGCAATTGATGAAAGAATGGATGCAGACCGGAGGATACTACCAGTCAGTTGCTGCTGGTATCTATTGACTTGACTAAACCCTCGCATATGACCTTGAGCCAATAAATGACGCTTGTTTTGTTTAAAAGGCTAAATAAGCATATTTTTTATTGTTTACAACATTATACGATGCTTCTTGTCTATGATTGATTGGAGATGGAATTCATGAACTGAATTTACCAGAAAACATGGTACATTATAAAGGTCTTGGTACAGGGTATAGTTAATAACCGCGCAATATAAGCTCTGCACAATAGATAGAGTATTATGTATCATAGAAATCCCCTCGTATGGCTTGTGTACAATTGATATAATTTTTGTATTCGGCTTTAACAAAATTTTTATAGACCAATAAATTTACAACATTAAAAAAAATACCGTTCTTCGCTACGGGTCAAACGTTTTTTATCTTTTTCTTTTTATGCATGTTTATAACTTTATACTCTGATTAATTCTCAAAATTAATAAGATGAAAACATATGTACTTAATATGTTTCATGTACTATAAAAATCTGTTGAAATTTACTAAAATAATATATTTAAGAAAAAACAGTTTTAAGGATATTTTGGAATCAGGATGGTATCCCTTAAATACATAGACAAGACGGCGTATATTTTATGCCTTCAAATGCCTTGCTTCTATTTTGAAGTGTCAAAATGAACGAATTGTCGTTTGAAGTAAACAGTATGGATATTTGCCAATTGAGTATTTTTTAAAATGTGGTTAAAATAGTTTAATCTAAGAGCTAACTTTTGTGTTCAGTCAAACACTTAAAATGTGGCCCATGCTCTTGAATATGACGCGCGACGAATGTCGTCTAACGCTTCGAAGACTTGGTATATATTTAGTCTTAGAAATAGCTTTCATTTTCCCTCCTATGATTTTCTTAACTTATACTCAACACGTCGGGAAGTAATATATCAGTGAGCGTGTAAGTGATTGTACCAGTTTTATGATTTATTCATTTGTTTGTAGAATTGGAAGCCTACTCGAATATGATCAGTGTGTTAAGAGCACAAGGTTCACTGGAAGACAACAGAAAAAAGCTTCTGGAGGAACTGCGCGCCGTTTTACATATAGGCAACGATCGACACAGCGCTGAGGCGCGTCGCGTGTCCAACGATGAATTATTGGCTACCATTGCTGAGCAGTAAGTTCTTATTTGTTATGTATAATGTAGAACTGTTGATTTATTTTTAAACTCTATTGCACAAAGTCAAAGATGGCTGAGAATAACTAAGAGTCACAAGCATTTTTACATACAACAGCTAAAGATCATATTTAATTTTATTGCATGGTTCACCATTCATAAAATTGAATTAAAATTAAATATTTTTTTGCTTCTTCCTATAATATATTTTGTTACAAAGTGGGTCTAAGTTGTGTAGACATTGGAATGCTGTGTACTCTATAGTTGCTGCCTCACATTACTAAACATTGCTTAGGTGATTTTTAAGTTGATTATGTAAAATTTTTGTATTTTTATGTTATAAAACTTGACAGATAACCTATAATAATTAGACATGTCAGAATACTTTTCTTTATGAAAAAGTTGTAATTAAGAAGTTTTGATTTTTATTTTTTGGTAACACAATTATTTGTTGCTTTACTTATTAAATTCTATTTTTAATTTGTAAGTAGGCTTAATAAAATAATATGAATTTATATAAATATATAAAAAATTATGTATCTATTAAAAAGAAGTAAGCTGTATCAAATAACTACCTTCTTTTTATATTTATCATTTTTACAAAACAGGAAACAAAGGAATGATATATGGAATTGTATAATTAATGAGCAGTTAAATATGAGGAATATGTAATGAAATATGAGCATAATTAATGGTAGCACTATGTTTAATTAGATATGAATGAACTTAAAAACAATTTGGTTACAGTAGCATTTTAATGTTAGAACACTAGTAAGTATATGTTGGTTATTATTAATATATACTCACACTACTTTAGTAGTTTACTTTACACAAACTACTTTATAAATTCTTGGCTGTTATTATATGTTCCTCGAAGGGGTAGGCAGAGGTGTGTAGGTAGTACTCACATATCCATATTTTGCAGGAGATATATTGTTAGACGCAATGTGCCAGATGGCATGTCTATCGCTGTTTATCAAACAGAAAATGTAACTTGTCATTTATATATTTATTTACTTTAACAAAAATGGTGACCATTTTGTCTAATTTGACATGGGTGGTTGAGGCTGTTTACTCTCCATTCCATTATCCATTTATAATTTCCACAAAGTTAATAAATTCTCAATTGAACCAGGTTATCAGGTCCAAATACAGGACTGGAATGGATCAAGGAGGGTCGAAGACGGGTGCCTCTACTGCCACGGGGGGTCGCCCAAACAATGTACACAGAGATTGCTGACAAGGCGGCTGAGGCAGCTGCAGCAGAAAATAAAGAGATCCAAAAAAGATTACAAGCAGAGAAACTGGTGGCTCCAAAATCAAACGAGGAAGAAATTCCAGATACCGAAGGTCAGACAGCAGAGACAGCATTAACTTCCAATGATACAATGGATGAGACTTTATATCCGCCAATCGCAATGGAAGATCATTCAGCTAAAGTAAGTACCAATTTCTTTATTTTAACTTTACTTATTGTACATGCCAGAACTGCGAAACGGAAAGCTGGATTAAGACAGGATCCTTTATTCCAGAAAAAAATACTAATGATGTCAAATTTTGTCCAGCCCCCAGTTGCATTTGCACTAAATAGTAAGGTACAATGATATGATGATATACCTATAACATGAATGGGCTTAATGCATAAATATTTTTTCGAATTGGTTTAGAAGTTTATGTGATTAGTGCATCTATCTACTATCCTTCTTTAGCCTTATAATATTTGTATGAAGCTGAATATATGCATTATTGAAATTTAATTTTTAGGTTTGGGAAGCGGAACTGATGAACCGCAAAAGAAAAGTGCCAGAAGGTGGTGCAATACCAGACAATGGTACAACACCTGTGAAAAACATGAGGAACATCCCAGTCAACACCAACCAGAAACACCTGAACCTCTCACAGATATACTCCAAGTTCTCACAACCAGCCACCAGTGAGTTTTCATTATATTCTATACATTCATATATTGTCTATGATTATAATTTTATATGCATAAGGACAGGCGACAATCAGATCTAGCGATCAGAGTGCTTGGTTGCCAAGCTTTACGTCACAGATTCAATTCTGACATTTGTGTGATGAGCACTAATATTTGTACCATAGTCTTGGATATTCTTGGTTTCAGTGTCTCTGTATGGTTACTGAAGTGCAGGCTTTAATAAGTTTAAGGTTAATTTGTGAAGAATCTTAAATATAATATATCCTTCCATAAGTAGCCCGAAGAGGTAGGCAGAGGTCTACCCCTACTAGAACCACTCGGCCACCGTGGCTCATATCTTAAATGTATGTAAATAAATTGTTATATCCCCACAGGCAAATCATCAGGCCAGTCCAAGCACTCGTACAATCAAGTGAGCAAAGTGTCCACTAGTAAATCAAGTCATCCACCTCGCGCGGCGCCACCCAAGCACCGCACACACAAAACTAAGATCGCAAAATCTCAGAGAAAATCTAAGGAAATGCCAATGTCGCCTGGGAAGCAATACAATCCCGTGCCTATGCAGGTTGAGTATTCAGGCCCGCCAAACTCTTTCCAAGCAAGTTATGCCCAAGCAATATTAGGAAATAAAACCAAACCGGACTACATGGACGAGCTAAAATCCAAAATAATATCGTCCCCCGGTATGGTGACCGACTCCCCCACGATGCAACTGCTCACACAGCCCGCCACAGTGCCCCATGAGCTCGGCGTGTCAGAGAATGCGCATCCCGATGACCCAACAACACTCCAGGCGCAAGGCACGCCCGTCAAACAAACAATCTCAGGCAAACCCTGCCATCTCATCATCAAAAACCGCGAAATTACACCGGCTGATAAAAAAGTACAAATATTACAAAAACCCACGGAGGGTATTAAGTTTATTTCAAACCGACAAGTAGTCGTCGCGCCTAGTTCAGCTCAAAAAGCGTTGCACACCCCCAACAAACTCGTCACTACCAAAGTAATAGGCTCGATACCGAAATCTCGCCCTCACACAGCACCAGTGGTGTCGGAAAAAATGATAGTTGTCTCCAAGCCAGCGAGCGATGCCAAAAACCTGTCCAACTCTAAGATAACAGTCACGTCTTCAGCCAGTAACATCGCGCACAATAGAGAAGGCACGCCTATCAGTTCGAATAGTATATCAAACAGAAGTACAGAAATACTCACACCAAAAGGTATACCCGCAACAGATTTGAAAGTCTCAGCCAAAGCTGTTGTGTTAAATCCAAAATCCGGCCAAAAAATGGTTGTCCTCCCAGCGAAAGCTAGGACGAAATCGGGCAGTGAGGCGCAAATACCGCTCCTGCATTTTAAAGGTCTCTCGACTGCTATGAAGTTGGTGCCTGTCAGCTCTCAGTCCATCTCACACGTCAACAAACCGGCGGCCTTGACTGTAGTGTCCAAGCCGGCTGCGGTCAGCACTATTTCGAATAAAATCGTAAACGTAGAGCCCATCAAAACCGCGAACCTTGCAGACATAGTGCCAGTAAAAGGGCTGCCACCAACGACGCCGAAGATTACCAACCCCATCGTACGGCCATCCAGCGCTAAGGGCAGCGTTATAGTAGTACAGAAGGGCACGACGATAGGTAAGGCTCTAACTTTCTCAAAAAATAGTAACGACATGTCGAAAATTATTATGGGCAAAAATGTGAACCAACTCTTGCAAGCTTCGAAGCCCGACCAAGAGGGAGCAGCTAAGTGTGCGGGGAACGTAATAGTTCTAGAGTTGAATAACGAACAAACCGGTCGTACGACTACAATGTCAGAGATATTAGATAGTCGCGGGAGCGCGCGCCCGACAGAGGACAATACTAAAAAAGTGGCGCACATCACAAAAGATACGCCGGTCCTATTCGAAAATCAAATCGCCGAGGAGACCTGTACTGTCAGTAGTTTAGACTCGACTACCGAGAGCATAGGCGGTATCGTCCCCATTGAGGAGTCCGTTCTGCCCATCATAGACAAAGCGGACAAATGTAGCTACAATAAAGACTGTGAGGGAGGCAAGGATTCCTCGAGCGTCACCGATTGGGAGATGGAGTTGGACACCGTATCGAGGAAAGAGAAAGACGACGATAAGCTGAACTCCTTGCACCTGGACTTGGGCATGTCCAGTGACAGCGACAGTGAGTACATGTCCACTCACAAAGCGAAGAGCAAACACTCCTCGCAGGAGAGCATACAGCGCGCGACACCTAGCGGTAAGGTTTGCAACTAAATCTTTTATATTCAAGTTTCGCATACATATCGTTACAGTTGTACTTATTTGAATTAAGGTAACAAATAAATACGCAATCAATAAGGTGCCAAATATTTTTAGGGGAGAACAGCGAACTGTACAGCGGCACTGGCGTGATGTCGCACGCGACGCGCACGTTGCTCAGCCAGTTGCAAGACGACTGTTCCTCGAGCAACGACTCTTCGTTCGCGCTCAAAGCTAAAATCGCGGGCAAACTGAAAGAGACCGAGGTCAAGGCGGACGGGAGTGAGTGTGATGCGCTCACGAAAGCTAAGGAGAAGTTATCTGAGAAAGTGGCGGAGGCGAGGTCGCAGCAAAAGCGAATAGACATATACAGTACAGCGATCACTACGTCCGACATAAATTTGGATTCGTTTTCGTACTTGGAGGAAGGCATGATGGCGGGCGACGACGTGTGCGAACGCCGCACCGACACGCTACACGACCAGCTCAGCCGCCTGCTCGCCGAGGACTCCGCCAACTCCACTGACTCGCAACCAGTAAGTGAAACTATGCCTTTAAACAAATGATGAGCAATAATCTACTTTGGAGAGATATCCTTTTAATAATAATATTTGTAATGAAATTTGCATAAGTCTGGACATCTAAGGTGAAGTGCAAAGTGTGACCTGTTAGTTTTATTGTTGTATACACTTTTTTAGAGTTTGTACTATGTATATATTTACGTATATATTCTAAACATTTGTAAAACATCATTTCCCCTGAAATAAAGAGGCTAAATATTGGAAGGTCGTTCATTTTGAGACAACAATAAAATCTCTTGATTTACAAAAATACAGTGCAGTATTACGTCGAAATATAATAATATAATATTAATGAAACTTCAAGTGTATGAAGTTTGGAATAAAGCAAACCGATTTACTTATTGCAGTGAATATAATGAAACGACCAGCAACAAATAAAATACTATTGAATAATTTCTTATTGACATATTAAACACAATATATCTAATTTGGAAAAAAATTCAAGGGATTATGGTTAAGTGTTTCAATTTTAAGTTGCATATGATTGCCTAACGTTTAATTGGGATGGTAATAACACCATCATTAAATAACACGCGATAGACCAGAGTATATATAAATGAGCATTTTACTGTTTATTTGTGAAAGTATATTTGACAGAAAGCAATAAATATTTTTAAAATATACGCTTCGGTCTTTCGACACATGTAGAAGCCTAGTTATTGTAACAGTTATTTTGAATTCAGCGCACAAATACTAAGTTGAAATTGTAAATAAGAAGCCTATGTATGGCCATTTCTCTTGCTAAAGAAAATCTGCCATTTGTTACATAACATGCCAAAACATTGAAGTAAGAAATATATCTTCAACACTCTTATCCTATTCATTATTTGAGTTCTGGGAAATATTTCTCATTCGGATGTTATATATTTGATGATTTGGTGTATATACATTAAAGCCCATGTTAATTTGCTGACCTAATAAATTATGTTACATATAGAAATAAAATGCATAATTGTGCACCACATGTATCCTATACATTTATATGTCGTATGTAAATAGTTAATCACCCAGAATATAGCATAATTGTTTTCAAAAGTATGTTTTAGTACTTTATAATAAAATACATAATAGAAGTAACACTATAACAGTAAACGTCATATTTGCATGTTACTATAAAACCCATCAATATTTATTGTCATTCTACCCTGTATATTGAATTTATTTCACTAATGTTAGACAGCCGAAACTAACTAACTTGCCCGTAAATAAAATTAGGTTACAAAAAATTTTACTATCTCTGCTATCTTGTGCTGTTTTTTTAAAATTCGAAGTGTCAATGTGTTCCAAGCTCTCATTGGTAAAGAGCGGGCCAATCGTAGCTAACTCAATGACGTTTCGATTGTTATAGTATATTCCCATCACACTCTCGACCTCTGTTCTCATTGTTAAATTGTCCTATCCTCAACCCATATTACTTTAATACCATTTTGCCACGCTCGCGTCGTTTTATCACTGAATTTTAAGCCCAGTGTTACTTGATATATGATTTATACAAGTATTAAAAAAAGTTGAATCGACGCTAAGCTTACGACGATGGATTCCAAGCAATTAGTCACTTAGCTGCTGTAGAGAAACTGCGCCCTCGATGTCGCATGCACCCTTTCGTTATATAGTACATGTATATAAAAATACAGGATATCAGAAAATAGAACAGTTGTCTGTTATAGAAGTTGTTTTGTGAATATATCCTAATGACGATGCAATAAAACAGATGGCTCCAAAGACGAGAAAGTGACAACATTAATGGCATTAATATTCACTCCTAAACTATGTTGTATAGGTTTTTTCAGAAACCATAAATAACATTAAAAAAAAACTTAATTAGATTCTACATTTATAACTTTATCGTTACACAAGATATATGTGCGATAATAAGGTAAAAAAATCGTGCTCTTTCAAACAACTGGCCCATTTTCTGGAGCAACCTGTATAACGGATATTTAAAATTGAGAGAGACTTGTATGCAAGCAAGCTGTTTACGAAGACCTATCGGTCAACAGTCCCAACTATAAAATGTACTCGAAAATTATATACTTCCAATGAGACTGATGTTAAATTCAAGCTATTTTTATGTAATATTCAATGAGTGTTCGTGTTTATATAAAGAACCGAAATGGTTTGTTTCAAAATTGTATTCACAAAAAGTTGAAAAGGTAAAGGCGGCTTTCTGTGTATCTTTCTTATATTTAACAGCGGAACGAGTAGAATTCTTTATATACATAATTATAAACAACAATTCGTTTGGGCTCAGCTAAATCGTTACCTATTTTTATAATTACTATTGGTGTGTTGGCTAGGCTTTTGAACCAAGATAGTGTTGTGTTTGTTGTCTGCCTTGAAATATGTGGTTGTACATGTAATGGGGTATTGTTACATGGGCTTTGCCTTAAATATCCTGTTTGTAATACTAGAAAGGGTAGTAGGCACATTGCCTGTAGGGGCTATCCATAAATTACATCACACGTTAATGGAGAGGGGCCTAGGAGTATAAAGCTTTGTGACGTCATATATCCAAATGTACGGTACGCAAAAACAATTAAATACAAAATATTCAATCTAATTATGTACTCGTGGTTGCCGCCTATGATGACCGATAACGCCATCGCATGCACTGCTTTCGTTGTTATCATTGCAATATGTGACGTCACACCGGACAAGGTCGGAGCGGTAAAAGAGAAATCATGAAAATCTTGTGACATTATTTATGTATGGCCCCTTTGGGTATGAATGGAAATTGTTTTCATAAATTTCAGGAACCCTTACAGTTCGAATTTTTGTTGGACGAAAAATAAAGGCGACAGTGTCGTCAAAAGTTTGATGAGATTTAAAAAATAATCTCCTCTATTTAGTATGAATGTAAGAAATATTACCGCCACCTACACACTTTCTATATCAAATATAGTGGACCCTCGGATCATTGTTGAATCTAATGTCACAAACATTATTCTGGCAATCTTCACTAATGCATGATTAAACAGGTGCAACTTGTATACTGTATTGGGCTCGACGTGTGTTGTTTTGATTTTGATTGCTCAGTTCGACATACGAACGTAGTATTTCAGATAGAATCTTATTTGTAATATCTCTCAGACTACAAGGTTCTGTTTCATTAAAATCCGGACTATAGTTGGTTTAGGACAGTACTGTATAATACGACAAAATCGATAGTCCACTGCCCTGCAAAACGTTGGTCCGCTTACCGGGGGTCCACTGTACACTACTTACCTTATCGTTCGTTTTGTTTTGTTTACGGCCGATACTGACTCAGGTGTAATGGTACACGTTTCTTGCGTTAAATTGTTTTTAAAGCAACTGTGCCATTAGTAACGTGTATTTCCTCCATGATAATATTGTAAATAGTAATATTAATAATTTTTATTCGTATATCAATAGTTACTGCCGTATGCCGTGTTATAGTAATGTACTAGCGAATATGTGTATTATAATACTTGTGTGGACGCATCGATGTATGTGTATGTGTTTGTTAAATACACTCATATAGTTTGTGGAAATGTTGATAGTTTCTGGATGCAGGTGAATAGTGTTAATGTTGTTACCACGATGCAATCAAATTGTGGCGAAATGTGTTCCCTATGTATTGAAGCAATGTCCTTAAAGGACCCCATTATGTGTATATTTATATTGAAAGATTTTGTTTAGATGTTTTACCAATGTTAACGATTGACCTGCATCAGTTATTTTTTTAATTAGAATAAGTCTATTTGTTTCGTCAGCTGTACATATTTTGCGTAGTACTAGTACAGGAGTAGGATCACCATAAACATTATAATAGAATTCATTTCTGTGTTTTTGGCATCAAGTTTATTTTATCTACTTATTTTAACAATAAACCTTAATCATACTTACTGTTTATTATTCCACAATTCTTTTCATTTATTTCTTTTCGTTGAGGTGATTGCAAAAGTAAAAAAAACTGTTTTTTTTTGTAATATATGTATAATTAAATTAAACTCTATATAATTGGGTACATTGAAGTTGCTTAAAAATGTTAAAAACATAAAAATACAATATACATACATCTTCAGATGTGAATGCTTTGAATTAAATACCGTTTTATCCAGTAGTGTGCTGTGCCAAATCCAATGTAAATCAAGACTGCATTTGCTGATCATTGATTGATGATGATTGATGCATCAAGACTGCAACTGCATTTGTATACCTGCATGTCATTGAGTCTGTATTCGATTACTTTAGGAAGTGACCTTGTGGATGGCCTCGGCGATGTAGCCGGCGTTGTTGGAAGTGACGCCAGCGACGGAGATGCGGCCGTCCTTGGTCAGGTAGATGTGGAACTCTTTAGCGAGTCGCTCGACCTGTACAATGTACATTTATATGAGATCGAGATGGTCGATGGACCGAGATGAAAGGGTTAAATAATAATAACACGTCGGAACATTCTACAGAAATGTAACTAGACCCAAACTAAGCAACGCTTATGCTATGGACACCTAGACCAAGATATACATACATATTTATACCAAAAGGTACACATAAGGCATTCCTTCCCCAGCGGGAATCGAACCTTAGGCTTCACAGTCAATAAAAAGTTTAGATCGACCAGAGACCGCCTAATTGAGGGCCTGACTGATCCCGTGCTAGGTACATACATACACATCATCAGGCCGAGTCTAACGAGGTAAGAAGATTAGAGAGTAGAAGCGCCAATTCTCTCTAAACTTACAGACCATAGAAAATATAAAACGCCTTTGCTAATTAGAGGTGATATTCATTAAATCCTATTTATATCTATAAATTTATATTATCCTTAGAAACTGATACTGGGTATAAGCCTCTTTTGCGCAAACGTTTGTTAGTAACCCACCTAACAAAACCAAAAAATGTGATAAAAGATACTATAAAGCACTCGATTGTGGAGGGTTGAGAGAGGAGGGCCACAGCAGTGGTATATAGGCTAAAAAAGCTTTGAAAATTTTAATTTCCCAAAGTCTAACCTAACGGCCTTCAATATGGATAACACTATAACAGATTAGAAAGCCAACACTTTTCTTTTATAGATAAGTCATGATTATCGAGGTAAGCGTCTCAAATCGTATGTAAAAAAATTGACCAGCTTACCTGGTCGGGCTTCAATCCGGTGTAGCAGAACATGCCGATCTGGTCGGTGATGTGTTCCCAGTTGTGCTTGCTGCCGAGGTCCTGGAGCCCGGTGCGCAGCTGCTGGCGCATCGAGATGATGCGGTCAGCCATGCCTTTCACGTCAACCAACCTGAACACACGAGGGCCGGTTAAAATACGTAGATACAGGATGGTATGGCCCTGATGAGCTATTATTAAAACGAATATTATAAATGCGAAAGTTTGGATGATCGTTCCTCTTTCACTCAACTACTGGACGGAATTGGATGAAATTTGGCACAGCGATAAATACACTTCTCATCAGAAAAATCTAAACACCTAGGTATTTATTTCGCATAATGTAAAGTGCGTTGACCATTCATATACATTTTACTAGCTGAGCCCCCCGGTTACACCCGCGTAAAACCTAGTTTCCTTTGTAATTTTGTAATCTAGATTTTTTCTGGGATAAATAAAACATATGCTATCCAGCTAGTAATATACTTCTCATCAGAAAAATCTAAACACCTTGCAAGCTTATGTTTTGTAAGGATTATCAGAAAAATGTGTAGATGTAATTAGTCAAAGACAGACTAGACATATATTCCTAAATATAGGTACACATTCTCTGATAATCCTTACAAAACGTAAACATACAACTTGTTTTGATTTTTCTGATGAGAAGTATATTATTTTATATTATATATATATAGTATATTACTAGCTGGATAGGATATGTTTTAACCCAGAAAAAGTCTAGATTACAAAATTACCAAGGACACCAGGTTTTACGCACACGGGCACATCTAGTAAAATTTGTATGAATGGTCAACGCACTTTACATTATGCGAAATAAATACCTAGTACGTAGGGTAAGGTGGGTTCTATTGGTTTGTAAACTTACCATTGGGATCTGAGCTTGGGCGTGTTGAGGATTGTCTGCACAATCCTGGCACCGTACAGCGGGGGGTTGGAGTACATCACGCGGATCATGATCTTGACCTGAGACATCATTTTCTTGGCGGACTCCTCGTCGCCGCAAAGGAAGGTCAGGGCACCGGCACGCTCGCCGTACAAGCCTGGAGGTGATAATACACAAGGTTCAAAACCAACGGACTCGCCATCTGTCACGTTAGCATCTAAAATATATCTGGTGGAAAGTGGGTGTGTGGGTACTACCTATACACCTCTGCCTACCCCTTTGGGGACCCTTGTGGGAAGGCGTGACCTTGAGGCATGTATAAGCTGAAGCTGTGACTTCCAACAAAATCTCTAAAAAATAATAAGGTTTTAACTATTGGAAATTATAATTTTAGGATATGTCGCATGTACATGTGTATGTGTGTGTTAAGATATACTTATATATATATATATATATATATATATATATATATACGTAACATATTACGCTTTCCCATAAGGATCTGAAACGGGAGGCAGAAGTGTAACTTTCTATATACAACTTTGAAATTCTTCTCGAACGTTTCATAGCGATATTTTCACCCACGAAACAGATTGTTGGGTCGCAATCAAAAACTTTATTTTTAATTGAGAAAGCGCAAGACTTCAATGTAAAGTGTATCATTTCAGCAAATCATTTAGAAGCCCACAATAGCCGTTACAAATTACATATTGTTTGTCAAATGAACATAAGCAATTGATGCGATAGCAGAGCATTGAGCTTTATACTACAGTAAACAAGTTCAAGGCGACATTATAATGGATATGATAACAACCAGAATAGTTACAGTAGTCCCAATACTGTCGTTACATTACCTTGAAATGAGCTCACATATTCGCAAAACTTTGACTACGGACTATATTTTATGAAGAGCAAAGAATACTCTTACGAGAAGGTGTATATAGGGTCTAACATTTGAGGACATTTAATGTACCAAATGAGAAACTGCGACGAACACGCCATCTGTCACGTCGGCACCTAAAATATATCTACGGCGCAACATGGGACACAAACACTCTACCTACGCATCTCTGCCTATTCTTTCGGGGACCATTTTGGGAAGGCGTATAGATTTAAATATATATGATGGAGGGTAAGTAGTTGATGAAAGTGGTTGATGGATCGAGTTTCATACAAAACAAAATCATGGAAAAATCTGGGAAAAGGATAAGAGTTACTGGGGTTCTTCTTTTACATACATACATACATATCATCACGCCAAGTCCCTAACGGGGTAGGCAGAGAGTATAGAGCGCCAGTTCTCTCTAGACTTACATACCTCTTTCGCTTCGTCCACATTCATCAGTCTTTTCATACATGCTCGTCGGTTTCGAGTACTCTTAACGTTCCCGTCTGGAAGTGTCTGGAAGTGAAAATCTGGAAGTTGGAACGTGGCCTTCCTCTGCCTCTTCTTGCACACACTTTTGCTTTGTATATCTGTTTCGTCAATCTTTCTTCACTCATCCTTTCTGTGTCCAAAGCAACGTAACATGCCTTTCTTCATCTTTACAATCACGCCCTCTTTCACGCCAGTTGATTTGCGAATCTCGTCATTGCGGATTCGATCTTATATCGTTACTCCGCACATTTTTCGAAGAGATCGCATCTCAACTGCATTCAAGCTATTTTCATACTTCCTCTGACATACCCAGGATTCGCTGCCATACAATAAGGTAGGTACCAATATCGCGTTGTGGACAGCAACTCGAGCATTCTTGCTCAGACTTTTACTGCCCATCAACGCCAACATGGCTCCATTCACCTTATTTCCGGCAGTTATCCTTCTTTCAATATCTTTTTCATACTTTCCATCTAGTGTGAACATGCTTCCTAGATATACAAATTCATTCACTTGCTCTAGAATTTGTCCATTTACCGATATAGCACACTCGGTCACTTGTTCATCTCTTTCGAATACCAGAACCTTAGTCAGCCAGTAAATGTCAAAAAAAGCCAGTAAAAGTCAGTAAATTAGCCAGCGTTTAGGCGCAGCCCCTTCTTTTCACATTCTTCTTTCATTATGGTTGTTCTTTTAGATAAAATAAATAGAAGTCCCCGCGATGGACAGGGCTTAGTGGGAAGGACGGACGGACCGAGTATACGCAGCAACAACATGTTAAGTACAATAGAAACGTAATACATTGGGTACTTAGTGTTTACTAAGGCCTAGGAAATATCGAGTATTGTCCAGGGATTATTTGGCATATAAGTAGGTAATATATGTAACTGAGTCTTAAAAAATGGGTGTTGCTCTAATATGGCATAAGGCACAATGAAATGTAGCAAATAAAGAAAAATTATCTAAACTAAGTTTGTTCAACTTATTTTCCCATAAAAATTTACTGTAACGATAAAGTTATATATGCCATTCCCATGGACAAATGTGTCATATGTCAATTTACTTAATGTGAGTATCTACGAGTAATTTAGGATATAATTTTTTTTGATAGAATATTGAAAAAAAATATTTTCAGAAAAAAACTTGTTTTCTTGTTCAATTCTGATGGTCACAAGGAAATGCACGCTCAAAGTAGTGCAGTTCGTTTGAGCTATGGAGATATGCCAAATTCATGTTACTAATTACCGTAGGTACCTACTTTACTTCTTTCGCCGAAACATGTTTAGTGTATAAAAATATCTATTCCTCTATAATAACGCAACTCAAAATTGCCGTGTCTAGGTCATTCTCATGCTATAATCCCACGATATTTTAGTCCAAACGGTAGATAATATACTCTTGACCCTCAGTGATAAACTTTTATAAGCTATTTCATTCCTTAGAGGTCCACATTTAACATTTAAAAAATACCTTGAATTACGTGAAAATATTATTCACATTTGAATGAAACACTAGAATTATTCACATTCGAATGAAACACTAGAATTATTCACATTCGAAAGAAAAGCCAGTCTAGAGAGAACTGGTGTTCTCTCTCTCTCGGTACATATCTGCCTAACTCGTCTAGGATGGCGTAGGTATATAGTTTTTAGTCCAAAATAGTACTGCTTACCCATGTTCTTAGCGAAGCTTTGCGCAAGGGTGACCTGGTGGCCTTCCTTGACGAACATGCGTACGGCGAGCGCATCGTTGTCTACGCTCCCTGTGGCGAACCCTTGGTACGCCATGTCGAAGAATGGATACAGCTTCTTCTTCTTGATTATCTGTTCATACATATGTACCGTATTTTTTATTATTGTACGGTACCGGTGAACCGAAGTTGTACACTTGAAGTTATATTATTTACGCTTACCGTACAATAATACAACTTCAAGTGTTGACATTTATAATGAAATACAAATTTATTTTATTTTAGTAATTCAAAGGCGTATGGATTGCCATCTGTCACGGTGGCACCTGATACACCTCTGGCGGAAAAAGGCAAGGCTTCTGGGAAGGCGTAAGGATATATTATTATAATTTTAGTTAAATTTTCATCACAGATATACGTTGTGCATTTCGTCAAATAACTGAAGATTATAAATACAAACTAATAGATAGATATTAGATCACAAATTCAGTTAAACATATAAATTAACTGCCAATATGATTGACTTAATAACGTGTAAGTATTTGCACTCCAGTATTTATCAATTTCTATTTCAAAAATTTCGCTTCGTAATTGGTGATTAAGGATTAAGTAGATACAGATTTGTGATATTTCAATAATATTTCATAAATTATAACAATTGTCAACAAGGTGCAAGCAAACTTGGACATTATTACCTTTATCATAATGCTTGAATTCCGTTAGATCAGTTTACTCAATCATTGCTCTCACCTCGGATAACTGTTCCCATTCGTTCGGCCTGGGGTCGACACCGGTGGGGTTGTGCGCACACGCGTGCAACAGGATAATGGAACCTTCTGGAATTTTCTGGAAACATCAAGATTAAGATTATTTTAAAACGAATGCTATCAATGTCCAAATCATTTCGATTATTAAAATATAGGTTACCTGTAATATTGCGATGTAATGCCATTATCAATACGTGCCATAATTTTATTAAGTATGATGTTTATGATGTCGTATCTGTCGGATTATGCGTTATTATGCTATATATGTATATCTACTTATCAATATACCAGCTGTATCTCCTCGATTTTTACCCATATATATATATATATATATATATATATATATATATATATATATATATATATATATATAAATATATGTATATGTATATATAAAAATGAATGTTTGTCTGTATGTCCTTTATAGAATCGTATCCGGCTGGAGCATTCGAGAATGGTTTAGATTCACAATTGAACCCGATAGATGGCGCCTCTAGGTCCGTGACTTATTTTTTTCACCCAAGGGAAGCTGGGCGGGACAACTACTATATTATACATATGAAATGACATGATGAACATGATTATATAGCCTAGAACTGCTCAATAAACGCGCTTACAAATACTAAAACATATTTGGAAACTGGCTTGGGAGTTTGTACGATTAGCCCGTTCAAACAGACAAAAAAAACTGCATCTTTATAATAGTACATATGTATGTAGGTAATACACCAATATTACATATTAGCTGCATCGGCACTTCAACCTAAGCACTAATTTCGTCCTCATCTTATCAAAGGTTTATATACACATACACCTACCATTATTACATCATTATTAACTATTCCATTACAAAGATACTACAATATTACTGTCTTCGTGAGATAAAAACGAGCACGCACGGAGCCATGAACACTGGATATTGTATGTATTATTAAATCGTTATCAGTATAGGAGAATAATGACGTTTGAACATTGATCACTAGCTCTTTATAAGACATCGATGCGTTTGAACAACAACTGCGACACAATCTCTCTATTATTAATATGACACACCTTTGATTCATGATTTAAATGAGTGTAGAAGTTTTGTATCACACATTGCGAATATGTCTAATTGTGTTGTAAGAGGATTGGATGTCGCCGTTTTGAAAAAAATGCGCACTTATTCGAATGCAAAGTTGTTACAACATTTTAAGTAAAGAAAACTTTTGCGAGCATAAACGCATAGTATTTTTATATAAACAGAAGACCATTTACACGAAATTATAGTGAGCATGTACCTAACAATTTGCGATTTTGAATATACTCCGAATAGACTTAGTGCCTTTTCAAGCAAACATTTTTAGATAACTTAATATGCTTTTAGACAATAATATTCATTTAAACTTACAGAGATGTCCTCCAGGGCGCCTTTTAGGTCGAAGCCATTGGTGGCAGGGTCAAAGTAGCGGTACTTCTTGTGCGTGAGACCCAGAGTGTTGCAGATCTGCGGGTGGTTGCCCCAAGTTGGGGCCGGCATCCACACCTCCTTGCTTTTAGCATAGTGCTTCGAGATGAACTCCAGGCCAAGACGCAGGGCTCCGGTGCCGGACAGAGTCTAGTTGACGAAATAATTGCTATATTACATCTATGATTCATTGTCTATGGATTTACGAAGGAAAACTAAAGTTACAATGGCAAATGTTTTACCTTTTGATCGCGATAACGAATCGACAAGGCAAACACCTCAGTGATTAATTTGATTTTTGCGATACTCAAGTTAAACAAAGCATGAAAGAGAAAATAGCAATCGGGTCGCACAGAGGTCAGGGAGACGGCTCTGGACAGTTAAGAATGTAGGGAGCTTCATCAGTGACACCGACAAGAGGTTATACTCTTAAATTTAAGAAGATACGCTATGTCCATTATATAAGTTTTAAAGTAACAAATCTGAGTCCCAAACTGAATTGCCATGAAACAATTGAATGACGAGCATGGAACTATACACTGAAAACTACATAATATATGCTCGTCACAATGTTTACAACTTGTTGTGCACAACGGTTTCACCGGCACGCTTTATTTAATTAATCTTTTTATTAAACATAAAACAAATAAAAATCAAATACATATTTCTTATAATACAGTCTATGTTACTCTGTAAAGACGTAGCTTACTAATGGTGAAAGAAAAACGGTCGAGTAGTTTTTGAGTTAAATCATGACAAAACAAAAAATCAGCATTTTCCTTTTATAATATTAGTTCAATTGAGTCATGACATCTAAAATACCTCGGGAATATTAAACACAAATTGACCTAGTCCCAAATTAAGCAAAGCTTGTTTTAAGGCGACTAGACAACGATACATTTACTTATATTGATAGATATATACATAAATACGTAGGACATCTAAGACTAAGGTACAAATATTCGCGTTCATCATACAAAAGTCTGCCCTCTCAGGAGTTCTAACCACTAGACTTGTGATAAACACCTAACGATACAAGGTGGGTAAATGTTTCCCTCACCTGTACAGTACAATTGGTCTTCTCACGCAGGACGGGGCTGTCATCCCCGAAGGCGAGCTTGGCGACGGCGTCGCAATAACCTGCATCACCACTGATGGGCGCGTACTCGTGGTTCAAGTTTTGCCCGTGCAATATCTCTTCTGCCTGTGGACAAAGTCACGGCTTAAAATATATGTACCATATGTATCAACATATCTATCATATATATATGTTATGAAAAATACACATTAATAGCAACTGCAAGCTAGAAACGAATAAAACAGGCATTTATGTGGATATCCAATAACGTTCTAAAACTGGCCCAGTGTGTTCTTATCATTCAATTTATAAATTTAGTGAGCTCTGACGTAAGCCATTATGGTTCTTTTACAAACGAACCTTTATCACGAACGGCTCAGAATTCAAAATAGGATGCTAGTGGATTATGTAATCTATTTTAATCTTCGTCTGAATAAATGTATTAGTGCTACCAGAAAACACATCGTTAGTGCAAAACAAACGAACAGTAGAATCATACTCAATGCAGTGGTACAAGAGTAATATTTTCTTTAAGCATCTTCCGTTATCAATAAACAGTTACACAGGAGTTAATTAAAAGCTATCTGCTATTCAGTACTAATCCATATTTTTAATAGCGCTAAAAAAACATTTAAAAAAAGAACAGCACTGATAAGTGAATGTAACTGCAAGACTAATAATAGCACAGCTAGGCATGTTATGCATAGATATTACGTGCCTAAAGAAGAACAAGGTCATCTTTCAAAGTCAGTGAAAATACTCCCACACAAATTCACTGGTGGGTTAGGTTAAAAACATGATATTATAATAAACGTCTAGAGAAAACTAGCACTCTACTCTCTCCGCATCCTGTAAGTGGCTCCGCATGACGATAGGTAGTAAATTTATACATATAGCCGATAAATAGTAGGTACATGAGATACCTTGGTGGCTCCTTAAAGTCATTTAAATTGTCACCTGATGATTGTAAGTTCCAACCTCACGCCGTACAATTATTTGAACAGTGATTGTCACACCATTTTATGCTTAAGAAATTATCGGTCATGCTGGCAGACTGGCAAGCTCTCGTTATATTTTCGTCTACATTTTTGGATACTCTAGGTAGGTGTGTATAATAAACCTAGCATTTAGCCCAAGCGACTGGGCTTATCGCAGATCCAGTGTCTGCACTAAGACAACATAGTTTTCCTGATTCTGAGTAATTGCCTCTGAAATTTATGTCTCAGCATGATGATTTACATGTACGTATGCAATAGATGACCCACTAAACAGGAAATCTTAGTAAGTGGCTGTGATATTGGTAATAAATATAAGTACTATTAATATACAAACAACATTTAAATATTATCCTCACGCCTTCCCACAAGGGTCCCCGAAGGGGTAGACAGAGGTGTATAGGTAATACCCACACACCCACTTTCCGCCAGAGGTATATTAGGTGCCAACGTGACAGATGGCGAGTCCATCGCCGTTACGCAAGCACGACTATTAAATATTATGTATTAAAAAAAGTTAAAAAATCTTTAGTACACTTTTAAATTTATGATATGCTTTTTCCTGACTACAGTACTTTATTGTATTCATAATTTATTATTAGTATGTTATGTAAGCATAAGTTCCTACAAATATTTTTTTTCATTTTATTTGAGCTCTAAAAATTATTTAACATGCATTTTTTTCTGAATATCACATTTTTTTATACATACACACTTTTAAACATTTCTGAAAGTTCTTCTCACCTGCCTAACAGATGGCAGCACAAAGGGTTTGCCATCATTGTCTCTGTAGGCACCAACACCAAGGTTGACCTTCTTGGGGTCAGCGTCTCTCTTATATGCTTCGGTGATGCCCAAGATCACATCCGGTGGGCCCATTTGCACATTGCTCCACCAGTGGCTGGATAAATAAAGTGCTTGTTTTGACATCCTCCTTATACTATTGGACGAATTTGTATGCAACAGCTAGTATTATATATCCTCACGCCTTCCCTCGAGGGGTAGACTCAGGTATATGTAACACATATGTTTAGTAAATTCTTCCAAACTCAATCCTATTCAGGATAAATTTGGAACAGAGATAAATTATTATTACTTAGTTGGAGTTATAGATGATAGAGATATGGAAGAGTGAAGAAAGATTGATGAAACAGATATACAAATTGAAAGTGTGTGCAAGAAGAGGTAGGGGAATACCACATTCCAACTACCTAGATCAAATTGATTGAACACTCTAGGTGGGAGGAGAGGTAACAATGCTATATGCAATTTCAAATTGTATGATTATAAAGTTTACCCTAAATAAGAACAGGTTTGACATTACAAGTGTTATAAATGTTAATATTCTACAATAAAATATGAATATATAAAGTTTATATAAAATTGCTCTTTAAACATAGGACAGATATTTCTGTCAGATATTTTATCAAATGGCATTCAAAAAACAAATAGCACACCTAGCCACATTCTCTGGGTTCTGTTAAAACTTCAATTACCCAAACTCATAAGCTCAATAGCAAACTTTTTTAATATTGTCAAGGCCATCAATGATAGAGAAAACCAGTGGAAGTTAAATCAACACAAAGGTTATCAGAAAACAATAAATATTATCACGGGCACCCAACACCCCACAAGGGTTCAGGGTCCCCACACATGTATGTATATATAAAAATTATAATCATGACACATTTTTGTATTAATATAGTGTGTATAATTTATTAATTTGACATACTGAAGTATAGGTAGTCTAAAATTATGTTTATAGGATATTAAAATAATATATCATATTATATTTAACCGACATACCATACATGATTAAACTGTAAGACTGAAAATACAAATCATCGGCCCTATGATGTTCAGAGATATAATTAAAACTGTTGGTTTCTTATAAGATTTGAATTTGAGAAGGATATCACGTGAATAAGTTACAATTTGTCCTGTAAGATAAATGCACATGGACTTAACAATATAATTTTCTTACACCTTGGTTGTTTACAAAGATGCATAGCATAACTTTGTTACGAAGTTATAGCCTTTAAAATTATTTATATCACCATTTGTACACCTACTACGTGGCAAAATTATCAGATGATGTGTTTTTGGTTTGTAAGTGACAGTCTTAATTTATATTTTCTCATTGGTATTTCAAATCCATTACTTATTACGTAAACAACCTAACCAGCCGGTAGATTTACGTACCTATTTGCCCGGAGCGCAGTACTACAGATGGCATCCACATTGTTATTTTTCAAAACATGAACAGACAACTTCTTTAGCGCTTGAGCCATTCTGACCACTGTCCAACACCTATTACAAGCAAAATCTTATCACAAATAACTCTTGCTTACACAGTAGTTAACCTACTCTACGCGTTTTTGGAGCGCTGCTGTGCGATCTGTCATTCAAACTCGTAATCAGATTGCATGTTACTGGGCTGCCATCTAATAAGTAACAAGTACCAGTAAAATATTTTTTGTTTAAAACTGCTTACACCGTTAGACTGGTTAAATAACCAGAGGCAAATGAAAATCCACGACTATTTAAGCTTTCTAAAAGCACGACCTAAATTATAATATATACATACATACTATATAATCACGCCTCTTTCCCGTAGGAGTAGGCAGAGACCACTTCTTTCCACTTGCTACGATCCTTACATACTTCTTTCGCTTCGTCCACTTTCATTATTCTCTTCATACATGCTCTTCGGTTTAGGGTACTCTTGACCTGACCTTTTTTCACATAAATACAATTAAATATATATAAACGTATCTCTGGCGGAGAGTGGGTGTATAGGTACTACCTATACACCTCTGCCTGCCCCTTCGGGGACCCTTGTGGGAAGGCGTGAGGATATATTATTATATTAATATATAAAAAATATTAAATGCATATAGTGAACAAAGATAATTGAGGTCCGATATCACCTCACCTACGTAGAATTTCATGGTTTAATTGAATAAGAGCATAGCAACCATATCAATTTATGAACCATGCTCTTACTTTAATAAACCATGTTTTCTTTATGTATTCTAAAGGAAGAACAAGCATTGACGTTAAAAACATAGATCCCGTCATCAACAGATTTCTGTTATTATAATAATATTATTGTCTTTTGAAAGGTAGAGAGTGGTCCGCTATGCCAAGCGTAATTCTCCTTAAGTATTTTTTGGCTCACGTTCCCAAGAGAAAAAGAGTTTTTGGGGTAAAACAAATTTTTGGCAACATTATTATCATAGACGTCATTATTATCTTGACAGACGTCACTAAGTCAATGTCAACAAAGGTCAAAGGCAAGGAACATGCAACTATTACAAACATCCCGTTAAATAAATAAAAAATTACACTCGCGAAGTAGTCTGTCTATATCTGATATTGTGTAACATTGTACGTCATGACAGGATATACTGAGAGACTAGAACGCTAGTTGTGTCTAGACTACTTGTTATATTTAGACTACGACAAACCTCTTACGCTTCATCCACATTCATCAGTCTCTTCTTAAATAGTTCGCCGGTTTCGTTTTACTACTGACGTTCCCATCTGACATGATCTCTATAAATAAATAAAATGACTGTCTGTTTGTAATATTAAAATAACCGCTTTTTAACTAACTTAATAACTAACTGCATAACAAAGATTACAATGTATACTGTAACACTGCATAAGGATATATACACGGTACATATAACAAAATATTTTGTTTGTTTGTGTGTTTGTTCCGGCTAATCTCTGAAACGGCTGGACCGATGTTGACGGTACTTTCACTGGCAGATAGTTGATGTAAAAAGGAGTAACTTATATTTTGGTAAACTAATTCAAATGCTTTTTTGTTAGATTCGACGCGGATGAAGTCGCGGGTACATAAGTTTATTATAAAAAAAATAGGGTTGTTAAAACTTTATCTCGGCTTGAGTTAAGCGCAGGAAGGGAGGTACAAAGTAGGTTTTTATATACATAAATGACAGTCAAACTCAAATTTTCCGTTAGATTGTGTGAACAGCTTGTGACATTTATTAAATCTAAAAATCCTTTGTACATAGAAAACTTTTTCTCAATAGTTTTATTACAGTTTATAGTAATTTTACATCGAATATTATGTTACTTTATTTAAACAAACGTCAGCTTATAGAAACTAAGAAATCCCGATCGGCCAACCAAATTGAAAAAAGATTTATTCTCTTTTGGTTTGTACTTAAGTTATTATAATAAAAACTATTTGCACATACTTCATGAACATACTCTACGCGTAGTGACTACATTTATGGTGGGGTTTGACTGTAACGAAACGTTGGAAAAACTTATTCTGGATCTCAAGACATGGAGACTTCAGGGTCGGATAAAAGTATGAAACATTACACCAAATGTCTTGTTTATGCAAAGGAAGCTTAATATAAAAACATGGAAGTACTAATTCTTATATAAAAATTTAACTATAAACATAACATAAACGTACTTACGCACTTATATATCTAGAATACCCATATTGTAATTGTTTCCATATAAGATTGTTTGTAGCTTTGAAGGGATTACAATAAAATTTTAATACAAACCAAATATCTATGAAAAATTTACCTATATATTTACAAATATGAATTAAATTTTAATACCTTTATTTATATTTACAACAGATAACAATATTTAAAAAAACAGTTGTATATGTAACTACTTACTTACAGATAACTTACAGATTTGGCCCAAATCGGTACCCCGTGGCAACGTGCCAAGAAGACTAGCATGAGCATTGCCATTGCCACGCCACGTTGGATAGCAATGCCGATTCTCTGAGCGAGATATGCTAAATGTTCTAACTCCCCTGCCAAATGTTCCAAATCGCTGTCTAATCGAGACCTCTCGATTAGACAGCGATTTAAAGTTATATTTTTTATGCTTTGGAATAAGGCTCCCGAAAACAAAACGTCAGAATTATTATGACGTTTCCCTTTCGCAAAGAAGAAAGAAGTCTAGTAATCGTGTTTATTTGTAAATTCCATCTAGTAGAACATAAAAATGGCTGCTCAAATTAAGCCAGCGCCTAAAATACCTAACGATAGATTTTCTACAACGAAGAAACCAGCACTATTGAACAAGCTAGAGGGGTGCACCGACGATGTGAATGCAGCAGTTGTTATACCTGGGGAGGACGGTGTTATTAGCGTTTGCGATGATAAGTAAGTATTTTGACTCAGTACCAGTATAATATTTGATAACAAAGTGTCAAATCTTCGCTGAATCATCTTATTTTCGAGGTTCTGTTTACCCCCAATTGCTTGCCAAAAAACAGGATATTATCCGTTAGCTTACATTTAATAGTGCCTTAAGTTTATGTGTAGCTGCTCAGTATATATTTTAAGCCATATGAATGGAATACTTTTTTTAAGTAACAACTAGAAATACAGATTATGGGATTTTAAAGGTGTTAGTTAATTGTATCTAGAAGGTTCAAACTATAAACAACTTCTAAATTATATATTTTTTTGTATTTGCAATTCTTAAATTGCTTCTAACACTTATAAATTCTCAATCAGAACTCATTTACACCTTTATGCTAAGTTCAGCTGCTGGAATGATATTTTTGTCTCTACCATCTAATATCCTGAAACTTGGATATTAACATTAGAAGTTGCAATAGGTGTTAATACTACTGTCATATAATATCTTGAGGTTAAGGTCTACTCTCTTTGCCCACTAAGTTGACAGCATGATGACATGTATATGAATGTATGAGTTGGTATTGATATGTAAATGATACCTGCCAAGCTTCTTTCATTGTTAATTGACTAATTAACACCAGCATAAAGTGATGTAATCTATTGTTTTCAGGACTGTAAGAGTATGGTTAAAGAGAGACTCTGGCCAGTACTGGCCCAGTATTTGTCAGTATATGCCGTCAGGCTGCACATCCATGTTCTATACACCTGAGACGAGGCAGCTGTTCATTGGCCAAGAGAATGGAACTGTTTCTGAGTTCACACTAGCAACGGATTGTAATAGGATAAACCCTGTGCGTAACATTTTTTTTTTAGTGCAAGCTTTCTTTTAGTAGTTTAGCTACAAGCAAGTGATACCCCTGATGGTGCAAGCATCCATAGGTTGTAGTAAGGTGGTTTGCTTTCTTGATTGCCACCTTGCTACCATTGTGGTTTAAAACAAACTTGCAATACATATACATAGGTACCTACTACCTACACACAAGCACAGAATTACCTTGGTCTACTATGCATAATGGTTCCATGCAACATATCATAATTACTTATGTAAATATCTAATTACTATTTGCACATAGATTGTGTCCAATAATGGATGGAGTACTAACACTTGTAATGTAAATATAGGTATATTTTAGTACTCTGTGTCAATAGTTTAAGGGATTTAAAATTTCCAGACTCGGGAGTACCTAGCACATACAGCCCGTGTCACTGCAGTTGTATTCTCGCTGAGCTGTGAATGGGTGCTCTCTGTGAGCAGAGATAAATTGTTTGCATACCACTGCAGTGAGACTGGTCGAAGGATCGGTGGATACTCCTTTGAAGCATGGTGTACAGCTTTGCAGTATCCTTTCAAAGATTGTAGATATACATAGTTAATTAATAGGATTAAATTTAGGAATGAAAAATGTCCTTGCTTGCTATGCAATCTTGGTTTGTAGGTTTTTTTTTTTATACAACTAGAGTGGCAAACATGCATACGGCCCACCTGATAGAAAACGGTTACCTCAACCTATTTACGCTT
This sequence comes from Drepana falcataria, assembly GCA_945859725.1. Lineage (NCBI taxonomy): Eukaryota > Metazoa > Arthropoda > Insecta > Lepidoptera > Drepanidae > Drepana > Drepana falcataria. Next base: position 3,250,065 of record OX243923.1, on the reverse strand, counting down.
ACAATACCGAAGTATCACTTGCGCATTGCCATTGCTAATCCAATGGCCAAACATTCCTTCTAAATATTCATTATAATATATACCTTCATGCACTCTAACAAAGATCCCTGAAGGGGTAGACAGAGGTGTGTAGGTAGTACCCATACACCCACTTTCTCCCAGAGATATATATTTGGTGGTGGCAAGATGGCGAGTCCATCCCCGTTGCTCAAGCACGACTTTATATACTTCCTTTTCCCTGTCGATTAGTAATCACTGTAAAGCTCGTGGTGCAACTAATCGCTGTACTTAAGTTCAGAAAAACTCATTGGTACAGTCTGGATTCGAACTTCTAACTCGCTCCACTCAACCACCACTTCAATTATTTAGACTAGTATAATAAGTTAAAAAAGCAATTAACGGGATATCATTCTCAATATATTTACCACGTGATGATGTGATTGATGGCGAGATTGAGTAACAAACATCACACAAATTTATCTATAATATTAGTAGGATATTATTTAGGATTGTAACATGATATTATCCTGAACACAGATAACAGGTTCGACTCTCAGTCCAAATATGCGTTCGTGGGCGACTACAGCGGGCAGATAACCATGCTGAAGTTAGATAATAGCAACGCCACGCTAGTCACCACGCTCAAAGGACACACGGGGTTTGTATATACATTGCGCGGCAATCACTCGCTCATAAGCTCCTAAGTGAGGGAGATTTTTTTATATATTCATATATATACGGGTGCTCTAACCACTACATCACACGGCCGTCTGGTCGTCCTTACTGAAACTTGGGGTCGCGGGCTAGATTCCCGCTGAGGTCAGATATTTGTACCCTACGTGTTAATCCAGCAGCAGCAATCATTTATCTCAGTACCAACTTCATCCCTGTTCAAATCTACTCACAAACATTCACATTAATAATATTAGCAGGATATTAAATTCTATCAAACACTCAAGGATGGGACCGTCAAGAGTACACCAAATGAAGAGATCTATCTGTAAACCCAAAGAGAATGGCTGCTCTACTCTCTGGCTAGTACCTGATACGATGTATATAATAATAATAGTTTATATTGAACTTATTCCTACTTATTTCAGTTCGGTGAGGGTTCTCAACTGGGCTGCGTTGCCACAGCTGCTGTTCAGTGGTTCATTCGATCAAACCATTATAGTATGGGATATAGGTGGGCAAAAAGGCACGGCATATGAGTTGCAAGGACATAGGTGAGATTTATTTGAAGTAAATAAACTTGTGCAGCATTTAACATTTTGTCAAACCTATGCATATTATTATGTTTTTGAGGAATTATAATGTAACCTGTAAACTATATATATGTCACTGTAAAATTACAAATACCGTTAGATTATAATCTATCTCGTGAGTTTGTAAACTGTGGATAGATTGTGAATCGTAACACACTGCTTACAATTTAACGCATAATTTTTTGGTAGATTATAATCGACCGTCAAATTGTCAACTGTCCGAAGGCTGTTCCTGATTGGTCAGCCTTACAGTAGGCCGTTCTGTGTCCATAGTGTCCACAGTTTACAATCTCGCGAGATAGATTATAATCTAACGGTATTTACAATTTTACAGTGACATTTATAGTAACAAGGCGTTTGATGACGCATTTTTAAATACCAAACAAGCATCTGTCCTCCCTTCCAAAAGCAGAGCATAGGTATTTATGTATATATACATATACAATATTATAGTTAGTTTAGTATTCAGTATTGTTAGTGGATGGGTCCTATGTACAGCATATGTACCAGAAGCAGAGCCAAAGCTATCCTGGTATCCAGAATCCTGGTCCGTTGTGTCCGGTCAATCTGAAATGCTCCTTCCCTATTGTAGCAACAAGGTGACTGGTTTGTGGTACGTGGGCGGGTGCTCGCGGCTGGTGTCCGCGGGCGAGGACGGCGCGCTGGGCGTGTGGGACATGGGCGTCCGTCGCCGCGAGACGCCGGCCTGGCACGAGGCCGACCTCTGCCAGCTGTGCCGCGCGCCCTTCATATGGAACGTGCGCGCCATGATGGAGAAGAAGCAGCTGGGTGAATATCATATATAATAATAATAATAATAATATATCCTCACGCCTTCCCACAAGGGTCCCCGAAGGTATAGGCAGAGGTGTATAGGTAATACCCACACACCCACTTTCCGCCAGAGGTATATCAGGTGCCAACGTGACAGATGGCGAGTCCATCGCCGTTTCTCAAGCACGACTATACATACGCCTTTGAATTTCTTCTCAGAGGTATGCAGGTTTCCTCGACGTTTTCCTTCACCGTAAAGTTCGTGGTGTGACTAATCACTGTACTTAAGTTCAGAAGTATGTACTAATATTATAAAGAGGAAAGATTTCTATGCATGTATGTTTGTATGTTTGTAAGGAATTGGCTCAAAAAGTGCAGTACCGATTTTAAAAATTCTTTCACCATTTGAATGCTACATTATCACTGATTATTAAAGGCTAATTTAATTGAAAGAAAAAAAAATATGCCAAAATGTTTAAAAAATGTCCACCCGTGCGAAGCCGGGACGGACCGCTAGTGATATATATGATAAAAAATAGCAAATGATTACTCATACTCCTATTATTTTTATACAACAAGAGTGGTAAACAAGCACACTGCGCACCTAATGGAAAGCGGTTACCGTTGCCTATTTACGCTCGCGATAACGAAGTCGGTTTTACTCGTATAAAACTACTCGCTTTTGCCCGCGTGGAGTTCGAAAAAGTAGCTTATCTATTTTTCTGTCTGTGTAGTAGTCTATGTAGTCTGTGTCCTAATCTTAAGTATAAGCCATCATGTCAACTTTGAGCGAAATCGGCTGAGCCGTTGACGTTAACGTACCTGAAAGTGAGAGTACCGTAAAAAATTGTCCTTTGCGGAAGGGGTGACGTTATCTATACATCTATACAAATAAATAAATTGAAGTGTCTGTTTGTAATATTAAAATAATCGCTTTTTACTAAATGCATATGGCTGTATGTACTTATGTACACGGTACATATAGCAAACTAACATTTTAAACTTTTTTTCTTTCTGTCTGTTTGTTCCGGCTAATCTCTGAAACGGCTGGAACAATTTTGACGGGCCTTTCACTGGCAGATAGCTGATATAATAAGGAGTAACTTAGGCTACTCATTGTAAGATATTGAATAATAACTTTTTAGTTAAATTCCACGCGGACGTAGTCACGGGCACAGCTAGTGAATGGTAATAATAGCGTAAGTAGTATCTTCAGTTGTGTGACATGTGGTGTTCCGTTGTCAGGTCTTCGTCAGCACCACTGCCGCTGGTGCGGCGGTGCCGTGTGCGCGACCTGCTCGCCGCACCGCTTGCCGCTGCCGGTCATGGGGTTCGAGTTCCCCCAGCGCGTCTGCACCGCCTGCTACGAAACGCTGCGTCACGAACCGTACGTACATCACCATACCACCTACACTAGACGCGTTTGTTTACGCCCATGCTATTCACTCTATGACAATGGCGTAACTTTCCGAACTAATTTCATTGCGATACAAGGAGTTCGTGAAACAGAAAAGGGTTGGTGTGATGTCTAGGGGTGTGGGGGGGGGCATTGAAATCGGTTTCCTTCTAGCTATAATAACAGGCAATTCACAACTATACAAGCAGTATTAACACTTCTTTCCGTATTCTGGGTTCAACTGTGCCCATTCGCACCGTAAAGGATCAGGATTTTTTTGTGAGAAATCCGGAACATTATTATGTTTCTGATTATTGGACGGGTGGATACGTTCAGGCATAATACATTTTTTTTTCGTTTTGTAAAAATTTTACTCGATGTTTAAACAGGTGCAAATATATTAAACAAAAAAAGTGATGTTCTCAGTTTGAAATAAGGTCAACGTACGTCATGTCTTACTATTTTTGAACGGCCTTTTCGAGTGTTGTTTTTGAATATAAGAGGAGCAATGAGCAATCGTTGGTTACAGCCGCGAGTCCCTGGCGTCATTCCACGACATGAAGCACGCGGTGTCGTCGCTGTACGTGGATGAGGCCACGGGCCGTATGTGTACGGCTGGCAAAGACCGCGTCATCAAGGTAACGTCCCCATCGATGGACGAATTCATCCCTATACTTTGGAACCAAACAGGTCTCGAACACTCAGGTTGTGTAATGAACGCTATAAAAATTTAGTTCTTCAAGAAGGGTGTCAAATAACTGCTGCCGAGTCGGCAACTCTAGCAATATCCTTAGTTTTGTAAGTGACCATAGGCGGCAGTAACTGCTTACCACATTATGCAAGAAGGAAAATAACATTATGATATTGAATTGCGTGTGTATGTCACTGCTCAACTGAGTTTGATAATTGTTTTGTCTTCATTTGGGTGAATCTCTGGGTGGCTTAGATTAACAATTAGACCCGATAAGCGGCGCTGCGACTATAACAATTTACTGTGCTATATTAATGTATTTATGTTTGTCAGGTATGGGATATCGGCATGCTACTTTCACCATCGCCTCGCCCTGGCACCAGCGACCAGTAGCCTCCGGCTTTCGACCAGCTCTACTGGGATTTACATAAGGTTGAGATTCGCTAAAGTTTAGTTAGTTCGTTGCCAACAAATAACAGTAGCATACCAAAACGGTCCAAGGACCTCAAAGCTGCCTACAAGTTGTGTGGCAAGTTAATTGCATTCCCAAATTCAAGCTACAATCTGTAGTTATTTATTAGAAACATTATTGAGTTAAGACGAGGCAGTTTAGACGATAAAGACAACAATGAAAAGCGTAACAATTGTACATTTGTCTTGTTATGAACCTTAATTCAAGTTGTTTTATTGACTGAACTGACCTTGAACTTGGTACATAGTGTTGGGAGTATTGGATTTTCGGAATTCAACTATATTTTGAACACAATAAAACATATTTTACAGATGACACGCAATGTTAGTCAATTGTTTTGTTATACAGTGACGAGTACAGTTTTACGCGCTAATTCCAAAAAGCAAGATTGATTTGTTTCCAAATAAGGCCTCTTGTTTACATTTGTTTACATATCAGTCCCATCATATACTCTGAATCACTTAAGATATACAGTTACGATAAATTTACTGCTTGAGATAAGTTAACTACCTCGCTAGTGTTCTCAAAGATGGCTATTCCACATGCCAATGTGAAATGTCAACGTGTAATTTTCGTTACGCATAGAAAAAACTCAATTAATTTTAGATAATATTCTAAAGAAATTTTTAATTAGCAAGCTTCAAATATTGTCCGCGTAGTCAATACTTCCGAGGATATCCGTTTTAATCTAACCAATAAACCATTTAATATCGTCAATCTTCGTATGGCCAAGTAGCTAAGATCAAATTCGTCATCATTTGATGAAATTAATTGAATTGATTTTTAACTCAAATTTTTTGCGTTATTTTTTTATACCAATACTTTAGCGAATCAAAATATTAGTCTGCAAGTTAAGGCTTTAGCAGATCTATTTAATACATTATAACGTTGTGTTATTATCTGATAATGCATCTCGTTAATAGTCAACGAATGTTAGGTTCCAGCTGTCGTGAGCTAAGACTGACCCACTGCATCTAAGCTATATCCAATGTTATTAATTGTTATAAAATATTATGTATAATTAAATGTATACATACAAAAATATAATTTAACGAAAATATTCAAAAAAACCTTCCTTTATCTGTGTTTTTAACATATTAGTGAAATTATTATGCAAATTAATAATGGTTTAAAAGCTTAAGGAACATTGACAAATGATACGTATTACGAATAACTCTAGGCTAACACATATTTTCGTCTGTGGCATAAGATCAGAGGGAAGCTCGCGTAATGTTGCAAATACATATACAAAATCACAATAGTTATGGTAATTAACTAGTCGGTTAGGTGCCTGTTTGATAGTGGGGTAACAATAGGGTGGCAGAACTGCCTTTGGGAGCCGACGGGTAGAGGCGCTGTGAGCAGAGGAGGAACTCAACATTTAATACATACATTATTAAACAATGTTCATTGATTATATGAAATAAATATTTGGTCTTTACGGTGAATAAAAATATAAAAAGGAGACCTGTATACGTTATCGAACAAATTCAAAGACGTATGTAGTTATTTCATAGGCTTGCTTTCGCCATTTGTGTCGTTGCCACTTAAATATATCTCCAGCGAAAAGTTGTTTTTACACTTCTGCCTACTACTGGGACCCTGTGGGAAGGCTTATAGATATATATTTATCGATTTGTTATGAATGAATACTGTACACAGCGATAAGTTTTTACAATTATTATAATTAACAGGGTTCAAATTTCCAAACAGTCATTATGACTTTCTTGCCAGCAATCTTTTTGTTGGAAGTGCATACACAGTCCATTATATCGGAATATCTTAATATGGTAGGGGTAGCATTGGATAGCATTTGAACAACACTTCGCCACAAGTATATTATTATCTCTATTACACCAGGATTTAATAAGATTCCCACTGATGGACGTTCCTATTCTTGCAAAATGATTAGTTAGTTGATGAGTGTAAATGACTAGGGTTAAGCTTTGTAGTACATTAGCGGGACAATAACTTGTGTAATTAGAAGAGATGAGCCGAAAAATATAACTTTGCCCGAATGTTCGGTTAGAAATAATATAGAAGCCGAAGACACTAGTTGCCTAACCATAGACACAAAATATTTTGGTATGCATTCTTAGGTACTTTTTAGTTTCTTTGAAAATAAATAGTAATTTACTGATCCACAAAGCCTTACCAACTACTACTAACTGTTGCCATAATTTTTCAGTTATGCGAAATTTTATAGATTTATAAATGTTATATGCATATGTCCCATTCATACTCATCAATAAGCCTCAAGTAAACAACTAAACTTACACCTGGAACCAAATCTGACATAATTCAAAGTTCGGTAAAACTGCGGATTTGGCCACAAATTTGTGTACTGAATTTCCACACTTCCCTATTGTACCCCGTACATTTAATTTCTATACTTGCTAAGGATTAATCTTATCTAATATATAATCGATTTACAATGAAAAAGGTGCTGCAAACTAATAATAACTAACTGCAAATTACTTCTTACGGTTATGTATTTTGAGTTCAAATTGTATTGCTGTCCAGGAACAAAATAATGTTTCAGTATTTATTGATCTCTGTAAATAGCCAGTCATCATTAAGCCGCGCCATTAACCTTTTTAAAAATTATGTTGATAATAAATTAAATAATGCTACTATTCACTATCTTATAGACGCTTCAATAACATTATATGAGTGTATACAATATGAAAATATTTTCTTTCTTTGATGGTTGTATAGCTGGCAGTTGATGAGTGACAGCTGTTATCATGTCAAAGTGACATTTCATTGTTTGGTCTTTTGTCGGCAAGCGTTTAGACATGTAAGTGACAGTTGTCAAGTTCTCGTTAAAATGTCACTCGTTTTAGGCGTGGACCAAGCTGAATTAATTATTGTAAAAAATATGTATGAAAAGTACGTAGAGTAGAAATATACAGTGTAGGTAGAGCGTGTCGAGTTGTATACAAAAAATATTGGATCATATATGTATATGAATGTATAAAAACTACATTACAATTTGTAGGAAACGGTTAATTGGTATAAATGTTTATTGAATATGTAGTAATAGATATTATGTAACGCTTTCAATAGATTGCAGTGTCTACACATATTTGAGTTGATTGTCATTTTGTTTTTATTATTGTCTCTTAAGCTTAGGATATTAACGTGCTATTATTATTATCTAAGGTTATTTAAAATTAATATCGATTTGTTATATTTACATCGTTGTTTATCCTTGTTTATATTCTGTTACGACGTCTTTGATCTCGTCGCGGGTTCGAATCGTTTGGTGGATATTCACTCCATACTCTTGGATGTACTATGTTATTGTGTTTATCATTATTAAGTTCCGTTAGAATATGTTGGGCCCAAACTGAAGGACTTACTGTATTTAAATATATTAAAGAGGTATTTAAATAATTCCATTCATAGAAAAATTGTTACTTCAGATAATAAATCTGGAAAGTTGATTGAAAATCTTTATATTTTTTATGTGTTATTTGTTGCATTTCACTTAATCCTTGGAAAATGGTAACAATATAGATACATATATATTTTTTATATGAATATTTTACTTTTTTATTTTGCTATTTTTGATATTCTATAGGGGATAAACAATGAATGAGACAACATGTTCGTTCTTTTAATTTTTTTATTCAAAATCTATAATTATTATTTTTAAATAACCTTATTTACCATATTTATTGTAATTTAGGTAGGTACATCATTGAATCTTAATAAAAAATAATTTATTATCTTTATATTCATTCAAGTTGGGATTATGTACTAAACTTATAAAACTATAAATAAATAAATAACTATTGTCTGATGTCATTAAAGAGAATTTTATTTTGTATTAACTTATCGATTGTTTTTTATTTTGTGGAGTTATACCAGTGTCGGACTGGCCATGTATATGTAGCTGTGGTTGCTCAACACCTAAGTTCTCCAGCCAGGCACTTTAAGAACTTTTGGTCTCGCTTTTGTTTCAATAGTGCTTGAATAGCAAAAGTGCCTGGAGTAGTCATGAAAGGCTAACGGGCCGCTTGATACTTACTTCATAATTTGAAGAAAATAAAAATAATTAATAATAGAAGTGATAAAAGGTACAAAAATAAAAGCCCGTTACCATCATGACATTCCATCTAGTGAAAGACGCAATAAAAAAACTTAATGACATTGCCTATGGAATGTTATCTTGACCTTCTGGTCCAGTCCGAACCTGAGTAATACTGTAAGGTAATAGGTCACTTTACTAAATTATTAGTCAGGATATTTAATCGCTTTACAACAGTGTCTATGCTAATAAACAGTATGCATTATTCGTGTGTTATTGTTTAATGGCATAATTTTTTACATATTGCAGTGGCAGGCGAAGTCACAGCCCTTAAAACTATAGTGAGTGTCCGTGTAAAAATATTAAGTATTCAATAATTTCGTTGTGTTGAATCAATGTTTTCTGTTTTTTTTTGTAAATCATCGGAGTATAATTTGCGGGCCAGTTTTTTGTAATTTTTTTTTTGCACGGAGTAGAAAGCCTCACTTTGTTAAATAAATAGATTCAGGTACATCGTGTGTCTCTCCATCTCGTCGACTGATCTTTGCGGCAACGCGGCGCCTGCGCACGTGGTCTTGTGTCCTCATAGCTAAGCGAAAACTTCAGCCCGGGCACGTGTATTGAGCGCTGGGCACGCATACACCTCCGTTGAACACCTGCAAAATTGTATTCTATACTTTATTCACGACTAACTAAGTTCTTTGATAATAAGCTTTTAAAACAAAATCATCCTAATCACGAATTTCGGTGTAAAATGGTAGGTGGGAGAATAGGTTGAAGTGTATAAGATATGTGTCATTAAAATAATTCGTTTCATAATAATTTAAATCGTCCTTATTAAATAAGGTACTAACACAGCCAGTCCCAGTATGCAATTATTTTCAGCGAGTTCGTATTATTATCGCCGTGTTTCAGTAAAATACGCCTATGTATTGGCAGTTGGCTAGTTGTGTTGTGGTGGTGCCATCTGGCGTAAGTTTTGTGAAGCTATATATGTGGTGTTCACATTTTAAGGGGAACTCAAATGTGGCGTGCTTCCGGCGATGTTCATTACCCCACCAGCCTTTTAAGCGATTGCGATATCCAATACATCATACCGATACGTTTAAATTACATCATTGAGTATGGCCAACATGACATTGGCCATACACTATTGGATTATGTAAATTTTTAAGGAGGTACGTATATCATCACGCTGAGTCCTTCACGGGGCATGCAGAGGGAGTAGAGCACCAGTTCTCTCTAGACTTGCAGACCTCTTCGCTTCACATTTATCCGCCTCTTCATACATGCGGCTTCGAGTTTCGTGACGTTGACCTTTGAGTGTCCGGTCGATTTGTTCTAGGTATTTATTTGTATTTGTACCTTCAATAGCCATACTTAAGAAAACCCCTAATATATATTGATATACTGACTGACCTGATCGCTCGAGCATGAAAGATAAGTCCGAACGCCAGACACGCAAAAGTAATAGCGCTTGCATTCCGTCCCTTGTAGCACGTAGAAGCCGTCTCGCTCGCAGTGCTTTCCAGTTTCAACGGTGTTCCTAGGCGGCGCCCCACACTCGTGGTGGGCGGGCGACACGCACGCCTGGCCGTCGAATATCTTCCCGCCCAGGCATGATAGCGTGGCCAAGCGGTCTCCGCCCTCGCAGTAGAAGTATCTTAAAGTAAAGAGTATTAATGAATTAACACGTATATTTGTATGTTGTTTAATCTGCTATGTACTTAAAACTAGAAGTGCATCTTTGATTACAATTTAGTAATAAATTAAAGGTATCTAATTTATAGAAATGAATGAAAATAAATATGCTTGATAGTAAACAAAACTCGCATTAATTTGAGTACGTTCTCGATACATAATATGAAGTAAATACTTTATCAGGGACGACAAAGTGGGAAATTGCTTCCCAGGAGTACCTAATAAAAAAATATTAATTCGTTGATGACCCTTAATTTGATGTTTAATAGGTACAATACCAACACCTCTATCAGTTTTCCTATAGATTAGATTCATTACATTATTAGAACAAAATATTTTATTTACCTGCGGCACCCAGATTCCACTTCAGCATGATATCCAGCGGAGAGGCTCTCGCAGGAGTAGTCTCGCCGCGGGCAGAGGCCAGGACGCGCCGGCACACAGGCTTCGCCGTCGAACACACGGCCCACGCTACACGCATACACTGCCTTCTCGCCGTTGGCGCATGCGTAGTACCCTCGACATCCGGTGTCCGCCGCGCGATATCGCCCGTCAGGTCGCCCATAGCACGATTCCCGCTCTAGACTCGGGCATAGGTACCGCTCCGCCGGCCCACACTGTGCGCCGTCAAACACCTGCCCTGCAGGACACGCCAGCATCGTGCGCAGCGAGCCTCTGCAGTGGAAATATTTGGTACAATTTGATTCGAAGTCCTGGTACGTGCCACTCGGCAGTCCTTCGCACTCATGTGCCGGTTCGGGGCCCTTGCAGCTGAATTGACTTGATGGCACGCAGGTGGTTCCGTCAAAAACTAGTCCCGGGTCGCAGGAACCACGCGCGACCACTCTCTCTCTACGACAGTCGAACCAAGACGAACAGTCGCGCCAGTCTCGATGTGGTCCGTCGGCGCGGTTGAAGCATGGGCTTCGGGCCGGTGGAGAGCAGGTAGCCCGGGCTGCTGGCTCACAGCCGCCGTTGGAGAAGAGCAGGCCAGGTTCACACACGCCGCGTCTTATAACACGTCGGGACTCGCACACGAAGTATTCGCGACATCCTGCTGCACGGTCCGCGTAAGCCCCATCAGTAGCGTGTTGGCAGAGCGAGGAGCATACCTCGTCAGAACAGAAGTCGGCATCACCAGCCGGCAGGGGGATGGCGGCTGAGCGTGGTGGTGGACACAGTGCAAGACAGGAACCGTCTCGACAGGAGGCCACTGCGTTTATCTCACTGCCTCGGCACTGGAGCATTCTGCGGCATTCGTGCGAAGGGTCCGGATAGTCGCCGTCCGGCAGCCCAGTGCACACCGGTTCATAGCATGTTCCAGCTCCTCGTGCGCATCCTTGCAGGTCGAGATCAAACCAAGATCCCGATGGACAAGCATGGTCAATGGCTGTACCGTTCTCGCACCGGTAGTAGTGGCGGCACGCTGTCCCGGGGGTGGCGTACGCTAGCGTGTCTCCCAGCGAGCACTCGCGGCGAATGCAGGGCTGCCGACGGCGCACTACACACGCGCCGGCCACCTCGCTGAAGACCCGCCCGGGGGCGCACACGTATCTCCCAGTTATTGAGTTCCCTGAACACTTGACGTATTCACGGCAGTCCCGATCATAGTCGGCAAAAAGTCCATCTCTTCTACACTTAATGCCTTCGCCGTCTGAAATAGATAATTAAATAGCTTACTCACAACGCGTAATGAATGAAATCACACTTCTAATAGCAGATATAAGCACATTAAGGACAGGTAGGTACGTCTTTGCAAACATCTTCCTCTATTTTATTAAAATCTGACACCATCAGATGTATTAAAAAAACCTTATTGTCTGAGGCACTGCGACATTGGAGACACGCGATGCTGGAAAAATTACTCACATACGAGTTGAACGGCAGTGGCGATCGTTAGCACTGTGATAGCAGCGGCTGCGGAGGTGGCAGGCGCGCGAGCAGACATGTCGGCTGCGACTGGCGGCGCGGCGCGCGAGTCACGCTGCCCAGGGTTCCTTGACATTCGCCGCCCCCACTGTAACTTGATCCCTGCGCTGGCCCGGATGCAGCCTCCGAGTTAGGAATCTAGACACGCCTTGTTTGACGAGCGCCTGCTGCTCGAGTGAAAATGACCGACGATCAAGCTTGACGTCCATGAACTTTGTCTTCTTAGATAACAACAATGTAATATACGTATAACGAAGAAATACCGCAAAATTGAAATACCGACCATATTATATCCAAATATATTCATGATGTCGTTAATATTCTAACTATTTATAATAATTTACATATCAAATTAATTTTAAAGCCTTCATAGTCGAGCATCACCAGAGAAAGCTTAGGTATATAATATACGGTCTCGACATGATATCAGTATAGTGGGTATTAGGCGGCATCCACAAAATTGCGAATCCGGAACGGACGAAAAATCCGCACCGTTCATGAACATATAATATAATTAAATCCTATTTAAAGTGATATTTTACGATGAATTAAACCTATTTCAGACTTCGCCGCCCGAGATCACTGAGAGCGGCCCTCAGCTAATCTATTGAATCGCTCAATTACTAATTCCGCCGCTGTACTCGTGGGAAACTGATATAAAAAATAATAAAAACACCAACAGGTCGTGTATCGTCGAAACGTAATAAATACTTGGTACTGAGCCGGAATCTCCGAGAACCCGCTTAGGCATACGAATGAGCAGCTATTGGCATGCATTGGATAACAAAAAGGTATTTATTTAGGTTAGGTAATCGCTGAGCATTTGACATTGGTGTCGTTCTTTGCTTGGCTGCAGTGGTTCGTGCCATATAATTCGGTTCGATGTTAGTCGATGACGCTTTATTGACCTCTGGAGATCCGTGTTGAGGCGTCGCCCGCCGTGTTTGTCGAGCTGTGATTTGACGTGGCTGTCTTGTTGTGTGAGGTATTTTCCAACAAGCACTTGCTTAGTAAGTAAACTTGAGGATTGAAAGAGAATTTATCAAATAAACTTGATGATTTTTCGAGTTTATGATAAGAAAACGTTGCATACAAACAAATATACAAGGAACTATTATTTAAATAAATGTAGGTGTGTAGATTTCATTCAAATGGTTTACTCAATCACTTTTCGATATGTCAATAATTAATGGTGATAATCCTAGTAACGATTTATTTATAAAAGCGAAGGTTGGTGGGTGGATGTTTGTTACTCAATCACGAAACGGCTGAACAGAGGAATACAATTTTACGCAGTGATAGATTATAAGCTGTATTAACGGATACGATATGTTTATTCCGTCGTATATAGACGGCCGTCTGGTCTAGTGGTTAGAGCTCCTGACTGCAACACCTGAGGTCGCGGGTTTGAATCCCGCTGAGGGCAGATATTTGTGTGATGAACACGAGTATTTGTACCTTAGTCTTGGATGTTCTATGTATTTATGTATATATCTATTTATATAAGTAAATATATCGTTGACTATTTACTATAACACAAGCTTTGCTTAATTTGGGACTAGGTCAATTTGTGTGGAATTGTCCCAAGGTAGTTATTTATTTATTTATTATTCCAGAAAATAAGGCTATAAGACTCGAACGAACTGAATCCTCCTTCTGTGACAATAGCTTTACACGGCTGAAACCTCGGGGCATAGCTCGTAATTATATGTAGGATATACATAGGTATTGAGCTGAATCAAAGCTTTCAAGCGCTTCTGTCCTATATTAATAGTGTGACCATTATATTCGCTTAGTGATAATCTTCACAACGTACACGTGTCGAGTCGAAGCAGTAGCGGAGATAAAACTAGCAGGAATGTGCGGTATGAGATGAGCGTGGTGAGCCGCCACGGGGGGGCATGCTAGCATTCCTCACATAGAGGATCTAACACACTACCCGAAAGTGTTACGACAACTTTACCAAAGAGCATTGGCATAGCACTTTATCATAGATCAGATAAAGCAAATACAGTAATGAAAACAAAATGTTAAAAAAAATTTATAGATAGTCTCATCCACCAAGACGCGCCCCACTATTCTTCCCTATAGTCTATTGTGTAGGTAAGTGTGCGACCGTCCACTTATGTGTGTATGAGTATTATCGGTACACACTCATTACCTATGAGTGCACACTACAATAATAGAGTCGGGTCATACTTCCCGCATCCCGCGTCTAGTCGAGGGGGACTAGAAGTAGGTGGGGCGCTTCTTCGTGGATGGCACTATCTATATTCATTTAATCCTATCCTGCTAATATTGTATGTAAGTATGAAAGTTTTGACGATGTTACGCAGCACGCCAGAAGGGCTCAACGGACTTGGATTCAATTTAGTATTGAATGATTATAAACATATAGGATGTCATTTGAAGTCTAACTCAAAATGATATGATATGAAATTTTACGCAGATAAACGCGGATCTCTGTGCCAAATTTCATACAATTCCATTCAATACTTTTTGCGTTAAAGGAACAAAAATCCTCACAATCTTTCGCATTAATATTATTAGGTACTAGGAAAGTAGAATGTAAGACAGTCGCAATCCATCGTATGTGAACGGTCCGTACCGTAATCGATTGCCATACGATTATCTCGGATCGAGGCGCAAGTACAATAAACATAGCCTCGGCTTAGTTCCGCATCCACGATCATGGATGGCATTATCGCTATTATAATTGTGTTCGAATGTGATTCGTTATCGTCATTTGACATTTTCCTTAGCATTTCTTAACTCGTCAGTAAGAAATAGATTCGGTTTTGTTTGATCATATTGGCAATAGGGAGAACCATTTTCTCTATTGCTAGTTTGTCACGCATTTTATTCAATCAGAAGGTTGTAGATAAGTTCAAATAAATATATAAATGCATGCAGACGACATCCTAGACTAGGATACAAATACTAGTGGTCATCTGACAAATATCTGCTCTCAGCGGGAATCGAACCCGTGACCCCAAGTTTCGCGTGTACCTATATTATAATATTATATTGATGAATAGTAGATTCTTCATAAACATAACACATACATATATCGCGATGAGCTAAATGTGATTAAGCCGTAAGTAAAAGAAAAGAATAAGAAAGATAATTATCCGAGCTCTGTTAGGATCAGGACGAAAAATGCATGAATTACATACCATGGACCATTTAAGCGATTGATTCGCTGTTTGATTGATTGATCTGTCACGTGTGCACCTAAAATATATGTATCTCTGGCGAAAAGTTTCTGGGTACTACTAACCTCTGCCTACCCCTTCGGGAGCCCTTAGGAAGACATGAAGATATATACCTATGTAATTAAGCGTGCTAATATCACTCCATCACTGGATTTCGCAACTGTTCGGAGCGACCATAAACTACAGTTAGCTCATTTAAAAAAATGTTGATAGGTACTTAATTATGTCCTTAGTGATCTTATTGTATGTAAATGTATATAAATGTAAAGCGATGAGGCGCTTTATAGTAGACATACCTGGAATGGCACAAGCGGAACCTTGTAATTAAATGGCTCTTACATCTTCTTAATATATATAAATTACGCGTCACGTTGTTTGTCCGCGATGGGCTCCTAAACTACTTAATCGATTTCAATAAAATTTGAATACTTGAATTTTGAAAATTGATTCAACTTTAAAGAAAGAATAGCTTACATCACAATTGGACCCGATAGGTGGCGCTGCTAACGTATTTCAGGAAGTTAGTTACATATATGTATATACAAGAATAGAATGTGATAACCTTTTTTTAAATTAGGTTAGTTAAAAACGAATAACTATAACCCTGAACTCAAACGACATAAGATCTCCAGAACCCCTCGAGAAATGGCTGCTCAGGCAAAAGGTGAAACCGTACTTTACGCTGCTAAATCAGCTGTTCCTCCAAATATCAAGATGGCGATGACAATTTAACATGCCATATATGGTATTGACTGATACTGTTATATACAAACTAGTTATTTTGACGATACCTTTGTGTGATTTGAATTCTCAATTGTCGTGAGACGGTATAGTCAACGAAGCTAAGATGTTTTGTAAATAACTTTACCGGATCTATTATAAAGGAAACGGAAAGTGCCTTGTCTTGATCTCGCATCTACACACGTCCCTACAAGGCCCCCGAAGGGGTAGGCACAGGTATAACAATAATCTCTCTCTATATTTTGATTTTATGTTTGTAGGAGGACTAGAGCCCTGCTGGTCAAGTGGCTCGAGTAGACGCCTGCTACGCAAATATTGCAAGTATGAATCTCGGCGGTATCAATTAGTTTTTTCTGATATACAGTGTTAATCTCCTTAAGCTTCACGGTGAAGGAAAACCCTGAGAGGACATCTGTATACGTTTGAGTAGAAATTTAAGACGTACCTATGTTTATCGTATCTTGTGCTTCAGAAACGGCCTCGCCATCTATCACGTTGTCACCTGAATATATCTCCGGCTAAAAGTGGGTGTCAACTCCTCCTTCCCCTTCGGAAACCTTTAAATGACAGCGTGAAGATAGAATTTCCTAAATAACAATGACTATTAAGTCATTGAATAACGTATAGGTAAATATAGAAGGTATCTGACCGATTAATGTTAGCGCCGTAAAGTATTCGTAAATAACAAAATAGGAACATTTATTGGAAAACCCGAGCTTGGGAAAACCGTCGTGTTAACCTCATCAAAGAGGTTAGCATTTGGAGTTTAGTTTTTCAAGCTCATTAATTAGTTGCGGTGGCATTTGGATAAATTGAATATATATCGGTAAAGCTTATTTTATTTACGTCAGAATAGTTTTTGTATACAAATTTTTCGAGAGTATTGATGCATTCATGAGAAAAACAAAGCACAATCCCTGTACTTTTTTAATAGGTAACTTTTTCATGGATTTACGATACATAAAGCCCCTTAAATATATAATCCTATATTATTTATGTACATACGAGTATATGACAGCTGCGGTAGTGTGGTAAGAGTTTTTTTAACAAGTATCTATATAGTTTAGGAAGTCACAAAGTGGGTCTTCGAATCTTGGTGGTCTTATATAGTAGTTAACCATTAATGTAATGAATTATCTAGCTACTGGTAGCCTTTGGGAATAAATCCAAAGACGTGCGTAAATATTGCCCTAGCGACGGCAAATTGGCCTCCTATCCTAATGGCCTGATACACACATTTTAAGTACATTCATCAAGTATATGTTCGGTCCAGACTTACAGACTTCAGAGAGCTCATTCTTACCGCCAAGTTTATGGGGAGTTACGTAATACACAGACTTTCGATGGAATATCTGAATTCCACGTAGTATTATGGTTTGTTCACCTTTGAGATATGAATCTTAATTTTTACGAGAAATAGTGGGATTGCATATATTAATCTTGATTTTGTGGCGCTGTTTCCTCCCACGAACGCTCAGGCTGTGGAATTGACGTTGTAATTTTCCCTAAAGAGTACAGCATGGCGTTCTTCAAGAAGTATGAGAAGATATTTGCAGGGTTGCCAACTCATAACAAATACCCTTGGCCTTGAGGTCTCCCGCAGCGTCTATTAGTGACGGCACAGTTGCCTTTATAGGCGACTGTTACCGCTTTGCATCACGCGGGTGGCATGCTTGTTCAACACTTTAGTAGTATAAAATAAATAAAGAATTTAAATTTGAGTAAAAGTCTTAATACATGGCCGGATCTGAATGAACTTGCAATAACACATGACAATAGGATGCGGAAGTGAGTGATAGTTGTAGGAACAAGGAACGATTGGCATGATCGTGACTCCACCGCGGGGTGTCATATGATGAATTACTCAAAAGTTCCTTGTAATTTTCCAACTAATAAATAAATTGAACTACTTCAATGACTTGACAATAAGTTCATTTCCTTTGTATTTTTACGCTCGTTCCCACAACAAGGGTCCTTGAAGTGGAAGACAGAGGTGTTGATCCCTTCATTTAGCTCTAGTTGTAATAATAAAATAAAAATAATTAGGTTTCGCCGGAGACATATTAAGGTGTCAATGTTACAGATGTCGAGTCCTTCGCCGATCCTTCACGATAAATACGACTTTGAATTTTTAAACGTATGCAGATAGACGCTCGATGTTTTCTTTCAACGGAAAGCACGTGGTGTGATTAATCACTGAACATAAGTTCAGAAAAACTCATAACTACAGACGGGATTAGAACTTGTGATCTTTGCGTTGCAGGCTACTCGAACTCGAAAAAGGTACAGCTGTAAGAAAATAATCGCGACATTTGGGTATAAGACTCGCCATGATTACGTTCACAAATATGTCCAAAACTATTGCGGATGTGTGGTATAAGAGCCACAATTACGTTCACGTAAACGTTCGATAATATTGCGGATGTCGAGTTTTTGTGCGCATTCTTAACACATAATGAATGCCTACGATGCTCTACGGATCCGCGCTATGGCGGCTAAGGGCAATTGACCACGGACTGTTAGCTAAAACACACGGTTGAAAAGAAGTGTTCCAATCGTGGAAAAGATAAGATAAAAGCTGAGATGTCTAAGTACGGTAGACCAGTGGTCTAGGTCATCATCCATTTGCCATGCAGCAGCCAGCCTTACCGAAAAAATGGGTGATGTTCCGGACGACTGCAGGCGAGCAAAGAGAAGAAGGAAAAGGATCATGATTAGACTACTCAAACTACAGAGCCATCAGCTTGGTCAGCTTAGCTAGTAAAGTGTACACGAAAATCTTGACGGTTAGAATGTGAGAGCGATTCGAAAGGTTTCTCTGGGAATCCCAAGGTGGACGGCTAGACCAGGAAGAGGATCCATGGATTAAACCTTTTCGCTCCGCGGAATTGTGGAAACATTTTTGGATATTAACCAAAGAGTTTTCTGCGCTTTCGTCGACTAAGATAAGGCACTTGATAGAGTTATACGAAGGAACTCTGGGACATATTGCCCGGATGTAGTGAGCAGTTCTCTACTGGAACTACTTTCCTTTTGGAAGGAAGTAGGACTGGGAATTACAATCCCAAAAGATTAAAGTAACAAGAGGTACCAATCGGAACAATATCTTTACGTTAGTTTCGTACTCTGCGGCCACCCTAATTATTCAGTTACCGACAAAACTAAACCTATCCGGGTTAAATTCACCAGTAAAAGCGTTCAAGGTCTATGAAATACCACGGCATTTGTCTGCTAATCCAGTTCTAGAAGGATGTTTACAAAAGCGACGTGAGCTTTAGCATTATCAGCTTATTCGTAGAGGAACAATACTAACGTATGTCTTTCTTTGGTCATACATAAGTCCGCGTATTATAAATTGACGAGTCGCAGAGTGCGAGGTTTTTTTTTCTGAAATTTTAGATCACAAAGGTCGCAAGTTCGAAACCCGACTGTACCAATGAGTTTTTCTGACTTTAATTACAGTGATTAGACACACCAGGAGCTTTACGGTGAATGAAACGTCGAGAGGAAACCTGCATACTTCTGAGAAGCAATTCAAAGGCGTATAGTCGTGCTTGAGTAACAGCCATGGACTCGCCATCTGTCGTTAGTACGTTGACACCTAAAATATATCTCTGGCGGAAAGTGGGTGTGTGAGACCTGCCTATACTCCTCTGCCAACCCCTTCAGGGACCCTTGTGAGGAATTAACTCATATAATAATAGAGTACTCGAAACCGACGAGCATATATGAAGAGACTGATGTATGTGGACGACTAGACTCTCTGCCTAACCCGTTGGGGACTCGGCGTGATGATATGTATGTATGTAATAATAATCGAACTGCTCTTAAAAGTTCGTTTGTTCATATAGGTAAAAGATACCACAAGTCCCTATTTGCAACATTTAAGCAACTCATTACTCATATTGCTTTACTACTAGACTCATATCGTTGTTCGTGTAAAAGGTATTGTCTTTTTATCCCTGTTTAACAATACCATTCACAGCATTTAGCTGTATTGGCAAAAGTTCACGGTTAAGTAGTTAATACGTACCTAAATGTAAAAAACAAACTGACTTTCGCATCTATATATATAAACTTGGTATTATAATATTTACATAAATCTTTACATAGTATGAAATGGAGCCGCTTCCGCTGTCTGTTCGCTTAGATCTTTTAAATATTTCAACGGATTTTAATGTAGTTTTCAGCAATAGATAGAAATATTCAAGAGGAAGGTATAATACAGAAAAGCCGAAACATTCAAATAATTGCAATGTGATTTCGTAACAAACTTATTTTGTCCCCTTAAATCGCAAACGCTGGCTAAACCTTGCTAGATAGATGAAATTAATGAACTACGGTATTGCATATTTTAAAAATATCGATAAAAATGTCCGCGATGGTATTTATTTATCTCTAAATGATAATCCACAGTGACCATTTTAATCTCTTAAATATTTTTGTATCTCTTAACTATTTATATATAAATCGCGAAACTAGGAAACCTGGAAGTGTCAGAAATTGAGGTGAAAGTATTAGGTACCACTTGTCGCGTGTCGATGGGTTTGCCCTGAAAATGGTGACTGACATTTTAGCTTCGGGTTCTTCGCCGAGGTTTCATACAATGTTTGTTCCATTTGATAAGAAGTTGTTTCGCGTACCTACATTAAATCATTCATACATACACAATCACAGGGATCCATAAACATGTCGCGCTACAGTCGTGTAAACATATTTGTGTAGTGTGTAGTTTTTCATGCATTATTTAAATGTGCAATAATGTGTTTTCAATTGACTACGACTCGCTTCCGAATGTAGCCGGATGTCTCCGTGCCGCCAAAATGGCGGACAGGTTTTGGCGTGAGCGCGTGAACACCTCGACGTACTCTGTGTGTCGATAAAATGAAACATTTTGTTCGTTTTATCATAATTAGGAGCTCACTGCTAGCCGGAACTAGAAGCTGGCTGCCAAACCGATAAGGCTGTGGACACACTTCTCATAAATAAATGTGGCTGTTGGTTTTATAAAAAATACTCAAAAGTGGCTATGAGGTACTACCTACGCAACTCTGCCTTCCCACATGGGTCACCAAGGGGGGGGGGGCTTCGGGGTGAAGATATATTTTTATTTCATGTTTTTACAAATAAGATTTTATGACTATTTTATCTATCACATTAGCAAATTCATGTCCGGTGTAAAAAGGTAAAGTACACTTCTGCCTACCCCTTGAAGGACACCTGTGGGAACCGTCAAGATGATATGCTTTAACAATAAGAAATATATAAATAAATGCATAATTTTTTTTTATGTGAACGAATTTACGCGTAAGATATAATATTTTACCGTATTGTTTGACTACTTTGATTGGTAAACAGCCTCGGTAACACACGATTTTAACGGATAAGGCTTGGGAAAACCCCCTATTTGCATAACATAACATGTTGAGGAAAATATATATAGCATAGTGAATCATATTTATTACCAAAGTTCTTGTGAATTGGAACTAATTATCACTTATCTTTTGTAGTCTTCCGGATGTCTTGATACAAAACATATTTAATGTGTAATTTACTTTGATGCCGTGGTGGCTGAGTGGTTCAAGTAGTTGCCTGCAACACAAAGATTGCAAATTCGAATCTCGATTGTAAGTTTTTCTGAACTTTAGTACTAACTTTAGTGATTGTTACACTACGAGCTTTATGGGGAAGGAAAACATCCAAGATAAAACTGGTATGTGGCAACTACCTACACATCTCTGCCTACCACTTCCTTCGTCCTTGTGGGAACGCGTGAAGATATATATGATGAAATATATTTAATCCTAAATAAAAATTAAATCCAGGCGTCCCTGATGAGCAAGGCAGTTGTAAAACTCTCCAAATCAATCCAATTTATTGCATGTAAAATGACGTAAGTACAGCGTTACGTAAGTATAAAATTACACATTGTTTGAGGGCACAGCAATATGATGGCGGCTACATGGCATGGTGCTCTTTCTTTCGCAGGATATGTATATTAGGTGCCAACGTGATAGATAGCGAATCCGTCGCAGTTTCTCATAAGCGCGATTATACTCACTTAAAGCTCACTGAAATTTACATTGAACATAAAAGCGGTGTGTGATTTCGTTGAACATCGTGACTGGAAGCATAATATTTATGGCTACAAGATTATGGAATAACGACCCCCCACGAACTTTCTCAGAGGTGTATTGACCACATTTAATTATTAATAATAATAAATCAATCTTTAACAACATTTAATCACATCGTTGATTAAAATCTGTACCTGCCCTACACGTATCGTTCAATTTATATTTATTATCGTTTTGGACCCAATTGGGATTACAAGAATGTTCACGTATACCCAAAAATAATGATAAAACTCACAATTATTTATAGCTGGCAATATTTTACACTGAGCTTATGTCAATAACATGTGGAATATTTACCCCTATTTATCTTTTAAAACGAATTAAGCAATGACCGGGTAAGTGTCAGAGTTATCGTCTTTATTTTATTTTATAGCTTGTTTGTTCCACTGTTGAGCAAATTCCTCCCTTTTTCAGTTGTCAAGACCTTAAAACTTTTATATTTTATGTAATAAATCGTTTTCAATACTAATAACAGTACGTACATACACACGTACTATTAAAATAATTACACAGAACGGTAGTCAAAGTAATTACGTAAAAATATATAATGATATCTTCAAGTATCTTGATGAACTGCTTGCGTAAATGTCAATTTTAATCATTTAAAAATTTCCAAATAATGATAAAATAAACTCAAATTAAATTCAACTCTAAGCTGCTCAGCCTTCAAATGCATTTTTGATGTATAAGTCACTTGTATATGCTATGACATCTGGGCTTTTCTGGACGCATTCATAATCCTGTTGTGCGCACCAAACTTATCAAGCTCGCACGGTCAATAGATTAGTGTGACCCCGCCCTAATATATCCAAGCACAATAAAACTTTGTCGTTCGATTATTATTGCATAAATCTGCATAATGCTTTTTTTAGTAATCGTGACTAACGTCCGCTTTGCGCACCTGTGAGATCAACACGTTTTTTTGTGATTTTCTTTTTTTTTTTTGCAGTCATATTCAGATAGAAGTTATTAGCTCTGGTGACTAATGCAGATAGAAAAAAAGTAAAAAAAGCATGTACATCTACCAAAACAAAGACCAGCCATTAAAAACTTATTTCTATTCCCAACCCTTATAATTATATACTCTTTGGGCTTTTCTATTTGAAAACCAATTGGTGATATAAGAACTCCAATCTGGTTTAGACTGAAAGTTTGTAAAACTTAGAGCCTTGCCGAGAAGTTTTAGTAGACTCGTGTCAAATCAAGGTTGCAGGTTTAAAGCTCAGCAGCTTGATGTAATTAACTTTTTCTGCACTCTGTTACAATGATACAATACAGATGATATATTATCACAACACGAACTATATTGTGAATGAAAACATTGCGAGTATTCTTGCACATGTTAAGAGCAAGTTAGACATTTGTTTGACAGTTGTTTCCGATAAATGACACGTCAGCACTTTAACCTATCGCAAATAGTAGTCTTTGTCCTATCGCTTCGTAGACGCTTGTAGAATGTCGGCAAACTTATTTTACAAACCACTAAGATATAAGTTGGTTTGGACACATAGAAAGGATGAGTGAAGAAAGATTGACGAAACAGATATAATAATAATAATAATAATAATATATCCTTTATTGTACAAACACACACATTTACAAAAACAAACAGAAATGACAAAGAAAAACATATAGTAGGCACAATAGGCGGCCTTATCGCACAAAGCAAAAGTGTGTGCAAGAAGAGGCAGAGGAAGGCCACGTTCCAACTACCTGGATCAAATCGATCGGACGCTCAAGGACGGGAACGTTAAGAGTAATCGAAACCGACGAGCATGTATGAAGAGACTGATGAATGTGGACGAAGAGAAAGAGCTATGTAAGTCTAGAGAGAACTGGCGCTCTATACTCTCTGCCTACCCCATTAGGGACCTGGCGTGATGATATGTATGTATGTATGTAAGATATAAACGAGTACGCCGGCCAATAGTAAGCGTTTATGTTAAGCCTATGAACGCTTTGCCGACCCTGCAACGTTCCTCATCCATTTATTAGTACCCCATTCTGAAAGTCAATTATAAGAGTTTGCTCCTTACAGCGTTGTAGGTCGAACAAAGGTCAACCAAGTTTGGCCAGCGGAATCTATACCAGGATACTGACTTTATACATTTTATGCAAATTATTAGTTATTTTAATATAAAGTTTTTTTTGTCGTTAGATCTGCGTCTAGCGTTAATTAATAAATACACTGTTTGTTTTAAGTTACATTGCGGATGTTTTCATTGCTTTGGACGCTATATCAGGATGTAACATACAATATGTATCGCTAAAAGAATTACACCACATAAAATACGTCAATAGTTTACTCGTTTTTATTATATTATTACGTCCATTGGAGTAAGTAGTTGCAGATGGAAACTTTTATCGTTACATTTTTACTATTTATATATACAAAATTGAATGTTTGTCTGTATGTCCTTTATAGCATCGTAAACGGCTGGACCGATTTTAATGAAATTTTCTGTTTCTTCAGGTGGATACGAGAATGGTTTAGATTCACAATTGGACCCGACACGATAGGTTGCGCTGCGATCGTCGATCATCCGGGCGAAGCTGGGCGGGACAGCTAGTATTTATTAAAATAACAATGTTTGTATGTTTATCCTTTATGCATTCTAAAAACATTGATCAGATTGTAAACACTGTACAAACAGATTGTAGGGTGTTCTAGGGACACCCGTGAGGGTTCAAAGAAAAATTAACTCGCTAGATGACGCAGAACACCAACCTTGTCAACATTGCAATGCATGTGGGTGTATACTATAAATAGTCGAGTCGAATTGAATCAAATGAAGATTAAGAAAAGAGGTCTGTTTGTCTAGAGAGAGCTGGCTCATATTCTCTGTCTATCTATATGAGGGAGTCGGGGTGAGGAGAATGACCGTGGTGCCCGTTCAAATCCCGACTTTACCAATGATTTTAAGTGCAAGGATTAGTCACACGACGAGCTTTACGATGAAGGAAACCTGTCCACTCCTTCGTCTCTGTAGATGTAGAATGCTTTTAGTAGTAAAAAGTTCCTCTATATATCAATATTTATTGTATCCTTAACTTAACCTTTAATTGGATCCCCCTAAAAATTTCCCCCTTTCATCCCCTTCTATGTTTATTACCATGATTTCCAACGTGTGTTTACTAGATAGGCATGTTTTAAAATTTAAATTAAATTCGTAATAGAAACAATAGGTCGTCGAGTTTTAACCTCCTCGCTTGGTGATGGTCCAAAACAGATATTAATATTCAAATTGCATTCCCAAGAGTTCAGTTTTTGTTCATTAAATTTATTCACACCACGTGACATCAATCGCGGCGCAGAGGATCAATTTTCTTACTTTATTTTTCGTATACATTTAATGACTTGGTACCATATTGAGCACATACAATACGAGGCTGTGAGATCGATGTATATGACGTCAATATATCTACCTCTTTCACACTCGAGATGTAATGTTATAGTACGGTCCCAGGTACGTTCAAATTAGACTAGTTACTGGCGTAGCTACCTTACAGAAGATCGCAGCCAGAACTCCGCTTCTGGGTAGTGTTGCGTTCCTACGGCCTTTGCGGTATTGGAACCTTACTAATCGTCAGGTGTCTAATATCGCAAAGAGTGGTTGTGATGGCAGAATGGAATCCTTCGTTCCTTATACTGCTCACATGCTGGTCGGGTGAGCCTGCTTGTTTGCCATTCTGAATAACTTACACCGCAAAAACGTTGGTACCCATATTTTTTCAATAAGAAATTAAGCGTAATTTAGAGTTTTTATATCCTCACGCCTTGCCACCAGGGCCTTCGAAGGGGTAGACAGAGGTGTAAAGTTAGTAAACTTACACCCACTCTCCGCCAGAGATATATTTTAGGTGCCAGGTATGGATAAGAAATACGATATGTAACACTACGATAGAAATGTTATATTTTATGATGAAAAGGGACTATTTTATGTCCGTGGTCTCTCGTATTTAATGTACTAATGATTTGCTGGATTTCAGAGTAGCTAAATAGATGCAGCTTAAAGTGTCGCATTAATACGTTTTCTTTAAAAAAATACATAATGTAAAACTGTTAAGATATATTGTCAATAAAAAAGTGAAATTATACGTAAACTTTGAGTACATGCCGATGTGTTTATGACTAGTAAAAGGATTTTAGTACACGGAAACCTCACTTTTTTTTTTTTTTTTTTTTTTTTTTTTTTTTTTTTTTTTTTTTTTTATACAACAAGAGTGGCAAACAAGCATACGGCCCACCTGATGGGAAACTTCGACAACCTATCTTTAATTTTATCTTTAAGGAAGAAGAGTGAAATATTCAACGTCAACGATGAAGCCCTTATGGTAGTGTTGTTTGATTAGTCGCTTGCTATATCAAGATTTTAAGGTAGAACTAATGAATATTTAGTTATATTGATAAATGAATATTAAGCATATTATCACGCTTTTTCCCAAGGGTATATGAGGGACGCCCATAAGAATTCCACTCTCTTGATAGTAAAAGTCATGACTCTTGGATATTTTAAGAAAAAGGTAAGGGAAAGATAGATCATTCAGATTTGCCCTATATAATACTCTAATGTATGACTCAAATGGTCATTTAATTGTGAAGAAGATAGGTAGAAGAGAGAAGTCATTATTTATTACGTTGGCTTAAACATAAAGAACGAATGAATGACATAAAGTTGTCACGAACGATATACTATGCTAAATAGGATTAAAAGCAAAGAAACTACGTCCCAATTACCTTGATCCAATTGATTCTAAGGGTAGCGCAGTATACATATCTTTGGGGTAGCGTTGAGAATACTCGAATGGGCTGATTAAGAAGCGAAGGAAACCTAGAACTGGCGAACCCTTCTACCTATCTGTACGTTTGTGTTACGTTAGAATCAATGGTGAAGGAAAACATCGAGAGGAAACCTGCTTACGTCTGAGAAGAAAAGAAGAAAAGAAGAAGGCGTATGTATAGTCGTGCTGGAGTAACGGCGATGGACTCGCCATCTGTCACGTTGGCACCTAATATACCTCTGGCGGAAAGTGGGTGTGTGGGTATGACCTATACACCTCTGCCTACCCCTTTGGGGACCCTTGTGGGAAGGCGTGAGGATATTATTATTATTATTTATTTATTTATAGAATCAATGCATACCTGGCGGTGTCATTTGATTAACCTTGGTATTCCGTTTTTGCCGGTTTTTTAAGAAAACGCTAAAACATACTAATATATGTATGTTTCTATTTTAATATAGTTTTTCAAAAGAAACACGATCTTGATGATCTACGAATTATTTTTTTATAACTCTCACATATTAGCATTATTTGAAATTTACATATTTTTTATTATACAAAGAAGGTTGCTACAAGCATACAGCCAAGCAGATAGGCGCTTACCATCTACTTGCGTGGCTATGGATTTTGGGTGTCGATGCAATGCCGACCTTATGGTTAATAATAATAATAAATACTTGGGACAATTCCACACAAATTGACCTAGTCCCAAATTAAGCAAAGCTTGTTATAAACTACTAGTAATCCACGAAGACGCGTCACATCATACAGTTTATTGTGTACAACCTTCCACTAATGTTTGAGTATTATCGGTACACACTGATTACCTATCAGTGCACACGCACACTAGAATTAATATACCCACATAAATGCCCACATGCTGCGACCCCCTCGACTAGAAATTGGTGGGGAGCGTCTTCGTGGATGGCACTATCTATACATATCAATTTGCCTATAGATGAACTCCTTCCCACAACTCTCGATAATAAGAAGAGGTAAATTAATCCAACTTCGCTAGAGTTACATGTTAATAAAATTACAGCCTATTGATGTTTTTCTGTCACGACTTTTCTCGTGTATTAGAATTCTTCACAAACGTTCAAAGTTTTATATACAACTAGCGACCCACCCCGGCTTCGCACGGGTGCAGTGTAGATACTCATAATATGTAAAAGATAAAAATTCTTACTCCAGTTATTTTATAAGCGCAGACTTTTTATCGTACTTATTAAAATATTAAATTCTGTAGTACATTGATTTTATCTATGTCGTTAGGCTTAGCCATTTATAAATAATATAATAATATATCCTCACGCCTTCCCATAAGGGTCCCCGAAGGGGTAGGCAGAGGTGTATAGGTAATACACCCACACACCCACTTTCCGCCAGAGGTATATTAGGTGCCAACGTGACGACTATACATACGCCTTTGAATTTCTTCTCAGACGTATGCAGGTTTCCTCTCGATGTTTTCCTTCACCGTTAAGCTCGTGGTGTGACTGATCACTGTACTTAAGTTCAGAAAAACTCATTGGTACAGTCGGGACTCGAGCTTGCGACATTTGCGTCGCAGGCAACTGCTCAAACCACTCGGCCACCACGGCTCGATTTCTTTCGCTTTCGCTTCGATCGGCCATTTAAGCGCGCAGAAATATGTTTATTACGTCACTAAATTACATCTTTGAATCTTTCGGCTTTTCTAGTCCTTTATTATGTATGTATTATATACATATAAACCTGCCTCTTGAATCACTATCTATTTACATAGATGTTACTCTAACGTATAGCTCTGACTATTCAATGTAGGTACTGTCTAGTAAAACTTTTATTTGCGAGGCTTGTACCTTGTACTTTGTTTATTTGAGTGATTATGCAGAACGCATAACATATTCTTTTCATTACACATCGAGGCTGAAGGTAGATATTTATAACTTATGTGGATGAAGCCGAAAATGCTTAAGTTTAGAGTATCTAACGCCATGAGCGTGAATATAAAAAAAATAATACCTACACACGTCGGAAATGATAAAATTACTTATGAATTAATTAGTATATAATTATTTATAGCTAAAAACAGAAAACAATAATTAAGCAATAATATTTTTTTATTTTATGGCGTACGCAAAATGCGTTTTACAATTCATTTTGCACGCACGAGTTTCAATACTAAATCATAAATGAATGAATGAAGGAATGAATGAATATGAGCGCTAGTTTCATAAACAATGTTTGTTCACTCGAACGTTATTTTTGTTATTGCAATTATTATCCTTGTTCTTACTATGTTATTATATGTAAAGTATACCAGTTCCGTAAACATCGATTTACTATCAATGCACGTTTAGTCATTAACATACTGATATAATAAATACGATCTAAATAAACATCGTATATGGCAAGTAACAGGAATATTTTCCGGTCGTTAGAACACCGATGGGTACCTACTTATTTCTGAGTTAGCTATCTTATCGCCTACACCTTCTCTCCTTCTCAATTTTGTATCGCACCACTAAAGTGCCAAACAAGCACGCGGCCCGCATGTTGGTAAGCGGTTCCCGCCGCCTATTAACGCTTGCAGCACCAGGGGTAACACTTGCGCTTTGTCGACCCTAAAGGGCTTTTCACAACCTTCTCTCTTTCAACGGTATATACCTAAAATAGTCAGGAGTTGCCTTAGGCTCGACATTGCATTGCATATTTTTTGGAACGAATATAGAGTTCCGCGCGGTGTTATCTAGTGGTATAATCCTGTATATTAAGTTCAGGCAATCTTATTGGTACAGACCAATGGGGTTTGAACCTGTTATCTTGACTTAGATTACCTCGGCCTACCTCGACTTGAATCGCATGTCTTAAGGGTAAGTGAAAATCAGCACTAAGTTACGTAGCACTAGTACTATTATGTATGTGACTAAGTTATGAAGTGGTTTTATTTTTTTAGATTCATAACGTGTTACTCCATCTATCGGATACTCATTGTACTAACATTGAACATGAATCAGTGAATATATCAATGTCAAGTGATTCACCATCAATCAATCCTATATTACAACAGACTGTGTTTTAAATAAAATATTAGCCATCGTTAACTTACTGATATATACATAAAAACAAATCAACCATAAATCTATCAAAATTTCACATTCAAATCGCGTATTTTTGCTTAACAACAAGTGTAATTAAAAAAATAATCGCAATGATTTCTTAATTTCTTGACAGATGGTGCTAGACTACACAGGTAAAGCAGTTTAAGGCTTTTAGGCCAATGTCACTTATGAATTAAGCTATTTATGAAGAAAATATGATGGTTTTGCCTTTCATATAATAAAAGAGTTATTAATTAAGGTTTGAATATGACTCCTGAATTAATGAAACAATGTAAGAGAAGAAAAATTTAGGTTGTACAAAACATGGCGGGTGGGCATGTCGGTAAAGCAGTAAGTCGGCCGGCGGGCTGTCGGCTAGTTAGTCTCGCGACACGCAAGCGCGACAGGTAGGTTAAGATTCACGGTCCGTCGCATTTGTTGGTTCTGTGCGTTCACAACGCGCCCTCGTACAACTCAACCGAAATGTTCCACCGGTGACCCAGTGAAGTGACCACGTTGATGATTGATCGTAATCTTAGTGCCAGTGCCTGTGATATGACGAGGACTACTACACACTGAACACCAACAGCAACAGCAGATCATAACGGTAATTCTCACTCAACATGCCAACCTGTTCAGCGAATGTTTACCCAGTGGTCAGATGATGCGATCACAATACAATTATTTCCAAAGTTCAATGCAATTATTTTAACTGACACAGATCTCAAGACACAACTTGTTATAAAGCGTGTGATCTCGTTCGCTGCTTCCACGTAGCCCGTAGCGGTGTTTACTCGTGAATTATGACACCTATACGTCTGCGTCCGAGTTTCCTCTCTCGGTACGCAAGAAAGTAGTGTTAGTTTTGTCGTATTAGCTAAAATATTATTGAATTAGTTGAGTTTACCGTTTTGAAAGTAGAAATTGGTTAGCTGGTGCTATGCAATAGGTTTTCATAGAGGGTTGTTGAAAATCTTATTCGATTGCAAATGGTAAATGACATTGAAGGTGATTATGACGGTTCGTTTTAACATTGCAGTTTTAAGAAGTAAAAAGTTGAAAGAGAAAATTTTAAATAAGATAATTTATTACAGTAATGATTCGTACTATATATGTACGTAATTAGCTGCAGATAGGCGTGCGTTACAAACTAACGTTATTCTAAAGATCAGTTACACATTAAAAGTGTTGATTACGTCATTATTTCTTAACTGATCTTTAGACTCACGGAATAGTTTCCTAGATTTTACATGAATAACATCACGCCGTTTCCCTCGCTGGGTAGACAGAGAGAGTAGAGCGCGAGTTTTCTCTAGACTTGCTGACCTCTTTCGCTTCAACCACATTCATTAATCTTTTCATACACCCTCGCTAGAATAATAGTATAAACATAACATATGTGTTTATATTAGTTATATGACTGACACAAATGCTTAGTTCGGATATTTAAACTTTAAAATGTTTTGTGTTATTAACTCAATTTTATTTACTTTTAAAGCATTTACGTTTTATATTTTCTACGCTTACCGATGCATTGCTAGGTGACAGCACAGAAACATTGGTTCCAATTACAGCTCGAGTTAACTTTTACAGAGAGTCAACTTTATACCTAATATTTCCTTCTGTCAATGTACCTTTTCGTAATGGCACTTTCAAAAATACCTAATAATATCGACTACTTTATTAAAGACTTGAGGAAAGAAATTTGAGGTTATCCAACAAAATTAAAATAGAACTGTTTTGCATTCCAACAAAACAGATATTATGTGTGCGAAGAAACACACAGCGTTGGTTGAAGAAGCTGTCTCTAGATCTCGCCATTTTGCCAAATTAAATGGAATAACTCACCAAGTTTCCATGTTTTTATACTTCTCTCTCTTTCACTCGCAGTAGCGCGCGCCAAATTTGCTTTATCCTGGAGCGCGGTGTCAACTGTCACTCATAGAAGTCTTCAATATCCACCAGCAAGCCCTTGCTGCAACGCTGTGTGTTTCTTCGCACACATAATATCTGTTTTGTTGGAATGCAAAACAGTTCTATTATGTGTTCTCCAAAACACACAGCGTTGGTTGAAGACCTGTTTGTTATCTGCTGGTGAAAGAGAATCAGTATCTGATTGTAGACGCTATGTGATAAATTAATAAATTGAGATAAACTCAAATCCTCTGTTAAACAGAAAAGCACCAAGAGAGAATCTCTTGAAGTATTGTGCTATTTGCAAAACTTCTTACTTATTTTATGGAATAATGCTATGATGAAATTAATCTTTTCAACAAAAGAAAAGATAATCTGAGCCAAACTGCTCCTATAGAGATAGAAGTAAAAGTAATAATACTAGGTTATCATTAAAATCTTAAATGATAT
The DNA here is from genome assembly GCA_945859725.1 of Drepana falcataria. Lineage (NCBI taxonomy): Eukaryota > Metazoa > Arthropoda > Insecta > Lepidoptera > Drepanidae > Drepana > Drepana falcataria. The sequence continues at coordinate 3,217,476 of OX243923.1, read as the reverse complement.
CAATATTGTAAAAATAGCAGTACAGTAACAATAACAATATTATAATTAAAAAACATGAAAGTATGTTAGATAAATATTCACATATCAAATTTTCCTGAGAATGATCAGATCTACCTGAGGCCAGTATAAAAGCTTCATGGTTTTGTATATATTTTTTTTCTTTATTTAACCAAAGGGTGCCTTCTAGGTAACTTCTAGAAGTGAATGCAGCCCTGATACTTCTCGAGGGAGCATCAATATTAAGCTCCTCGAATATCATTTTAATACAGCCAGCTATTGTAGTCTTTGTAGCGGTTGGTTTACCCACACTTATTATAGAGATTATCCAGCTAGTCAGCAGTCTGACTGGACCTAGTCTTTCTTGTGTGGCATGTCTAAGACATCTGATATGCTTTACAGGGCATACATTATGGTCAGGGTGAGTAGGTTACCTCCAATCTTTAATGTGGGGCATATATTATCCCTCCCTTTCCTTTAATCATATTACATATTATATTCCGAATTATGTTAAAGAGTAAGAATGTGCCTTCCAGATCCTTACTATCTAGAATATTAAACCTACTTAGTGAAGCATGTACTGTCTTTTATAAAAAAAAAAATATATATATATTTTGTATCCTATATAGGAGTCTTACTTGTTGTATTCTAACGCAAGGAACTGGTGTTATACCAGTACCAATTATATGGTCTTAATATTTACTTAGTGAAAATAATACATGAAATATGTAATCTGATATATTATCTACTCCTAAAGTGGCACAGTAAATCAAATTACTGATCTATGTAGAATTATCATATTGCAGGCATAGTTATTCTTGAGATATTATTTAGCAAGTAATCTAGTTACCTAGATAGTGTCAAGGCTCTATGATATATCTTATGAGACACCTTGACACCCATTTTCTTAATTCAAGAAATTACTATTTTGTACATCATCCTCAATAGTCCCTTGGGTAATTGTTACTAGCCCTGGGATACATTCTGGTCGGTATAGACCTGACTATATACATAATATATAGATAGATACATAGCTTCCTGAATAGGTTCGTTTTTGATACCGATTCCTCGTAAGCTCTTGCTTTACTCGGGCAGTGTAAACCGAATCCAATGAGGGGCAATCGATATTCTACCTGCCGTAATGAGACCGCATGGACTTAGCTTGGCGGAGGAAAATAACTAGCCCAATTGAAACTGTCGCCTTGGACGGTACGCATCGCAAATTCATGCCAAACCATCCGAGTCCCAATGACGTTACGTCGCACAACGGCCAACTACGTCCGGGACGCCCCACTTTCGAAATTTGGCCCCCGAGGCCTGGGGCAACAGGTGTCATTCCGACACGGTTGTGTCTCTTGTAAGAGGCGATAGGTTGGGAAAGCTCTTAAGTCCGTCTGGGACCTCCCTTTCTTAAAAGTATGGCCTTCGAAGCCTAGTAACCCAGGTGCAATACCGACACGGCTTGATTCTGAGACTCCTTTATCTTTTTAACATGGCCCCCGAGGCCAGGTAAAAAATTTCTCATTGAGAGGCGGATCCGTTACTTGAGAGGCGGTCGGCTCTGTCACTTAATCTCATCAGTGAGACAGTCAGAGAGTGATGCCTTAGTGATCTGTTAACTCCAATAGTCAGGTAGTTCGGTTTAGGAGGACACTAGATTGAGTACCGCATTAACCCTACAACACTCTAATAAATAACATTTTGTTGCCCACCACAATCTGAGTATTCAAGAGAAGGCTATGTATGCTTTGCTTGTCTTATTGCTCCAGACATAGTCAACTTCTCCCACTGGCTTAAATGCCAATAAACCTGATATTGCCAGGCTAATGAAAGGTAATATTCATTCAGCTGAGCACTCCAGCCCACATCCGCTGCATATGTGGTATGAAAGTGAGTTATTGGTGACTTGTATGGTGCAATAGCATTGTGATCTATGGCATCTTGCCAGCATCTCAGCTTCTGGTACACAAGATAGGGTAGTAATAGTATTTGTTCAGGTTTACCTTTGGTGACAAAGTGCTCACCCTACTACTTCATTTTGTAGTAATCAGATTGGTAAAGTCCAGCTTTATAAATTCTGTAATTGCAGGACATTTATGTGCCAGCCATGGGCTGCCAAAGGCTGCAGTTTCTGAAAACTGGCAAACTAAATTGACTTGCTCTAGTGGCCAAGTAAAACATTATCTAAGTTAGCATGTACCCTGCTACCTTAACAGTACAATTCTGTTGCCAGGTAGTTAGTTTCTACTGCTATGAAGTCCCCAGCCAGACTGTATATTATACTGTCACCATTATACTTCCAGTGGGTTGAATATGGACCTTGAATGCTATCTGCTTTCTTAACTAAAAATAACTTAAACTTGGACAGGTTTCATGTCTCTGTAAGATCTTTGCTTCTTTAATATTGTTTTTGTCATCTCAGAGTACAGCTCTATTTAAAAACAAAATTGTTTCTCTACTACATATCTTTCCAAACAAACTTTGTTACGATATTGTATAAGAGTCTTGGTGAAGGGTATAAGAATTGCTATTATTAACGTCAGAATGAATTCATACTGAAGCTCTTTGGTTGGCTTAAGAAGCGCAACCTCCCTGAAGTTCTCATGTAAGCATGTAAGCTCTAGTGTTATTGGGAAATTTTCCCCTTGACTTACAGCTTCTAAGCCCACTCAAATAGTATAGTGGAAAATCATCTCTCATCTCTATTCAAATCTCTGGGATTCCTTCTAGATCTTAGGTATTCTGGTGCATTTATGCATGTACATGTGTATACAAACTAACACAAGGGTCCCCGAAGGGGTAGGCAGAGGTGTATAGGTAACACCCACACGACCACCCTCCGCCAGAGGTATATTAGGTGCCAACGTGACAGATGGCGAGTCCATCGCCTTTACAATTTATTGGTTAAGGATTTTATCCCCTTCTGTCTATCTCTCCTTGGTTAAGCTAAGTTAAGTTTGGAGCTTATGTCTGACAGGGATGCTCTAACCTTCTTACTGTTAATTCATACATAAATATCATTAAAGAACATTCTCTCACTGGACAGGTAGAGAGAGTAGACGGCCAGTTCCATTTTAAACTTCTTTTTTATCTTCACTCCGTCCCAAAAGGGGTAGGCAGAAGTGTGTAGCAAAATCCTGCTCACCCTCTTTCCTACAGATATGTATTTTATACTTTAGGTGCCAATGTGACAGATGGCAAGTACATTGCTGTTACTTAAACCACAATTATATATACACCTTTGAATTTCTTCTCAAACATATGAAGGATCCTCTCAATATTTCCCTTCACAATAAATCAACTGATTGACGAATCACTGTACTTAAGCGTGGACAAGCTAATTGGGACAGTCAGGATTTAAACTTGCAATCATTGTTGCAGGCAACTACTTGAACCACTCTGCCGACACAACTCTTTCATTTTCGATATATACTTTCCCTTTCACTTGTACAACAAATTACCTCCATGTTATTATCATAGTACAGTAAGAACACCTGTACAAAAGAATGTGGCAGCTTTCTCACAAATATTTACTTAGGGATAATTCTTGTAAATTTGCTGCTGCCCTACTAATACTTATAAATCTTACAAGCCCTGCTATAATAAATCCTTTTCTCTAGTAGTATGTAACCTTCTTGGCCTGAGTTAACACTGCTTCTGCAAATGCTAACTAATCCAAAGTATCTTGAATTAACATGAATCTTAATTTATTTTAAGATTGATTAATTTTAATAAGCCAAAAAAAAAAAAAGATAGCAATCTTATTTGCCATAACGTATGCAATTTTTGCATGCCGGAATGAGTGGTGTTAAAATGCTAACGTTGACTTAGGAGTTACCAGCACTGGCAGAGTCAGGGAATTCCGACTTTTATTGTAGCCTATGCTGAAGTTGACAATACTGTGGCAACTGTAACATATATCCTGATATAAAGTTTACCTGGTACCTTCAGTTTTCACTGCAATAATCGGAATCAGAATCTTTATGCGTAGTTCGCTTTCTTTTCTTGAAGCCGCTACCTCATCCTCCGAGGATAAAAAACTCTGCTCATCCTCTTCACTCAGAATGAGAGAGGGATCACCACGGTCAGTGACTATAACGGAATACCGCTGGTCGATCATTTACCTGAGCACTGCAATCGTGGAAGCCTCGGTTTTGGTATTGGTACAAACATTAGTACCGAACTAAGAATTACGCGCACTCATCTTAAAAAACTTTCAATCGAACTTCCACGACTATTATTTAAACATTTCCTGTAGTTTTAAGTGTATAACACTTATAATAACATAAATTTAGTTTACAAAACAAGATTTTGCATCCATTGGCGGCAAAATCTAAAGACGCTATGAGTGACAGTTGACACCGCGCTCCAGGATAAAGCAAATTTGGCGCGCGCTACTGCGAGTGAAAGAGAGAGAAGTATAAAAACATGGAAACTTGGTGAGTTATTCCATTTAATTTGGCAAAATGGCGAGATCTAGAGACAGCTTCTTCAACCAACGCTGTGTGTTTTGGAGAACACATAATACAATTAATATTAATAATCAAAAAAAATATTAAGAAAATGTAATCTTTTTATAGTTTAATTAGGTACAGCTCGTCTGAGCCGTGAATAACGTATCGTATTACGTCCTGATTTTTCAATTTCTTCCCACAATTTAGTCATAACTACTTTATTGTTGTCAAAATTATTCACATAAAACCTATATTGTTGTCAAACAACCTACCTCCAATAGGTGATTAAGTACCTACGTTTAAACCTTGGCTTTGAGGTTTGTTAAAGCCTACTGACCTAAACTGGGCCTTAAACGTACTCTCCATCAACACACCGTAAATATTTGTGTGCCCACGTCCGTAAACACAGGAAGCGGGGACATAACCAAAGTACCGTGTCAAATGACCACTCAACATTTTCTCCTCTTATCAGTATGTCAAAAGGCTTTCAGTTTTGTCCGCTCACATTTTTGAAGGAGAAAACAATGTTACCAAACTATCTCGTGTAGCATGGTGGCTGTGTAGTTTGAGGAGTCAGTTGCGAAAAATCAAGATCGTAGGTTCGAAACCGTGGGTCTGTACCAAAGTTTTTCTAACCTTAGGTACCTACAGTGATTTAAGTGTATTTAGGTTAAAAATTGCATGCATAAATCTGCATACGCTTAAAAAGAAATGCGTCTTCTCGCCATCTGTCATGTTGACACAAATATATCTTCAGCTTAAAGGACATGCTTTCCTATTTTCTCATAAGTCGTAGAAGTCCAATGCTGTTTGTATTGTGGTAAATGAAAAAGCTATACTAAGTAATATATAACTTATCCAGTAATATCACAAGTAAATAGTCAATAAGTTAGTTAGTAGTAACTGTGTCATAACGATTTCTTATCAAGAGACGCCACGAGAGATCACCGCCAAGTGCCTCCTTCGTTAACACTGTACAAGACAATGACATAAAGTTCTCATGGAAAGTTGTAACATTCGAACCCCGTTGCCTATTTTCTGCACCGTGAAAATGGCATGCTTCACCTAAGTCGTTGTCGCGAGGATAATAAATATCAAACACAAAAACTTTTTTGTGTTGCCGAAATGCTTTTTATGCACCTAATAATAAAGTTGTTATTCCTATACCACGTTACGAAATAAAAGTTCCTTTCATGATACGCTTAAGTTAATATTGTGATACGTTTCAATATACAAGCTTAGTCCCAAGCCTCGCATGTAGTAAAATTTCACTGACATACATAATATCATCACGCTGAGTGCCACACAGGATAAGAAGAGAGCGCAGACAACAGCGCCCCAGTTCTCTCTAGACTTAGTTGGCTCTTTCGCTTCGACCACATTCATCACTCTTCATACATGCTCACCGGTTTTTAACTGACAAAGTCTATAATGATTAAGGTTAGAAAGTTATACCAAATGTACACAAACCCATGGAATAACTATTATTATTCCAAATGAGATATTCAAAGATTTTTATTTTTTTTATTTTGAATGTTTACAGATATCGCGTATAAATTTGAAATCACGATATTCAAAATAAATACGCAAAAGTGTATATCTTAGTAAATAATTTAGTAATATGTGTAAATATAATTGTGCAATCATCTGGTACTTGTAAAATATAATCACGATTCAAACGGGACTCGATTACATTTATTTCTTTATATCGCAAATTATGTAATTTGATTATTCGATTCTTGGTTTAAATACCTTATGAGCATCGTAAAGTTACTTAATTCCATCTTTATCAGTGGAATATTTGATCAAATTAATTGCGCGTTTCGTCGCCCGTAGCTGGTGTAAGCGAAACGTGTTAGTCCCATACAAAAGACTTCAACGATCGCCGATTTTTTTCAAGGAAATAATTATACATCGATTGCTATTTTTACCAATGAAGTTATTCCATAAATTTAGCTTTATGCTTTTTTTTGGGTTTTTGTTAGCTTCATGCGCGTCTGTGTGGAATATAGAACTTTATTGTTTTAAACTTACCTTACTTTATTATTTTAGACCTTTGATACAACGTAAAGATACAAGCTCGAATCCCGACTGTACCAATGAGTTTTTCTGAACTTACTTTAACTACATAATTATAATAATTATGTATGTATAAGATTTCGGTCTATAAGAATTCTGTTTCGGAAAAAGAATTTATTGCAGATAAAACCGTGTGGCGTAGCCAATGTGTAAATATTACGCGCATTGACCTCAAAACACCTGGTCAATACATTTCTTCAAATTCGCTTTCTCTTTTTAAAGTCAATGTCACATTCATGTTTTAGCCGCAAACATGATGGTTTATTATATATACCGAGTACTCGAAACCGACGAGCATGTATGAATGTGGACGAAGCGAAAGAGGTATGCAAGTCTAGAGAGAACTGGCGCTATATACTCTCTGCCTACCCCGCTAGGGACTTGGCGTGATGATATGTATGTATGTATGTAATATACCGAAATAAACTCCACCATTGACATTAAACGTGTAATTATTTTGTGTATACCATTAAAACTGACCTAAATTTATTATTAAGGCCCGACCGGTTTAGAACCTACTATGTTTTTGCTCGATGCAGGTGACTTAAACCATCCTGCCAACGCGGCTTTTTCTTTTGAACATCTCTACAGTGATTTATCGCACCACGAGCTTTATGACGAAGGAAAATATTGTCGTACACGTTGGTACCTAAAATATATCTCCGTCTAAAAGGAGGGTTTGTTACACCTCGGCCTGACCTTTAGAGGACCCTCTTACAAGGGCTTGAGGGTGTAATAAAATAATTATCTAAAATGTGAGTAAACCTTCCGCGCACAAAAATATTTATACAATAAGCACATATCTATTTGTCCAAAGTCATAAAGTTGACATATCTATATTGAACTCACACGCTTATGCAATAAAGTTCGAATTGCAATGGTAAAGTTACATAGAGGCTCTATTTCAACCGGAGTCCGTGACCGCCAAGAACGATTTGACGTCATTTATTTATCTTTATGACCGCACGTGAACTCAAGTGAACTATAATTCGTACTTGGTTACTTCACACTTAAAAAAAAATCTCGACTATTAAACAGTGTGAAAAGGTTTAACATTAGTTAAACAGGAAAATTTTGCTTAGAACGGGGCTGAGAAAGAACTTGTTTTAACTACCTAGATCAAAGTTATCGTGCACTACAGTTAGGAAACGTCAAGAGTATTTAAAACCTGGAAAGGCTGATGAACGAAAGAGGTTTATAATTCTAAAGAGTCTGCTCTCTACTTTCTCTGATCTGATATAATACAGCTTCATTGCTATCTATGCATTAATATGTATGCATAGACTATGTAACTGCTTGAGCTTTAATTGGTAATTACCTGACGCATTAATTAATTACAGAATTATTGCACTAAGTGCGAAGCATATACAAATATTTCGTTCTTTATCTTAAGTACGGCTATTTATTAAAAAGATATGTTAAGAAAAACATCGCAAGGAAACCAACATATGACTAACAAGGAATTGAAAATACTTATTAAGCTACTAGTTGTCCCGCCCAGCTTCGCTTGGGGAAAAAATAAAAGCCACGCAAAGACCCAGTGGCGCCACCACTATCGGGTCCAATTGTGAATCTAAACTATTCTCGAAACCACCTGAAGAAACAGAAAATTTCATTAAATTCGGTCCAGCCGTTTACGATTCTCTAAAGGACATACAGACAAACATTAATTTTTATATATATATAGATGTAATGCCTGTCAGATGGCAACAGACGTATATCTCGTCGAAATGTCAGTATTCTAACGTATAACACGTGTATTTTACTCCTTCGAGTATTCTTGTGGGAAGATGTAAAGCTAGAAAACATTTGAAAGGCACTCGTAACTGGTACATAAGGAATATTCGATTGTAAATTGGACATGTTAGCGATGAAATATCACAGGAAACACTTTAGGAATGCCGGACTAGCCTCACATATGCTATAAGAGTACGCGCGATGAATTTAATGCTCTGCTACTTTCACTCGAAATGCACGCGAGGTCAATATTTGTGGAGAAGTCATCGATTACTTGAGTGGAATATTAAACTGAATATCCAAAACGAAAATACACAATGAAATACCAAGTGTCGTAATTACACAACGAAATACCAAGTGAATACTACTGATCATGTAATTTAGTATGTTTAATATCCTCACGCCTTCCCACTAGGGAACTAGGGCTACTACTACTAGGGCACTAGGGAACTACCCCGAAGGGGTAGGCAGATGTGTATAGGTTATACCCACACACCCACTTTCCGCCAGAGGTATATTAGGTGCCAACGTGACAGATGGCCAGTCCATCGCCGTTACTCAACCACGACTATACATACGCCGTATTCTCAGACGTATGCAGGTTTCCTCTCGATGTTTTCCTTCACCGTAAAGCTCGGTGTGTGACTAATCACTGTACTTAAGTTCAGAAAAACTCATTGGTACAGTCGGGATTTGAACTTGCGACCTTTGCGTCGCAGGCACCTGCTCGAACCACTCGGCCACCACGGCCCTTACTTTATTATTTTAGTATGTTATATGTACATAATAATAATACCTTGAGACAATTCCACACAAATCAACATAGTCCCAAATTAAGTATAGCTTGTGTTATGGTTACTATACAACGATGTATGTATAGATAGATATATACATAAATACATAGGAAATCCAAGACTAAGGTACAAATACTGGTGTTCATGACACAAATATCAGCTCTCAGCATGAATTAGACCCGCGACCTCAAGTTTTGCAGTCAGGAGCTCTAGCCACTAGACAAGACGGCCGACAAACCAGTTTAAGATAACGAAGAATTATGGAGAAGAGTTCAATTACTCGAGTGGAATATGAAGTGAAAACTAGAAGAAAATACATGGAATGATGCATTGAAATACCGATCGAATACCGTAAAATAGTAGGGTGTAATGTTATCCTTAAGCATATAGTACCTATATTGTGAAATAAATGATGTCTGTGTTTAGGTTATTTTTACATGCAATATATATACATATTTGATTTGATTTGATTGAATAAATATGCCTACCGCGTAGCGTGATGATATGTACCTATAAATGTATTTACTGTGATAAAAAAACAACAATCCTGTTAGCTACATGCCGAAATCGTCTGTAACAAAAACTATAGATATCTTATTTCCTGCAAATCTATCGATGCGTTGTGTAATTGAAATCTTAAACGCCTTATCTTTCATGCAATTCAGATGGATTTGTATTGCCATTGTTCTACTGCAAGCCATTGTAAGTGATACGAGGCAAGAAGCTGCGTTTTGTTCAATACCAAATCGATAGTAAACTCATAACAAGCAAGTTCATTCTAAATTAACACGCTACGCTGAAATATATATACGTGTATCTATCACTCTTTCCTTCAACAGTTCCCAAGGGGTAGGCAAAGGTATAAATCTGCATACCTCTCCGAACCTTTGAATCGTCCTATTGAAGCATTTTCGCAAAACTTTTTCTGAACCTAGGTAAGTACAGTGATTGGTCCCACAGCTCTGCGGTGAAGGACAACATCGAGAGGAAACCTGCATACGTTTGAGATGAAATTTAAAGTCGTTTCTAGATATAGTTATAAGAAACTGCGATGTCGCGACTCGTTACCCGTCACGTTGGAAAATCGTGTTTGTGGGTTCTATTACACATCTCTGCTTACCCGTTCGGGGACTCTTGAGGGCAGGCGTGACTATATATTATAAAATAACAATAACCTACTGGAGGACGGGAAAAATCATAACACAATTTATTAATACTTTTTTTATCGCCTTTTCTTTTGTATCAAAACCTCGCAAATGCATTAGGAAATGATGTGTGTAATTATCACTACATTTATACGTATATATGCATAATTAGGGCCAAATAGTAGCCTTGCAAACTTTCAAAGCGGTGAATTACAATGTCCGTTGCAAAAATACATTATTTATGATCTCGACCGAACTGACCGCTTTTGCATTGAGGTTACTTAGTTCTTATCACGCAGCCTAAATGAAGAAATAACAATAAAATTGTTTGCGCAATTTGAATAACATCACGAGTACTCAGGTTATGCGACATTCTCTGCCGATAATTAACCGAACTCGTCTGGATTTGCGACCAGTTCAAGCAGACCTCAGTACCGTCGTACAGTACAGTACAGTAGACCACAGTATGGAAAATAAAGCAGTACTACAATACTTGAATGGCAAGTTGTTGCTTTAATACACAACAGCGGCAATACAGCGTTCGTCCTTCTTATTTGAAGGAGAACGTAGCTTTATCCAATTAAAGTCTTTGATTTGACATTCATGTGAATTCCTATAATTATGATATTTCAATATTATTAATTACGTAACGAGGTGTTTACATAGTTGTCATCACGCCGGCGCCAGACCAGTTCTCTCTAGACCTCTAGGACCTTTTTAATTTCATTCATCAGTATCTTCATTCATGCTCGGTTTCGAGTACGCTTCACGGCTTCGTTTCGTTTTCTGAAACAGTCGAAAGATTGTATGAGATACTGTCGTCACTGTGTGCTGTGGTATTTTTCGGTTGATATCTACATTTCAAAGAAGAATATGGTGATAGACTGGTCGTTCTGAGTGACGAATGGTGAGCATACAAAGTCACGTTGAAGACTTGTTGACACAACCCATTCAGTGGTTAGCACCGAGATAAGAAACACTCTGAGTGACACGAGATGTGTTCAGTTCTCACTGTTTTTGTAATGCATTCGTGGTGTTAATGTCTGTCGCTCATGTTTTTTTTGACAAGAACTTTGTGAGGCTTATATTTCACGCTTTTGGATACTCTCCGTCCACTTTAAAAGGTAAAGTCGTTCCAAGATATTAAATACAATTCAAAGGTTAGTCACTGACTCCGTGCCAGTATGTCACGTCGCATGTAGTGTAGTAGTATGTCATGCAAATTCAAATAAATGATACGCTGTTTGTTACAACTAACATTTATTGTATTGATAAATAAACAATGCATATTTCTTAGGCGTTTTGAAAAGAAAATTGCATTCATTGTGACTGTACATGTTATAAATACCTGCACAAACCACATATATCTTGCAAATTTATTACTATTTGATATAAGTATATTTATAGTTAATGGCTGTCTATTATGGTGGTAGTCTGGTACTCTTGGATGTCCTATGTATTTACTTATAGGTCTTTATAAATAGGTATGTACATATATCGTTGTCCAATTTACATAGTAAATTGTTATCTCCTTTATTTAATCACTTTATTAGAAAAAAAACATACATATCATCACGCCAAGTCCCTAACGGGGTAGGCAGAGAGTATAGAGCGCCAGTTCTATCTAGTCTTACATACCTCTTTCCGCTTCGTCCACATTTATCAGTCTCTTCATACAAACATTCTTATTCAAATTATAATATAATTAGATATATTAAAAAAATATAGCCTAAGGCCCACCGGCATCGCTATCAGGGTCCGAGCTACGGATGAATAGGGTGCCAGATACAGGAACCTCTTCACAATACGGTATTACTTTAGACTTAGTATTTGCGTTAGGCACATATGTATATATACAAATATACAGGATATTAACTCCTAATGTCATACAAGCTCCTATAGTCGGCTGAACTTCGCTGGACGCATTCGCCTGCAGTTTACATAACAAGGAACAAGGAGGTGCATTAACCCTACAGGCTCAGTTTACGTATAGCATATGTGTTTCCGCACAGAACAATTTCAATTTAACACTTGAGATTTTATTTCGAATGCGATCACGTAAATATGTAGGTCGCACGCGCGCGCGCCGAGTGCATATCAAACACTTTCCTCGGACGCAGACAACTTCGTTAATCACCTCTTTTTAACTGTTTAACAAGTTCCGAGTTTGAGCCTCTATTGAGTTTTTTAAGATGTTTATTCTGTTATTCCTACTGAGCAATTGGTTTTGTAGACCTGTTCAGATTAAAAACATTAAAAAGATTCCGAAACACTATTTTTATTTACACATTTAATAGTTTTTTGATCAGGTTGTAAGTATCTCTTTCAATCGTTTCAATCGTTCTTATTATTATTTCGTCGCTCGCCTCCCAAAGGGTGCTGAGAGATTGCAACGGCAGGGGCAATAACACCCTCTTTTTGCCAAAGATATATTTAGGTCTCAACGTGACAGATGGCGGATTAATCGCCGTCATGTTTATACGTCATTTCCTCAGATGTTGATTTCTTCACCGTTAATCAAGTGATGTATTAACCAGTAGGAGCTCATTTTTACGAAGAGCCTTTCCATCTGTAATCTTGACTTCGGTGTTGACATCTTTTACCACCCGGCCATTACTTACGGCCAATCTTCATGCCTTCCCACAAAGGTACCCGAAAGGGTAAGCAAAGGTGTATAGATAGTATCCTCACACTCAATTTCTGCATTTTTAATGCTTCAATGCATCTTTCAATATATTATAGGGAGCTGGGGTTCCTAGAGAACAACTAGGTTCATACGTCTCAATCGTGTGCAAGATGCCTCTCAATTTCCTTTATCGTAAAGCTCGTGGTGTGACTAATTATTAATAAGTACAGTGATTAATCACATAATATAACTTCGACAGAATTCAGAAAAAAGATTTAATTGAGAATAATTCTAAACTATTGTCCAGCACTATTATGAATATATTAAATTATAATAATGACAACGAGAAATGCATGCAAATTTATGGAACATGGATAGGCATAGCCGCAAACGGTTGACTATCAAGTGAAAATGCTAACTAATACACAACGCTAGGGCTACCAAAGGCTTAAAAACGAGGAATAATTTTGCCTGAATAGGATTATCGGAACAGGTGTTTCGTATAGTCTAACTATCAACTGCTGTTCTCGTCTTTGCCCGCATAGATATTAGATAGCGCGCGATATCTTCACGCCTTCAAACAAAGATCCCCGAAAGTGTAGGCAGAGGTGTAAAACCAGTTATCTTCGGTTATATGGTGTTAACGTGGCCGGAGGCAAATGTCTTTGAATTTCCTTTCAAACTCAGGTTCAGAAAATACTTATTGGTATAATAGATCGGGTTACAACTTGCTATATTTTCTGTTTAAAGTTATTTCGTTCTAAAGCAACCACAAAATCTTTAATCAATAATATAGAAAGAAAACATGATGCGACAGCCCTAACTGTATTTACTTAAGTAAGTGTACTATCTCATCATCAGATTTATGAGTCAGTGTGAATCGTATTAATGAACTCCATACTCTAATTAGATGCTCATTTCAGTTACTACGGCAGAAACTATTTATTACCTACCGTATTTTACAAATATTGCAGGTTTCTGATTTTAAAAATCCTATGAGCATGTAGGGTATCCATTTATTTTACCACTTGGTAGACGATCAATAGTAAACATTTCTTCTCGTCTATCCAATAGTTCCCAAAGGGGTGGGCAGAGATAAAATAACCATATAAATGGTAACGAGAAAATCTTCAAAATGCTTTTCAGACGTAGGCACAATAAAACACGACTCACAGGTTTCCTTCCCTGTAAAACTCGCGATTAGATTGTTTTAATTCTAGATGGATATTAATATATAATAAAATTTATTAAAAATAATATTTGTTATCCTTAATAATGGTATAAAAAATTTCTCTCGTTTATACTAGGGTTCCAATAGTTTGCGCTGAACTGAAGCAAGCGGAAGGAATTGTACCAGAGACGTCGACAAGGGCCCAAATTTGTGATGGCACTTAATCATAATGTGATGGTGATTGATACGCTAGCAGTAATGTTATTTTCATTAAATAAGCCATCAATTAAACGCCATACATCGCAATAACCGCATTACAAAACGTTATTTCCGATAGCCCACCAATGACACAACATTACGCCACTGTACTGCACTATGTCGCTAGCGCGCGGGCAATGGCGGCGAAATTGCACGCACTATTGATCACACTTCCTAGAAACGGTCGCGGTGGCAGGAAGCGTCCGGTTTGAACAGTATGACACCTTAACGATATTTATATGTGGCTAACGCTGTTCATCCAGGCTGAGAAACGAACTTCCCGTTAAGGTTATACCCAGACAATTACATGGAGTTAAGGATGTGAAGATTCCTGCAGGGTAGGCTACCATTGGTACTGCAACTGATTACCACTGCTTACTATCAGGACTGCTTACTTGTTTACTTTTTGTTATAAAATAATATATACTCACGTCTTCCCATAAGGGTCCCCAAAGGGGTACCACTTTCCGCCAGAGATATATTTTAGGTGCCAACGTGACAGTTGGAGAGTCCATCGCCGTTACTCAAGCACAACTGTACATTCGCCTTTGAATTGCTTCTCAAACGTATGCAGGTTTCCTCTCGATGTTTTCCTTCACCGTACTTAATCACTGTAGTTAACTTAAGTTCAGCAAAACTCATTGGTATAGTCGGGATTCGAATTTGCGATCTTTGTGTGTCAGGCAACTGCTCGAACCACTCGGCCACCACGGCTTTTTGTTACTTTGCAAATACATCGAACTACTAACGCCATCTGGTCACCTCCGCTGTCAAGATAAGACCTTTGCTTAAGCGTAAATGGCCGCCATTAAACTGTATAATTCTTTACGTTTTTATGACGTATTAATATCATCACACTGCGCCTCTCGCGGGGTAGGCAAGTAGAGCGTCAGTTCTCTCTAAGCTTACAGTCTTTTTGGCTTCACCCACATCAGTCTCTCCGCACGTGCTAGAACTATTGATTTTTTTAAAGTGGTCGTTGCTATTTAAAATATGTATAAGTATTATAAAGCTAGTAATATCGGATAGTTGGTTACCGTGTACCGAGTCACCCGTGACCGCAGGTGGCGGGTCAGGGGCCGGCTGTCGCTGCGTAAACATCGCCATTGTCCCTACAGCCATGCCCATCATACAGGGGTATTGTAAGCTTGCGTAAACGCAGGTGTGTGCAAATGTATTTTTTTCACAAATGCTATTACTTATGAGAGCCGTGTCCGAGTGATTCTTGTAGTCGCCTGCAACGCTAAGACTGCAAGCTTGAACCATGACTGCTGCCAAAGGTAGGGAGAAGCTAAGGGACCGTCTTTTCGCATGAAATTGGCTGCGGAATAAGTATCGGTTAGCGTGAGCGGTAACAGAAACGGATTTTGTCTAGAACCGTAGATGTAGATAAAATAGAAAAATATTTCAAGCGGAAAGTGGGTGTGTGGGTACTACCTATATACCTCTACCTACCCCTTCAGGGACCCTAAGGAAGGTTGGAAGGCGTGAAGATATTTATAAGTAAGGTATATCAAGTACATTTGAAGCAGCGAACGAGTACCTCTTCTTTGTTTCCAACGGTTTAAACTGCAATTAGCATGCTCAATACTGCTTGTAGGAGACAGCGCCCATCTCATTTCACGCGGAGACCAGACGAATGCCAATATTGGAAGTTGAAAGCGATTTCTCAATGCATATAATCGAGAAAGTGTTTTATAAAACAATGGTATAAAGGCTGCGTTCACACACATTGACAATGCAGGTCACGTCGATGGATTCTTCTTATATATGCAGCTATAATTAGATATGTATACCATAAGGTATATGTACAAATATATGTATGTGCTACCAATTATAATACACTACGACAAAATATTGTGTAGCGAACGCGCATATTGATTTATACTCCTTGTGTGCAAGTGGATATGCGGCGGTACCACTTAACTAGGAGAGCTTCTTTGCCAACTTCTTGCTGTCAAAAAGAAACAAAAATGAATCAAAAAATATTTAAAGACATACTGTTCCTCCTGATCTTTTCCGTAGATTTGAACTGGTCCTTTTTTGACGTTCAGGGGTTTGATTGTTCAAAAATATATAAACTCATTCAAACATTATTCCCTCGCTCGCAAACGGTTCGCTCAAGTTCTTTGTAAAATTAAACACAATAATTAGCGTCCTTCTTAGCCCAGGATATTTCCAACTCAAGAACAATTACAGGCAAATAGACACACTTGCATCAATAATATGTGTCGATTAATTCAAGTGCTTTTGGTAGAATGTATTATTGTCAATATACGACATGAGTGGAATTTCCCCAAGTGTGGCTTCTAGATCTCTCGTATAATTAAAAACAAATGAACCGCAACGAACTGTTCTCTTTGGCGAGAAAAGCAGGTAGTTTAAAAAAAAACTTGAAAGGACAACCGTCCAGAAGAGCATAACTCTGTATTGTATAGTCCGACACTTTTCTAAGCCAACACTCGTGTTCATTTTACGTGTTCCTGATTTGGTGCAAAGCAGTAGTCATTTGTTATTTCGTGC
The DNA here is from genome assembly GCA_945859725.1 of Drepana falcataria. Taxonomy (NCBI): domain Eukaryota; kingdom Metazoa; phylum Arthropoda; class Insecta; order Lepidoptera; family Drepanidae; genus Drepana; species Drepana falcataria. The sequence goes on along the minus strand of OX243923.1, from coordinate 3,200,692 downwards.
AATGATAAATAAACTGCGTAATAGGTTATATTTTCTTTCGCTACACGCAACGCATTTCCGTCATCTGAAAGCTTGCATGTGGAGGACAAGACGTTGCGTGTCTTGTAGTTAATTCCTGCTTTTAGACGAACCTTAACTCGTTGGGTTTCCGTTACATAGCGGCTCTGAATGTGACAAATATGGTGTGCGTGAGTAATTCAGCTATTACGGTGACTTAAGAGCTGTAGGTCCTTTAGAACTGAGTAATAAATAACTTTATAGTCTTAAATTAAGAACAGTACTTTTCTTTATCCTCACGCCATCCCACAATGGCCCCCGAGGGGAAAATTGTGTGAAGAGGAAGGCAGAAGTGTATAGGTAATACCCACACACCCACTTTCCGCCAGAGATATATTTTAGGTGCCAACGTGACACATGGCGAGTCCATCGCCGTAACTTAAGCACGACTATACATACGCCTTTGAATTGCTTCTCAGACGTATGCAGGTTTCCTCTCGATATTTTCCTTCTCCGTAAAGCTCGTACGAAGTGTGACTAATCACTGTACTTAAGTTCGGAAAAACTCATTGGTACAGTCAGGATTCGACTTGCGATCTTTATTTGCAGGCAATTACTCGAACCACTAGGCCAATACGGCTTCTTTCATGTTCAAGAACAGTACTTAATAATATTATACATGCGAAAGTTTGTGTGGAAGTTTGTTACTGGATCACGCCAGACGAATTAAATTAGGTGGACATGGAATATGTTTCCATAAAAACCTAGAAATCATAGTACTAGAAACTATAGGCACAGGTAATAGGGATATTTGTATATAAATATACTAGTTGTCCCGCCCAGCTTCGCTTGGATGAAAAATTAAATTTCCTGAAACACGATCGCAGCGCCACCTATCGGGTCCAATTGCGAATCTAAACCATTCCCAGATCCCCTTGAACACACACAAAAAATTTCATCAAAATCCAGTCCAGCTCCGGTCCAGTCGTTTGAGAGAAGTTCAGTGACATACACACTCACAGAAGAATTATATAAATAAAGATCTTCCATTCAAAATGCCTAACCATAATACGCTGTTGACATCAATGTTTGGTACTCGATTTGATAAAGGTTCTGCAAAAGGAGTGCGAAGAGGTTTTTGCCGAGGCGGTACTGAGAGTCTAAAGTATTTGAGGTTTCATCCAAAATCTGTCCTTGTTTACCATTATGCTTCTGTATGCCTTTGAGACATCTTATTGGAATGAAATGTCTCTTCTAAAAACTAGATATCACATAGATCCAGTTCAATCACTTTCGAAATCGGCGAAAGTATTTTTTTAGAATTGCAGTACTTTTTTAAATCGACACGTCGTATTAAATGTGATTCAGATGACACAAAATCTCCATATGAAGGCGTGTTCAGTATCAATCGTGAGATGAACGGCCGAAGTACAAAGAACTTCCGCAGATTAGTTCCGCTGCCACTTGGTACCTACTAAGTACCTTATGGGAATCGTGCGCATGCGCATATCTACTCCGATATAACACGATCACGACCAGGGCCTATTAAAATCATATCTTAGGAGTATTTGATAAAGACTAGCTGCGTCCTGCGGTGTCATCCGCATCTAGCCGTCAAAAGCCAATCTTATCTATAGCCTAATCCCAAGAGTATAGAGATTCGAATTTCCTAGCATATCATTTCCCTATTCCACATTCCAATCTATTTGAAATACATGAAAAATGTTTTTTTTATACCACTTGGGTGGCAAACAAGCATGCGGTCCGCCTGATGGTAAGCGGTTACCGCCGCCTATGGACGCTTGCAACTCCAGGGGTGTCACTCGCGCGTTGCCGACCCTGCAGGAATCTTTTCACACCCTTCTTGAAGAACTCCATGCTGTACTCTCCAGGGAAAACCTCAACGGGGAGCTTATTCCACAGCCTGAGCGTTCGCGCAAGAAAACTCCTTTGGAAGCGCACAGTGCGAGACCTTTGTGGTTCCAAGGTATGGGGATGAATTCCCCGTCGATGGCGAGAGGTGCGGTGGTAGAAGGTGGAAGTGGGCATCATGTCGAACAATTCTGCAGAACACTCCCCGTTATACAAGCGGTAGAACACACACAGAGAGGCAAAGTCTCTCCTCAGACAAGTGATTCCAATATAATCAATTACATATAAACTCACCTACAATTTTTTTTACGAGTATATTGTCGAAGAGGTATTCTAAAAAAAAAAATCTAATCTCCAACTGCATAGGGGTTACCTAATAATTTCTTCCCGAATTCTCACAATAGTACCCGAAGTGCAGTACTAATGACGATATATAGATACTTATACATCAGTACATATATGTATGTATATATTAACGCCTTCTCACAAGATTCTCCAAAATCCACTTTATTGCCGAATATTACCTATTTGCAATGTTTCACCGCAGTACCGCACGGTACCACGTGAAATGTAGCCTTCATGAGTTTGCTAACACGTGTAATATTATTCTGATGTAAATGTTTTGAAACTGAAAGTGTTCACACCGACCATTGTTTCAAATGGAACATTTACAAAAGGAAGAATAACGAGCAACGCTACGACTGAAGCTTATTAGGAGTTGCAACATATGTTCTATACGTAATATATCCGCACGTCTCGTGCCCACTCTTGTGGGCACAAGGGTCTCCGAAAGGGTAGGCAAAGGTGTGTAGGTAGTACCCCCGCACACACTTTCCGCCAGAGATATATTTTAGATGCCAACGTGATAGATGGCGAGTCCAACGCCGTTACTCAAGCACTTCTCAGAAGTATGCAGGTTTCCTCTCGATGCATTCCTTTCGTAAAGTTCGTGGTGTGACTAATCACTGTACACAGATCTATTGGTACGAACTTGCAATCTTTGTGTCGCTGGCAACAACTCGAACCACTCGGCCACCATGGCTTCAATACGTAATTCTTTTTTATGCGTTGTTTACCTTGTAGGCCTTGTTTTATACGTAATCCTCTGATATGCAAGTTATGGAAGTCGCTTTTCCATTCCAATTCCAATCAATAGCATGCATGCATATCATTACGGTAAGTCGCTTACGGAGTAAAGAGTACAGCGCTCTCTACATTTACACACGGTTCATCCACAGTGATCAGTCATAGGAGTTTAAGGAATGCGTTTTTTTTTTTTAATGAATCCTATGTACTGATTGATTATGAAACACGTCATTAGGTTGGTCGAAGGACTAACCGCGTACTGCACTTCAATAGCAAATGACAATAGAAATACCAATTATTTGAGAACAGGGATTATGTTTGGATTTTATTACCTATAAAATTAGTAAAATGACCTATAACACTTTGGTATAGGTAATTTTACTTTGGCTAGGCTCAATCCAACTATAAAGTGTGACCGATGCGAGCACTTTGGAAATGGTATGGATACGTGCCGACACTCAACCAACACGTACTTACGACAACTACTGGGTGTATTAGTATGCATTATACATGTGTATAGTGTAGTGGTATTAGTATAAGTATTGGCTATAAGAACCTGTGTGGTTAAGAAAATATTGCTTGGTTACAGATCGGTACGGTGACCACATGCCGCCAACATGGTGATCGTTACCAGGGTAAGTTATAATTACATTACTAATTTTATGAAATGTTGCATGAAAAGAATATGGAATTTAAGTAAAGATTAGTTAATAAAAAATAAGTAAAGATTAACCTTGGCATTTAAGTTATATACATACGTACATATTCACATTATATATCACATATACATACATATCATCACGTCGAGTTCATCACTTTTTCTCTTCTTCAGACTCTTCAGAGGCTTCAGACTTCAGGCAGACTTCCTCTGCCTCCTAACTTCCACAATCTTTATAACTCATCCTTTCTATTTCCACAAATCAATGGCAAACAAACACGCGGCCCGCCCGCTGGTAAGCGGTTACCGCCGCCTATGGACGCTTGCAGCACCAGGGGTATCGCCGTGGGGTATTTAAGCCGTGATGGCCGAGAGGTTCGAGTAGTTGCCTGCGACGCAAAGGTCGCAAGTTCGAATCCCGACTGTACCAATGAGTTTTTCTGAACTTAAGTACAGTGATTAGTCACACCACGAGCTTTACGATGAAGGATAACATCGGGAGGAAACCTGCATACGTCTGAGAAGAAATTGTGGGAAGGCGTGAGGATATATTATTATTATTTTTACACCCCCATTCTCAAGTTGCTTTGAGAATCTCTTCATTATTAAAAGGGAACGCTTAGACATATTTAAAACTATATGTATAAGTATCTAATAAAATTATTATATTTACCTTATTTAAATTATATAGGATTTTACTTAAAATCATACATAATAATAATGTAATGTGTATTTCAACCGAGTTCCAAAAAGGAGGAAGTTTTCAATTCGTCAGTATGTTTTTGTATGTATGTTACGCGATCATTATCTTGACTGTTGACGTGTTTCTATAGTATAGAAATGGCTCTATTTATGACAAGTTGAACACGTTGTGGAATGACTTACCAGCTCAAGTTTCATTACACTGTATTAAGAAATCTTTCATTTGAAATTTGGAAAGCTTCGTCTACACATAAATATAAATCTATACATGCATAAGGTATTAATGAATATATGTATATTAATAACCGGATTCTGGGTACCGATACGGACGCATTCACCAGTTTTAAACTCGCGCGTAAGTTCAAGGCTTAATAATGGATTATTATATACGGTACGTCAAGAGTACTCGAAACCGACGAGCATGTAAGAAGAGACTGATGAATGTGGACGAAGCGAAAGAGGTATAAAGAGGTAAGTCTAGAGAGAATTAGCGCTCTAAACCCTCTGCCTACCCCGTTAGGGACTTGGCGTGATGATATGTATGTATGTATATACGGTTAAAGAATTTCGACATGTCGCGTTATGATGTTTAGTCATTGCTTATTCATTCTGGTACATTACACACACTGGTGGAATGAAAGTTAAATCCTAATGATAGTATAACTGCGAAAGTTTGCAAGGATATTTGACCATCTTTATATTTTTCTTTATTGGGACATAAAAACTGTTTACTGAGAACTGAGACTTAAGTTTAAGAACTATAACCAAGCAACATTAGGTTAATATGTACCCACAATAATATGTCCACAGCATAATGTGACAGATTTACTATAAATTACGCTTGATGTGCGCATAGGCTATAAGCTATATCGTAGTGCAACATGAAGCAACAACTAATGAATGTATGTAATTTATAGCCCAGAAATATATTAGTAACTGGATTCACAGAGGTCATGTTTTATTCCAACAAAACATTAAACAAATTGAATACAAGTTTACGTGGGTGAAACAGTGAGCTAACTAGTAAACTAGTAATCCATATAAAGGCATTTGTAATGTTCTACCTGCTTTAAGTTCTTTACTAAATTAGTTCAGAAAATCACTATAGCGCGTGTGCCCCAAGATGGTTTTGTCATTTTCTCGACTTTGTCTATACAATCGCAAAACACATCGCACTTCGATTATGGCTATATTAGCGATGAAATTAAAATTATGCACTTTATAACCTTCGAAAGTTTAGTTTCAAGTTTAAAATACGAAACTCTTTCGAAACATAAAAAAAAAGTGTTTGTTTTGCCATTAGAGAACAATGTAGCCAGACGTATTCGATTGGCCCAAAAATTACATTTGAACTTCTTAGAATTATATATAAACTTAATTGATGAATTGAACTTTTTAACATTTTTATTTTTATTTAGTCTATACCTACATATTTCCTAATAAAAGTTAAAGAAAACATTAATCGAGTACTTAAATTAATATTTGATAGCTTGCTCAAGCGTTCCAAAACACGATTCAAAAACTTGAATTTCGTCGGCACATTTATAACGTAGTGAGCACCGGGAACCTACATATCCCCAAAGCGTGTGTTTTCTCGAGTTCCGATCAGTGCGTTTGGCATCACATTCCACCAGCCTCTGATTCCGACCAGGGGCCATTCACCTCTCTGACCAATACACATGTGTATGCAGTAGGTATATCATACATACATAACTCTTTATATCGCTGTGCTCACCTGTCGTAGGCGAGGTGTTATTAACAAGTAAAATTATTCGCAAATTCTTCTTAAAAAATTGCGGTAACAATTAAAATTATTCGCAAATTCTTCTTAAAAAATTGCGTGAATGATTTATGTATATTCGTTTTAGACAGTGATGATGGAGAGAATTATTTCACAAGACCGTGGGTAGTCTATTAGGTTTTTCTCCCACAAGTCTTAGCCTTAGCCCTGCATTACATCTTTAGGGATTCGTTTTAATTATATTTACCAAGTTATGCGTGGTTTCATCCGAATTAAATTAGATTTCCTTAAATTTGAATTTATATGAGCTTGATTTTTGTAATTAATATATATATAGTGAATGTTACTCGATAAGGTATTTGTAGTTTTATTACGAATAAAAAAATATACAGAGGCGTACCAACGCCCTATTTCTGCTTGAGATATAATTCAATGCCAACGTGCGTATGCCGAGTCCGTAGTCGTTTTTCAGGCAAGACTATACCTATTTACGTATTTCATTTACCCGTAGAAAATATTATTATTTTAATAATAATCATATAGAGATAGAGGGAGTATATGCAGGGTAATTGAGATCAATCTAGAAAACAATATTTTGATTGTAATCCACAATGATATAGCTATGTATATTAACGTTATCGTGTTTATCCACGCTATCTATCTCGAGACATGATTAATCTGTCAGTTTCCAAGTGCACACTTCGCGTTCCAGTGCTCTGATGAATGCAACCTAGTTGAAATATTTCCTACACATACATTCATGAATAATTTCTATTACTTTATTATATTAACTAAAATTTCACTTGCTTACTCAACAGATCGATAGATTGGGATACAATAACATGGCTCATTTCGTATTCGCATGGATATCAAATACGTCAGAGTGCCCGAATTGCAACATGAGTGAAAAGTGGGTGTTAAAATACTTGTTAATAAATTCGCAACATTAAAACAATGTTGACCAAAATGAGAGCGAGAGTGCTTCGACAATGAGTCGTTCAGTGCGAGTGGGAGGCTGGATTGGACCAGTTTCAATGAGAATCAAGCTGAGCGAGTTTCGCTTAAATCCCTATTGCTTTCCTTTGAAATGTGTTTGGAGGAAGATAGAAGAAATACATACTTATGCAGTAAATCAAAATCAGTAAAGCAATAAAGTATGTGTAGAATAGCCGAAGGATCCGACTATATTCATGTTTTTTTTCTAACTTAAGTACAGTAATCACAGCACGAGGTTTACGGCGAAGCAAAACATATCGAGCGGAAGCTTGCATAGGTATATGTTTTAGAAGAAATTCAAAGATGAATGTTTACTGGTCACATAGCCTACCATAGGCATAGGCATAGGTTGTCACCTAAAATATATCTCGGGAAGTGGGTGTGTAGGTACTACCTATGCACCTCTGTCTACCCCTTCGGGGAAAGGCGTGAGGATATATTATTTTATTTTATATATATTTTATAATATCAAATTCTAACGAGTTAGTGAGAACAATATTTAAATAGAAGGCTATTTTAATTTTGAATATACTTAAATACTTTCTTCGGTCCGTTAACGTTATTAGAAAGCTATAAATCTCAAAGAAAATAACCGGTATTGAAAGTATCACATACATACGTACTGAGCTCGTACAAAATGTCGACAATTTGACAATATACGTGCGTTGCCGCGAAAATGACTGGCAGTTTGTAAATACATGAAGATTTTGTACAACAACTCAAAACACTTGCTGTTTCACTAGAGGATTCAAACCCTTCCCAAATCTGAATACATATTCATCATCATCATCGCTTGAGTCCCTCGCGGGTAGCGCGAGACCTGTAGCCATACTATTAGGGTCCTTTGATTATTTAGAGCTATCAACGTTATTAGAGGTATATTAGGCACCTAATATACCTCTGGCGGAAAGTGGGTGTGTGGGTATTACCTATACACCTCTGCCTACCCCTTCGGGGACCCTTGTGGGAAGGCGTGAGGATATATTATCTTTATATATATAATTCTTCTGTGAGTGTGTATGTCACTGAACTCCTCTCAAACGACTGGACCGATTTTGATGAAATTTTTTGTGTGTGTTCAAGGGGATCTGGGAATGGTTTAGATTCACAATTGGACCCGATAGGTGGCGCCATCATCTTTTTTTTTTCACCCGAGCGAAGCTGGGCGGGACCACCAGTATTATATATTATATCAACGTTATGGTATTAAATACAACGTAAATCATCGATGTTAATAAATGCCTATTTACGGTCAGTAAGCGTTGGTGCCCGATGCCCCCAAATATGGGGCCCGTGGCATTTGTTACTCTTGCTATGTGGCTAATCCGGCACGGGTTTCGAGTACACATGATATGCCAAATCTTAACTGCTCGATTTGATCTAGGTAGTTTTCTATTCCTGTTTCGTCACTAAAGAAGGACGTGAAAAGATTCCTGCAGGGTCGGCAGCGCGCGAGCGACACCCCTGTGTTGCAAGCTTTCATAGGCAGCGGTAGCCGCTTACCATCGGACGGACCGCATGCTTGTTTACCACCCATGTGGTGTGAAAAAAATCTTTCTATATGTTCAAACTAACGTAATTTAACTTTCTGCATACTAACAATATCACCGGGTCTAGCGCAATGCTTTGTAATCTGTACAATTGTGAGTAGTATTCACATAATATGATTTCTGTGCCACCATCTAAAAAACAATGCCGATAAATAATAATTCACACACAAGCAGATGATTGCGGTTCGATTGTCCGGCTTCAACGAAATGCGGTCGGTCAGTTGCCGCGATAAACTTATTGATTCTACACTGACATTTATCGTCAAATAAACTATTCTTATTTCACTTAAACAAAACGTGATTTTATGGAGAATAATTTGTTTTTTGAGGTATGTACCTATATTTAAATATGTATTTAAGCCTACCCATAATCTTAAACTTAAGAATTAAGCTCATGTCGGCGCCTATTAAGTAACTCCTACATTTACCTATGTGCAGAACAATCTATTTGACCTTTTCTTATGTCATGTCAGATATATTAAAGTACTTAACAATAAATACGTATTGACTGACGTTGAGACGTTTTTTCAAGTTTGTGTTAATTGTATTGCCCGAACGTGTGTGGTATTATTATGTAATTGTTAATTCACGTTTATTTAAGTTATATCACCACTTAGCACCTCATCTGCGAAAAGAGTATTTTCGCTGGCCCTTAAAGGAACTATATTGGAAACACAAGAACTGTTTCTTAAACTTATCGATAAAAGAAACATAAATATCAATAACAAAGAACCCAAAGCGAGAAGTTACTAAAAGCATTAGAAAATGACAGCTAACCTCTAAAAAATGGCTTAAATGTCAATATGTCAAGTGTGCGAATATCTTTTTAGGTTCTTTTTAATGCTCAAATTGGCAGTTGGTTATAAATATTGAGAACCCGCATTTCGCTCGCAAAATTCCTTGAAAATATTTCTATGAATATACACCTAGGTACTATCTATGTAAATAGGTAACAACAAGAAATAGATAAATTTTATGGTTTGTTTTGATGCAGAAAGGCTCTTATAATTTGATTACATAAACTATTAGCTAGCCTGATTAGCTAGTGAAGTACATGAACATTTTGTACAGCAATATTATCTCCATCAATTTCTGTGCCAATTTCATCATCTTCGTCAACAATCTTCAATCTCACGGTTTTCAATAATTACTAGGTTTAGGCGCGTCTTAATTGAATAGCTGTTTTATTAAGCAAATATCTCGTAATTGTTTAAGCTGACTGGCACTTACTTTCCAAATAATAAGATAATGATCGGCGCGCTATAAGAAGACGCTTTCTAAATGCCACTTACTATTGTATTCGATATGGATTTCGGCTAGGGCAACGTGCGATGAATATTATCGACAGTCTGGAGTGTTGCAGTCGACCGCGGCCTTTAGCATTTTGCTGGATTATATTGGTCTGGAGTGTTGCACTCGACCGCGGCCTTTAGCATTTTGCTGGATTATATTGCACTATCTGAGCCCCGCGATTTCACCCGCGTCAATAAATATTTCATTGGTTGATTTTTTCGGAAATCAAACATATCTGGGTATATATGTTAATTTAGCTGTACTCTCTCAATGTAATTTTTTTCCGTTTAGTATTTTTTGCATGAAAGAGGAACGAACATCCTCACAAAAATTTGCATTTATAATATTATTAGGATAAGTAAAATTTATTTAGTTACTAGAGCCGTGGTGGCAGAGTGATTCCGGTGCACGCGGTGAAGACGGTAGGAATTGATATTTCTTAAATACTTTGAGTCAAAGAGAAAGAGCAAAGTCAATTCCACATAAGTTTGTCCCAAACTAAACCAGAAATACCCGCCCCTCATGGCGCACACACACACACATACATGCCTCGTGTCCTCAAGCTTCGCACTCTGGCGCACACCAAGACGCCGATAAAAAATTATTCTCTACATAAAAAATGCAGCCTAGATGGATCGCTAATAAATCAATGTCAGTTCTGTCAATAAAACAAACCATGAATAACAAATCCGAATGCCTCGCGTTATTAATTTCAGTGTAGGCGTTAAAGGTGATTATATGTAGGTACCATATAAAACTGTTTGGGTTATCTAGTGCCAACTTAATAGGGTATTTAAAATTTGCAGCCATGTGTATATATCTATATATATATATATATATATATATATATATAGATATATATATATATATATATAGATATATATATATATATATATAGATATATATATATATATATATAGATATATATATGTTCTAGCAGTCCCGCCCTGCTATACTTAGGTGAAAGAATAAAAGCTTCTGACACGATCCCAGCGCCACCTATCGCGTCCAATTGTGAAACTAAACCATTCTCGAATCCTCCTGAAGACACACAGAAAATTTTATTAAAATTGGTCCGGTCGTTTAGGAGTTCAGTGATAAACACACGCACAGAAGAAATATATAATATATATATTATATTATATACCTAAAGATTGAATTTCCTATAACCGGTGATTAATGAAATAACATAGTGAATACATATCATGATGGGTATTTCCCGAAAATACTGAATAGTTTACGTTGAGTTTCCTTCCTTGATTGCAAGATTAATATTAATAAGAGTACATATAATTTTTATTCAACCAGAGTATGAAAACATAGGCTCCACACTTCATAGACTTGCTGTGTTAGAAACATGAAACACGTACAGGTTCTCCTTCTGCTCAGCGAATCCACACCACGAATGGCCGAGGGTTAATGACACTTAGGTACAACATGTTGTTTGCAATTCCAGGGCGATTACATATGGATCGAGCCGGTGTCCGGGCGGGAGTTCGACGTGGCCATTGGCGCCCGGGTGCTGGCAGCGGAAGGGCGGCGCATCCGGGTGCGCGACGACGACGGCCAGGAGCAATGGCTGCCGCCGGAGCGCCGCATCAAGGCCATGCACGCCACCTCGGTGCACGGCGTCGAGGATATGATCTCGCTCGGCGACCTGCATGAGGCTGGGATCCTGAGGAACCTGCTCATCAGATACAACGAGAATCTCATATATGTATGTTTTAAATCTATCCTTATATTAGCTATGCCCCATCCACCCACGTAAATTTTTATTTTATTTTTCGATTTTCTCTGAAACATATCCTATCTCTGTGCCAAATTTCATCCAATTGTGTTCAGTAAGTTGCGTGAAAGAGAACATCATGACAAACTTTTCTATTACTAATATAATATTAGTAGGGTTGATAAGACTACCCTACTCATGCGATTTGAAAATATTAATTGAAGACTATATTGGTCATACATGTATATCATCATTTTACTACGCAAGAAAGCGGAGCAGTTTTATTTGAATTCAACGCGGGGCTAACCGCGAGGCACAATCAATCTTTCATAATAAAACGCTATATGACTAAAGAGTTATGCTAATATACTGCCCACGGGTCCATACGGAGGATTAGAAGGTTAACGTTTACGTTAAGGTTACGTATGTTATTCTAGCTGGAGGACATTCTATGAATGAACTAAGGCTTTAGTAAGTTGCTACGGTAATCCATTTAGCTCGGAACGTTGCAGTCCTGAGTTTGATCACTATCCAGACAGTATTGACACCTATTTAGATTTCTGAATGTTGGCAATAGGAATGCATTTAAAAAAGGTATGAATCAAAATGAGATCATCTTTTTTATTTAGGTTGGCAACGCGGGAACGATACCCCGGTTGTTGCAAGCGTCAATAGGCTGCGATAACCGCTTACCATCGCAAGTTTGTTTGCCACTTAAACATACATTATGTATAAAAAAAACACTTCAAAATAGACGTTATTAGCTAATAGCCAAATGTTTTGTTTATTATCTTAATTCAATGCTGCCAACATAACAATAGGCTCGCACCTACTCAGATGTTTTAAATTTAAACATGTTTGTCAACTAGCCTATTCGCTTACTCGTTTGGTTTACTTTATGAGCGAGAAAATATATTGTGTCATAGACATGCTAGCGTGATTGCCAGACACATGTCCACATTAATTAAGACATGAGCATATATACAAGTAAGAAATTACGTGCATTAGTATTCTCAAATAAGTGTATACCTCAGGAAATTTGATTAAAAAGTTACTTTCAAGCTCATTATCACCCATTTGACTGTTTGCGTTACTTTTAGACTTAAAATGTTGGTGACTTGATTGGCGTTCAGTTCAGTTATAATAAATAAATTAATATAATAAATTTATTAATAAATTAATATAATTAATTTATTTATTATAACTGTTATTAAATATATAGTGTAAATACATTATAAAAATATATATAATAGTGGTCCCGCCCAGCTTCGCTCGGGTGGAAAAAAAAAGATGGTGGCGCCACCTATCGGGTCCAATTGTGAACCTAAACCATTCCCAGATCCCCTTGAACACACACAAAAAATTTCATTAAAATCGGTCCAGGCGTTTAGGAGGAGTTCAGTGACATACACACTCACAGAAGAATTATATATATAAAGATTTATAATTTATTATTATTACTAGCAGACCCGGCCACGCGTTGCAGTGGCTAAGGTTTTAAAAATAATTGGCTTAACTATAAAATGTAAAAATAAACATCACTGCAATAAGTTAATTTGATTTGATGTATATTTCCGCAAGTCGTCCTAAATAGGCCGTAGGTATGTAGGACGAGTTGATAAACTCGTCGAAAATTTTTCTTGTGTTTTCAATGACGCTTCTAAAGTTTACTTTTCTCACATTTCAGACGTACACCGGCTCAATATTAGTAGCAGTGAATCCATATCAGATATTACCAATATACACAGCTGATCAGATTAAATTATACAAAGAACGCAAAATCGGAGAGCTGCCGCCTCATATATTTGCGATAGGAGACAATGCTTACGCGCACATGCGCAGGTATGGCCAAGATCAGTGTATTGTGATCAGTGGAGAGTCGGGGGCGGGGAAAACGGAATCTACCAAACTGATCCTGCAATATCTAGCTGCAATTAGCGGTAAACACTCTTGGATAGAACAGCAGGTAAATATAAATATTTACACACATATAACGCAACGGCGTTATTAGAGAGAGTAGGTCCTCTCTCTCAACTTACATACCTCCTTCGCTTCATCAAGTTGGTAAATACAATACAAAATGTATTCTGTAAAGCATCACATGACACTTAGTCGTGTTCACGTTCGTGTATCACTCGTTACTTGACGCGGAAAATCATGATTGGATAATTCTTTGTTAATTAAGGAATCGTGAAATCAATTTTGATTGTTACAAAAATGCAAGAATGTTATTCTATCTTGATTTTTTACATGTTTAACGATAATAAAGATTGTTATCTTAACTATTGCAGATTCTGGAAGCCAATCCAATTCTAGAAGCATTTGGCAATGCAAAAACTGTGAGAAATGACAATTCCTCACGCTTTGGCAAATATATCGACATTCATTTCAATGCTAACGGCGTGATCGAAGGTGCTAAAATAGAACAATATCTCCTGGAGAAATCAAGGATTGTCTCCCAGAGTGCGGAGGAGAGGAACTATCACGTGTTCTATTGTCTACTGGCTGGTCTTTCCAAAGATGATAAGAAGAAATTGGAATTGACCGAACCTTCAGATTACAGATATTTGTCTGGAGTAAGTTAACTAAGTTAACACGTTTCTACTTGCATTGATAAGCTATCAGAAAATTACGATATTTTTTATTGAATTTCATGTGTTTTGATTAAAGTTATTGATTTTAGGGTGGATGTTTCACATGTGAAGGCAGAGATGATGCAGCGGAGTACGCCGACATTAGATCAGCAATGAAGGTTCTGCTGTTCACTGAACCAGAGATATGGGAAATATTAAAATTATTGGCAGCGGTATTACATTGCGGCAATATCAAATATGAGGCTACCGTAGTTGACAACCTCGATGCTACCGAAATTGTAGAACAGGCTAATGTGAGGCGAGTTGCCACGTTGTTGGGTGTCCCAATGCAGTCATTAATAGGTGCCCTAACAAGGAAAACTTTGTTTGCTCATGGTGAGACAGTAGTGTCGACTCTCAGCAGGGAGCAATCTGTTGATATCAGAGATGCTTTCGTAAAAGGAATTTACGGGCGTTTGTTCGTCACCATCGTAAGGAAGATCAATGCTGCTATCTACAAACCGAAGGCAACTATGCGAACTGCCATTGGAGTTTTGGACATATTCGGCTTCGAAAACTTTGATCACAATAGCTTTGAACAGTTCTGCATAAATTTCGCTAACGAAAATTTGCAACAGTTTTTCGTTCGACACATTTTCAAACTAGAACAAGAGGAATATAATCACGAAGGAATAAATTGGCAGCACATAGAATTCGTGGACAATCAAGATGCATTGGATTTGATTGCGCTTAAACAGTTGAACATCATGGCTTTAATAGACGAAGAGTCTAAGTTTCCAAAGGGCACAGACCAAACAATGTTAGCTAAGCTCCACAAGACTCATGGTCTTCATAGAAACTACCTCAAACCAAAGTCTGACATCAATACCAGTTTCGGGTTAAACCACTTTGCCGGTGTTGTATTTTATGATACTCGAGGATTTTTGGAAAAAAATCGAGACACGTTCAGCGCCGATTTGCTTCAACTGATCCATATATCGACCAACAAATTTCTGCAGCTCATATTCCAAGATGACATCACGATGGGGTCCGAAACGCGGAAGCGAACACCTACACTATCGACGCAATTTAAAAAGTCGCTAGATTTGTTGATGAGAACATTAGGAACATGCCAGCCGTTCTTCATTCGGTGTATAAAACCCAATGAGTTCAAAAAACCCATGCTATTCGATCGCGGACTTTGTTGCCGGCAGCTCAGGTATTCAGGAATGATGGAAACGATCAGAATCAGGAGAGCTGGGTACCCAATAAGGCACAGCTTCAAAGAGTTTGTTGAAAGATATCGGTTTTTAATATCTGGGGTACCTCCAGCTCACAAGACAGACTGCCGAGCGGCGACATCAAAGATATGCGCACAAGTGCTTGGCAAATCTGACTACCAGTTAGGCCACACCAAAGTGTTTTTGAAAGACGCCCATGACTTGTTCCTCGAACAGGAGAGAGATAGGGTATTGACAAGGAAGATATTGATTCTTCAAAGGTCCATTCGGGGTTGGGTGTATCGTAGAAGATTTTTGAAGATGAGAGCGGCTGCTATCCTCATACAGCGACATTGGCGAGGAAAGCTGCAGAGAATCAGATACAACAGGATGAAAGTGGGATACGCACGGTTGCAGGCTTTGATACGTGCAAGGGTGCTGGCCCATCGCTTCCGCCACTTACGAGGTCATATCGTGTCATTGCAAGTGAGTTTGTAAATAATTTAATTTTCACAAATTTTCTTCTGAAATTTGTTAGTATGATATTTCTTTTCTTAGATTTTACGCTAAGGATGTAATTATAAAGGACTTTCTAACAAGTGTATTCATTATAACTGCTAACAACTGCTAATAAACGAAAAGCTTCAGAATTTATATTTTCTAATATTAGATAGTATTCTACTATATTAGAACTGACAAAAAAAATCATTGATTCATTCAACATAACATCTTTGAAAGCTTGCCTTATGGATTAGTGTAGTAATGTTGCTGGCAAATTCTACTAAAATATACTAAAGAATTTCAATGCTGGAATTTTGGCTGCTGGTGAGGCACGAACGCTTGATAATTAACATAGAAGACAGCATTTAGCAAAAATATTTTACTTGGCCTACTAACTTATGACGTTAAATAATTGGTGTTCTGTTTACTAGGCTGCAGCTCGAGGTTATTTGGTGCGTCGTTCTTACGGTCATAAGATGTGGGCGATAGTTAAAATACAAAGCCACGTGAGGCGTCTCATCGCCATGCGACGCTACCGTCGCTTGAAACAGGAGACTTTGGCACACAACGAAGCCCTGCGCCTGCGCAGGCAGGAAGAGCAGCGCCTCCATCACCAGGGCAACACTCGCGCCAAAGAAATAGCAGAGCACAACTATAGGGTAAGTTACTCGATTGCAATCGCCACAAAATCGATATGAATATAACATTATCAATGATTATCAACTCTGATATAACTCTGGCGCCGCCATAATTGACGACAAAACATCAAAAATGTGATAAAATCCATCAAAACAGTCCAATCCCATGCTGTTACTTATGATACTTGATCAATCTGTGATAAGATAGTAGATTTTTGGATTATAAATCTGTATTGGTTATATAGTCAATTGATTTTTCTTTGTTGTCCGCCGAAATAATGGCGGATTTTATCGACAGGCGCCGCAATTACATAGATAGTAATAGTAGTAGAGTACTTATTATGTTGAATAAGATTGAAACGCTATGTTAACTAATTATTTACATTATAAGTAGGGTTTATCACGAATTCGGAATTAAGTAGTTAGCAAAGAAATACGCGGTCCGCCTGATGATAAGCGGTAACTGTCGCCTTTGGACGCTTAATCAAGTTCACTTCATACATAATGTTACGTAGTTTTTATATAGTAAAAGTATAGGTATTTTTAAACTTTTCGATCATTTAAAGAAAGAGCTTGCATCTATAATGTCTCGACATAAACGGAACTATAAACTTAGGTACCTACCTAATATATGATATGAAAAAAGGCACGTCTCTCACCTCAAACTCATCATCATTTATATATTTTTTTTTTTATACAACAAGAATGGCAAACACGCATACGGCCCACCTGATGGGAAGCGGTTACCGTAGCCTATTTGCGCTATTACGCTACGATACGATACCGAAGTATCACTTGCGCGTTGCCACTCTGTGTTCGGAGAGTCATAGTGTGTTGGCAGCATAATGGGTTTAATCCCTCTGGTTCCAACACAATGTAACAATCCTCCCCCTTCCCCAAGGAGCTCATTACTGCAACACAAGTTAAATACATATCTAGTTCCTGCGGTTATAAATATGGTCAAGACAGGAAAAAACAACCTGTGCACTAGCCATCACTAGATACTTTCCCCACCATTGAATTACACTTATTACTGCCAGGCTAACGGTAATTTATAGGTTCGATTGTATTATTAACATTGGGTTATTTTGTAGCTGTTATGACGCCTCTATCTTGTGAGTGTTCTCCAGCTCTGTAAATTTCTTTTTGTTCTCTGCAAGGTGAAATATGGATACCTTAAAATGTAGGTTTTCTGTAAATAAATTATAAATGCCCGAAAACTTACATAAGTAGGTACACGCATTGCATATCATCACGAGTAAACGCCAGTTTTCTCCAGACTTGCACACCTCTTTGGCTTCAATCGTATTTATTAAGTCAATCAAATCAAATCAAAAATCGAAATCAAATTACATTTAAAGTGACAGATCAAGCCGAAATGTAATATTACAGTTAAAGAAAAAAATGTTTACGTAATTCTCTTTATACCTGCTTGCCGATTTCGAGGACTTCTGACGTTCCTTTACTCGAGAGCTCGATCGATTTCATCTAGGTAGTTAGTATGTGGTCTTTATTTTCCACTTAGAGCAGCATGCTATTTTACCGCTACCTAACAAACTTCACGTAGCCCACTGTTTATCAGCTCCATTTAATAGGTAGGTACATTGATGTATCAAAAGCGATCAACTTTGATTTGAAGTGATACAACAGTAAGTTAATAAACCTACAATCGTTGTTACAAGAAAAAGCCGAAACTCTTATCTGGTAAGATTATCGTAGTTGGATGTCACTTTTTTTATTCATACTAATAGCGGCACACGCGACAGATAGGTGGCTCAGACGTCAATTCACTAAAGTTTCTGGAAAAATGTCTCAAGTTCTTGTAAAGTTACGCCAACGACCTTTACATTTTACTGTAATAAGTCCGTTTTAGTGCAAAGTACGTCGCGAGTTTTTTATTAAATAAGGCTGAGGTGAGCTTCTAATGATGATTGATTTAATTATCAAAGCTTTTTATGACTTTTATAATAATTTATACCTACATCACGCTGAGTTCCTCACCTAATTAATAAATCACAGAATCGTATTTATTTTACTAATAATAAAATACGTTTGGAGAATATTTACAATAATAAAGCAGTTTTTCTCGCTGTCAACGCGTTAGATCTTTTAAATTACGAAACGGATTTAAATGCGGGGTTTTAAAAATTGGCTTTCTAAGATGGATGTGGAGAGTTTTTGCAGGGCTGTGTTGCAAGCAATCATAAGAGGCAACCACTTTTCATCAGGTCGCGTCACATTAGTGATATAAAAAAAATAACACATAGGTCTTGCTGCGAAGTACATGAAGCGTTGTAAATTGTATAACAAAGATGTAATGCATCAATACAATACGTAATGTTCACCTTCTGTACTGTGTTATGCATTTGGGTAACATTCAGTGTAACAACACAGCGAACTAGCCGCTTGTTCAGTTAAAGCTTAATTAAATCAATATAAAGTATCAATAAAGTTCGATAAACTGTGTAGAAGTTTTCCATCGTGCTACTAGCGCCTTTGAGTAATTAGTTTTCATACCGTGAAGGAAGATGATGAACGTTTGGATCAAGTGCATGTTAAATGCTGCTGTAGTTATTGATTCAAGATATGTTAGTATTGTTTTTTAACAATAAAGCGAAGTAACTAGCATAGTTAACTAACGAGGACAATTCGAAAGAAGAAGGGAACAGGGTTATTTGCAGATAAGATAACTTCTTATTAAAAGATACTGTCTTTAAATAATTTTCTATTAGAAAATGTTTGTGCAACATCGTTATCAAACTGTAATTCCAAGTCGTTATCTCTTGTAGTTCCTTAGAATATCCCTGAAACTTATGTTTGTTTTCTGCTAGGGAATCCTAAACATGCTTATGTATCACATTAGTGAGGGCTGAGCAGCAGACCAAAATACGGCTACCTAATGAGTAATTTAACTTACAGGAGCGTATGTACGAACTGGAACGGCGCGACGCCGAGCTTGCCCTGGAGGAAAAGCGTCAACTAGAAGCCAAGAGGACTTTGCTGCAAGAGGCTGCTCGGAAACAAGACGAGCCGGTGGACGACAGCAAGTTGGTAGAAGCCATGTTTGACTTCCTGCCCGACTCCAGTAGCGAGGCTCCGGCGCCCAAAGACACTTCAATCTTTAGCGACCTGCCTCAGGCTAGTAGAGCGGATCAACAAGAGGTAAGGGCGAAGTAATTTAAACATACGTGTATAATCCATTCCTAAGGCTATTGACGTACCCGAATCGGTGATCAAGATTTTATTTTTTCAAACGAATTTATTAAAAATTCGTTTTAAAGCGAAATAGTATTGGCATTAATTGCAAACAATTACACTCAATTGAAATAATTGCGTATCATAAACGCATTTAAAAAGGGAATTAAAGTAATAACGTATATCTGAAACTGTATCTACTTATCAATCTCTATATATTTATTTACTGTGGTGGTTGAGTGGTTCAAATCCCGACTGTACCAATGATTTTTTCTGAACTTAAGTACATTGTGTGGTCACACTGCGAGCTTTACGTGAAGCATCGAGAGGAAACCTGCAAACGTTGGAGTAGAAATTCACAGGCGTATGCATAGTCGTGTTTGAGTAACGGCGATGGACTCGTCAACTCGTATAGGTTATATATTTTTAATATAATCCCTTTACAGGACTGCCTATCTGGCAGTCCTGTAAAGGGGTACAATCATACATTTGTGAGATATACAATCACGGATTAGTTGTCTTGTGAGCTATGTTCCAAGAAGCGAGGCGAACGCAAGCTGGGCGCAACCATTTCCGATATATTGGTGTTTGAACAAGTCAATGATTGTAATCTAATCTGATTATTCAGAAATTAATTAATTATCATTTATGATCGACATAAACAGTATACTGTCATACGCACTGCAGGGTTTAAAATGTTTAAATCATCACCTGTATCAATTTTCTCTATTCACATAATAAAATAGTCTTATTTACACTTTGCTAACGCCGTCGCTTTTACTACCTCAAAGAACATTGGAGGTTATCCAAGAAAGATACTCGCAAGGTGCAGAACTTACGATAGGAGTTGCAAACATCCACACGAAACCTTTTTTTTTTTTTTTTATACAACAAGAGTGGCAAACAAGCATACGGCCCACCTGATGGGAAACGGTTACCGTAGCGTCCGTAGCCTATTTACGCTCACGATAACGAAGTATGACTTGCGCGTTGCCACTCTGTGTTCGAAGAGTTATAGTGTGTTGGCAGCATAATGGGTTTAATCCCTCTGCTTCCAACACAATGTAACAATCCTCCCCCCTCCCCAAGGAGCTCATTACTGGAAACCTTATTCACCGCGTAGGAACACAACACAAAACATTTTGTTATTTGGCTACGGACTTCTGTAAGGTGGATGTCCTGCCCCAGTCGGGCAGCTCCGAATTCGAACGGGAAACCCGTTATGCCCTACCTCTCCTAAAAAGGCCTTAGTGAATAGAGGATTGGCGAATATTACGCTCAGCGAATCAGTACCTATTGCCACAACGCGTTGATGTCACTAGCCTTCTAGGCATTCTTCCGCTTGATAAGGATTAGTTTCTTCTCTATTAACTTATTTATTTCCATAAAACATAATGCCCATCGCATAACACAACAGTAAAATAACATAATCTACTGTAAAAAAACTTAATCTAGTTAGTAGTAAAAAAATAAATTAAATTAAGTTTTTATTATTATAGTTTACAAATATTGAGATTTGCCGCGACATATAACACAATTTTATTCGCAGATGGTAACACCAATGCAAACAACGTCGGAAGACGAAGAAGACCTGTCAGAGTTCAAGTTTCAAAAATTCGCAGCCACTTATTTCCAAGGCAACGTTACACACCAATATTCAAGGAAGCCTCTCAAACATCCTCTATTGCCGCTACACACTCAAGGAGATCAATTGGTAATTATTACTTACATCCTTAAACAGGTCCTACAGGCACGTCTGTACGATTATGGTTATGAGATCTACTGAACGAATTTTGGTTCAGAAATCACGTTTCACATGTCAGTTAGATATTAATTATTACATATTATTGTGTCCTAGGTTTAATATATTAAGCTAGTTAATATATTAGTTGGTATTCCTTAATGCGTCCGTGCATTAAAAGTATCAATTTCTAGGAAAGAATCAAGTATCAAGATATTCATCATATTAGCCTACACGTATCCTGTTTTCCATATCATATTTTAATCTAATTATAAATTTTCATCGGTTTTGATCTATAGATTGCGTGACATATTACGACACAATAGAATCATTTCAGGCTTAATCAAATCAGAAATCTGTTCCGTCACAATTACAATTGAAGATCCGATAACGTGTTGACTTTACAGGCTGCACAAGCGCTATGGGTCACCATTCTTCGCTTTACTGGAGATCTTCCAGAGCCAAGATACCACACTATGGACAGAGACAACACGTCAGTAATGTCAAAGGTAACGGCGACTTTAGGGAGAAACTTCATCAGGTCAAAGGAATTCCAAGAAGCACAGATGATGGGCGTTGACCCTGACGCGTATTTAAACAAACAAAAGCCAAGATCGATCAGACACAAATTAGTATCTTTGACGTTGAAGAGAAAGAACAAACTTGGCGAAGATGTAAGAAGAAAATTACAGGTAAGTTAGGAATCAGCATTTGTTGTACAAAATAGCACTTGTGGTACAAAATGGCTGTGTATGAATGTGTTTTAACTGTATTGTTTCAGGATGAGGAATACACGGCAGACAGCTACCAGTCTTGGCTAGAGTCTCGCCCAACTTCGAACTTAGAAAAGCTCCATTTCATCATAGGCCACGGAATCCTTCGTGCGGAACTAAGAGACGAAATATACTGCCAAATCTGCAAACAACTTACAAACAACCCGTCCAAGTCTTCTCACGCAAGGGGCTGGATCCTACTTTCATTATGTGTGGGATGCTTCGCTCCGAGTGAGAAATTTGTGAATTACCTGAGAGCCTTCATAAGAGAAGGCCCGCCTGGGTATGCACCTTACTGTGAGGACCGCTTGAAGAGAACCTTCAACAACGGCACCAGGAACCAACCACCATCCTGGCTAGAGCTTCAAGCAACAAAGTCTAAAAAACCTATAATGTTACCCATTACTTTCATGGATGGCAACACAAAGACTCTATTGGCTGATTCGGCAACGACAGCCAGGGAACTTTGTAATCAGCTATCAGATAAGATAGGATTGCGTGATCAATTCGGTTTTTCTCTGTACATTGCTTTGTTTGATAAAGTCAGTTCTCTCGGCAGTGGAGGAGACCACGTAATGGACGCTATATCTCAATGTGAACAGTATGCGAAAGAACAAGGTGCGCAAGAAAGAAACGCTCCTTGGCGACTGTTCTTCAGGAAGGAAATATTCGCACCGTGGCACGATCCCACTGAGGACCAAGTAGCAACAAACCTCATCTACCAACAAGTAGTGAGAGGTGTAAAGTTCGGTGAATATAGATGTGATAAGGAGGAAGATTTGGCTATGATAGCTGCGCAACAATATTACATAGAGTATGGACAAGATATGAACACTGAGCGGCTGTACACATTACTACCTAATTACATACCGGATTTCTGTTTAACGGGCATCGAAAAAGCTGTAGACAGGTGGGGAGTCCTGGTAGTGCAGGCTTACAAAAAGAGCTATTACGTAAAGGAGAAAATCCCTACGTACAGAGTTAAAGAAGACGTTGTGAGTTACGCAAAATTCAAATGGCCTTTGTTGTTCTCAAGATTTTACGAAGCGTATAGAAACTCCGGTCCGAACTTACCTAAGAATGATGTAATAATCGCAGTCAACTGGACCGGCGTTTATGTTGTGGACGATCAAGAGCAAGTGTTGCTGGAGTTGTCATTCCCTGAAATCACTACAGTCGCAAGTCAGAAAACAAATAAAGTTTTCACGCAAACATTCAGTTTGTCTACAGTGAGGGGCGAGGAATTTACATTCCAAAGCCCAAACGCAGAAGACATTCGTGATCTTGTCGTGTATTTCTTAGAAGGTCTAAAGAAGCGATCCAAGTTTGTCATAGCATTGCAAGACTACAAAGCTCCAGGTGAAGGATCCAGTTTCTTGACCTTCCAAAAGGGTGATCTTATTATTCTAGAAGAAGACAGTACCGGTGAATCTGTTCTGAACAACGGCTGGTGTATTGGCCGTTGCGAGAGGACTGTGGAACGCGGCGACTTCCCAGCTGAAACCGTGTATGTCCTGCCTGCACTCACCAAACCACCCCCAGACATATTAGCGTTGTTCTGTGCCGAGGGAGCCCAGCATGGTCGACGTGTACCAACAGCAACTTTAAACGGCACTGAAACACGTGACAAGCCTCACACTCTGATAGAATATGCATTGGACCACTTTAGATTGCCACCGAAACGGACTGTATCAAAAGCCCTCACACTATCGACCGCCAAAAGAGGAGGAGCAGATGAATTATGGCGTCATTCTAGAGAGCCAATCAAGCAGCCACTCTTAAAGAAACTACAAGCGAAAGAGGAGCTTGCAGAAGAGGCTTGCTTTGCATTTACTGCAATCCTAAAATACATGAGCGATCTCCCTTCAAAGCGTCCTCGTATAGGCAATGAGTACACGGACCATATATTCGACGGCCCTCTCAAGCATGAAATACTTCGCGACGAAATCTACTGCCAATTAATGAAACAGCTGACTGATAATCGGAATAGAATATCGGAAGAGAGAGGCTGGGAGTTAATGTGGCTAGCCACAGGGCTCTTTGCGTGCAGCCAAGGCTTACTTAGAGAATTAACATTGTTCCTAAGGACTAGAAGGTACGCAATTGCTCAAGATTCACTCCAAAGACTCCAGAAGACTCTAAGGAATGGGCAGAGAAAATATCCACCTCATCAGGTCGAAGTGGAAGCTATACAACACAAAACCACTCAAATATTCCATAAGGTGTACTTCCCTGATGATACGGACGAGGCGTTTGAGGTTGATTCCTCAACAAGAGCAAAAGATTTTTGTCAGAATATCGCACAGAGATTGAATCTCAGATCTAGTGAAGGCTTTAGTTTGTTTGTTAAGATAGCTGATAAGGTGATATCTGTGCCGGAAGGAGATTTCTTCTTTGACTTCGTGCGGCATCTCACGGATTGGATCAAGAAAGCGCGACCCACTCGCGATGGGATAACACCGCAGTTCACCTATCAAGTGAGTACAGTGAGAGCAACTTCTTTATGCGTAATCGAAATAAATTCTCTCTAGTAGCTGATAACGAAACTCAGTCACAAATAAAGGCCCGATTATGTATAATAAATTATCTTAAGCATTGTCATACGATGTCGATAATCCATACTTACAATGTAACCTATAACTTTCAGGTGTTCTTCATGAAAAAGTTATGGACAAACACAGTTCCCGGAAAAGATCGGGCCGCGGATGTGATCTTCCATTTCCACCAAGAGCTTCCGAAACTGCTCCGTGGCTACCACAGGTGCGGCCGGGAAGAGGCGGCCAGGCTCGCGGCATTAGCCTACCGCGCCCGGTTTGGTGACAACAAACAGGAGCTGCAAGCGATACCGTGAGTGAACCTCTAAGCTTTCTGCTTCTACCAGGTTTATTATAAAACTAGCGGCCCGTCCCGGCTTCCAAGGGTGGACATTATTTTTTTAAACATTTTGGCATAAAATTAGCCTATATTTATCAGTGTTAATGTAGCATTCAAATGGTGAAAGAATTTAAAAAATCGATCCAGTACTTTTTTAGCCAATTCCTTACAAACATACTTACATACAAATCTCTCCTCTTTATAATATTAGTATAGATAAGCCTTTAGTGTATACCAATAAAATTCAATGTAACGCGGTGAAAGTTGCAAAATACATCTTCCGACGTTTAGTTTCGGTCAAGGGAACATCAAACATATTTAAATTTGTAATTCGTTGAAAGGCGTGCCGGGACATAGAGATCAGATTGGAAAATCTCTAGCGAAAAGAGGATGTTTTGACTCTTTATCTTAGATAAAAAGATTTGGAATAATTCAAATGAGTTTGACATAAATGGTTCCTTGTTTGTTAACATTATTCCTGTTTCAGTCAAATGCTTCGTGAGCTTGTCCCGGCTGACCTAATAAAGTTGCAAAGCTCGGCGGACTGGAAGCGCGCCATCGTCGCTTCCTACAACCAGGACGCGGGCATGACGCCCGAAGACGCCAAAATTACCTTCTTGAAAGTCATATACCGGTGGCCTACGTTCGGATCTGCCTTCTTCGAGGTCAAACAGACTACCGAGCCCAACTACCCTGAATTATTACTTATTGCGATCAACAAGCACGGGGTCAGTCTTATACATCCTCAAACAAAGGTAAGCAAGACTTGTCATCTTTTCAATTAATAATGTCCGTAGACCAACTAATTTTGTTTTTTTGCCCGAATCAAATGCACTAGTTTTGAGATGACGGTAACGATTTAGCCTCAAAAATAAATATAGAAAATGATCGTGTATTCGAAACTACTTTCTTATATCTTTCTACTTTACAACTATATTATATATAACTATATTATATATAACTATATTATATATAAACTACTTTATATCTTTCTTTATTATCTGTCGTGTTATTTTTTTATCATCAACAGCTAATATATCTATTCTTCTCTTCCCAGGACATTTTGGTTACACATCCATTCACGAGAATATCAAACTGGTCCTCGGGCAATACGTACTTCCATATGACAATCGGCAATCTTGTCCGCGGCTCTAAGCTGTTATGCGAAACGTCACTGGGGTACAAAATGGACGACCTCCTTACTTCGTATATTTCTCTAATGCTCACCAACATGAACAAACAACGCTCCGTGAGGGTCAAGTGAAATGGTCAAGAGTGTTTCCAAAACTTCATCTTTACAAGACTTTTTTTCGTAAAACGGAACGCGATTGCCGTCCTGTCATCGACGTGCGATTTTTAGTCTTAACCTAAAGGCTAAAACTAAATTAGGGTAGGTGCATGTTTATTTACAAAGGAATGAAATGCTTGGATGTGAATTTTTTAACATTATAAGCCTTATCAAGGTTCACGTTAAGAAGTATTTTCCCATGCACAATCGTTTTCGTGTCACGAGAGTTATTTAATTTATTAGATAGGTACTACTAAAACTATATTTTCAGAAGAATGTTTCCGTCCATTACATACGAGTTTGATTCTTATTTTAATCACGTAAAGATATATTTTCGTTTGAGTTTAGATGTTCTAGGGAAGTATGCCGACTTTTGTTCTGGAAGCCTATGTAGCATATTTATCAGATCATTATACTGCCGACGGGTTGCCGTCCACCTATTGATAAAAAATCACCCTTAGACCTACTATTTAAGGCTCAATATTAAATGTGCATGTTTCGCTTACGAACTGTAAGTAAACCTTTTTACCCAATGAGGTTTTATCTATAGAGACGTTATACTCCTTGAATATGAAGTATTAACATGGCAAATTTTATGCTATACCTACATATAGCTACAATACACAACTCACACAACGGCATTAAGCACACAGATGAGATTAAAAGAACACGAAGTATATGAATCCTAGTTGTCAGAAAGGGATAACAGCACAGCCACGTGCCAATATGTCGAGCTCTAAACGTTCTCTCTTTCGCTCTTAAACGTAACGCGCTACTTGTCTCGTTCGCGCGAGTGGCGCAGTGGCATCGTCGCAGGAGTTAATTCAGATTAAAATTTAATGTAAAATTTTCGTATTTTTGATAGATAAAACAAATTTACATTACTTACAAATGAAAAGACACATCCTTCTTGTTTTTTTACACTCGTCCAGTATATGTCCTGCAGTTTCTAAGCACCTAAGAAGGCATTTTTCCTAAATGCTGAATAAGTGCTACGTCGTTGCCAGTCAAGCTTCGACTAAGTTGACTCAAGCCAATTAGCTTGTGTTAAGTTAGCCAAGCCGAGCGCGGTAAGACGTATCTATTCTTTTTTACATCAATGTTTTTACCAAACACTTATCATTGGATATTCCAAATACAACTTTTTTTAATTATACCGCTGTGACGTTATAAATAGGTACATAATATTTTTATCTTTGGAAATTGCGTTTGGTTGTTGTAAATGTGGTTGTTGCAAATTGTATTATATACTTACTTAAAGATATATAAACCGCATGAAAATATATCGTGCAACAACAACACTGAATAACTAATAAATAATAACGTTATTTTATTAAGTTTTCACATGAGTGTAATCTTGATTCTGAAAGAGATCTGTCCATTTGTAATTTAAGTCAATATAATGGGAGACATGACGTATCAAAACGCCGACGAACTATAGTCGCCTACTGCCTTAAGAAGTGCCTTCATGCTTAAACTGTAATTAAAAAAAAGATGCGTAGGTGTTCCGTATAACTAACATACAAATATTATATAACTTCCCGCGGATTAAAGTTACTAACAATATATTAAGGCACTATACATATATATACCCAGAAGTGCTTACAAACACCATAGATGAAATAAAGCGAACACATTAAAATGTAATCTATACCTTTACAAAATACGTAGATATAGCTGCGATGTATTTATTATGCTAGGTAATGGATATTTAGGTACTCAATTTAAGTAATTTGTTAAATGTATCTTAAGCCTTGCATGATTAGGTGAAAATGGGTGTAACATAGTTCCAAAAACTACCGCTAGTATATTTTGGCGCTAGTGTTCTTGAAGACGACACGACCAGATGAAATGAATGTTATAGATACAAAAGTGTATACATTTTAGTAGAATATTATATGGTAATGTATATTTGTTGTCTACTCGACACTAGCGCCACCTTATGAGATCCTGGTGCTCATTCTTCTTACAAAACTGTTTGTTTATTATTATTGCTTTAAAGTCAAAAGTTGCATTTGTGAGTGGTTGTAAACATGAGTCACAATGATTTGCGTGTTTTATTTTGTTACCAATTCCCAGTTATAAAACCACACATCTCACTCGACGCCTAGCAAATCATAAACTAGGCAGAGTCAGTGCCGGATTGAGTCAGCGCGGGGCCTATAGCCCTATATACAATACTCTACCACTATATTCTACCAAAAGGCCCTTCAAGTTATCAAATTTACGGTGCTATGGCTATGCTATGGTATTAAATATCTGTCTGTATATCCTTAAAAATTAATACAGAAAATTATGTATGATAGATACAAAAACACTTCGATATAAATGTATACTACTATCTATGGTCTACATTTGTAACGTGGCTAATCCACCACTGGGCAGAGCAGTAATATAATAAAAAAAAATATAAAGGTTGCAGCGAGTATACATACGTATATAAACATCTATGGAAGTGAATATAAGTAAGTATATGTTTAAGACTTAAGTTCCAACTATCTAAATCAAATCGTTCGGACACTCGAGGACAAGAACCTCAAGAGTAGTCGAAACCGGCAACCAAGTATGAAGAGACTGATGAATGTGGACGAAGTGAAAGAGGTATGCAAGTCTATAGAGAACTGGCGCTCTACTCTCTCTGCCTGTCATGTTGGGGACTCAGCGGTATGATATTTATGTATAATGTGTTAATAATTAATAAATGTTCGATAAGCATACCTACATTGTTACTTTGGAAGTGACAAATACGAAAAAAAAATCGAATACCAATTATCGCGAACTACCCGCAACTTAAGACGCCGTGATTTCTCGTGGCTGCTGGTGGTAGCAAATTTGGAATGCTGTCACAATATCGTAAATGTTATATTAAAATGCCATTTATTTACTGTAAGTGTAAATACAGACTCAAAGATAAGTAAACAAATGTTTATTGACGGCCAGGATCGCATCCTCATTTAATAACATAGAACATGGAGTTCTTCAAGAAGGGTGTGAAAAGATTCCTGCAGGGTCGGCATGCCATCCGCCTAATGGAAAGCGGCTACCGCCGCCAAGGGGCGCTTGCAACACCAGGCGTCTCGCTCACGCGCTGCTGACCTTGCAGGAATCTCACCCTTCTAAAAGAACTTCTTCTTCTTAAGAACTCCAAGATGGTACCATGGAGGATGGTGATGGAAAACCTCAACGGGAAGTTAATTCCACAGCCGCAGCGTTAACGGAATTAAACTTCTTTGGAACCGTGTAGTCCGGAACTTTTTGGTTCCAAAGTATGGGGATAGACTCATCGTCGATGGCGAGAGGCTAGGTAGTATATAAATATCTATAACACAAGCTTTGCTTAATTTGGGAATAGTTCAATTTGTGTGGAATTGTCCCAGGTATTTATTTATTTATCTATAGTTGTATCACAGTGCCTATAGAAATATGTTCAACTGCGCAATTACCTACAGTACAATTTTAAAATTATTTAGTGCAGTTTTGAATACACTCCAACAATTAAGGTAAAAGTGGGCTATTAGAAAAACTGTTAATTAGAACAAACAAAAAATATATATCCGTAATAAAGTCGTGAGAGACTCCCACGGCAGCGGGCCTATTCACGGAGCGCGAGGAATAATGATGGCTCCATTGTACCAAGTAGCAGGAAGTCATTTATCTTACATCAAGAATATGACTGTTTAGAGCAATTTTGTGTCTGATTTCTCATACTAAAGTGTGCAATTTCGGGGTGACGTGGTAACTTGAAATGTCAAGCAACTCTGCGCGGCTAAACGTAATTGGTTTGTTGGCTGCGGATGGCACTTTAAGCTAATGTACTGTTGCTTTGATTTTTACGTTAAGTTATATTCCTTATAATATGAATGTATAATAGTATATACAACACATCCTCACGCCTTTCCACAAGGGTCCTCGAAGGGATATGCAAAGGTGTATAGTGTATAGGGCTGTTAACTTATGTTTTTTATTGAAATAAATTAATAAATAAATAGGTAGAACCCACACACCCACTTTCCACCAGAGATATATTTTAGGTACTAACGTGACAGATGGCGAGTCCAGCGCCGTTACTCAAGCACGAGCTAAGTATGTAAAATTAATGAGGTGTCATTAGCCTCTGTCTATCTCAATTCCTCGAACAATGGTTTTATGATACATACCTTAACACAATCATAGCGTGATTAAAGAAATTTATAGAATACGATCCAATTAATATACCTATACCCTAGGCTGTTATTGTGTTGTGTTTGGCAGCGAATTGCTTCGAAAGATAAATTATTGAATAGGTAATTAATATGTAACTTAAACAAGTAACTTATTTCTCTAGTAGGTATAGGAAATTATCATCTATCCGATTAGCGAGTTGGTGGAATACAAAATGTGGGTTGGAAAGCTGTAACATTATAAGTAGTAGGTACTTATTATTGCGCGATAAATGTCAACAGACTCGTCATCTGTCACATTGACACCTCGAATACCTCGATAAATACAGATTTAGTACGGTTGTAAGACTACCTATTCCAACGGGACGTTTGTGAGACGGCGCGGAGTATTAAAATATACAAACATAAAGTAACCAGTTCTCCCTATACAGAAGTAGTACATATTTAAAATACAAAGCTGGCACAAAACATAGGCCGTGTGAATATAAAATACAGTGAAAAGCGGATGGAAGCGGAGCTAAGCAACACCGAAGAAATCCCTCCCATCCATATATCACGCTATCACCATAATACCTCCAGTTTTATGTGCAGTTACTTTATATGTTATATTATGTCTCATATGAGGCAAATGCTATAGACGTAAGTACACACGCGTTGCCTATAATATATGAAGAGATCCTGTACTACATGTATAAGGTATGAACGGTTCTCCTATTACCAGCATGGCACCAGCAATTGATGTGGGTTTCTAGACACGTTACTAACTTCAGAAAGAACACTACGTAGAAGCAGTGGTATTTCACTGCAATTTTCTGTATGGTACTCCATCGGACAACTCCAATTTTGAGTTAGAGATCTGTTATACCTTACCTATGTTCCGCTACTTGGTTAGCAGTAGGGGATTATGTATAGGCTATCGTGGTTCAAGCCTCATATGTTCGCGTACAGCATCAATCCAGAAGTTATCACATCCGATCCTATTCAGGAATGCGTGAAGATATGCATGAAAATGCAATATATCACGCCCTGGGTCCCCATCGCGTTAGGCAGAGGTGTATAGGTAGTACCCACACACCCACTTTCCGATAGGGAATAGTGGGTGTGTGGGTAATAATAATGACAGATGGCGAGTCCATAGCCGTTACTCAAGCACAACTATACATACGCCTTTGAATTGCTTCTCAGACGTATGCAGTTTTCCTTCACCGTAAAGCTCGTGGTCTGACTTATGACTGTACTTAAGTTCAGAAAAACTCATTCGTACAGTCGGGATTCGAATTTGCGATCTTTGTGTCGCAAGTGACTGATCGAACCACTCTGCCACCACAGCCCAAATGCGTGAAGGTATGAATGACAATGTGTACATAGATATATGCATTAAGATACAAGCAAGTGCATCCTTTATGCATGCGTCATACCTACGCCATAATTACCGGCGCAACAATGATCTGAAGGAAGTTATCTCAATCATAGATAGATGATGCTAATCTGACGACAGTACAATCACTTCCATTGCCACATTGCACTGTAATCACAATCAATAAAGGATCTTGTAGTGAGAACAACAGAGATAGGGCATAACGGGTTTCCCGTTCGAATTTGGAGCTGCCCGACTGGGAATGGACCTCCACAGACACTCCACAAGTCAGTAGCCAATTTTTGTGAATAATGTTTCCAAGAATGAGCTCCTTGGGGAGGAGCGATCCCATTATGTTGCCAACACAGTATACTTTTCCGAAGAGAGAGTGGCAACGCACAAGTGATACTTCGATATCGTGAGCGTAAATAGGCTATGTTACCGTTTCCCATCGGATGGGCCGTAGGCTTGTTGGCCACTCTTGTTGTATAAAAAAAGTGTCCCATATATTCCCCTACGATGGGCTGATATTATGTCTCGAAACAACATGTAAACCCGTTCGATAGAGTTTTTAGCTTCAGAGAGACACGCGACGAGGGACTTCGTCTAAGGGAAATCCTATAAATTTTCAGTCACATTTTCTCATCTTCTTAATATATGTGTGTGTAATAGGTATATGTGTATAAGGTATGTTTTTGTTTAACAAATAAATACGTTAATAAATCTAGAAACTTCAATTTTATCACTGTTCATGATCAGTACAAAATTTACATTAAAGTTCCATTCATTATTTTAATAACTCGAATTAAGAATGACATCGTTAAAAATTGTATGCAATTTGAAAACAATTGAACATAAAATAAATTTTAATTGGTAGGTAATGTCAATTTGGGTGGTTTCTTAGCCAGGTTCCCACCGTGATGAGATGACGAAAACCACGAGCTCCGCGGTTCCCACACTCTGCATATCTTGCCTCCATATATCAACCTGGCAGAAGGTAAAAAAGCAGACAATGTTTCAATTGTGTGCACACAGCTTTCTCACACTCCCGTTGATATAATCGTTACACGGTTAATTGGCATAGGTAAATGACCAATATTTGTTCCGGGTGCAATCCCTTACCAAAGACCAAGACACCAACATGACCAACATCAAACATGGCATATACTAAAACTCAAAAGACTGTGTTACAAATTCGTGTACTTTTTAAGTTGAGGAAGACAAAAGAACGACTTAAGTTAGTATGGATCTTTACGATTTAGATGACACTTACCGAATCGAGTTAATTTGTTAATTACATATTAACTTAACTTATCAATCATCTTGAATCTTTGCAATCATGTTAAAGATATCGCAACACACATAATAGGCTAGGAAGAAAAACTGTTTCAATGGAATCATAGCTGATGGCATTTGACTGAGAGTTAAACCGCACAGCTAATATTTTAATACAACCAACGACGAGAAACCTGGTTCAAACCAACCAGGGCAGGTCCGTTAGTTTTGAGAATCACGTAAGGCAAAACCTGGTTAGTTAAGGTTTTGACAGCACGTACAGGTAGTACAACTACAACACGCTTATTGGAGATTGTGTGAATGAAATGAGTTACACTACTTTGTCAGCGATATAAGATTAAGATTCACTGAAATTATGCCTAAGTGCCTTGTAATTGAGCTTCCTGTGTTATTAAGAACCGGACATAAGAAGAAGATCCTGCACTTTTTTCAAACAATGTAAAATGCATTTTTTCTTACTTAACATGAATGAATAGTTACGTGTATGCAGGGCGTCATAATTTCTTGCGCGTCACTGATTGCGAAATGATGCTTGCAGTCACGCGAGAGGTTAGCAGTGCAAAGAAATCGCGCTGTTTATAACATCAAAGAAATACTAAACTTATATTTCTTTAACCCTACAGTATGAACATTGCAGCGATTCGTTTCTAATAGGTTTTGCAACGTTCATATGTCAGTCGAAATGTGTTTTTGTCTGTTAGGTATTGCAAAGGTCGGTATTTGATTTGCTATATTAAGAATACACAATAAACAATCGTGGATTTTTTATTCTGAGAGCCGTGGTGGCCTGGTGGCTCGAGTAGTCGCCTGCAAGGCAAAGGTTGTAAGTTCGATTAACAATGTAGTTTTATCTGAATTTAAATCCAGTGATGAACTGTACTGTACCTCGAGCTGTACGGTGAAGATAAATATAGAGAGGAAATTACAAACGTTTAAAAAAATTTACTGTATGCTTTATAAAAGGGCTAGGGTATATAATTGTACTTATAACACATAACCATCTTTTACGTACCTCAATTGTGGTTGTGGGAATATATAGATAGTGTCATTCATTAAGACGCGCCCAACTATTCTCCCCTATAGTTTATAGTGTAACTACTAATGTTCGAGTATTATCGGTACACACTGATTACACTGATAATAGAATCGTCTTACTCCCCGCATCGCACGACCCCCTCGACTAGAAATTGGTGGCATCTATCTGAAGTGACCTAACATGTGTACGTAACCCGATAAATACACGATGTGTACACGATCTTTATATATAATTTTTCATTACGTGTGTTGGTCACCTAACTCCGCCTATACTGCTGGACCGATTCGGAAAAACTTTGTATGTGCATCGGTCCCTCGATGGTTGAATCCGGTAGATTTCCTTCTTCGGAAAATTCGTGGTCACCTGACCATGGCACCTTTCATTACTTTCGGAATAACGAATGCTAGGTTTTAAATCTCGTTACTATGTGGGTGATCATGAATCCGTGGCTATTAGTACAGAATCGGAGTCAGCCAGCTAGGTATCAGTGCACTACTTAGTCTGGGGACCAAACAATTAGTCAAAAACGTACAAATATCACGAGGGAACACGATAACAGTGTGATCATAATAACGTAAATTCATTACATGCTAATTAGATCCTGTTTGCGGATGTTTTCTTATCATTATTATCAATGAATAGGACGTGGGTAAGAACACTGAACACATATTAATTTAATGTAAGTACCTAATTATCATTCATGTTTAAGTGTCGTGGTTGTTTTTCCGTGGAACGCCAAAGGGACGTAAATGATCCCAATTATGACGTGTTGTTTGCATGCAGAAGGATGAATGAATGAATTATTGGACAATGATAAGAGTAGATAGTGATTGGCGAGGGTGCATCTGGGTGCGATGAGAATAAGAATTACAAATATCTGTCTTATATATTAAACCAATATAGCAAGTTCGAATCCTGGGTATACCAACCGAACTTAAGTACCTACAGTGATTAGTCACACCACGAGAGAAAGCCGGTATAGGTTTGAGAAGAAGTTCAAAGCCACGCTTGAGTAACGGCGACAGACTCGCCATCTGTCATTTTGGCGCCTACAATATATCTCTGACGGAAAAGTGAGGTACCTACGGACCACTTATGTTGTTACTGCTCCACTCCATTGGGGAGTACCGTTTAAAGTAAGTAAGTTTAAAAAACTTTTCGTAAAAGATCTAAGCGAACAGACGGGAAGCGACTTTGTTTTAACTAGAGGTTGTCAAGTTGCCTCAATGGCACTTAACGGTATAAACTTTACTCCTGTTTCCTTACTGTCTGTTGTCGACGTCTTGTGATAGGTTTACTCTGTTTCTAAATAAATATTTAAAAATCAATAATTGCTATCGGGAAATTGAGTTTGTTTTTAACTATACATATAGTTCTGATTACACAATTTTTAATGTGGCTGTAAGAAGCTTTGGTCGGAATATTTGCGTATGCAATATAGAAGGGGCCTTTCAGTTCAGCCAGTTTCATGTTCAGCCAGTTGTTCAATAATATTGCCATAATTATTAACCACAGTTAAATTACAGCCCTAGTTTTAAATGGAAACTATTACCCAAATACTTCAACAACTCAATTATTCCGTCGAGATAAACATAGGGATAAAAGTTCGAAGATCAATTGGAAGTTATCAATGTCTGTAGGTAAGTACTCACTTAATTACTAATCTAACAATAATTATATTATCGATGCTCGTAGAACACTAGTAATATTATATGTGCAATCGATCGGACACTTGAGGATGGGAACGTCAAGAACGTCAATGTGGATGGAGTGAAAGAGGTTTCTCCGTGAGAAAGAGTTTAGGAAGGTCTGGCGATCTACTCTCTCTGCCTTTCCCATGATGATATGTATCATCCGTAGGCAAATGGGTTCCAGATATGCAATAATTATTCAAGAGGATGAATATATCTGAAGTCCATAAACCTGTCTTTATTACTTATTTATTCATTTTACAACTATCATTAGTTTAACCTAATGCTATAGTGCAGATATTTTTTAAATCGAATGTTATTAAGGCCCCATAGATCACTTATTATACATAAAACATATTATTGAAATAGATTAGTGTTTATGGAAAAAAGTATATTTAATTACTTAGTTGTTAAGTGTACATTTATGCCTTAATACCTATACCTATAGCTAAGGACTGCCTTCTAGAAGTTGCAATGAGAGCTCGAAGGCGTATTTAACCAAATTAAAACCATTGGGTTGCGTTGATCCATCTTGAAAATCATGTAAGCTGATTACATGTCATAAATATTAATTTAAAAACATTATTATTCTGAATCTCGGCAACAATGGCAGATGGGTATAAACTTGCGATAATTATCTAAGGTCAGAGCGAGCGGTGCGGAACGCTATGTTGGGGGAGACACTTGTTATCATGTGAAGAGTTTTTGAAGACGTTCCCACACTAGCACTGATTCCTTGATTAACTGTGATTCATAAGCAGTTAATTACTCCTGACCTCATGCTTTGAGACAATGAGAACAAATCCGGTTTACAAAATCGTGGGATTCGGGGATTTTGACTGACTAGCGTGACAGCGCGGCTGACTACCGTGCCGAGATGTTCGTTAATCATATGCTTCATTAGAAATAGACAGTTCTTACCTGTTTTACTAAGATATGAGGCATAAGCCTCATTGAAGATATCTATACTAGAACCTACTAAATTTCCTCTCCAGGTTTGCTTGGAAGATACAATTCAAATATGGAACACAACTGCGGCGCTACATTCTCCTACTGTACATCTATATCATCTAAAGAGGACGCAACACTTGTGTGTGTATAACGACATACAGGAGGAAACAAATGACTTACGCGTACAAAAAGTTATATATCTATAATAATATATAATTTTTCTGTTTATGTGAACTGTGACAGTGCTCCAAAACGGCTGGACAGATATTGATGATTTTTTTTGATGTGTTCAGGTTCATTCAAGAATAGTTTAGTTAGACTTACAATTGAACCTCGCGAGGTGGCGCTGCCATCATGTTTGGGGAACTTTTTTTTCCATCGAAGCGAAGTTGGGCGGGACAGCGAGTACAAACTTATAATAGAAAATTATTGGGCTACATAGTTTAATTGTTTTTTTAGTTCGCCCGAATATCTTACGATTGCTGATAGGCTTAACGGCAAAATGAAAAAAAAAAAGGATTTATTTAAAATTAAACGGTGAGAGAAATGGGACGCATCTAGTTAGATAATATGAATTAGAAAGCAAAACGTAAGAGAAGCATATTCTAGTGCCGATTGGGTTATTCTTACTTTAGCTTTGGCAATTCGTCAGGGTGTTACACGTAATGAAAAAACAACAATATTTAAATTCAATTTTATTAAAAATATTCATATTGTAATTTCACTGCCCACAACGAAGTTTACATGTTCCGTATGCAGCGTGTTGACATTCGGTTGAGCAGTTACTTTACGATCATTTTGCATTGCAAATATAGAAAATACCAAATGTAAAAAGACACAAAATTCAATGAGTATACAGTTTTCATAAATGACAAAATCACTCATCAGTTTACAAATTGACACCACAATTACTGTATATACGTGTTAATACTAATTTCATTTTAATACTGTAACATTACCAATCCCATACGATGCATGCAATTCAATGATTCGCTACAAAAATATTGTTCTTTTTTGTACTTCTTATTACGCGTTCCTCTTGGAATGTACGAAATCACACACTTTTATTAAAAATACTCATCGAATCCAATTATTT
The DNA here is from genome assembly GCA_945859725.1 of Drepana falcataria. Lineage (NCBI taxonomy): Eukaryota > Metazoa > Arthropoda > Insecta > Lepidoptera > Drepanidae > Drepana > Drepana falcataria. The sequence continues at coordinate 3,162,681 of OX243923.1, read as the reverse complement.
AATTTTATATTTTTTGAATTATACATTTGCTAAAAGTAATACATTCCTGTTAAAATAAATAGATATTCAATCGTTTTCTTTTTAAATCAATATTACAGAGTCCTACAACTAACTTTGCTTATAAATATATGTTGTTCATTAAAATCTTTATAATATACACGGCAGAGACGTGGTCTCTTGTTGGCGCTACAATAATAAAATTAAACTGTGTGCGAACGCTTCGAGACTATATGCAGCAAAACATAAAAATACCTAATATGACTTATTTGGCTTCTCTTAGCGTTGCAAATTCAATATTCTATAAAATAAACCGTGTTATGAAAAAATCACAACTAAGGCGACGTAATTAGAATTCATTTTAATTTTCCATTACCCAAAACTTATTGTTACACTTAATTTATATATAAAGTTTAGATGACTTGTCATGGATTACAGCTATTTGGCCCCGAAGAACGAATCTGAGAGCAGAGATCTCTTCACGAATGTGTTTTCTAATGGGTGTGCGATTAAATGCCAAAATAGGAACCAATTTTAATTAATTAATTTAAAATGTTGTACAATAAATTATTGAAAACCGCTTTTATTGCTACAATATGTAAAACTTACTTTATAATGAACATTTAAATTATTTTCGTTTCCTGCAACTAAAGTATTATCTTTATGATTCCTGTAGGCCCATCGGTTCGTTGCTAACTCAAGTAAAAATAAAATTAAAATTGATACATACATTTCAGCTGCGACAGACACTCTCACAACATTATTGCGATCGCGTCCCCTTAATTATATCATTTTGGTGTCATAATCTCGATGATAAACGTAATATATATATTAAAAATATACGCCAGTCACAGCATGTCGTAAAAACTCAGTTGAGTACTAAAGTTTCAGCAAGCGATGCACATTAAAAACAAATCTTATCTTTGTGGCATGATCTCAGTACTGTGCGCATTTAGATCAGAGACAAAATACAACGGAAACCGAATTCATATGTGCAACAACTTTATGAAAATCGCAGCACACCCCTAGCAACCCAAACGTCATACGTTTGAACGAGAAGAAAAAATACGGACATGCCAACCCTTGCAGAATAACCCATACACGATGAACCCTGTTATCGGAGAATCTACTCTTTCTAAAGGACGTTCTTAATTCAAACTTACTATGTAATTATCTAAGAGCTATTTCGTTTATATATTTGCCGCCTAAATGAACACAGCACAATTGAAACTACCTATTGATATACATAATTATAAGATCACGCTACGTGTTAGGCACTATTGAAACTAACTTAGATCACTCACCGTTCTGCAGTCACTTAGTCTTTGGATATGGCGGCGAGTGTATCTATTGGTTATTGAAGGTTATCTGGCAGCCTGTGAGGGGGCAGGCGGTGGTCGTGCCAGCCGGGCTGGTCTGGTCTCATGACGTCATCCACGGGGGGACACACAGACCTTGGCCCCGGCTCCGGGGTGTAAGTAAAGGTAAGGCCTGTAGCATATATTATGCCGTCATTCCTTACCAGGGAAACGGGTACCTGAAGACGGAAACAATCGGTGTATATACTGTATATCCATTACGCCGAGTCCCTCACAGGGTAGGCAGAGAGAGTAGAGCACTGTTCCTCTCTAGTCAAACATACCAATTACACCTCATTCGCATTCATCACACATTTAATACATGCTCGCCGGCTTCCAGTACTCTTTAACGATCCTATTCGTGACGTTGAGTATTTCATCGATTTAATCTAGGTAGTTAGAACTTCTTCTTTCTCTGCCTTTTCTTCTTGTATCAACCTTCCATCTCTCATCTTTTTCATGCGTCAAAACCAACGAAACATACTTTTCTACATTTTTGCAATCAGAAATGCAAAGTAGCTGTGCCCGCGTCTTCGTCTTCTAATTTAACAAAATAACATTTTGTTTAATTTCTAAAACAAAAGTAGCCTAAGTTTTTTATTTTTATATCAGCTATTTGCCAGTCCAAGTCCAGTCATAATCGGTCCAGCCGTTTCAGAAATTAGGCGGAACAAGCAGACAGACAGGCAAGCAGACGAAAATTTTAACAAATGTTATTTTATTATATGTACCATATATACATCCATATGCATTTAGTAAAAAGCGGTAATTTTAATATTACAAACATTCCCTCCAATTTTATTTATATGTAAAATGCAAATGTGGGCTATATTGTGAGTTCTATGATACTTTATATTGGGCTAATTTTTTTTTAAGAATTCAAGTTACCTGAGTAGGCTGTCGCACCCAGAGCCACTGTCCTCGGAACTGCGATATGTCTGGCACGACACACAGCATGGACTCTGCACACCGGTACATCGTCTCCGCCTCCACATCCCCGAACCATACTTGCAGGGAAGGCGTGAAGTTATCGCCGGCCAACTCGAGCATCGCTACGTCACCCCCGCCGTTCAAGTTGAGCGAGTGGACCAGAGGTACTGGCGTTACTGGTGACCTGCTGGACGAATCAGAATATCGCATTATTAACATACGAATAATTTATTATCTAATTATGAGAGCAGTGGTGGCAGAGTGGTATGTGTGGTTGCCTGCAACACAAAGATTGCATGTTCGAATACAGTACTCACCAAAAAGTTTTTAAAACTTAAGTACAGTAATTAATTACTCTACGCGTTTAACGGCGAAGGAAAACCACATGAAGAAACCTGTATACGTTTTAGAAGGAATTCAAAGACGCATGCATAGTTTAGCCTCTGCTTACGGGACCTTTATGGGAAGGCAATATACATACACACCTATATACATTATTATTTTTTGTGTTGAACCATTTTACTAAGGACATGTTTGTATCCAAAACTGACCTGACAGGGCCCATTCCCTCGTAGAACTGGTACTCTGCTTTATCAGTAGATATGATGGTCCAGCAAGCTCCATCGTTGATCATTTCCTTATTGGGCTCCTTGGGGCAGGGAGTAGCTTGAAACTGTATGATCCTCTCCTGGGATAAGCATAGGTACATGCGCTCTGTGTCCTTCATGTAGAATGCACATTTGTGTAGTTGAGAAACGGGATCATCTGCCTCCAAAAGAGCCATCTGCTTGTCTACCTATGAAGTGATAAACATATTTATATACCAATGAGTTTTCTGAACTCAACTAGAGTGATTAGTCACGCCACAAGCTTTACGAGAAATTATGGAGAGGAAAGGAGAGGCCTGCATTTAGATGAAAAAAAACAATATGAGAAATGAAGGCAGGACTCTGAAGGAACCACCGGTCCTTCACCATTGGCACCTAAAGTATATCTCTGGCGAATAGTGGGTGTGTAGGTAATACACACCTCTGCCTAACCCTTCAGGGACCCTTGTGGGAAGGGGTGAGGATATATTACTATTAATCTCATACTCCAAAGTTCTACTTGGCAAATATTTCACCCTGTACACATGCTGTTCATCTATATTTAAGGTTTCTTCTTATAAGGGACCAATTTCTTGCCTTATAAATGTCATATTAAGTATTTTATTTTAAAAACAAAGCCATTAAATATATTAACAGGCTGACTAGCAGTTAATTAATCTGAGCATGAATTCAGATGTGGAATGCTTTTTAGTCTGCCTGTGGGGTACTTAAATTCAATGTTGGGCTAGCGAGATCTTAATTATTCTGGCAATGTCATGTGAAGCTTAAATATGAACATGGAGATTGGTACATGATATGTAATTTGAATTGTGTAAATAATAGGGGACCATAGAGTCAACTAATTATAATTACATTTATAATACATTCATATCATCATGCCAAGTTGGCAAGTGAGTGTCAAACCTTTATACTTCAGACTTCTTTATATCCACATTCAGCAGTCTATTTAGACATGGGGGCATTTCAACTTTCTGCAAGAGACATGATTCCAAAAACCATTCGCAATCTGGATCGGACCAACCATTGCCCAGATAATGATTTGAATTAAATTATAGATCATTGCTTGTAGGTTGTGTGGACTAGATAAACTTGAGGTGCCCCAGACAACAGGAAGTAGGTAATTGTGATATCTGTCTATTAGATATGAGAATTCAGTAAGTGTATACTTATTGGTATGTTATATATCTAAGCTTTATCAGCAACACTGACAACAGAAATACTCTTATTTTAAGTAAAGATATGTCTAACTAGGTGTATATAATGGCAGAATTACTATTATTGAAATAAGAACATAAGCTTATCTCTAAATATATAATATTATAAAATAAATGTTTTTTTTTTTATTATTTTGCAAAATTTGAGTTTAGGCCTGTTATTTTAAAGAGAATACAGAATTTTCTCCTGTAAGCCATTGCATTCACTATGGAACACATCAATAACAAATGGATCTGCAGTTTCCTAACTTTACCGTAGATATGCAGTTCAAACAGGATTAACTTATCCACACTAAGCAGATGCCTACTTGAGCTATTAAACAGGGAAGGCTCTAGAAGAAATATAAATAAAAATCATAAATAAAAATGTTTACCTTCCTAATAATAAGCCTAGGCAATGCCATGCCTGTGACTGAGCAGACCAGTTTCACTGTAGATCCGTAGTGCACATAGCCATCTCTCACTGCAAACTCCTCAGATTCACTCTCATTGTCATCCAGCAGATGGATGGTAAAGGCTCCCCACTGAGTGGATGAGGCATGGAAATTCCCATTCTCCACATGCAAGTACCTAGTGGAGACAGTCTGTGACCTTAGCCGGTTGAATAATGCCACTTTGGTCCCACTAGCAATACATAAGTCTGCATTCTTAAGTGATTGCTTTTTCTTTGATGGTTTTGATATTACTTTGATTCTTTTACTATTGAATATGCCAATATCATGACCATTTCCATAGAACATTTTGACTGAGAGCATGAAATGCTTCCTCTTATCAGAATCTGATATGTAAAGTGTTTTAGCGGCACAGTACTGCTTGCCATTATTCAGGTCCAACTGCTGCATGTCCTGATCAGAGTTGCCTATCCCGATAAATGCACACAGCTGGGCAGCTTGCTCCGTCTCGCCTTCGCGCAGCATGCGCTCTCGCCGCAGCCGCCATCCGTCGCCAAACAAGTATATGCAAGGTGGAGGGCAGAAAAACCGCTTCTCGTTACCATAGGATTTTTGTGCGACCTTGGCGTGCAGGATGACTACCACCATGTCGGCGCGGTCGCGCAGGTAGCGCTCCATGGCCTCGCGCGTGAGGCGGCGCTCCTCGGGGCGGTAGGCGCCGGCGCCTGGCCCCGCCGCGCTGGCGTAGCGCGGGTACAGCGCGCCGTGCTGCGGCGGTGGCGACGCGCCCCCGCCCAGCGCGCCCGCGCCGAACTGGTGAGGCATGCTCGCCACGGCTTCTTAAGTCCTTGGCTTCGGCATAGTTAGCCCACACCAGCCCTACCTCAAGCGCCCGTACCGCCTCCCTAGCATCCTCAACAAATCGACACAGAGGGGAGCTACGATTCCACGAAGTCCCCCTCAAAATCCCCGTTGCAATTTATTTTTAAAATGTTATGGGACCCTTGCTGCGGTAATCTCCTCGATCGATACACTTATATATTATTCACGCCACTATAAATTAATTGCGCTGGGAACTGGCACACATTTCATTCAAAAACACCTGTTCGACGGCATTATTTTCTGAACGCTCGATTGAAGTACTATAGATGATTGGTTTACTTTCGGCTTGTGGATTAATCTTCGGCTTTACTAGTATCTCTTCGACCGATTTATCTAATGATTATGACGATATTTATTTATAATAAGTTGACAAAACTTGTGTATTACGATACGACAACGCCAGATTTACGAACTGTCAAAGCGGAGCGGACCATAGACACGATTATCTAGACACGGAGCTAAAATGCAAGCGTTGCCGACTACACGCGCGCGCACTAACAAAAGATAAACAAAAATTGTTCCGACAGAAGTGATGATGCGGGATCTGTTGGCCTGCGGCGCGCCGACTGACAGGCAGACAGCCCGGTCATAGGATGTGGGGTTACGCATGGGGCGTGAGAAAATAAAGTGTGGGAAAGAGTGGGCGTTCGCGACGTAGTAAAACATTTGATATGTTGTAGTGAACCGAACACATATTTACGTACGCAGTGCGCCAGTAGCAAAGCAACTAAAGTCATTTCGTATTGTGATTGTGTGCGTTTCACAGCGAGTTCACGTAGCGAAAAGTTTCGGATGTGTGAGGAAGAGACCGACGATTGACCGGACCGTAGATCTCGTGGGAATCGACCTTTGTTATGTACACTGGTATATACATTAGTATAAACAAAAAATCTGTTCGCGTTTAATCGTACTTTTACACGATGGGAGTCACTGGACTGTGGCGGCTAATAGAGCCGGCAGGGAAGCCTATGCCCATAGAAACATTAGAAAACAAGGTGCTAGCCGTGGGTATGTTTTCTAGTGTCTTGATTACAACTGGTTAATAATAATAGTGGTATAAGTAATTAAAGCTTTTGTGAATAATTTACTATCTTCATCAATTCCAACAGATATATCAATATGGTTGCATCAGATGGTGAAAGGGTATCAAGACTCCAAAGGTGCTCCACTACCAAATGCACACCTGATGGGCCTTTTTCAAAGACTATGCAAATTACTGTATTTTAGAATAAAACCTGTTTTCGTATTTGATGGGGCTTATCCAGAATTGAAGAAAGAAACTATTGTAAGTTCATTAACTAGTTTCAACTCATGCTTTAAAATTACTTACTACACATTAAACATCTCTACAAATATGTTTGTTAATTTATTTGAGGAAACTAATGTAAAATTAATTTAATGTTCAGTTTATTGATTCATCTTTCTCATTTCAGGCTAAGCGTCAAGATAATAAATCCAAATATAATTCAGAGTCAGAACGACTTAAAAGGGAATTGGCCCTTTTGTTAAGGAAAAAAACAGCAGTAAGCTGCTTGTTAGGAAAACAAATATCTCCAAAGAAAAGTGGTACTGTTGGAGTTGAGGATGATTTATTTAAACTACCAGCTTTGCCACAGAAAGAAGAAAGTGAATCAGAGTAAGAAATTACTTTGAAGCTTTTAAGTATATTAGTATTTACATAGAGGAGCTTTTGCCTAGCAGTGGGACATAAGCTAAAAAAAAAAAACAAATTTAGTGAACATTATTTACATTATTAAAGTTTTTTTTTCTGTTACTATTATCTAATTTTCGAATTTTATATGTGATCTACCAATTATAAGGGAAATGTATGCTTTTGTATCAATCCAGATATTTAAATTTTTTATTAGGTCAGAAGATGAGCAAAACTCTAGTGGATCCATTGTGGATTTGCACAGTGTAGATATTCAATCAGACACTTTCAAAAATTTACCAACTAAAGACAAATATGACTTACTCATAGAATTAAAAGAAACAAGAAAAATGAACTCGTGGGGTAGGCTGCATGAATTACCTAAACAGAGTGATAACTTTTCAGATTTTCAGGTAAGTTTCTATCAAACAATAATAAACTCCTAGATAAATTCTATTGTGCTCATACCAATGTTTATTTTAGATGCAAAGGTTACTAAAGCGAAGGAAAGTGCAGGAATGCTTAGAGCAGACTGAAAAGGAAATGGGACATAGTGGTATGTCTCTGAATGACCTAGAATCATTATTAAATGAAGAAGGGATTGAAACAAATGTAGAGAAATTACCTAGTCGGCGTATAGCTTCTAATAATACGACACGTTTTTTACTTATAAATGACGTGAAAAAAGCTTTGGCCGAAGCAAAACAGCGAGAAGAAGCAGCAAATAAGCCTAGCACTAGTCAAGAGGAAGACAAATCAACCATAGAGAAAGTGACATCACCAAAAATTGATGAGTTAGAGGATGATTTGCAAAAAGCCATAAAAATGTCCTTAGAATGTACTGACGGTCACACTGACACCAGCGTCTGCGCATCTAAAACAGATGATTCATGGACTTCATGCATGACAGATACAGATTATTCAAGTGATTCTGTAGATGAAGATTCTAGTGATAATTATATAGAACAACCAGATATGTCTTCAGCAAAAGCTTACATAATGCAATACAGTGATTATACAAAGCAGGCAATTGAGAAGATGATTCATAAAAAAAGTAGGAGTGATAATAAAAAACTAAATCTACCAACAGTGAATGATGTTCTTGAAGAAATCCAAAAAGATAAATCCGTTATTGTCGATAAGCTAGAAATTTCGTCTAGTGACGATGATAGTATCCTAAATGAAGATGTCACAGAGAGCAAAAATATTGAAGTACAATCCACAGTTGATCAAGATATTGATGATAAAATTGACACCACTCAGGCATCCGTTTTTTGTGTTGAAAATCCTATACCAGATGTCATCTGTCTCGATACAAGCACAGACGAAACAATTAATAAGACAGATCATGAAAGTACTTTTGATAACATAAATACAGAATACTCAAATTCTAGTGACGATGAGTTCGAAGAAGTTCCTGACATTCAGATTAAACCAGATAAACCAATTGTTGAACTTAATTTGAAAATGGGTGACGCTCCTGAAGACGATATATTTGCGGATATTTTCGATGATACAAAAAATATAAAGACTATTCCAAACGATATAGTGGAAATAGTATCTAAGTCCTCTGAAAGTATTTCTGTAGCTGATGAATCAAAACAAGCCCCAAAAATAAAAGAGGAAAACAAGTTACTACATACAAAATCATTTGATAAAGCGATTATAGAAATTAAAGATTCTCCTGACAAAGATTCGGCAACAATCAAACAGGGTAAGAATGACGAAACTAGTGTATCAGCAAATGATAAAAAAGGCTATGAAGTTCAGGGAAATATTAATGAAACAGTGAGAGAAGAGAATGCAGTCATGCCTACCACTAATAAAGAGGTAAATAAGCCCTTTCATCCACCCAAAGAAATCATGACTACAGAAAAACTCCACACTCTTGTGGAACAAATGCAGAATGAAGAGCAGACCTTACTTCAAGAGAAAGGTCGACTAGATCGCGTGGGTCGGAACATAACCGAGCAAATTACGAAAGAAGCTCAAGAACTGCTCCAAATATTCGGCATTCCTTACATAGTAGCGCCAATGGAGGCCGAAGCCCAGTGCGCCTTTCTTGAAAACGCAAAGTTAACAGATGGTACAATTACCGATGATAGTGATATATGGCTCTTTGGCGGCAAAACTGTTTACAAAAACTTTTTCAATCAAAAGAAACATGTTCTACAATTCCTAGCTGATAGAATTGAAAAGTCTTTTAGTTAGTATCCATTCGTTAACTGTTCTGTTTTGCTGTGAAATTTTTTTGACTCAAAACACTTTGATTGCAGATTTGAGCCGGGAACAGTTGGTTTTACTGGCGTTATTAGTAGGCAGCGACTATACGACAGGTGTTAATGGAGTAGGCCCAGTAACTGCATTGGAAATCCTTGCTTCATTCCCTTTCAATAAGAAGCAGTTACTAAATGACACCTCGAAACAAGCCCGATATGCGCAAATTATAACTGGATTGCAAGAGTTTAAAAAATGGGTGAAGACTGGAAAGAGAACTGATAACACTTCACTCAAGAAAAAGTTGAAAAATGTCGAAATTAGCGGAGACTTTCCAAGCATAAGGGTGAGTATTATTTTATATTCAAATCATTTTGGCACAAGCATATTATCGTGTAATTCCTTTTTTTAGCTAATGGAAACTAAAAAACGAAAACTTTATTTTAGTGATTATTGTTATGTTTAAAGTATTAAGTCAAAAGAAACTGGTAACTGTTTATTTTGTACACAGTAGTCCCTAACAGTTAGTAAAATACTCTTAAGCTATGTCCAAAAATAATGTTACATAAGTAATATGTTTTTGTAATATTTCGCTTTTAGGTCGTCCAAGCATACTTAGAACCAAACATCGATAAAAACGAGGCAAAATTTTCATGGGGAGATCTTGACATCACAATTTTACGAGACTACACAAAAGCTAAATTCGGCTGGTCTCAGAACAAACTGGACGAAATAATTACACCAGTTCTAAAGCGAATGCAAGATCGAAAGAGCCAAAAAACCTTGCAGGACTATTTTAAAAAGAAAGTTGAAGTTTCCTCTCTGGAACATCAGATGAGTAAGAGAGTCAAGGCTGCAGTGCAAAGAATGGACCCCGAAAGATATTTAGAACATCAGTTTGAAGAACAAGACGTGAATAAGAAAGCAAGTAAACTTAAAGGTGATGGGAAACCCGGTAAGCGCACAAGAGCTGCAATAGCTGGAACTTCAGGAGTTAAAAGAAAGAAAAACGAAGAGGTAGCAGTTCTTGGTGAACAATGCGTAAAAGTCTTAACAAAGATAGATGACGGCGAATCAGTTATAGACATACACATTCCCAAGACCGACAGGTATCAAGAAATAATACCGCAAAGAGAGAAGCACAAACAAATGATGTTACAGAACAAATTGAAAGCTATTGAAATTTTCCGTAAAACTAAGATAGATCCCAAAAAGAAGGCTACCAAAAGGAAGCCACTTCAGCCCAAAAAGAAAGCCGATCTCTCTGAAAGTGATAGTGATTAATTTTAGTTAAAACATGAGATAAGCGGTTACCATGTCCTAAAGGCGTCAACCTTTCCATAAGTGTCACTGTCTTGTTAAGTGTGAGTTTGTGTGCTTGCTGCGTGAGGGACGAACGGTCCCGTTGCCCAGGAATTCAATGTGGAGTTCTGGAAATATGCATGGCAATAGCAGAACACTACTGAAAGCAGTGCTATTTGGCTTCAAACTTCTTTTCAGTGGGGTATGGCTTCCTCAAATTTTTAACAGAAAATCCTTTCTTCGGCTGCTCGGTTACCAACAACTAGGAATCACGTGTAGGGAGGGAATCGAGGGTCAAGGACCGGACCAGTTTTATCCAGATCGTAAATGGTGATCTCTTCTTTATATACTTACCAAACATATTTTTTATTTTGTAATTAGAGTTATATATGCAATAATTTGGACTTTTCAGTCTTTAGAACCCCCAAGTTGCCGGTACAGGGAGTCCTCATACGTTTCGAAGACAGGTAACGACAGTGAGTACACGCGCTCATTTAGTACAGAATCGGGGTTTAAAACCATAACCCTTTTAGGGGATATTTTAGTGCTACTACTCCCTCACTCACTAAGAGTCCAACAATCATGTATCTGCCTGATGGTAAGCGGTCACCGCCGCCTATATATGCATGCAGCTGCAGGGGTATCACTCGCGCGTCACCGACACGCGTGTTTAATATTTTTGTCAGAGTATAAATAAAAATAACCGGTAAAATAAGTCACTTTATTGTTTTCCAACTGTAATCAACTAAGTGTAACTTTAAAGTGTAGTATAACTTTAAAACATGTTACTTAATCATATAAAAGAAAGTTTTGAAAATGCGTAATTACAGTTGCGAAATATACGCACACGTATATGTAAATTATATAAACAATCAGTAAATAGTTAGGTACTACATCTATTTATTAAATTAAAATTAATTTATGATTAATAAATATATGTGTAGGAAAATTGACCCATTAGCTTCAACGTATATAATATTGGTTTTTATAATCGGGTTTGTTTAAAATTTATTCCTATCGCGTTAGCATGAAACATAATTTGGTAAATTGACAAGATACAAAATGTATAATGGACTAGACAGGCCTGCTTCCGTTATCAGTACACAGTGACCTAACAAGGAAGTACCATGTCTTTATTTCTCCGCGTTACCTCATTTTATTCCCAATAATATTGCAATGTGCCCTGCAAATCAAGGTACTATTGAGTCGTAATTTCCACTAAGCGAATATAATTTTATTTCCCCGCGAATGCATTCAATAAAAAATCTTTAAGGTTTCCATTCACAAAGAACTTATGTACAACTAACGTCTAACAATTAAATTATCAGCTAAGAAACAAATTAACTGCCGTTTGTGAGACGTTGCATTAGATTCCGATAATATTATCTCACGATACAAAGTCTAACACTATAATCACAATCACGCTGTAGAGCGGTCTCCGTTGTCACAAAACTCGTTGGAACCGCATAACCTAGTATCCGAAGTATCCAGGTAAAGCAAATGTTTCCCAAACAATGCAACACAAACTCCACCTTATCAGGACTAGCCAAGTATGACTTTCGTTTGATAAAGGGGAATATGTCTAGGTTGATTCCATTAGTAATCTCATAAATATACCAATTTTGTACATGATCGATGCATGGACAATTCTACGTAAATTAGCCTAGTACCAAACTAAGAAAAGGTTGTACTATGGGAACTAGATGATGGTAAATACCTGAAAACTCGTTTCTTAAGTGAAAATAGTTTCACTTGGGTTGAATAAGTTCGTTCTATAAATTCCTCTCAGGATAATTTTGTTTTAACGTTTTATATATTCGTGGTTTACATCAACTTCTGGTTGACAGTAAAAAGTGCATTTTTGTCTTATACAGCTTCCGCATCACCCACAGGCACACATTAATATTGAAAGACCCGGTCCAGCTTAGCTTAGATAAAATCATGATTTTTGCTCGATTCACCAACTCATATCCTGCCAATAATTGATTGTTTTATGATACACTAAGCCCTTGCAAGAACAGCGAGCCTTAACAGTGTAGCTCAATCATAAAAGCAGATGCATGAGATCTTCACTTAATTTTTTAATAGTCAACTAGCCTTTTATCCGCGTAGAATTATTAAAATACCCAATTATTTCCCTACACGACTTTTTATATCTTCAACGTAATAAATAATAATATAATCGGTTACATTACTTAGTCAGTTCATCCATTCTTTCATTCTCTTAAAATGTTCGCGATAAGGTTCTTTCTCTAAGCTCCCATTTATTTTTATACCAAAATTCATCAAAATCGGTCCAGCGTTTTACTTGGTAAAACGTGACAGACAGACAGAGTATCGCGTTTATAATGTCAGTATGAATAAACTGAATCTACACTTGGCATGGACACGAGCCTTCCTTACTGGGTTTAATCAACCTTGACAACACTATAAATCTTCCTGACGAACCAGAAGCAAGCCATGAATCCGATAGTGCCTGTGAGGAGAAAGAAGAGGAATACCATGATGAGGGTATAGCCGAAGTAGAGGAAGGTGGATGCGGCGTCTTCGATGTTGAGTTTGGTGACGAAGTAGTGGCAGCAGTATATGAAGAGGTAGCCGGCGGTGGATCCCGAGCTGAGGAAGGCGCGCCACCACCAGTGGTAGTCTTCAGCGCACAGGTGGAAGTAGCAGAGGAGGATGGTGGTCTCCGAACACGTGATTACGAGGATCACGAATACCAGGAACAGGAAACCGAACATGTAGTACATCTGAAAGCAAATAGCATCTTCTTAATGTTTTCGAGAGCGCTTTCATGTCAGAGTGGTTTGAGTAGTTGCCTGAATTATTAATACTGCGAATAAACACACCCCAAGTCTCCACCACAAAAACATCGGCGGCGGTTGGCACCGAAATATAACTCGTATCGTTTAACAAGGAGTGTTGTTATATGTGGAAGGATTGAGATTTCATAATTCTTATTTAATCTGAAAAAAAAATTACAGTCCTATTTTGATCAGTGAGAGACCAGAATATGTGTGTTTAGTGAGGTTATTCAATATAATACGTATTTTATGAAAACTTAAGTCAAAAACGCACAAACAAAACCTGATGTTATTTCATCCCTCATTCAAGACCCCTTGTGGAAGGCACGATGTTTGCATGTTATAAACTGTATCTTCGGGTTGAACCCAATCTTATACTTATTGGTATTAGTATGAGAGCCATATTCGGCCATACCTGGCTAGACCAGAGCGAGTTCAGGATGAAGAAGAGCTGTATGAAGATACAACCGAAGGGCAACACTCCACCCATCACAATGCCGGGCACGGGTTGTGTGTACAGCGACTGTTCGGGGATCTGGCGCGGAATCTGGTTTGTGCGTACAGGGTGCTCCAAGATCTGGGAAACAAGACAATAATATTCCATGTGGATCGAAGGACCAATTTTTTATACAACCTTGTTTTATAGAAAACAACACAACAGAAAATGTTCCAGAACCACGTTGTCGTTATAATATTATGTATGGTGACTATCGCTCTGTGGCATAGCCCAAAATTAAGCAAAGTTTATGTTATAGTAACTAACTAGACTATTTATTATATACATATACTAGTGGACCCGCCCAGCTTCGCTCGGGTGGAAAGAAAAAGATGGTGGCGCCACCTATCGGGTCCAATTGTGAATCTAAACCATTCCCAGATCCCCTTGAACACACACAAAAAATGTCATCAAAATCGGTCCAGTCGTTTGAGAGGAGTTCAGTGACATACACACTCACAGAAAAATTATATATATAAAGATACATAGGACACCCAAGACTTGGGTACAAATAATCGTGTTTATCACATAAATGTCTGCCCTCAGCTGAAATCGAACCAGCGACCTCAAGATTCGTAGTCGGGAGCTCTAACCAATATACCAGACGGTCGTCAATATAATAATCTATATATAAATTACGTGTCACGTTGTTTGTCCGCGATGGGATCCTCAACTACTAAACCGATTACAATCAAATTTGCACACCATGTGCAGTTTGATCCAACTTAAGTAGGGTGCTTAAATCACAATTGGACCCGATAGGTGGCGCTGCGATCGTGTTTCAAGAAGTTTAACTTTTCCACCCGGGCGAAGCTGGGCGGGACAGCTAGAACATATACATAAGTAAACGAATATGGTCAAGGTCAGTTACCCTCTTCCTAAACCCGAAGTATGCTCCGATGAATGTGAGCGGCACGGAGACCCCGAACCATAGAGCGAGCAGGGCCACCAGCGTGGAGAACGGCACCGACGCCGAGGAGCCCTTCACCAGCAGCACCACGTTCAGTATGAAGAACAGGGAGAATACCACTCTGCAACGAAACGTTTGTGAATATTGAGTACCCCAGATGGGACAGTTGCTCAAATATATGATAGGATACCAAAAAATACATAACTTGACAAATTTTCGACGTTACTTTCGAAAAAAAAAACCTGCTGTACCGATAAAGTTACGTTTAATAATGTGGGCATTATGTTATCTTTGGAAATATTTGTTTTATTGCATCTTCATGTAGATATATTCACAATAGCCAGTAATGTCTAGAAGATAGCTGAAGGTTTTTGAATTTCTTCTAAAATGTGCGCGTATACATATGTATGTGTGTGTTTGTGTATATATAAATCCTTTCGGGGACCCTCGTGGCAAGGCAGAGCACTTTCCGCCGGAGATGTAAGTGCCAACGTGACTGGTGGCGAGTCCATCGCCGTTACTAAAGTACGACTATACAAACGCCTTCTGAATTTCTTCTCAAGCCTATGCAGGCTTCCTCTCGATGTTTTCCTTCACCGTAAAGCTCGCGGTGTGACCAATCACTGTACATAAGTTCAGCTAAACTCATTGGTACAGTCGGGATTCGAACTCGCAATCTTTCTGTTGCAGGTGACTACTTGAACCACTGGGCCACCAAGGCTTTTTGTAATACGGAAAATAATAATAACACTCCTTATATCATAATGTACAATCAAATTATTTGTTTTAAAGCTCAACAAAAGTAACATCAAAAATACATTAAAGGTAACATGCTGATAATCGTTATCAACAACTAACTACCTACTTTATAAGAGCTATATTGATTAAAGATTTGTTCATTCATTTTGTATCCAGTTTATGTTTTACTAGAAAACCTGTGCTCCTTATTTCCTTATCCATATCTGTTAGATTGAGGTCAAACCCTTAGCACCTGTGACATTGAGATTTTTAACTCAAGTAGGTAATTAATTATCACACGACGATCTTTACGATTCACGAAGTTCACGCTACTAACGTGCGTGTAAATAATAGCGTCAGTACAGTGGCGTAGCTAGGTAACCAAAGGCCCTGGGTTAGAATATAAACTAGGGCCCCAACTAAACTATTTAAAATCGTTTGTTTCGTATTCGTCGTCCGAATTCGGGCTGAGCTTGGGGACCCCTGAGCATTGGCCAGTCACGTCTCCGGTAGCTACGCCACTGCGTCAGTTACAGTCAGTTAGTACATATATTATACGTAATCGTGCCTAGAAGAGGTTAGCGAGGTAGAGAGGATAGAAATGGATTCAGTCTGGGGGTGGGATATACATAATAAGTGCATGTTCTCACCCCGGGCACACCATGGAGGTGAGCAGGATGTTGCTCTTCCAGCGGCGGCCGCCGAAGCTCTTGTAGATGCGCGCGCTGACGTAGCCGGCGGCGGCGCCCAACAGCACCCAGGCGACCAGCGCGCACGTCATCAGCGCGCCGCGGTTGGCCGGCGACAGGAAGCCGAGACACGCGAACGCCAACGTCACCAGCGTCATCCCGAACACCTGACCACCGCACGGATATAATACTGGCGTTCAGACAATTATCATAAACGTTTTTGCATTGTTTCTCGTAGTTCCGGGAACTTTTGCTCCTTAGCCGGGCAATGCCGAGACCTAGGCCTCCAGCCAGATCACCAATGTTATAGTCAAATTATATTTATAGGCAGACGTGTCCTAGAAGCCTTTTTTAGAGAGAGTTGTATTTAGGGGTAACGCCGAGCACCTAGCGAATACAATGGAATTATACTGTTTCAGGTCACCCTCTTTTCACAGGAGAAACACATAGGTGCTAACGAGACAGACTACCGGGGTTTGAACGGACAATTTTGACTATGCAGTCATTTCCGTTATTGTCATTATCATCATCATCCTTATCATCTTCATCACTATAGTTACCATCATCATCGTATTTAAAATGTTACCCTACGTCTAGATAGAGCTGGCGCTCAACTCTCCCCCACTACCTCGTGAAGGCTCTCAGGCTCAAGGCACTCAGCGTGATGTAAGTGCCATCCACAATTACACGCCCCAACAATTCCTAGTCGAGGGCGTCGCGGGATGCCGGGAGTATGATCCGAGTCTATTCATTGTAGTGTGCGTGTGCACTCATAGATAATCAGTGTGTACCGATAATACTCAAACATGAGGGGAAGGTTGCACACTTACACTATTAACTATGGGGAAGAATAGTGGGGCGCACCTTTTGTGGATGGCACTATCTATATTTAGGTATGTATGACCCTTACCAAATACGGTTATTATGCCTAAAGTATATTATAGTAAGTACCCTTCAATAGTCGTTTATAACCGGTTACACTAACTTGTAGTGTTATCAATCAGTTAATGATTAAGATAAGATTCGATTGCGTTTTTAATTACAACACTGATTTATATTTTTTTGTGTAGCGTATATCTTTAAATATGACGTTACTTTGTATGAGATAATTATTTAAGTGTCATATTTTTGCATACGTATATTTACATCACGCCGTGTACCTCATTGGACAGGCAAAAACAATAAATAGAGCGTCGTTCTTTTATCACGGTTTTACACGCTTTAAATTAGATTTTACTGGCAATATTTTTCTGGAATCACATCACACATATATAGGTGTAATAAAGCTAATAATCTATCTCTATGTCAAATTTCATCCAATTCCGCCCAGCCTCTGGCCTGGTTGAGTAACAAACACCCTTACAAACTATAGAATTTGTAACATTAGTAGAACAAGCATAAATTTAACACTTTTATGTGGATGCTTTGTAAATGTTAGACATAGCATTAGACCAAGCAATACCTCAGGCAGATATACATCTAGTTAACTCGCGCGTAAGCAGAAGTCGAGACTTACCTCCGTCCTATTTTTCACATTGCAACCTTTCAAATATAGTGGGTACATTAGGTTGCCACTAACCTGAGATCCAGACCCCAGGAACACAGCGAGGAGCATACCGCGGCGCGGAGGGCGGAACACATCACCGTGGACAAGCTTCCAACCAAACTCTTCCTGTTACAATAGAGAAACAACATCGAATATATGTTATAAAATATATCCTATGTGTCAATCCACATACTAATATATTGCTGTGCCAAATTTCATCCATTCACGTAAAAACTACGTGAAAAGGTACAAACATCTTTACAAAGTTTCACATTTATAATGAACTGGCTGTGGCCCGCGGTGCAACAAGCGTAAAAATCGATTTCATTATGTAGTATTATTTTATCTGTAATTATTTTCGGTACATACATACATACATTGATATACATATCATCACGCCAAGTCCCTAACGGGGTAGGCAGAGAGTATAGAGCGCCGGTTCTCTCTAGACTTACATAAACACAACTCTTTCGCTTCGTCCACATTGATCAGTCTCTTCATACATGCTCGTCGGTTTTCGGTACAAAACTTATCATATGTGTTAATCCAGTTGATTATCTATATTTATACCAAATTTCATCCACTCAGCTGTTCTGGCGTGATTGAGTTACAAACATTAACATACTCACACATTTTCACATTTATACCTAATATTAGTAGGCAGTAGGATGTAAGAATGAACGTGAGAAGAAACAACACGAGCCCAGTCTTAAAGATGAAGTCTAGCATTCGATTCAGCTAGAAGTGAGTTATTCATCTAAAACTATTTTGTTAACCTTACAAGTCTCCGCTTCGTTGTCACGTTCGTGCCCACAAGTCCTATTGTACAACATTGTTTGGCCGCCGTGAATGCGTGCAAACAATACATCGACGTGTTCACGCAACATACCGTTACGATGTCGGGATTACAATACTTCTTCTTTTTAACACAATTTATGATTTAAATTATCCTCT
The DNA here is from genome assembly GCA_945859725.1 of Drepana falcataria. Taxonomy (NCBI): domain Eukaryota; kingdom Metazoa; phylum Arthropoda; class Insecta; order Lepidoptera; family Drepanidae; genus Drepana; species Drepana falcataria. The sequence continues at coordinate 3,143,993 of OX243923.1, read as the reverse complement.
TCTCAATTGGTCTTTCATTAAATTAGATAGTGCACCTCGGCCTTCTCTAAAGATCCCAAGTTCGATCCCCGTTCACAAGAAATTATAGTGTGAGTCGGTATATATACATATACATATGTAGTTGATAAAGGCAGAAGACCACATTCCAACTACCTAAATCAAATGATTCGTATACTCAAGATGGGAACGTCAAGAGTACTCGAATCCGGCGAGCATATATCAAGAAACCAATGGATTTGGATCAAGCGAAAGAGCTCCCTATGGCTACCCCTTAAAACGCGGCATGGCGATATGAATATAAAAATATTACCTGAGCATCTTCCCCGCATTCCATCTGATTGTATCTCGCTATGTCTTTGTGCAGCGTCCTCAGCAGTATCATGGCGACCATACCACTTAGGAACAGCACTATCACCAAGGAGTTCAATATCGAGAACCATTGGATATTCGTCTGGGGCATCGACTCGAGGATATAGTCCCATCTCGAGGACCATTTGATGACGTTGTTCTTGATGTACGTCACTTTGTAAGTGTATGTGACGCTAAACGTTTGGTCCGAGTCCAAGTGGAAAGGTACTTCTAGGGGCGTGCGCGAGTTGCAGTCGAGGTTGTCGGGGCTCGGGTGCTTGATGCTGGCCGGCTTGATCTGCGGAATTAAGATACCACTTTGTGCAAATAACAATCGATACACCGGTGATATAACCCGGTTCAGCACTCATAAAAAACACTTGCTGTGTTGCGCGGTTTCACACTTGCTGTGTTGCGCGGTTTCAACGCCGTTGAATTTCATTAATATACATCTCATAGACAGGGTGCCTTAAAAATATAACAGTTGTCTTTTAGAAGCTATAGGGTATTTCGAATGTATTATCAAGATAATTAAATAAATAGTTCCGAAGATAAAGTGTCAACATTACTAACGGGAATAAATTATACTCACTTCAAAACATGGTTTAAGGTATTTAAAGAAAATAATAATAACATAATAAGATTTACTTAGATTTTACGTTATAGTACATCTGTATGTGTAAATAATGCAATATATTTTTGAACTTAAACCGTCAGTTGATTTTTTTTATTTGTTTTCTTTTATTGTGCCCAGTCACATATTTGCGCAACTGTTCACTATTTTAAAGCCTCTATGTACCTACATACATATATAATGCTCCGCTCTCTAGGGAAGCAGCGTGACTATGGCACATATTCCTCATTAAAGAGCTATCTAATGGAAAAAAATTTTTTCAAATCACTATAGTAGTTCTTGAGATCAGCACGTTCAACAAACAAACTATTTAGAATAATAATAATTATATATGAATCCCAATTATAAATTTCAATGCATTTTTGGTGCTTAGCACGCTAAGCTTGCTTCTTGAAACAGGATATTTAGTCTCGTACAAATAGCATCAAGCACCCATATTCACATTACATGATACATATTTTATGAATATTTACATATATACATATTCAAAAATACACGTGTCTTTATTAAAATAAAATATTCTTAACTATTTATCAATTCATCCGTTCGTACGGAAGCAAAATTACTGTATTCATTTATGTATATTCATTTTCGTTTCTAAAACTGTAATAAGAATGTTGACAACACATTAATCCGTAAAAGCTACTAAATCCCTTGTATTTTAAAAGACTTTATTTATCTCGCCTTGTTTGTTCTTTGGGTCAAACTTAATATAATTTTATAGTATCTTCGGTATATTCGGTGGACCCTCCACAAGGGTACCCACACACTCACTTTTCGCCGGAGATATTTTTAAGGTGCCAACGTGACAGATGGCGAGTCCGAAGTGATAGTATCTCTATGCCAAATTTAATGCAATTTCGATCTGTAGTTTTTACGTATTAGAAGAACAAACATGCTCAGCAACTTTGGCATTTATAATATAAGCATGATAGAGCACATCCTAAAGATTAGGTTAGTGTCACGATTGGCTTAATTATTATTATCAACCAATTACAAATGAGCCATAAAATTATAATCGTTGAACTATACAACTACGACTAAGATAAGGGTTTGAATTTCCTGCCCTTATTAGCGCACTTCCAGGGCAATAAACTCATTGCTTGCGTATAAGGTAATTTCAAGTTTATTCAAAAATATTGTAGTAGTATCTAAAATTTTTTTTTTATTTGAGTGAGAGTGAGAGTGTGGGTGAGACTCAAATTTGAGTATGGGGCGAGAGGTTTTGTTGCAAAGAAAACTGGAATAGGATATATCCTATGTTTTAATAGATTTAAACATGGCCTTATGGATAAAGGCCTCCCTCTTCTCTTTCCACTCCCCGCAATCGAGCGCTACTTCCGACCAATCACTTTCTTTACCATAGATACAATTTTAGCCACCAACATCTACCATGCATCGCAAAGAAAGTTAATTTACCTTGGCTGATATAATACGGCCGCCATTTTCCTTGAATCCAACACCCCAGTCCTCCTCCCCGCCGCTGTGGTACGTGATCTCAATGTCCACGTGGTTGAATATGTAATAGGGGCCGGGCTTGCTCGACTGTACGTTTACTATTGGCGCGCAGGTGTCCTGAAAGTCACTTTTAGTTAGCTGAGGTCACAATATAATACATACATACATACATATCATCACGCCAAGTCCCTAACGGGGTAGGCAGAGAGTATAGAGCGCCAGTTCTCTCTAGACTTACATACCTCTTTCGCTTCGTCCACATTCATCAGTCTCTTCATACATGCTCGTCGGTTTCGAGTACTCTTAACGTTCCCGTCCTTGAGAGTCCGATCTATTTGATCTATTTGAGTTGGAACGTGGCCTTCCTCTGCCTCTTCTTGCACACACTTTTGCTTTGTATATCTGTTTCGTCAATCTTTCTTCACTCATCCTTTCTATGTGTCCAAACCAACGTAACATGCCTTTCTTCATCTTTACAATCACGCCCTCATTCACGCCAGTTGATTTGCGAATCTTTTTTTGCACAATGCAAATTTGCACAATATAATGTTATAACTTATTGTTCTTTACATGGAACATGAAACTATACAATAATGCCTGCAGTCGTTTTTGAGTCCGTATGTATGTATGCGTATGTATCTGTGTATGTGTGAGTCTTATCTATTGATTTAAATATATAATTTTTTTATATTATACACACACAGTAATTGTGCCAACTCAAAGCATTCAATAATATATTATAGTAAATACAGTGGTTTTACAAAGGTCGAAGATTCGATCCCACCATCTATTTATATTAGTTTCCTGTACGTACATACACAATATTTATCGAAGTATATATTTACTTCTAAATTCAAGTGCAGGTTTAGTTATCAGTCTCTGACACCTATTATATAGAGAAACCCAACTTTAGGGTCACCTGCATTTCTTTTATTATTATTACTTGTTACATTATCAACACAACTCCAACAGTTCAGAACCACAAATAACCTCGGTATTATTAAGGAGTACTAAGTTTAATTAATGACCATTATTTCCTTATCAAGAAATTGGAAACAAATTGCCATTATATGGAAGTTGGAATTTATGTCAGCAAATGCTTTAGAACGAATGGAATGTCACTGAGGATGTTTCACTATGAGTACTAGTTTCAATATAGAAAGTGCCATCTACGAAGATGCGCCCCATGCAAATTTCTAGTCGAGGGGGTCGCTGTATGTGGGGAGTAAGACCCGACTCTATTAATTGTAGTGTGCGTGTGCACACATAGGTAATCAGTTTTTACTGATAATACTCGAACATTAGTGAAAGGTTGCACACTTACATTATAAACTATGAGGAAGAATAGTGAGACACGTCTTCGTGGATGGCACTATCTATGGCACACAGTCTAACTATTTTTAAGCAATAACAGACTAAATACTGAATCCGTATGATGCCAAAGAGATCTGTAGGTATAGTGTAACAGTGCCCTATTCTCTTAGCCTACTTTAAGATGTATACTCTATGATATGTACAACAGACAACATAAGAAATATCATTCATACACACTAAATAAACTACCTCTGTCACTTACAACTGTAGCCTTCAATTCTCAGTACTAAGTACTATAGTCATCTACACAAGACATTATCTTCAAGACAAATTATAACAGTAGGCTACCCCATATAGTTATGCTAATAAGTCCAGATAATCAGTACTATGTAAAGTTTATTAAATCATTCAACAATACAGATGACTTAATTTATTCTATTCATGTCTTAGAAGCAATTCAGCTTACAAATATTCATTTGCTACTTACTATATACACTTACATATATGTAGTTAAGATAAATTTGTTGGGTAGGTACTTGTAATATTTTTTCATATATTTGCTATGAATAGATATTAAATTTGTATTCATATAAGTAATCTGGTTGGTTATATACAATTACTACAATACAAGTGTCATAGTGAAGCAATATATCCTCACGCCTTCCCACAAGGGTCCCCGAAGGGGTAGGCAGAGGTGTATAGGTAATACCCACACACCCACTTTCCGCCAGAGGTATATTAGGCGCCAACGTGACAGATGGCGAGTCCATCGCCGTAACTCAAGCACGACTATACATACGCCTTTGAATTTCTTCTCAGACGTATGCAGGTTTCCTCTCGATGTTTTCCTTCACCGTAAAGCTCGTGGTGTGACTAATCACTGTACTTAAGTTCAGAAAAGCAATGTCTTCAAAAATTCAGCAATGGCTATTGCTCTGACATAACATTGTTCTATCATCAAATATTATTATTACATTATATACATACGTATCATATCGCCGAGTCCCTAATGGGGTAGGCAGAGAGAATGAGTGCCAGTTCTCTCTAGACTTGCATACCTCTTTCGCTTCATCCACATTCATCAGTCTCTTCATACATGCTCATGTCTTTCAAGTACACTGAATTTCCTGACTTTATGTTTTTAAATATTGTAACTATGCATACATGAATTCTAAAGTATCTTATGTAAAAAATAATAATAATGGGCTGACCCCAATCACCGTGGGATGGACGCAATATGTGCATAAAGGCAACTCACCATATCTCTGCGCACCTGGCAACCCATGGGGAAACCAGTACTGCAGAAGGTCTTGCCACCCTCACTGACCAGGTAGCACCATGTCACTGGCATGTTGTCCAGGATCCAATGGTGCTGATAATACATAGCCATACCCATCTTTAATAGATTCAGCTTCTTAATTGATTCAGTATCTGAGCCTTTGTAGTCCTTAGTACAAACAGCTTTACATTCCACATTCTCTAGGAAATTTAGCTTATAAGGACTGGGTCGTATTCTTTCACCAAATACCACTTGGCCAAGGTTTTCTACGGGCGATTGACTCTCATCTGTAGTACAGAAGTCAAAGTGATGATACTCAAATGGTATCACTGAATCTTCAGAGTTCAATCTGTTCACATACAGTGGGATTTCGGTCTGTAACAAAATAAAATGTTATATGCATTGATTGTTACACAGAAAACTTGATTTCATTCATTAATTGTTGACACTGTTTGTCTATGCATCAACCTAATTTTAATATGTTTTGGTTTTCGATGCAAGCATGTTTGTGTTTCTAAATAAAAAAAAAATTCATTCACTCAGCTTCAATATGCTAGGCTTAGGTGAATTAACAACACTTTTTCCACAAAAAAAAAATATTATAAGATAAGACTATCACCAACTTTTCACACGTCTTAAAATATCTATCTATTCGGCTTTAGCAGGTTTCCTCACAATGTTTTCCTTAAATGTAAATCATTAAATACTGTTGTATACACTTAATGTATAAAAAAATTATAAAACCTACACACATGTACGTGCTGTAATGTACGATATAATAGTATATTGCTATTATCGGAGCCTTTTAGGCTGTTGCGTTGTGGCCGCTAAAATGTTACTACGATATAGTGTTCGGCGTTAAGGTAGTGTGCCTAGAGCGAGAGTGATAACCTGATGATACAGTTTGAAACGAGGAATACTTACTTTACACGATTTCCCACTGTCTTCACTAGCTTTACAATAGTTCACAGGAGCTAAGCCGGGCAAGTAAAATGCCCTAATCGGCGTTATAAGTAGCAATGCGCAAACCACATAGCACGGCATCGTCAAAGGCGACATGTTGAGATTTTATATAGCACTATTTCACTTCCTTTTTGCGACCACTAGTATCACAAAATATGAATATATGACACCGAAATCGACATAATCCGAATAAAATTTGTTATCCAGAAACAAATTTCTAAGATATTCGTATTTTTATTTGATGGATATCGTCCTTCTTCGCACCAGGAAACGTCACCATCTGAAGCACAGAATAAACATAAAATAAATACGCTGCATGCTTGTCACCGTAACAGCCGTCATTCTGTTGCAGATCTTTTTCTTTGATATAGGTCCTTAGATCCCTAGAAAGATAATTGGGTTTTTAGATGTGTCACCATTTTCAATAATTTTTCTACATTTGATTATAGTCAAGCCTTAAAATTAAAGTTTGTGAGCCAATATTTTAATGTATTTTTTATTAATATTAGTATCATAGTAATACTTAACTAGCTGTATCCTGTAATACTAATATTACTTAACTAGCTTTATCCACTCTCCCGTGTGCCTTGAGAAGCGCTATAATCTTAAACACATGACGATATTGAATATTATAACTTAACCTGTTGGCCCCTTGCGGTTTCGACCTCGCTAAATTGATTAGGTATTCGGTCCCTTGAACTTAAAAACTAACACAAAATTATATTAGAAAATTAAGCAAAAATTATTAACTTTAAACACTAGATAAAAGAAATTTGTAATATGTTAATTCAAGAAATAAAAAGGCTTTTTATTTTATTTTATTTATTATATTTATATTCGGTCCCTTGAATGCTTTGAGGAGCGCTATAGGCTTTAGCATCGTGCTACTATATAATAATATTTTGTTTGAACGGATTGGTAGTTTCTGACAAAGACTACTATTTAATACTTGAAATAGACAGGTTACTTTGTGGGTGTGTGGGTATTACCTACACACCTCTGCCTACCCCTTCGGGGACCCTTGTGGGAAGGCGTGAGGATATATTATTTTTATTATTACTTTGTTAGGTTACAGGTTACCACACATTGACATTTCTCATTTTTACGAAAAAAACTTAGAGAAAAAAATTTGATGAGCTTAATCGAACAGCAATTTGTGATTTATTGTTCTGTCTACTCCAGACTATTATAATAAAAGTAATCATGAAGCCTTAAAGAATTAATTGCTGTAGGTACCTTACCTTACATTCGTTCTAGGTACTGTAAAAGTAATGAATCATAGCTAATACAGTTTACTGTTTAAAAAAATCTGCTTATATATTTAAAAAAACCTTTTTTAATGAAATACAAAATTTTATTTCAATATCATAATAATTCCGATAATAACGTTAACGAATAAGTAGCGGTCTATAATTGGCGTGGCAGTTGAATCCGTCGCAGCATGTTTTTTTCTTCGTCGACCAAGTAGCTTGTGTCCTTATCTAGAGGGAGGCCTCTAGCAAATGCTGAGATGAGGCCAAGCGCAGGGGCTGGCCGGTCAGTGGGCACCATGTGGCCGGCTCCTCTTACCATGACTTCGGTCAAATTGCCAGCAGTTTTATAGTATCTAGAAACAAAAAAAAATACATACTATATATATATAAAGTATACAACTTGTGAAAACAATATTAATGTTTCCAGTTACTATTAAATTAAAACAGATATAAAAAACAGGGTCTCGCTATAGGGAAACTATGTTCAATATTTGTTGTGCAGGAAAGGAAATAGTATGGGCAGTGCAGTATACATTGTAATCTGTGAGTGTGGGTATATAAACTGAACTATTTACATAGGTAGGTAAGTTAGGCCCACAGGGGTGCCCTTAGCTATGTTGCGTATCATTAAAGTGCCTGGCTGAAGGCCTAGGTCACGCCATTGACCGGTTAAGTGGCAAAAGTTCTCGAAACTCACGATACGAGAGACAATACAAAAAAAAAAATAGGCAAGTTAAACAATGCAAAAAAACTAAAAAAATCTATGCATTATAAACTTAAATTTTACTGTTTTTATGAACGTTTTGTTTCATCTAGCTACCTACCTACTGCTATTAGAGGGAAGAGGGTTTAATCAAGTTATATGAAATATTAATTTTATTATGATAAACCTGTTTTATTTATATATAACACTTACCCAGCCAAACCGCCGTCATGGTACCACGGCAACCGCTCGCTGTTTTTAAACTCTTGACTCCCAGAGTACGATAGCGCGTTGTAAGTGTTCACTGACGGATGGTATGCAACTATGATATCGAGATGTCCGCTGTAATAGAATCGACAAGACCCTTATTAGCTACCTAGTATGAATTTAAGTAAAGTGATTAGTCACACCACGAGCTTTCCGGTGAAGGAAAACATCGAGAGGAAACCTGCATACGTCTGAGAAGAAATTCATAGGCGTATGTAGAGTCGTGCTTGAGTAACGGCGATGGACTCGTTGGCACCTAATATACCTCTGGCGGAAAGTGGGTGTGTGGGTATTACCTATACACCTCTGCCTACCCCTTCGGGGACCCTTGTGGGAAGGCGTGAGGATATATTATATATTTAGATTATTTAGTATGAATAAAAAAAAAAAGTCATTAATTGTATTTCGTAAGCAAGAATCTTCTCCAGAATATCGAATACTACAAAATATCTGCCAAAAAACATACTACAATCATGTCCTTCCCACAAGGGTCCCCTAAGGGGTGGGCAGAGGTGTATAGGTACTACTCACACACCCACTTTGACATATATTTTACACGCCAGAGATATATTTTAGGTGCCAACGTGACAGATGGCGAGTCCGTCGCCGTTATTCATACACGATAATCGATATATACGACTATATACGACTCGTACGATAATACATACGCCTATTTTAGTATATTATAAAATCATGTCAATAAATAAAATCCAAACAAGACTTTATTATACTTGTAAATAAAAAACCTGTAGCTAATTTAAAGTAGCAACATCCAATCAACATTTGGATGCATACAGTCAGAGTTCACGCTATCTGACAGTCGCTCGAATCTTGCAGAAGAATAGGAATCCGAAATTTTTTTTTTTATGTTTACTGGCCATTGTTTATTGGCCTCATTAAATATGATTGCAGGCTTGAAGCGGAATTAGTTTCGCTTGCTACAAAGCATAGGTAGGCATTGTTATAGAGAAATCATAATGTTGCTACTAACTTGAACAGCATCACTTTATAGTTGTCTAACAATTCTTCCAGCCACATCTTGGAACTCCTCATGAAGTCAGGCACTAGTCTCTTGTACACGACCCCAATTGACGTGAAGTTGGTATTGCCCACGTGGAGCGCTCTCCGCATGTCGTCCCTCTGAATATAGTCTAGATACGCGCCATCCAAGCCGACGTCGTCTTGTAGATAGTTGTAAAGATTGGAGAGGTGGGATTTTGTGATAAACAGCTGCAGCAAATAGTTGTAGTACTAAAACAAGAAATATAATATAAATTAGTACCCACCACTAAAAAGCCGTGATGGCCGAGTGGTTCGAGTAGTTGCCTGCGACACAAAGATCCACCAATCTCTAGACGAGGGGGTCACGGGATGCGGGGAATATGATCCGAGTCTGTTAACTGTAGTGTGCGTGTGCACTCATAGGTAACAAATGTGTGTACCGATAATACTCAAACATAAGTGGAAACACTATAAACTATGAGGAAGAATAGTGGGGCGCGTCTTCGTGGATGGCACTATCTATATTAATATAATAATAATAATATAATAAACTTGTTACTCAATCACGCCCAATCAGCTGAACGGAACTAGGTTAGCTTAAAAATCTTCACTTAAAATGCAGGGTGCAAATATAACATTTAAGTAAAAAAAAAAACAAAAGTTACTCACAGCATATGCCTTTAACATTTCTCCGTCATTGATGAAGTGAGAGACGGCAGTCTCTAAGTCGAGCATGTAGTTCGCGATGCGGTCGTCAACGAGCCCCACTTCGCGGACGAAGTAGCTGTACCTTTGTAGAGTCTGTGGGTCTATGAAACCATTTCCGATAGCTAAGCCCTGAAAAATGAAGACCCAGGCGTAAGTTTTCGGTGATTTTGAATAAAGAACTAAGCGCACATCTAATGTTGCCAGTCAGTAAACAGAGAAATTACTCGATCTTTTTTTTTTATGCAACCAGCCTGTTGTAAATCCAGGTAGGCTCCATCTTAGCTTTTTATTATTATGAACGTAATAGCATTAATTGAACACCTAACTATTTGGTCATCACGCACAAATGTTTGCTATCTGCAAATCTCTATTTGTTAAACCCAGCACAACCTTCTGATACCTGTAGATTAATAGGTTCATTCTCCTCCCTATGCCAATGTATTTGAACACCCAGTGACGGGATGTGTTTCCCGGCATAAGACTCGCCGGCTATCGTCAGCGGCGCTTTACGAAGCTCAGGAAAGATAGTCAGGAACTGTTGCAGGAATGTGTACAGGTTCTCTCCTATCTGGAAATGTGAAAGAATTTTATGAAGGTTCCAACTTAGATGATTATTTAAAAAATAATTTATCAAGTTTGCAAACCTGGCAGGAATTATAACTTAGAAATGCTGGTATGGGTATTTTAATGTGACGTTCAATAAGTATTCCATGTCCCTTAAGTTAACTGAAACATTTTCGAATTTACCTAATACATGTCAATCAATAAGGGTTCTCTGTGCCTTACATTGAATACAATATTTTGAATTTCGAATTTACTTAATATATAACGATAAATAAGTGTTCCGTGTGTTACATATACAAAATATGTTAAACATCCATAACGTTGTTAACATATTTTGAGTTAAGAATAATCTGCTTAAAGCAAACTCACTGTAGTCTGATTGGTAGCGTAGCCGCGATCATCGTCAGTAAAGCTGTACCCAGTGCCAACCGGGTTGTCGATGAACAGCAGGGAGTGGTTCTTGCCCCACGAATATTTGGTTTCTGCAAACGAGTTACGACCGTAACTTAGGTAGATATTACATATTAAGTATAGCTTTGTACGTTTGTGTAAGCTTGGAAACAATGTTTGGTATGGAAAAATATATATTATTGGTATTAATATACAATCGAGGAGAAAATGATTCGCATATTTCATCAAATCGAACAAATGTTAGCTACATTGTCTTAAAAAGCCGGTTATAGTTCCGAGCATAGACTAGGCTTCAGATTATTTTTTATAATAAAAAAAAAGTTAGGCATAACGTTACGTCATGTTAATTTAAACCAGTTTTTTCGTTGAATTATTGAGATGTCAATGCGATAGTTTGTGTCATTTTAAAGGACAAGGTACCTTCTAAGTTATCATCGTCTGTGACGTGGAAAGGTCCTATTTCAGTGAATAGGCCGTACAGAGAGGAAGCCCCCGGGCCCCCTTGGAGCCAGATAATCCAGGGAGTCTCTTCCACATTCTTCTCGGCCACGGGGAAGTACCAGAACCAAAGGTTGGCGTTGTACTCTTTATTCACCTGTAACGAAATAGTTTTTAAAAAAGGGTTTTTTTAAAGAAACCCTTTCATTTTTTTTTAAGAAAATAGTTAATTTCCTATATTCTTTTTACCTTCTTAAGAGCTTAAACACATAGTATTTTTTGCTTGAACTAAATATAAAAATATTAACTACTTTTAAGTTTAAAATATTTCAATTTACAAAATCCATACATTTATTCTATACAGTTCAGCGAAAAATTTTAAATCATTTGTAAAATTTAACCGCCGGTCGCAATGATGCGGTTAACAAGGTACAGCCTGTGATCTTTTTATTTGTATATGTAGATTTAAACATTATATATTGACTTGTTTCTATCTCCTGTTATATATCCTGCTAGTCTCATTAATTACTTTAGTCAATAATATTTTAATCACGACCAATCGCCAAACAACCAAATAAAGAATAAAATTGTCTTGCTTGGAGTCATAATATGAATTCAAAAAGACCTTTCTTGCGACTCACGAAATTCGTGGACCGTTTACCAATGCTCACCGTAAGATACCCAGCGTAGCTGTCCATGCCAGGGAGCAGGTAATTCGCATCGACTCTTGCTGCTTCCCTCGCTTCCTTCAACTCCTTCCGCTCTATGTAAGGAGACAGCAGAAGAGGCTCTCCGCCATTGTAGGTGCTCCTCGCGCGCCCCGTCTTGTAAGTGCGCTCCATGAACGTGAGGATCGGCTCTGGAGCCTCCTCTCCCGGCATCCCTGGCAGTGGGAACCGCTCGCTGGTCAGAACTTGGTGGGCGCATCTAGTAATGTATGGGAAAGTTTTCAAAATATGAGCAAATAAAAATAAAACACTATTAAAAATTTGCGCTGGAACATAAACAGTACCTACGATTATTTTCAAGATTTCGTTTCAGTCAGCAAGTAGGTAGTGCCGTAGCGTATATTAGTTACAATCGCGGTAAAATCAAGAATTACTTACATTACAGAATGTTTTCTATCAATTCAAAATCAGTAATTTTTTCCAGAAATCTGCTCGCTTTTCTAATAATATCAAACTTACTTTTTATTTTTAAGTAGTGTTTGCTATTTAAGTACCTTCGAAGTAATTTTCGGAGATAAATTAAAATAGCCACAAATCTCTTTTTAAATAAACTGAAGTTTAAGCCAATAGCGCCCTCTCTTTTAAAATCACTTACATTAATAACACGAGCACAGACGTAGCTGCCATGATGAGTGCCCTCCTCGACTGGTCTTGCACGGCGGAATGGAACCGGTGTCCTAGCGCCGGGAACCTTGTATAGTGAGCCAGTTCTCGCTCTGCACTTGCGTCTTGAACTTGGATTTATCTCGATCTCTTATACAGGCTGCAATTGCTATGTTGTTTATGTACGATTTTCATTTGATAAAACTTAATGATACATTATAATATATCCTCACGCCATCCCACAAGGGTCTCCGAAGGGGTAGGCAGAGGTGTACAGGTAGTACACCCGCACCCACTCTCCGCCAGAGATTCAAACCTGCGATCTTTGTGTCGCAGGCAAATGCTGATAACGCTCGGCCACCACGGCCTTTTTGAAAAAACTTATATTAATCAGGAATTATTTTGAGATTTTAATTTGGATTGAAAAGTTTAGGCCGAACACGCCTACAATCTCCAGACTACCGTACCGTTATAAGTTCAATGACATTAAGTATATTAATTAGCTTTAATTTTAAGCTTAGTAAAATTATTGTTTGTGATCTTCTTTTGTTAGACTTAATTATGTAGTTTAGTAGTCACAAGGATGAAAACGTTAGCTAAGAAAAATAAATAAACACATGTGAATTTCCCTATTATGCCGAAGGTATGTGTCAAAGTGATAGCGGGTCTATATTGTCGTCTCTCCGGCTTGACTTTACGTATTTATTTTATTATTTATACAGGCTTCCTTTCAGTATTTACAAGAAAAATCACTGTTCTTTGTACAAACTGGATGATAAGCCTAAATCTGACCTTTGCAGATACATAATAAATTTAACCATAAAACCACCTCTGATTGGTTTAAAGCTTCTATTGCAAACTCAAGTATTGCTTTAAAAAGAAAAATTATTTTGCAATTTAATTACCGCGATAGAAATATATGATTGGTCCAATTTGTTCCGCATGCCTCCACACACGCTGTATACAACGGGTGAACAGGCGAGGAGTACCAATGACCTGTTTAGCATAAAATCGCTCCCACGCTCCGGCATTCGCGATAGATTCTTGCACGCTCACAAATGTGATTTGCTCTATATTTAGGATGTTCGTAGTAAAACTGAGATCGATACGTTACACTTGCTACGTGAGTGGAGTCCTCAAAAGCGTATTACGCTCTCCGCGATGTGTATACTGGAGGTCTCACCAGATAAGTATTTCCCACGGTCATAAAATCATCGGGTATTACCTATGTTCTCGTAAATTTTGACCGGCAACCGAGTTCCGTAGTTAAGTAATAAAATTTCCGATCGATACCTGAATTGAATTTGATAATGTACATAAAAGCGCTGTTCCAACATCGAGAATTCATACCTAAGCTACACATTGAGATAATCAATACCTCGATATTTTTTTGTTAAGCCCGACTAAGGCAGAGGGAAGGTTTGAATTCACAGATTCAAAGATTAAACTCAATTATTGGATATTTGAACGGTGAATCATCGATAATGAATTTTTATTTAGTGTGTTCGTATTTTATATGCATTTGGTTATTATTAATCACACGAGCTATATATTATTACGAGAGATATATTAGTAAGCACCACGAGCTTAACGGTGAAGGAAAACATCGAGAGGAAACCTGCATACGTCTGAGAAGAAATTCAAAGGCGTATGTATAGTCGCTGGAGTAACGGCGATGGACTCGCCATCTGTCACGTTGGCACCTAATATACCTCTGGCGGAAAGTGGGTGTGTGGGTATTACCTACACACCTCGGCCTACCCCTTCGGGAACCCTTGTGGGAAGGCATACATACATACATATCATCACACCAAGTCCCTAAGCCAGTTCTCTCTAGACTTACATACCTCTTTTGCTTCGTCCACATTCATCAGTCTCTTCATACATGCTCGTCGGTTTCGAGTACTCTTAACGTTCCCGTCCTTGAGAGTCCGATCTATTTGATCCAGGTAGTTGGAACGTGGCCTTCCTCTGCCTTTTCTTGCACACACTTTGCTTTGTATATCTGTTTCGTCAATCTTTCTTCACTCATCCTTTCTATGTGTCCAAACCAACGTAACGTGGGAAGGCGTGAGGATATATTATTATTTTTAAGTATTATTATATATTCTCGTGCCTTCCCACAAGGTGACCTTCACACACGGAAGTGTATAGGTAATACCCACCCACTCACTCTCCGCTAGAGATATATTTCAGGTGCCAACGTGACAGATGGCAAGTCCATCGCCGCTACTCGAGCACGACTATACATACGCCCTTGAATTGCTTCTCAGACGTATGCAGGTTTCCTCTCGATGTTTTCCTTCACAGTAAAGCTCGTGGTGTGACTAATCACTGTACTTAAGTTCAGAAGAACTATTGGTACAGTCGGCATTCGATCTTGCGATCTTTGGGTCGCAGGCAACTACTCGAACCACTCGGCTACCGCGCTAACAAGCATGCGGACCGCCTGATGGTAAGCGGTTACCGCCGCCTATTGACGCTTCCAGCACCAGGTTTATAGTTCGCGCGATGCCAACCCTGCAGGAATCTTTTCAAACCCTTTTTGAAGATCTCCATGCTGTACTCTCCAGGGAAATCAACGGGAAGCTCATTCCACAGCCTGAGCGTTAGCAGAAGGGAACTCCTATAAAACTTCCAAGGTATGGGGATGAAATCCCCGCCGTAGACGGGAGATATATTAGGTTTTAAAAATTCAAAATATTTTAATATATATCATCATCAAATCATCATCATTTCTTCTGTGCGTGTGTTTGTCACTGAAATCCTACTAAACGTCTGGACCGATTTGAATGAATCTTTCTGTGTGTCTTCAGGCGGATTTGAGAATGGTTTAGATTTACAATTGGACCCCCCTCGTATTTTGTCACCCGAGCCAAGCTGGGCGGGACAGCTAGTTACCAATAAAAGACGTCAATATTTCGATATGTAATTACGCATCTCTATAACCATAACTATGGATAATTCCATAGTTAAAGATGTTTAATAATAAGATAAGATATATAGTGAAATGAGAACCTCCTACTTTATTTGAGTCGGACAGAAACAGGGTATTAAGTATTGCATTTTATTGCACGTCATAAAATGAAGTCCCCTGCTGCGTCTATCTGTCTGTCTGTTCGCGATGAACTCCTGAACGGATTTTCATGCGTTTTTTTTTCACGAAACGACAGAATAATTCATCAGGTCGATATTTTTTGCTATTTATTGATTTTTTTTAAAATGTGCAAGACATTTGGGAGCTTTCATTTACGCTACCTATTTCCATTTGAGATATAACAAAACAATATATGATCCCGAGCGAAGACGGGGTGGGTCACTAGTATATAAAAAGACAAAATTTCGTTAAGGAATGTACAAGGAATTTCGTAAATAAACAACAAAAAGGTTTTCATTTGTCAAGGCTTTTTTTTATAATATTCAAATGAAACCTCCTTTTGCAATTTTAATTTTCATAAATATTATTTAAACAGTCTTTATGCTCGTTTTCCTTATCCTAACTTCTTATCTTTAGTTTTGTTATAAAAATACCTATAACCTACTACTAAATTTGTAAGATAATTTTACTACTAGAACTAGAGGTAGGTAGGACTTGGGACGAGTTAGGAAGAAATTTAAAACACTACCATGTCAATACGTCAACACGCCTAAATTAACGATAGTAAACTTTTAATTCAATAGAAGACCAGAAGAAGAATAGAATAGAGAAAGTTTGTGATTATGTACATATACGTATATGGATTCTTGTTACTCAATCACTCCAGAACGGCTGAACGGAATTGAATGAAATTTAGCATAGAGATAGATTATTACCTGGATTATAAACATAGGATATGTTTGGTTCCAAAAATAAATCTAGATATTTATTTACGCGGTAGAAGCCGCAGGTCACTGCTCATTATTACATGTCTTCACCGAAGAATGCCCGGGGAGGCAGAGATGTAGGTTAGGTAACAACCTAACCCAAGTACCTATGTTCTATTTTTGAATACAATGTTTATGTTCACTGTTAATCTGGTGGTGCGACTAATCACGGTACTTAATGTCAGAAAAACTCATTAGTACAGTCGAAATTAAAACTTGCAATCATTTTAATTTCTCCAACGTTTCATTCGTTTCGTTCGTTCAACGTCATCATGATAAGTTATTTCAGTATAGGTACATTTAGAAACTAGAATGCAAACCTACGAAGCTTTACGCTGGCTCTTAAACTAAGACAAGAAGTGTGAAACTACTTGATTCCTGTATCTTCGTATAAAAGTCTTATTTAAATGCAAATTTCTATAGGACAGTGGCACTTCAAAATGATTTTGCATAAAGTATGCTCCTTAGTCTCCGGGTCGATAGATTCTTTACGACTTTGGCCAACCGGTCACCATCTAATAACAGTTTAATGTACCTACTGCTCAATATGTTTCCTCTATTTATATGGCGTCCTGGTATTACGTTCTTTGAAGCACACATTAAATAATGTAGTAAAAAGTTGCCATGTTACATATTATGTGAGAATAAACTTCCTTGAAGAAGGTATGATACATGTTGATGAATGATACTTATTTTCAAATTATATACATAAACTACTTTCGTTTGCTCTGTCTTTGGTTCCTACTTTTATTAATATAAGCGAAATTATAATTATTGTTGAGCCGAGATGGCCGAGTGGTTCGAGCAGACTTGCCTGCAACACAAAAATTGCAAGTTTGAATCTCGACTGTACGAATTTTCATTTTCTGAATTTAAGTACAGTGATTAGTCACAGCACGAGTTTTACTATTTCTCTGGCGGAAAGTGGGTGCGTGGGTACTACTTGTACAATGTACACAATGTTTAACATATACCTGTCAGTCATTCATCTTTTCTTACAATTAATAGTATCTTCTTTTTATATATATCCTCACACCTTCACACAAGGGTCCCCGAAGGGATTGCCAGAGGTGTATAGGTAATACATAAAATTATAAAATATATATAATTTTGATTTCAGAAAAACTCATTAACACAGTCGGGATTTGAACTTGAGATCTTTGTGTCAGGCAACTCGAACCACCCGGCCTTTAGGGCTTCACCACCACGGCTTAAGGGCCCTAAGGGCCGTGGCTTTTAGGGACATAATATAAAATATCGAATCCGGCGAATCCGTCGCATCCGTGTTGTTTTACATCTCTGCCCGTTCGGGGACTTACGTGGGAAGGCGTTAAGATATTTTTTTTTTATACAACAAGAGTGGCAAACAAGCGTACGGCCCACCTGATGGGAAACGGTTACCGTTGCCTATTTAGTATTTACGCTCACGATACCGAAGTATCACTTGCGTGTTGCTACTCTGTGTTCGGAGAGTTATAGTGTGTTGGCAGCATAATGGGTTTAATCCCTCTGCTTCCAACACAATGTAACAATCCTCCCCCCTCCCCAAGGAGCTCATTACTGGAAACCTTATTCACCGCGTAGGAACACAACACAAAAAATTGTGTTATTTGGCTACGGACTTCTGTAAGGAGGAGGTCCTGCCCCAGTCGGGCAGCCCCGAATTCGAACGGGAAACCCGTTATACCCTACCTCTCTTATATTTATAACACTAGCTGTGCCCCAGGGTTTCTTCCGCGTGAAATTGGATATCATTTGTTTTGTTTTTATAAGACAACTATACTTATATTATTCCAGCTAACAATGTAATGTCTGTGCACAATTTCATCCAAATCCGTCCAGTAGTTTTTTACTGAAAACTCTGAGGAACTCACAACTTGCGCATTTATAAAATACTAGCATACCCGGCCACGCGTTGCTGTGGCTAAGGTTTTTATTATATTACATTGTAAAAAAATACTTACTCAATTCAGTCAACAGATATCGGCATCTGTTAGAATCGTTTGGAGCTAACAGATAATTGTGACTGTCAAATAATAGACAAATAATTTGCATTAAAATAATATTGCGACCATAAATTGAGATGCAAGCTATCCTATCTTTCAAGTTGGATCAAACTGCACGCGGTGTGCAAATTTGATTAAAATCGGTTAAGTATTTTAGGAGTCCATCGCGGACAAACAACGTGACACGAAATTTATATATATTAAGATGTCGTTAGAGTATTACAAAAATAAAAAATGTTGTTGGAGTATTGCAAAAGATATATTGACGATATACCAAAGGAGTCTTCTCTCCAGAGAGTGGATACGACACCCGTGAACGTTAAGGAACAAGAAGCAGGTAGACTAATAAAACAAAAAGCTTGTTCGAAATTTGATCAAGTTTTTTTAATGGTATATAAAAATAAGAAACATGTTTTATCAAAATATCTATACCTAGTTTACTATTAGCCTTGTATATTGAGTGTTTCAATTGTTATCGTTATTATGTATGAATATATTTTAATGGCTGATAATGTTAAACGTTGATGGCTGTTAGCAGTAACATAATAGATTCTGAACATATATGAACAGAGGTTTATTATTTGTATAAACATATTACAGTGTTCCATTTTGTTTCATTTCATTTGACATCGTTTAATATTATTTTAAATATATAAAAAATACGGAATTTGATCATGAATAACATTCATGTGTTCACTCATTACTGTGTCTTTACGTAATCAATTCCATATTTAAACATATCCTCACGCCTTCCCACAAGGGTCCCCGAAGGAGTAGGCAGAGGTGTATAGGTAAAATACCCACACACCCACTTTCCGCCAGAGGTATATTAGGTGCCATATTTAAACATTATACAAACAAAAACAATATATATACCAACAATAGGTTTTCTTTCAAATACGTATCTACTGATCCATGTAATAGTTTCTTTGGTCCACGAATAACTAGATCACATACCGATACAACTTGTAATAAAAATATCAAATTTACATAAAGATATACTTCCCTACCTCTTAAACTTACATAGGTATATACTTGCTCATGTACTTAATTGTTATTTCAATAAACAAAGCAATATACAAAAATATATTCATACATTATTTCATTCTATCGACAATGATTCAGCCTTATGATCATTTTGGAGTTTAAACAAGATCGCTTTAAGTGTCATGGCATCGCTAGGCAACCCTTAAAATATTTATATATATCCTCACGCATTCCCACAAGGGTCCCCGAAGGGGTAGGCAGAGGTGTATAGGTGCCAACGTGACAGATGGCGAGTCCATCGCCGTTACTCCAGCACGACTATACATACGCCTTTGAATTTCTTCTCAGACGTATGCAGGTTTCCTCTCGATGTTTTCCTTCACCGTTCAGCTCGTGGTGTGACTAATCACTGTACTTAAGTTCAGAAAAACTCATTGGTACAGTCGGGATTCGAACTTGCGACCTTTGCGTCGCAGGCAACTGCTCGAACCACACGGCCACCACGGCTCTATTATAAATATTTATATCTACTATTTATTTATGCAGCAAAGCAACCTTCTTTTGATTTACCTCCGTGCATCATGTAACAATATTTTATGGAATTAAACTTAATAATATTATTGAACAGCCCAGTCCACAAATCAAACGCGTTTATACGCGGGACTATAATAATCTATAATAATAAATATAATCTTATAATAACTTTGTAGTACTTAGGCCAAAGTAAGCAAATTCTCGGAAATGGTAGAATCTTCATCGCCGTAGAAAGACAATTCTCTCCTTCTCTTCCAACGTATGACGTATACAGCTCCTACGACTATGAACAGTACAAGTATAACGTTTATCATTACGCTAGATATAAAGCCAGCGTTACTTGTATAGTACGAACTACTGGTCCACTTTTCATCTTCGAGTTCTTCATACGGTGCGGTGTCTTGTGGTGAGAATCGATAGTTGGTTGGAATGGGCAGGTGTAAATTTTCAATGAAGTAGGATATTAGTTGGGAAGTCGGGGCCGGCTTGTCTAGGGGGACCAAGTGGCCAGCGCCACGAACGAGTACCTCAGTGAAACCACCGCCACTTTTGACGTATCTGGAATAATGACACATGTCGAATGTCACTTATTTTAAATCTAGGCTGAAAGAGGTGTTACCTGGTTAAACAATATTTTATTCTACACAAATAGTACAAGGTATGGGATAACTAAACATAAATTTTTGGCAGCAGTTAGCTGGTTAATTTAAAAAAGGCGTAGCAGGCACTGCTAGTTTTTAGCCGACTTAAAAAAGAGGTTCTCAATTTTACTGTATTTTTTTGTATAAAGAATATTACGTGCATAAGTCTTACCCAGCAACAGTCTCGTTGTACCACCAGGGTATGCGAGGAGAGTTGAGGAACTCGTCCCGACCGCTCCAATGCCACTTCCGTCGGCGAGCCTTTGAGTTCTGCACACAAGACGCTACCGCATCCAACTGTCCGCTGAAAATGTGCATCATCACGTAAACAAACAAACAAGCAAACAAACACTCTTTTGACAGATGACAGCTGCATGACAGATGAACAGATGCGCGACGAAAAATTTCAAGAGCAAACCTCACGATATTTTTCTTCACTTTAAAACTCGTAGTGTGATCTACCTAGATGCTTAAGTTGAGAAACACTCAGTGTTTCAGACCAGGGGGTCTCGAACCTGGTACCTTGTTTGTGCAGGCGACAAGTTAAGCAACTCAACCACCCCGGCTTCAGTAATCTTACCAATAAATAAGTATCCTGTAGTGCTCCAACAGCTTTTCCACCTGAGGGTTGACATTGCTCAGGAAGTCGGCAATTAGGAAGTGAGCCGCCCGCCCCCCCGAGAACACAAAATGGCTGAGACCAATGTGTAAGGCTTCTCTGATGTCGGGCTGTTGTATGAAATCCACGAACTGCTTCAACTTGGGAGTCAGGACTTCGTCTTGGAGAACATTGTAGTTCTGCGCTTGCATGGCTATCTCTTGTAGTTTATCCAATAAGTCGTCTCGACCCTGGAAAGAGATGAAGATGAAATAATTTTTTTTTCTTCATCGGCTACTGCACGGCAGCGCCTCCGCAGGTGCAACTCCTAACGTTTATTCGCCTAGCCACTAAGCTTTAGGAAAGTCTATCGTTATTTTATACATATTCTATACATATTTTTTTATAAAGAGTCGTTTATTGCACAAGTCTAAGATATATACTATTATTTTCATATATCATCTGTCATTGTGGCACCTAAAAAACATCTGGCAAAAAGTGGAAGTTTGGGTTACTACCTATACACCTATGCGTACCCCTTCGGGGACGCTTGTGGGAAAGTGTGAGGAGTATATTATTAATACCAAATAAATACCTTGGGACAATTACACACAAATTGACCTAGCCCCAAATTAAGCAAAGCTTGTGTTATGGTGACTAGACAATATATTTACTTATATAGGTAGATAATACATAGATGCATAGGACATCTAAGACTAAGGTGCAAATACTCTTGTTCATCACACAAATATGTGCCTCAGCGGGAATCGCGACCTCACGTTTCGTAGTCAGGAGCTCTAACTAGACCAGACGGCCATCTATTGATAGAGTATTAACTGGATTAACACATATTTTTTATTCCTTATAATAGCCAAAAACAACCAATCAAAATTTTAGGAGGTACACAGCTATTTAAAACATATATATTAGTTACTTTAACAGCGTTTTCGTTGTCCCCATCCGTTACTGCCTTGTCGTAAGCCTCCTGTTGCGGTTTGACAGCGAGCAATCCCTGGTCGTCTATCATTCCCCACTGGTAGTATGTTTTGCTGTAGTCACTTATGTCTTCTCGATTAATTACGGGATTGCCCATTATTATACCCTGGAAGTGAAAGTAATCGTGTTTATATAAATAATATACTAGATTGTTCGATGACATGTCAATGCCATCAAAATTAAAGAGTATGAAATATTTAAATTTATATATTGACATTGCGAAACAGTGATCGTAGGTTCGAATTCTGTGCTGTTAAAATCACGAGCTTCAGGATGAAGGAAAACAGGAAACCTGTTTAAAAATAAATTCAATGACTGGTATTAGCTGGCGTCGATCGCCATCTGTCAAATGAATATTATTTATTATTTGTAGCTACCATTATTATTTATATGTACCATTGCTAGGCAAAGACATCCCTCTTCTGTGAATAAATTTTGGTATCAAACCTGTAAATTGACAATATCGTTTCCACGCTCCTTCTCTGCGAGGATCTTGAGTCCTAACGCCGGCACGTAGCGGCCGGCATAGGATTCACCGGCAATATAAAACGGAGCTTTTACCAGTTCCGGGAATATCTTCAAGAACTGATCCAACACGCTGAACAAATGGTTGGCGCACTGAAAAATGTTTTGTTGGTCATTAATCAGATTATGATGAAACTGATGGTAGGGTGTTGACGATACTGACGATACCCACTAGAATTCCTAGCTCGAAAGAAAGCTCGCCACACCAACTTCTATATCGTTCCACCGACGGCAATGAAATTTGTTTGGCATTATTTTGCCAATTTATATTATGCCAAGAAGGCTGCAATATACTTCGTATAAAAAATCTGCACTGCCGTACAGCGTGGCACTGCTAACAGCTTTCTATGCACTCGCGGGATAAGGATTTGGGACAAGTTTTTGATTTAAGTTTGTCCACTATAACACTTAATCAGAGTTTCTGCTATGTCTATAGCACAAAAGTACATACGGTTTCCATATTTGTCACGTAGCCTCTATCGTTGTCTGTGGAGCTGAAGCCAGCTCCGACGGGATTGTCGATGTAAAGCACAGAGTAGTCTTTTGTCCAGGGATATTCACGCACTGAAATTATAGGTATTTTTGTAAATAATTGCAAATAATGTTCTTAATCCATTGACGGTGTTGCAAGCATCTGTATCCCACGGAAAAAGCCAATTACCTAGCGGCACGTAAGTATGCATGACGAGCATCTTCGAGACACTTGAAATATTAATGCCATACTTGTTATAAGACGATGCAAGCACTCTGCCAACGAACAGATTACTCGATGGTTTTTCATGAGATCGGTACCATCCGAACTCTTTCTTTCTCTAGATATCTTCTTATAAGATGTTTACCACTAAAGTTTCAAAGAAGCTTCTTAGTCCCGTACGGGATAGGCAGATTAGAGCACCGGTTCTGTCTAGACTTCCAGACTTCTGTCAGTTCTTTTTCATTTATCAGTCACATCCGTCATGTCCGCTGGTTTCGCGTAAGCAGTCTTGATGTTTCCATCCTTGCTTTACTTATGTATACGTGATGTTCCCATCGTTTCGTGTATATATATGCTGACAGTTTAATATAATAGGCTTACAGTATACAAACATATGAATACTTACATTTCAGTGTGTCATCAACAAACTCGAACGGTCCATTCTCCAAAAAGAGGCCATCTAGACTGGAGCCGCCTGGTCCGCCTTGTAGCCACACCAGCCAAGAAGTCTCATTGACTGGCTTCCCAGCCACGGGGAAGTACCAGAAGAACAAATTGGAATTGTATTTCTCATCAACATTCAAGAATCCAGAGTGACTGCTTATGTTGAGGAAGTACGTGGGGTCTACTGAGGATAAGTTCCTGGCTTCTTGCGTACGGTTCTGGCTGATGTAGGTCGTGAGGACTAGGGGCGGCGATGTTGCTAAAGATGGTAAGCTGCAATGGTTTAGGTACTTGCTATAATAATATTAGGAATAGAAAAATGTTCTATGTATGGATAAAATAGCTATAATTTTGTCACTAATATTGTACGGACTAAATTTATCAATCATCACTGCTTAATGTTATTGGTATTCGTTCTTAGACCTACTGGAACGGTTTCACGTTGTTACCATAGAGTTTTTTTTTTATACAACAAGAGTGGCAAACAAGCATACGGCCCACCTGATGGGAAACGGTTACCGTAGCCTATTTATGGTCACGATACCAAAGTATCACTTGCGGGTTGCCACTCTGTGTTCGGAGAGTTATAGTGTGTTGGCAGCATAAGGTTTAATCCCTCTGCTTCCAACACAATGTAACAATCCTCCCCAAGGAGCTCATTACTGGAAACCTTATTCACCACGTAGGAACACAACACAATAAATTGTGTTATTTGGCTACGGACTTCTATAAGGTGGAGGTCCTGCCCCAGTCGGGCAGCTTCAAATTCGAACGGGAAACACGTTATGCCCTACCTCTCTTAGATCTGGAGAGGTGTTGTATTAGATTGACAATACAAGGTACCGAGTAAATACGGAATCCCTATGGGGTAGAAGTGAGTCAATGCTGAGATCTTTTGCTGAACACGCGACCATCATATTGGACAGCTATTCCATCTCGGTGGGTGCGCCGCTCGGCTCATTCGACCAGTCTTGCCCGCATGTCAACGTCGTTCGCGCAGGCCGACGTGACCCGATCGCCATGGCGGCGGTGCGAGTGACGCTACAATGCTGCAGACGGATCGATTGCATGAGTTCCACACCTCGTACTCGTGGAAGCAGCTCTGCTTTTTTCCTGCAAGAGCCGTCACTGAGACGATACTGGCGGGAACGGAATGTAGAATACGCTACTATCTTTAGGGGGAAAGAAACAGCCGTGGTTAAAAAACCCTGCAAAGAAGCTAGATTATCCAAGCGAGCATTGTATGAGGCATAGAGTGACTGAGCATGACCCGTTTTAATTTGGACCGTAAGAGACTCGCCAGATACCCTCCTGGCAGCCGCACTATTTGGTCTCTTACCAGGACTGCTGCTGAGAGACACTTTTGCCAGTTGTCACTGCCACTGCGTAAGCCGGATAACTTGACCCACAGTGCCAAAGAGAAAGCAGCACGCCTTCTTATGTTTCACGCATTTCACGCAACTTTGGTCTCTCGCCATTGAGAGCCAAGGTGTAGTATTTTAGGTTGGATGTGGGGAAGGCGTCCGATCGGGTCTGGCATAGCGGTCTTTTATCTAAATAATAATCCTTCGAGCTATCAGAGGGATTTTCCAAATGGCATGCCAGCTTTCTGTCCAGCAGATGCATAAGAGTCGTCACTGACGGAAGTTGCTCCGATAGCATGGACATTAATGCTGGCGTCCAAGGCTCTGTGTTGTCCCCGACGCTATTTCTTAGTGAACAAACTCAGAGGAAATGAACGTCGTCGTGATCGTCTCTCAAGACGGCGACAGACTGGCCATTTGTCACGTTGCCACCTAAACATTCCCTCTTCGTAAATCCTCGTGAGAAGGTGGGAAAACACTATAATTCTACCAATACGCTAGTAAATACCTTCCGGTGAAAAAGAGGAGAAAGACACGCATATATACCTATACTTAGCATTACCAACTGCCATGTCGTAATTTTGCACTTTTGTACTTTTTAGCGTAGTACGAGATTATTATGTTTCACCTCCGCGGCACTTCGATAACAGCAATTTAGCGTTACATTTGACATAGCTAGGCTTGAATTCGCTTAACTGCACGCACCCAAATTGTACAATATGATTGTATGTTGGTAAACTAAAACAATGTACATAGTGCCTTTCAAGTAATAATAACGTGTTGGGACAGGTGTTTTGTTTGGGTAATTAGTTTAATGATATTACTCAAAGCAGAGCCGTGGTGGCCGGGTGGTTACTAGCTTGCGAGATCAAGATTCCAAGTTCGATCTCTGGCGGTGTGTACCAATGAGTCTTTTTCTGGATTTCAATAATAAAATCACATCACGAGCTTCATTACGGTAAATGAAAACTCATCTATGATGAACACTTCGCGAGGAAACCTTGCATAAGTACGTCTAAGAAGAAATTCAACTTCGTATTTAGATCGTGCTTCAAAAACGGCAACGAACTCACCAACTATTCAGTTGACGATGGTACCTACTTACATAGTAGGTATATGTCTGGCGAAAAGATTTTATCGCTACCCAGTTTTAAGTAGGTATGTTCTAAATATTTTGTTAATGTAGGCTTTATAAGCTTGGTTTAAATTAATCGCTATTGCCGATGTAATGTTGCGGTATTTACCAGCCAGGTCTGCAGTTCCGTATTAGGGTATAATAGGAGAGGCATGTGACAAGTTTTCAGCTTGTCTCAAATACATACCCAAACATTGGTGCCAGCTCTCCTACTAATAGTGGGTAGTTAAGTAAGAACGTGCACTTTGACTTGTCCAGGGTACTAATATAAAATAGTTTTCTTCATATGTATGTAGATACATATGTAGAAAACATTGAATATATGTATGTATATTCAATTCGATATGGGCGTTTCATAATAAAATCCTAAGTGGTATGTACCTACGTAAAACTGTAAGATAAGTCCCTACTCAAGTTCTGAACAATAAATATATATCACTCTCATACTTATTTAGACTCACAACTGCGAGATAAATCCCTAATCACTAAAGTTCTGAATAATAATAACATATTTATCACTCTCATACCTACTTAATTAAATAAAACACATTGAATTTTTGGAATTGCTCGTACCCAACTATATTTTAAATGTGTCTCATACCAACCTTGGCATAAGGAAAATAACAAAGTTGTTATTCTAACAAATTTTAAAACCCACTTCACTTTTACTTACCTAAAAATTAAGAATAATCCAACGCGGATGTAATTCATTTTTCCACTATTAGCTCTGTGTTAGTGTAATTAACCTTTTATTAGTCTTAGACATTGATTTAAGCCGCCAGTTGCCACTAGACTCGATCATACCACTGATAACGATAAATATAAAACTATAGCAGGCAGGCAGTAATCACTCATAGCTTGCTCACAAACAACAAAACAAACAGAAACAAAATAGTCGACTTGCCTAACAGCGCAGAGTCGGTACCCACCGCGTGGTTGACATTGACAGGCGCGGGTTGACGTTTCGGTTTACGATCGAAGTAACTTGTCAAGTTGGTCAGCCACAGACTAGTTTGGTTGGATTCATATTTGAACCTTCCGGCATCTTGTATATCTTCTATACTCACTAATATTATAAAGAGGAAAGATTTGTATTTAAGTAGGTATGTTTGTAACAAATTGGTAACAAAAAGTACTGGATTGATTTGAAAAATTCTTTCACCATTGGAAAGATACATTCACCTTGAGTGACATAGCCCAATTTTTTTTTTATTGTGTCTAACCGTTCGAAGCCGGGACAGACCGCTAGTTATATATATAACTCCTCCTAAACGGCTGGTCCGATTTGAATGAAATTTTCTGTGTCTTCAGGTGGATACGAGAATGGTTGAAATTCACAATTGGACCCGAAAGGTGGCGCTGCGATCGTGCTACAGGATTTTTTTTATTTTCACCCTACTGAAGCTGGGCAGAACAACTAGTATATATTTAGCCGTTCGTTCGCGATATCAAAGCACAATAAAGAGATACTGTTATCATTGTCACTTTTATATATAAAAATCACGCTATTATAATAAATAAATAATAAGTCCTTTGAGTTTCAAATCTGTCTTATTATAGCAGTAGACTAGTTAACCAATCGTCCACCACAACACATGATAATAATGAAAGTGAATTCTTAATTTAGGTATAATAAGAAAGTACCTTGCATACGTCATGTAGAGATGCGAGAGTGAAAGTTTGTTGAATATTGCAATTATCATTGTTTCCCACAAACAATTTGAGTAGCACCTATTTTACATTTGGATTTATGTGACGCTCTTTTGAAGATGTTTCTATACGATGTCATGCGACAAATTTGCCGAAATATATTTTCTGGATATCCTTGTAAAATATACGTGGGTAACGCATGCCAATAAGCGTTTTGAAATTCACAAAGGTTTAGTTAAATTCACAATTTTTTTTTATTATCCCCGCATTGGAGTGTGACAAAATACAAAAATAAACAGTGTGTGAAAAATACTATTATAAATAAAGAAAATACTTAATTACTTGAAATCTATTTGACGTTCACACTATTAATAGCATCGAATATTTTACAAATAATGAACGAGGGTATTATTTCTGACAAAATCGTGTACAAGAGTAGTGTTGAGCATTGAGGTACGCCGGTTGAGAGGTTGGTCGTGGGTCCAGCGAGAGACCAAAGCCTGAGCTGGTGCTGGCGCGTCGAAGGGTACCATGTGGCCGGCCCCGCGCACCACCACTTCAGTCAGCCGCCCGCCACTCTTGTAATATCTACGTTGCGACAGAGAGAGATAACAGAAAATAAGTACGATAGAGCGAGATAGAAGATACCACTTCACATAGGTACGTATGCTGTCGCCTGAATCGACCATATACAATAATATATCTATAGTCTATTTTTTATAATGTATGTTTAAATTAAGATTATACTACACAATAGGAATACGGAGTCACTTGTTCCCTTGATACAAGAATGATGCATACTTAAGAACTTACAGTGAAGGAAAACATTGAGAGGAAACCTGCATACGTTTGAGAAGCAATTCAAAGGCGTATGTATAGTCGTGTTTTAGTAACGGCGATGGACTCGCCATCTGTAACGTTGGCACTAAAATATATCTCAGGCGGAAAGTGGGTGTGTGGGTACTACCTACACGCCTCTGCCTGCCTCTTCGGGACCTTTAGGGAAGTCGTGAAGATATAAAAAACATGAGGAACTAATTGCATTTAACGGGATTGGTTTTCATAATGAAGGCTATATTATACAATCAAAATCAAAACCAAAATAGTTTTATTTCACACAGGCCCAGGTGGGCACTTATAAAACGTCGAAAAAGAAGAAGCACGGTTCGGGTTGGTCGCTTCCATGGAGAAGAACCGGCAAGAAAATCCATGGTATCCTATCTACTAGCGGTACGGAAGTTGACTATTACTAGGTATTGTAAGATACCAGGTAATGGTCAAAGAAATATGTCATCTTTGAAAAGTGTGCTTTCAGTCTAGGAAGTAATCCAAACAATAACCAAAAAGAGCAACCTCACCCAGCCAATCTGTTGTTGTACATGAAGGGGAACCTGGTCGCTTCACCAAATTCCTTGGACGCGTTCCAGTTCCAAGTCCTGTAGTGTTCCGATGTGTACACACAGGGAAGCATCTGGTCGAGCTGACCACTGGAACATAACATTATTAGCCCAATATTAAATCAAATTCAAACGTATGTAGGTTTCCTCTCGATGTTTTCCTTCACCGTATAGCTCGTGGTGTCACTGGTGGAACGTGGGTGTGTTATCTATACACCTCACCTCTGCCTACCCCTTCGGCGACCCTTGTAGGAAGGCGTGATATTATTATTATTAGTGAGTTATATTATTGTATAAATCAAATTCGTATTAATAATAGCAAAGGTGATGTGTTTGACCTTAACTAACTATCACCTAGACACTGGCGGCATATTAAGTTTAAATAAAGGTAAATCTATAGTATTTAGTGGACAAACGGTTGATTTTTAAATGTCATCAATATCTTAATTTTTTTTTCAGCCATGGAATTAAATATTTTATCCTTAATAATAAATAAATCAATAAATAAAATGACATGTCCAAAAATAAGGTTCAAATATTCGTGTTCATCACACAAATATCATCACTCAGCAAGAATCGAACTCGCAACTTCACGTTTCGCAGCTCTGATCACTAAACCAAAATGTGTCAGTGGTATAGATAGTGGCCATCCACGAAGACGCGCCCCACCAATTTCTAGTCAAGGGGTCGCGGGATGCTGGGAGTATGATTCGAGTCTATTTATTGTAGTGTGCTTGTGCACTCATAGGTAACTGGTGTATACCGATAATACTCAAACATTTGTGGAAGGTTGCACACTTACAGTATCTATAAGGAGGAATATATAGGCGTCCTCCACCTTATAGAAGTCCGTAGCCAAATAACACAATTTTTAGTGTTGTGTTCCTACGCGTTGAATAAGGTTTCCAATAATGAGCTTCTTGGGGAGGGGGGAGGAATGTTCTTCGCTGCCAACACAGTATAACTCTGAGAACTCGCCGAACACAGAGTGGCAACGCGCAAGTGATACTTCGGTATTGTAAGCGTAAATAGGCTGCGGTAGCCGTTTTCCATCGGGTGGGCCGTAAGCTTCTTTGCCACTCTTGTTGTATAAATAAAACTATACATAAAATATATTATTGGTGCGTGGACTACTTACCAATACGTGAGTACTTTATACTTGTTTAAAAGCTCCTCAAACAAGGGCTTGGAGCTGGTGAGGAAGTCAGGCGCAAGCTGGCTGTTGACGGTAAAGTTCAC
Organism: Drepana falcataria; assembly: GCA_945859725.1. Taxonomy (NCBI): domain Eukaryota; kingdom Metazoa; phylum Arthropoda; class Insecta; order Lepidoptera; family Drepanidae; genus Drepana; species Drepana falcataria. Next base: position 3,113,246 of record OX243923.1, on the reverse strand, counting down.
GAAACTAAACTGGATGTCGCCAACGTGGAGAGCCCTTTTGATCTCGGACCTCTTGAAGAGCACAGCGTACTTGCCCACAGCGAGGTCATCTCGAAGGAAGTTGTATGCATGTTTTTGGTGCGACAGGTACAACAGAATTGTAATCAGGTTGGTCCACCTCTGGTGAACAAATTGGTTATCATCACCAATGTTGTGTCTATACTAATATTATAAAGAGGAAAGATTTGTTTGTTTGTTTGTTTGTTTGTAATGAATAGGATCCGAAACTACTGGACCGATTTCAAAAATTCTTTCACCTTTGGAAAGCTACTTTATCCCCGAGTAACATAGGCTATATTAAATTGGACCCGATAGGTGGCGCTGCGATCGAGTTTCAAGAATTTTACCTTTTTACTCGGGCGAAGCTTTCTGTGTGTTTCTGTGTGTCTTAAGCTAGATTCGAGAATGGTTTAGATTTACAATTGGACCCAATAGGTGGCGCTGCGATCGTGTTACGGGCAATTTAACTTTTTCACCCGAGCGAAGCTGGGCGGGACAGCTAGTATACTATAAACCTCATTGATTATCGCCCTGTCGTTGAGTCGAAGCCGATAGCCAAACTATTGCGATTTTCGTCACAAAATCAACCATTTGATACGATAGACAATAAATCATTAATAAAATTATCTATAAATTATGAATAGTAGCCGTGGTGGCCGAGTGGTTCGAGTCGACAACAAAGATTGCACAAAAATCGCAAGTTCCAATCCCGACTGTACCAATGAGTTTTTCTGAACCTACCAAGGATCACTGATTAGTCACACCACGAGCTTTACGGTGAAGGAGAACATCGAGAGGAAATCTGCATACGTCTGAGAAGCTATTCAACGGCGTATTTATAGTCGTGCTTGAGTAACGGCGTTGGACTCGCCATCTGTCACGTTGGCAACTAAACGGTGGATACTACCCATTCACCTCTGCCTATCCCTTCGGGGATCCTTAGTACAGATTTTGGTAATACAAGAATTTTAATTTAAAAAATCCATACTAGACGATTATGAGGAGAGACAAAATAAAATTTTCATAGGTATTACGTACGAGAAGTGGTTTCGATTGGTAAATAGGTATATCTGAAATATTTCCAATTCTGTGATATTTCTATGTTAGATATACTCACATTCTTGGCTGAAACACTGTCGTTATTAGCAATATCTTGTTGGAAGGCGTCCACGAGTGGCTTCACCATGTCGAGCTGCTCCTGCTGGAGAAGCCCGAAGAAGTAGAACGGGCGTACCAGCTGAGCTATCATGGCTGGGTCTACGTAAGCGTTGCCGATGATCATTCCCTGTCATAAAGATATTTAAACTAATAAATACATGAAAATAGACAAATATTTTTTAAGCCTACCGTCTGGATTACGTTTAATAGGTTTTTTTGCATAGCTTTATTATTAATGCCTTTTTCTAAATGAAAGCCTGAGCTAGGTACTGGTAAGAACATTAGCATCTGTGAGTAAACGTTTTTTTGAAATTGGTGAAGTGGTGGAGATAAGCCGGTATTAAAATGATATTTTTGTTACTAAAGTACCTATCATATTTCATATGCATTTATTAAAACACATTTTATTCCTGGAATACCTTTAACATATCCTGTGTCCACTTACTAATCTTTTTCTATGCCAAATATCATGAACTTCTATTCAATACTTTTTACGTGAAAAGGAACAGACATCCTCTGTAACTTTCGCATTTATAATATTAGTAGGATGTGATTGGTTAGCTAAATAATGTTATCCAGTATAAGGGCGAATGTCAAAGGTGCGCTCCGTTTAACGTTTGCTATCAAAGCATTGGCCACGTTGTCTACAAAGTGTCACAATTGTAATTATTCATTGACTTACACTATGTCAACTGTAGGTGCCTACTAACCATATATTTCATAATACATACTTTCACATATATCACCAGGCCGCGACCCTCATAGAGTACCTATATATACCATACAGATAATGAAACAGCAGTTTTCTCTAGACTGTAGACTCTTTCTACTTTCAGAACTGGCTAACTACTCCGTTAGGCACTCGACGTGATGCTATTTGTGTGTGTGTGTGTGTGTGTGTGTGTGTGTGTGTGTGTGTGTGTGTGTGTGTGTGTGTGTGTGTGTGTGTGTCTGTGTGCGTGTGTGTGTGTGTGTGTATTGTATGGTTCCTTTTTAATGGGCACTTACAATGCAAAATAATCCATGTGGTCGGTACCTGCATATACTTAGTCATACACTATAACCTTAACTACGGATTTTCTAACATTTATGCAAATCCAGAAATTGGCCTTTACGTCGATAAAATATGTACCTATTTGAAGCATTTACTTACCTGCAGATTAATATCAGCGCCAGGCGTGTCCCTGTGTTTGTTGATCTCCGTGGCCAGCGCAGGCACATACTTGCCCGCGTACGATTCGCCTGCCACATACAGCGGAGCTACCTTCAGCTCCGGGAATATTTGAACCAACTGCCTCACCGCTGTGTATAGATGTAAACCGTACTGGAAATATAATTTATATATGTTATTTACCTATATCTATACGGCGATGATTTCGCCATCTGTCACGTTGGCGCCTAAGATATATCTCCGGCGGAAAGTGGGTGCGTGGGTAGTACCTACACACCCATGCCTACCCCTCCGGGTACCCTAAAGGTGCGTAAAGATACATATCTATATCTACTTTGTGATGAGATCTAGGGATATGATGGTAGAGTGTCAATACCTATATATATGATAATGTATGTATATTTAGTTTCAATTCTCTATGTATTCCCCAACTTTATTGGCTCGTCAAGAAACGGCAGATTTGTGGCCAATTGTTTTTATATTTTGGAAATTTAAAAGATACAATTTTGAATTGCTCAATGCCGTGTAAGGCCACTGGCGACAAGTAGGTATCTGGGAATTAAAAGGAAAAGGACATACTTTTTAACACGTCTTTAAGGCTTATATACTTAAGAAGTACCTACCCTAATACATATTTGTTACATAGATAACAATATTATCACAATAACCAATGAGTCACCAATAAATTTTATTGTGGCAGTCTTTGACATAAGAGCTTTACGAAAAAATCCATAATAAATAGGTAATGAGAGTTAAAAAAAACGACAAAGAGGGAAAAGGTAATAATAAATGTAGGTACCCTTGCGCTTCGCTTGGCTCGTCTTGGCGTGGACACTACAACTTACAAGAATTGATTGATTGATCATTCAGTATTTATTATTAGCCTGAGTAAATGAGTAATCTTTACCGTCTTCATATCAGTAGTATATCCGTTTTCGTGCGTAGTGAAACTGAAACCTGTACCCACAGGATTGTCGATGAACACCAACGAGTGATTCCTCAGCCATGAAAAGGGGTTCCCTGAAATAAATTAGGTATCATTACATGTGGACGATACAAGATAGGTTTGAAGTAAGCGGCAAGCCGGTGGTTTTTTCCGAACCCATATCTAGAATATAGGTCACATTCATCAGCGTCGGTCTGGTGGCTGAAATTATGATGACGTTAGAGATAAACGGTTACGTAAGTAATTAAATATTGCTCCTCCTCGAAAAGAGCCAAGATCCGCTGCATGTCTTTACCGATTTTGGCCCGGGCAATCTAATCATTGGTCGGACAAATTTATCGGTCATCGGTCAAATATGACCTGTGTAGAATTGGAGACACTTGCTACTTGCATGGAGCTTTGATGAACGTGATAAATATACCTACATATTTTTTAACCGAACACTGATTCCAGCGATTTTAAGATTTATTTGATTAAAATATTCTGTCTTGCCTGTATGTATCTCAATACATATCCTATGCGCCGTCGCATGTAAGGCAATAGTTAACTCCATAGGAAATTAAAAACAGTATTTTATTGAACATATAACTAAAAATTATCTAAGTAATTTATTGTTTAACATTAAAACAGCATAAAACCAATTATAATCAGTTTCAACATATTATAAATTTTTTATATACACTTTTGATGATGTAACCTTTATATGGGCTGTCATCTTAATCAGATATCCTGAATTAATAAAGCAGTGCCGGATGAGTGGCTCGAGTAGTCAAATGAGTTTGCCTGAACTTAAGTAACAGTTATTAGTCGTATCAGGAGCTTTACGGTCAAGGAAAAAACGAGAGAAAGCCTGCATACGTTTGAAAAGATAATCAAAGACGAAGTGGTAGGTACATAAGAAACGTCGATGGTATCGCCATCAGTCACGTTGGCACCTAAATATATCACGTGTTACTACATACCTCCGCCTACCCCTTCGGGGACCCATATGGGGAAGGCGTGAGGATATATAAAATAAGTGAAAATCAAAGACTTACATACAAGTGTTCCATTGGAGGTGACCTTGAAAGGACCAATTTCGTCGAAGAGGCCGGTGAGACTTGACGCCCCAGGGCCGCCCTGAAGCCATATTATCCAAGGCGTTTCATTCACTGGCTGTTTATATATAGGAAAGTACCAGAAAAACAAATTCGAGTTGTATGTTTTGTTAACAGTCAAGAATCCCGAATAGCTCTCCACTCCGTAAAATAATTCAGGGTCAACGCGGGATGCGTTCCTCGCTTCCTCAATCCGACCTTCTTCAATGTAAGGCGTGAGAATCAATGCCGTGCCATTATCGATCGTAATTTCCGGACTGTAAGACTCTTGTTCTTGTTCTACTGAGTTATTCCCCACTTCATTTACCGTATTGTTATCATATTCTGCTTTAGGAGCATAATCCGTATTAACCTTGTTCGAGACCTTCCCTTCAACTTTGGTTTTAAGATCTTTATTGTCTTCGAACGGATACATTTCCTTAGTTTTGGTATCCTTGTCTATAGAATTTGTTAATACTGAATCGGATATAGGAGAATCATTGCTAGGTACTCTTGCGTTTGCGCTAAAAGTAATTTTATTAATTATCTCAGGTACGAAAAGCACTAGTTTGGTTGAACGAATAATAAAGACGCATGGTATTACAAATAAATCATGCACTGATGGACTAAAATCTGATCAAATTTTCACATAGTAAAGCATACAATCCCTTACCTTACAACTAACAATCCTAGAACATATACCAACAACATTTTAACCACTATATTCCAAAGTTAAACATTAAAACACATAAGATTTTATAAATTATAAGTTTACTACCCACGCTCCGCTAGCTCGAATCACTGTTTCGTTTGGTATATAGTATAGTCGCATTATCAGTACATATGAACTTGTTGATCCCAACATTTAAATAATGCGATGCTCGTTGTACCTAACTTACGTGAACTGTGACCAATTTAGTTTTATATTGAAACTTATAAAATACACATTTATTTGGACATTTCCTAGGTAGGCGTCGTCAGTGGCAAAACAGGCAATGCCACTGGTCCTTGGCGATAGTGGGGTCGAGAGGCGATCAGCACTAAAGAAACATTTAGCATTACATAATTTAGTAAAAATATATGAAATTCATCGATTTATGTATTAAATCATTACGCCGAAATCCTCACAGAGCAGAGCGCCGCTTCTCTTTGGACTTACTCTTTGAATTACGTTTTGCGTGAAATGAGGACCATTTCCAATTAATAGGGTACGGGCCTCAGATGGTATAGTAACGCAACGCCATCATCATCATCATCATCATCATCAGCCTACAGCAGTCCACTGCTGGACATAGGCCTCTTCCATGGCGCGCCACCATACTCTGTCTTCGGCCCTTCTCATCCACCCGATGTATAATGCCTGTATAGTGTATACATATATCAGTATCAAAACGCAGTCCCTCACGGGGTAGGACATGCTTCGTAGTCATGTATGCCAATAGCACGCTATAACAAACACTTGATCTAACGGGAAGGGCGCCAACTACTCTTAATTCGCAACCTGAACCAGGGAAAGTTCCCGCGGTAAAATCAGTTGAAGGCTCAAAACAAGGAAGAATCACAGAAAGACAGACAAAAATATTATTTCAAACTATAATAAATAATAATAATAAATACCTGGGACAATTCCACACAAATTGACCTAGTCCCAAATTAAGCAAACCTTGTGTTATGGTATCTAGACAACGATATATTTACTTATATAGATAGATATATACTTAAATACATAGGACATCCAAGACTAAGGTACAAATATTCGTGTTCATCACACAAATATCTGCCCTCAGCGGGATTCGAACTCGCGACCTCAAGTTTCGCAGTCAGGAGCACCAAAACACTAGACCAGACGGTCGTCAGACGAACTGTGTCCCGCAGTTTCACCCGCGTTATAATTAATATCATAGGCGGCTTTTTTCTGGAATGGAACATCGTGTGTTAATCCAGCTAATATTCTGTCTCTGTGCCAATTTTCATCCTATTTCGTTAAGCCATTCTGGGGTGATTGAGTACATATATAATACTAGCTGTGCCCGCGACTTCGTCCGTATGGAATTCAACTAAAAAGTGATTGTTCAATTTCTTACAATGAAAGTAGCCTAAAATACTCCTTATTACATTAGCTATCTGCCAGTGAGAGTCCCGTCAAAATCGGTCCAGCCGTTTCAGAGATTAGAACGGAACGAACAGACAGACAGACAATACATTTTAAAAATGTGATCTTGCTATATGTACCGTGTACACATCCATATGCATTCAGTAAAAGGCGGTTATTTTAATATTACAAACAGACACTTCAATTTTATTTATTTGTATAGATGTATAGATTAGTAGCATTACTTTACAAGTTAACTTTACTGCCCCGCAATCGGATATTCATGCTAAAATTTAGTCAAACATGTTCATTTCAATCAGAATTATTCACAGTGCTGCAAGCCTGCAAACGTTACCCGTGTCTATGACTCAGTTAAAATACACTAAAACAAAATGAGACTGCCTGAGTCACCTGTGCTTATACAAGTTGGAAGTTCACGGTCTTTGATCCAGACATGAATATTAAAACTTGGTTTTGGCGAAAACTGTATTGAATAGGTTAACACTCACAAGGCATTCACATATCTACACCCACACACATCTGCAGACACACATACACCAACATTCATACACACACATCCAAACATTAATCAACAAACATACACATATATATACTCAAATACAAACACATACCCACACTTTCTCTCTCTCACACACACACTCATACAGAGACGCGCCTATTTTACTTGCTATGTTACTCATGTTTAATAACAGTTTCCATAATAAATTGAATACTGTAAACCTTAGAACTCCATAAAATACATATAACTGCTGCAGAAGAGCTGAATTTCCTAATACAATACAATTATTTGCTTAAAAGGAGACTCAAAACCCTGAATTGTAAACCTGAAATTATAATTATGATATTATAAACCTGAATTGTAATGTATAAAGTGTAAATTATTATTATTATAACACTCGTTAAGTCGCAAGTACCAAATACTATATGTAACGTAACTTTAAAATTCAAGTATTGAAATATTTTGCAAGGAACGAGTAGAGCCCTTAAACCGGCAGCACAGTATTACTTGGCGGCAGATTGTATGACACTGTATGACACTGCGGTGGAACCTACCTAGCCGGGCTCTCTCCCAAGCTAAGGTAAATGTTGAATAGTGTTAAATTTATCTTACAAATCTAGGATAAACACATTTGTTGTTCGGGCAGAATGTTGTGTAAATATTGTAGTATAAAAGTTAGGATCACGACTTCATAGCTCCATGAAAGCAGTCACTTCAGCGGTTTGACTTATACCTTACAAATTTACCTTTATGGGACGTTACCTAATTTCCTTTTATGGAGTTAAGGCTCGGACAAACCAACGCGTTCAGCTTGCGTACGCGATGGCGTGCACGGTAGCGATTACTTGTCGTGTAAAGTTGTGTACACCGTCACGTCACGTGACGTCATTCATGATGACATGATTCACGTCATTACAATGTTGTCTGATACAGATAGTGAAATTAAAGAAGCTTTACTTCTGCTGCTATTATTGAAGACGTAAAGGAATATATCATATATCATACAAAAAACCACGCTTTTATAGAAAATTCGATTAGAAAATTTAAAGTAAATTTTAATTAAGAATAGTAAAATAAGAAAAAATATATTATTGTTAAAAACGCCGCGGCCAGAGCACGTATCGATGTAAACACGTCGCTACAAGTAACATAACAACGGATCGCCTTCGCGCATGCTACCGCGAACGCGAGCTGAACGAGTTGGTTTGGTCTAGGCTTTATGGAGATTGGGTTCCTAATGTTCACCATTAAGCGGTGTAAGCAAAATGACGTAACAGACACAAAGTATAGAACGGCTTATGTTCTTAGTACATATAATGAAGCTTAGTGGAAGACCAAGAAAATTATGGCCGAAAGAACTGGATGCATCTAAATACTTGGTCGAAAATAGCATTCGATCAAGGGGATTGGGGAGAGAGGAGGGAGGCCTTGCCTTCAACCGCTTAAAGCTTTATAATAAACAAGCCGTGAATCTAAACCATTTCCACCTTAAGAAACAGAAGATTTCATTAAAATCGATGCAGTCGTTTACGATGCCATATAGGACAGAAAATAATGACGCATTGTGTAGCAAAGCTGTTCATATGTTTATTCTGTTATTAATAATAAAATCTCTAATGTGAGTGATCGCTTCCGCCAGCCTCGTAGTCTCGGTGGCTATCACTTGTACCGACTGAAGAATTTGCTTAGAGTTATTTAACTTTTCCCTCTCCAAGCGGAGGAATTCTGCAGTACTTTCATCGACATCTGAAAGTGAAAATAATAAATAAATAAATAAAAATGTGTTGGTTATTTTCCTAACACTACTTCAGTGTAAGATAATCAAGCGTTGAGAAAAAAAACTCGCACATAAATTGAATAAATATTTTTTTATTTTAAACTATCTGTGTGTTGCTGTTTCACCTGCGCAAAATATGATTTTCTTTGCAGATTTTTCAGGAATATTAATAACATATCCTCACGCCTTCTCACAAGGGTCCCCGAAGGGGTAGGCAGAGGTGTATAATTAGTACCCACACACCCACCCTTTTTCAGGAATAAAACAGATTATATGTGTTTGTTCAGCTACTAATCTAATCTGTGCCGAATTCCACCTGGATGGAAAGTTATCCATGTCAAAGAGGCTCTATTCGTTCTAGAACATAACAAACTTACCCGAATTCTCTAAGCTTCCATCCCTTATACTGACCCCGGGTATGTGTTCTTGGGGACTGCTTTCGTCTACATCAGACATGTCTTTTGAGGAATGCTGTCGCTTTCGTTTCTTAGCACTTCTTGTGCGCGTGCCTTTAAAAAATAATATTTCTGATAATGTGTAGAACATTATTATAGATAGGGAAGAATAGTGGGGCGCGTCTTCATGGATGGCACTATCTATAATGTTATTTAACATAGTTTTATAATGTTGGCTGTAATGATCTTAAGAGCAGTTAATGACCTCAGCTATTAACACTTACCATATTTACTATCTGTAACATCCACACACTCACTTGTATCTTGTGTATCAACCAATGCATCCTGAAATAAAACGGATATCCCTATAAGTATGCCTTAGTAGGGAAAGTATTGGGAAAAGAAGAAGAGGTATACCATGACACTTGAGTCATCAAAAGTCAGAGAAGAATAAGTGCTGTCATAGCGTATATGATGGTCAAGCAGTCTGCATGTGCCATGTAAAATTATTCCTCAGTCCGTAAGCTGCATAAATATATAAAAAGATGATCTGGACTTCTTTGTGCATTCTATACTATGTTGGTTTCACAAAAGACCCTATGATATTGTGTATATGTGATATTTCCTTGTGATTCACTTATGTTCTTTTACACTTTTGGATATTTCAAAACTGTTTGTACCGCTAATATTTAAGCCAATATGAGATCAAAAGCCAATATGTAACTCACTCCTCCTAACGGGTCACTTTTAATAATGACTCCATCTAGAGTGTTCTCCCCAATGATGCTCAGGATGACCTCTTCCATCTGAGATAGAGGAATAACACCGTCTGGTGGTGGTTGATTGCTGTCTTTTGCTGCTTTTAGCTCCAAGGCACGTCTGCGTACCCGATACTTCCAATCACACCAATACTGAAATGTAGGATATACTTACTATAGGAATTGAATACTTCTGGAATTTTCAACAATATTTATATTATCAACAATGTCCAAGTACTTTCAAATGTAGGTCATCATCATCATACTACATATTTTTCTTTCTACAAAAATAAAATTATAGTAATAAATAGACAATGGGTTTTATTCTTCTAAAATGTCAGAAAAAGAGCTCTATACCACTATGCCTACTCCTTAGGGACTTGGGTGTGATTATATGTATGTAAATTGTGTCATAAGCAGATACTTATATAAAATTGATATTCTTTGGGTACTAAGTAAGGAGGTACTAGAGCTGATAGGAGTGGCTGAAGTCCAGAAACGGATTCATACAACACAACCGGTTTAAAGGCTGCTGATGTTGATGCAATAGATAATAGACAAACAACAAATCAGATCTAAAAATGCTTATTCAATGTAAGGGTCACAATAAGTGTGCCCTATTAAATGTCACATATTAACTGTAATAATTATTATTTCTCAACTTTTTATTTTACTAACAACATTTGTAAGGAACAGTTGAACTAACTACTTACAGATAAAATATTTGTCCCAAATCGGTATCCCGAGGCAAGGTGCCAAGAAGACTAGCAGCATTGCCACGCTGGATAGCAATGCTGATTCTCTGAGCGAGATATGTTCAATACTAATTCATTATCCACAATAAGTCAATAAACTATGTTAGCACTTTTGCAATTTACCAATTACCTTAGACCAGCCCTTTCCATCTTTCCTAGCACCATCAGTAATGATATTAAGTTTCTTTGCACAGAGATTCCACAACGTCAGTGTATGCAGCTTGCCTCTTCGTCCCCTTGTAAGCCCTGATGCTAGCTCTGGGTGCTGCTTCAAGAACTCCAACAGAGCATTCAGCTGCTCAAAGTTGACTTGTTTTCTCTTTGAATCTATACCACCCCGAGAAATACATGTTAAATTATTTTTAAAACTGTATTAAGTTAATTAATTTAAATTTCGGACTTCTGAGAGAACCGTTTATTCAGTTATTGTAAAAAAAATTAGTGTAGGTAAGTGTACTAAATGAAGAATTTTAAGTTTTTTTGTAGTTAGCTTAACAGTATCTTAAAATTGCATGCATAATATTATGATAACGGTGATTATGTCGAGGAACGAGCAGATACTTCATTGATTTTGAATCATGGTTTTAACACTAACCTGTATCCATTGTGACTATGCTGACTTTAAATGTATCAAAAATGCAATTTAAAAGCTTGATAACATTTGATATGATGATTAATTATTATTATAACATTCTTGAGTAGGAAATTATCCAAAAAGTCAGATATAACACATTATAATATCGGCTCAATATCATCTCGTATAGCAATCGAGCCGAAAAATAATCATCCTTGCCTTACATAGACCGCTTTACCGACTCAGTCAGTAAGTAAACTGCGCACGCAGTATACGATCAATTTATTAACTGTTCACCTGAAAGCGCTTGAATCACAGCTAAAAACCGACAAGTTTCTTTTTAACACGCTTTTTTTAATTGATTAACTTTTGTTTTTATTTGATTGTTTGACATTAGGCATAAGTATAACTTTTGATTGCCAGTATAATAAAATATATTAAAGCAATAGCTTTGAAACTATTTGGCAATACATGGATTTTCCCAGGTAAAAATAAATCAAAATATATTCACGATTTTAATTGCATATACTATAAGTAGAATGAATACGTTATTCGACATATTCACCATAATAAGTATTTCTCTTAAATTAACTGTTATTTTAAAGCCATTAAGCTACTACCGTTAATTTTTAAATAAGTTAAAAATAAATTGTATCGTATATATTATTACTCTATATGTCTTATCTATAATAATCTCTTAAGGAAATATATTTCTAGATGAAAATTTATAATAAATGGAAAGTACAGACTTTCAGGCGCATGTCCACCACCAACCCCGCTGCATACTGGCTGTAGCGCTGAAAGTAATACGTTTCTCACGTCGATTTTCAGTACCACAACAAATATTTACTTCGCACCCCATTCGTGGTAATCCGGGTAAAATGAAAAGCCCTTTGAAAGCTCGGCAGTCCAACGTAAAAGCTGTGGGCTTAGAATTGTTCGGGTAAAATTCTTCAAAGTGAAAAACATATTGACAGGTGGTATCCACGACGAATCGTTTTATTGAGTGTCCATACAAGTAAACATTACGTGAAATTACTAAATAAAGTATTTATACGTGATATTATGGTTATGGAGAGCTTCAGATTTCTGAGGCGGGTAAGTAATCGCTTCAATGTTGTAAATTTAAATAGCTTTTTAGGTATTCAGACTGAAAGAATGCAGGTTTTACGTATTAACTCTTCTTGGTAATTTCCTTTTATTTGACGAATATTCAAATATCTGTAAATGACTAAGAAATTTTGTTATATAATAATGTAATCTAAATAAAAAGTGTTTTCAACACTCGGTGATTTACTTAACTACGCTGTCGCTAAATGAAATATAATCGAATGAAATAAAACCTATCTACGTATTTTAAGCTGTTTGTTAATTTAAGTGCAATTTCTTTGCTGAGGAGTGGAAAACCGATATGGTTTTATATATTGAAAAAAGCGGTTTCACTAACTCCTTTGAATTCATTTAAGTTTAGTCTGAGGATAAGAGATAGGAGGAGGTAAGGATGCAGAAAGGCATGTCACGTTGGTTTGGACTAATAGATAGGATGAGTGAAGAAAGATTGACGAATCAGATAGACAGCAAAAGTGTGCAAGAAGAGGCAGAGGTTGGCCAAGTTCCAATACCTAGATCAAATCGATCGGACACTCAAGGACGCTCAAGGACGGGAACGTCAAGAGTCAACAGAGAGACTCCGACGAGCATGTATGAAGAGACTCATGAATGTGGACGAAGCGAAAGAGGTATGTAAGTTTAGAAAGAACAGGCGCTCTATACTCTCTGCCTACTCGACTCGGCGTGATGATTGATATGTATGTATATGTATGTAGTCTGAGGATGTCTTTCACGCAAAAACGACTACACTAAAATGGAATTGGATGAAATTTTGTACAGAGGTAGATTATTACATACATACATACATCACGCCAAGTCCCTAACGGGGTAGGCAGAGAGTATAGAGCGCCAGTTAGTTATTACATTAGTTATATAGGAATTTATTCCAGGATCATTCTAGAAAAATCTCCGCCAATGACATCCATTTTTGTCGCGGTTGAAAACGCAGGGCGCGGCTTGGTTGAGAACAAATTTATAAATGCGACGAAATCGCCATCTACTATGTTTCACTTAAATATGTCACAAAATATAATTGTGTGTGGTTATTAGCTTTATAATTGTCAACGGTACATAATAATTTATGGTCGATCAGCTCAGTGCCGATTGTAAATAAAATAAGTCGATATCTTCAGGTAGCTTACAATCAAACCACTTTCGACATTTTCGACTAAAAGGTCGTTCATATATTTCCCCCGAAAATTGGGTTTCCCGCCATTGGGTACAATTTATTTTCCCAATCTACAAACATCTGTGAACGACGCCCTACCTATAATTATTTTGGAGTACAAGCAAAGTATAGGCGCGGAGTAGGCGGACTGTCTAAGAACAGTGACGTTATTACCTTCGACCAGTCCGCGCGCGTTGAAACTTACACACGGAAATTCCTCCTTCCGTAACCGCCGTCGCTTCTTAATTTGAAAAATGATTTTAAATATGTTCCTTCTAATATTTGATAGGTATGAATACTTTTAATCATTTGAAAATGGAAGTACACGTTGACGTGGTGAGTTTTTTTTAGAGTTAATAATATAGTTAACTAACAGCTTTTTAAGAAAAATATTTAAACGATGAAAAATGTATGTTGTTAAAAAAATGTTTTATTTGACAATATTCAACACTTGGAATGAGGCTTAAATAGAGGACAATATTATTATGTAGTATTAATAAAAGAGGAGCTATACTAACTTAACTACTATGTGAATAATTATCGAACATTATCATATAACTGCTATTACTAAAGACAGAAGTTTGCGGCTATATTTTTAGTAGGCAGTGATAAATAGAGCGCTATTAGGTACACTCTTCGAGAGTTCCGAGAACTTTTTCTACATAACTGAACAATTTAGGTTTATTTCAAGAATTAAGCAAAACAGAAATATATAAAATTCATTAGCATGGTGTGAGTATGCACAAAGTTAAGTCCGAGACAGAAAGACCACCAGCGAACTTTTTACGTGCAAACATAGCTAAGGGCACGCGTCTTTTGTGGCGTTTCAACGCTATACATTGCCGTATTCGGGAGTCCAATGAGTGCATCGAAAACAATTCATCTTATTTATTTGGTGACATGAAACCACCAAGCATTTCTGACGTAAATAGTTGCTGTTGTAATTTCTTAAGTACCGTTTTGCGTGTATCGACCCTTTGGCAATTCTCAGCGGCAGTTACCCAAACGGCCATTACCTTTATCTCAAGGCTTAGCCTGTTAATCTTCACTATCCTCAATGACACGCTCGAATATAATTCTAACATTTATAACATTTGTGAAATATCTGGGGCAGGGGCAGGCCCTTGTAGAAGTCCGTAGCCAAATAACACAATTTTTTGTGTTTTTTGTGTGTCCTACGCAGTGAATAAGGTTTCCAGTAATCCTTGGGGAGGGGGTAGGTTTGTTATATTGTGTTGCAGCAGAGGGATTAGTCCCATTATGCTGCCAACACAGTATAGCTCTCCGAACACAGAGTGGCAACGCGCAGATACTTCGGTATTGTAAGCATAGGCTGCGGTAACCGTTTTCCATCGGGTGGGCCGTATGGTTTTTTGCCACTCTTGTTGTATAAAAAAAATATATATATCGTCATTGTAGCTTTAAGGATTATTTCTTCTTTTTAATAAGGCGCTAGCAATATCTGTTCATACACGATTCGTTTTGAGTCCATTCCATCCTTGAGTCTTCGATCAAGGATGGAGAGGTGCGATAGAAGGCAGTAGAGGATGTAATAGGTACAGAAGGAAGTGATTAGCTTGGCAACATTTTCCACCTATAACACGACATGACTTGGTAAATTCGCCGCGCCTTTCATTACTTACATCCTAAACACTTTAGATAATCAACCTTATCCACACAGGTTAGTTAGTTAACTGTCTAATTGGTATAATTTGGTCTGTTGTTTAATTAATGACGACTTGAAATTGAACCATGTTACCTTTGCTGCTGCTTTTGAATATCTATATTTAAACAAGCACATCGTCCTCTTTCTATCCTCAATGAGCATGCGTTCATAATGAAGATTGATCCGACCGATTTCGGCCAAAGCGACCGTTTCAAGTCCGATGTGGAACGGTCATCTGCGCAAGAACATTTTCAGTGCATTTTTTTTTTTATGCAACAAGAATGAGCGGGCGTAAGACTGCAGATGCATCGCAGACTTCGAATCCCGACTGTACCAATGAGTTTTTCCGAACTTAAGTACAGTGATTAGTCACACTACGAGCTTTACGGTGCAGGAAACATCGAGAGGAAACCTACATACGTCTGAGAAGCAATTCAAAGGCGTATGTATTGTCGTGCTTGAGTAACGGCGATGGACTCACCATCTGTCACGTTGGCGTCTAAAATATATCTCTGATGGAAAGTGGGCGTGTGGGTAGTAGTGTGATTAACTTTTAACATATGTTTTCGTTGCAAGCGACTAAACATACTTAAATTAGTTGAAGTACATAGTTGTTTTCATATCCGTCTGGTATCGAAGGCAGGTATGTCGACAAGGCCGGACCACGACAGCCATTAGCCTCCACGAGTCTGTGATTTGAATACGAAAGTACCGCTAAGTGCTTTCGTATTGCGCTCGTAAACAATCAATTGTTACGAGCACGATGACTCAATGATAAGATAAAGGAGACCTAACGCTTTACAAATGACTATTGATTTGGATATTCTGCTCGTACTGGGTCCTTGATCCATTCAGGGTTAATTTTCCAAAACTAAGTTGCTATTGTCACTTTAAAACAAATGCTTGCTACTGTCAAAAAGACTAAGTTTAAGTTTCAGCTGTTTTAAATTACAGCGATCTTTGCATAAGCAGGAATAGTGATTGATATCGCACCACGAGCTTCGGAGCACGGTTGTAAGTGTAAAATAATGTTACACCTAAGTGTAATTAAATCTAACAATTTAACCAATTCTTACCTATCATCTAGTTTAGGTGGATTTAGTGTCAACTATGTTATCGGCCTAAAATAAATTAAAACAAAGACGTACGTAAGAGAAATATGATAACAAACAATACCAAGAAGTTTATCGTGCCTAAACGCTCCGTGTAATGAGCTCCCTTGGGTTTGATGCGGTTTGCCCTGGAAAGTACAACATGGAGATCTTCAAAAAGATGTGAACAGAGTCCTGATGGGTCGGCAGCAGGCGAACGATACCCCTGGTATTGTAGCCACCTTTGTGTTCTATAAAAAAAAACTAGTGAAATCAGAATAAATACAAGATGCATAGAATTCAACACTAAGTAACTTGTTGCATACATAAAGTGTGGTTCGTACGATATTCCTTCACTACATATTATAGATCCAAGTCGTCCACCGCGTCTGTCTAAAAGTACTAAACGGATTACCATAAGAGTGATTCATGAGGATGGTTTAAGTATAGAATTCGTCAGGTTTTCTGTAGTGTCAGGCATTTTGTGACGTTTAGATCTAATCCACATATAACAAGTATCACGCTTATGAGACCCGCGTGTAGCCAGGGCTGATTAGTATATTTCATAATTCATATCTTTTTTCTTTGTTTGTAAATATATGCAGATAAATGTCACAAAGTATGTAGGGGAGATAGATAGATAGCGTGTAGGTATTGAGCGCAAGGTAATTTTGTCACAAACAAAAAATACATGTGAAGTTGTATATGGATAGGAGTTGGTCAAAAATCTCACGGATGGTCAGGGTATAAACGTTATTAAAAACATCACGTGATTAAATAAGCTAGCCACATCCTAATGTTAACTTTTTGTAAGCACTAATAGCAATATCGCAAACTATAATATTATAGTTAGACCTGTATCAACGAACAATAAGGAGTGGACATCGTTTATGAGTTATGACTTTTATTGCAGTAATAAAATGGAACGTAAAATTCCTTCGAAACGCTCGTTGAAATCTCGTTCAGAAAATTAGGGTGAATTGATGGTTATATTTTATTTTGTCTAATAACTATCGATTTACGCCTTCCCGCAAAGATCATCCCGACCGGATCAGAAGGGGTTTACTGACACCCTCATTTTGCCGAATATATTAAGCTCCATAGTAATAGACGGCGCGAATCTCAGCGTTAATACGTCATATCTGCGTCTTTATTTTCCCCAGACGTATATAGCTTTTCTTCTTATTTGCCTACCGTAGCGTTACCGTAAAGCTTGTGGGGTGACTGTATTTATTTAATATGTATTTAACTCGGATAAAATATTGGTACAGATGTAGACTGAATTTTTTCATTCAAAATTTGTCTTTTAACCTTATATAGGTTACTTTAACTAAACTGCGGACGGGAATGAACAGAAAATAACTATTAAGAAATGAAGATATTGTACTTTTCTGACGTTTCAATGAGCAAATTAACTTTTCTTCCTTCACAGCACACAGTTCACCCATCAACCTCAGATCCGAAGCAGGTGGCAAAGGTTCCTTTGAGCAGGAAACCTTATGGATCGTGGTGCACTCCGGAGGCGTCGCCTAACCATAATGTGTAAGTAATTGATTTATATGTACTACAGCCAGGTGACTAAGTCTAATGTGGCCATAGGTACCGGTATTACATACGAGTAAGGTGGAGATGGATCAAATCTAGGAACATTCGTGTATTTTAATAGAAACTTAAGAACAATTGTGAACAGATTGACGGCTACAGGCTCGACGATCCTGTCGTGGTGGCATCTATTATAAGGTTAATATGGATAGTTATACTCCAGAAATTTATTGGTGACTCTTCGATTAGCCCATTGGGAGCTGCTTAATCTAGGCACCAACTGCTTTGTTCGGCTTATGAGAGTAAATTAACTTCGCTGCATCCAGCCGGGATGTTATAAAAATATATTATTTTTTCAGATTAACCCAAACAAAGTCCAACATTGAAACAAAAACCCAGTTTCAAAATGAAACACGACACGGTCAAGACATAAAGTAAGTTGAACTGAAATTAGCTTCCGTAAGGCTGCAACGGCACAACCAAACCCTTTGTCTCATATTCGATCTACGTTCGCAGCAATTCTCGGATTGGTCATATGCATAATTTTTTTGCAATTAAATTGAAATACGGATGTTTTTTAATTTCTAAGAACCTTTGTTTCAAATTCGCATCCCTTATAATCTGCCGCTCTAGGTTTCATCCTGGTCAGCTGCTGGTAAATCAGCCACTGTGTGCATGTGTTTGGTTATATAGTATTATACTAGCTGGCACCCTTGGCTTCGCCTGCCTAAAATGTTTTTAATGGGGAGATTTTTTCTGGGATTAAACATATCCTACGTGCTAATCCAGCTAATAATCTCTGTGCCAAATCCCATCTTATTCCGTTCTGGCGCTATTGAGTAACAAACATAATTGAAAACACGTTAAATAGTTGGATACTTCCTTAAATAAAAACGTGTCTATTAGTAGCTAACATAGTAGCCTTCTGACAATTTCTTCCACATCATGACAATGTTTTAACTTTTAATGGTATATGCCTGAGCAACTTTCGTAATTGTTAAATGGCGAAACTACACGCCTTCTGCGCGTATTGTGTGTGCATGCAGAGAATAGCATGAAAATAATCTATTTTATCGATTTATCCATCTAGGCAATCTGCCTAGGGTAATAAATTGAAGTAAAGTCCAGATTATTATTATTATCATACTACTCTAATTTATTCCCAGCTCTATAGAGTTATCAGTGCATCTTCACAAAGTGCGATTGTACTCCGGTCACCTCCCATCAAGCACTGATCCTGATAACATCAAAGACGCTTCTGTTGATTTAAAGGACATTGAAAAGCAAATATCCAGAAATGACTCCATTGCAAGGTAGTATTTTAATTTACATATATTATGACCACCCGTGTGCAAGAAGGACTACCTACTACATAGACTACAATAGTATTCTGTACTACGGTTCAATAAATATTCACTTACATGAGAAAACTTAAATACTAACTTCAAATCGTTGGATTAACGTACAATACAATGTAATACAATAAATTAAGTGCCGGAGCCGTGGTGGCTGAATGATTCAAGCAGTCTTCTGCAATGCTAAGATTGCAAGTTCGAATCCCGATTGTACCAACGAGTTTTTCTGAAGTTAAATACGTTTTTTTTTTATACACCAAGAGTGGCAAACAAGCATACGGCCCACCTGATGGGAAACGGTTACCGTAGCCTAATTATGCTCACGATACCGAAGTATCACTTGCGCGTTGCCACTCTGTATTCGGAGAGTTATAGTGTGTTGGCAGCATAATGGGTTTAATCCCTCTGCTTCCAACCCAATGTAACAATCTTCCCCCCTCCCCAAGGAGCTCACACAACAAAAATGTGTTATTTTGCTACGGAGCATCTATAAGGTGGAGGTCCTGCCCCAATCGGGCAGCTCCAAATTCGAACGGGAAACCCGTTATGCCCTACCTCTCTTACACCACGAGCTTTACGGTGAAGGTAAACATTGTGAGGAAACCTGCATACGTTAAAGAAGAAATTAAAAAATACAATCTAAACATACGTATAGATTTGAGAAACGGCGGTGGGGTCGCCATCTATCCCGCTGGCATATAATGTGCCTGTGTAATATCATATCAATTTTAAAAATGATTTTAATGAAATTAAGTCGTTCTTATCGAAGCTCCTATACACCTATTTAGTTCTACGTGTTCAAATCAAATATACAATATTATATGTGAAAATATGCCCAGAGTAATGCCGTTGAAACTTCATTGCTCAATTAGTGAAAAGTAGTTTATTATTTGCACAATTTTTTTTTCTTGACGGGAAGCTGTAAAAATTAACTTGTTTTATTAGATCATCGGCTGGCATAGAAAAACAGGAGCCAACAATAGAGACGCCACAAAGCCCCGTGCCTACTTCTCCTACAAAACCTAAAAAATGCAGAGGATTCCTGCGCCTGCCGAGTCTCTGCTACCCATTCGCGCCAATTGACCCCCAAGGTGAGAGATTAAACAATCCTGTAACATGTCCAACTATACATATTATCTATGTGTATTATCTGAGTAAAAGGGCTCTATTGCAGAGAGATTAATGTTGTATAGTTGGAGTTAATAAAAACTGAATAATTCTAAATACATATTTATTATCTACTAGCTGTGCCCGTGACTTCGTCGGCGTGAAATAGTGACTTTGGGCAGCATTTCTTGGATATTTTAAGTGAAGCTTATCACAATATATTAGTGAAAACCACGTCTAAATCGGATATGCCGTTTCTGAGATTAGCGTGCACAAACAAATAGACAAACAGACAAAAAATCTAACAATCAGTGTTTTGGGTGCTCGTTGCGTTGATAAAGGTCCCATTCATATTTTTATTTCATATATCTTCCATGTACAGACAGCGATCCGTAACATTTTTATTATATGTATAGATTATCTTGTTAGTAAATAAGATGCTTTCTGTAGCCAACAACTTCAGTGGGGGCTCATAAAGACTTGGTGAAGAAGGCCAGTGTGTACCGATATTAATATAATTAACTCTTTCAGGCCGTGGTTATATCACGTGGTTGTGTCTAGTGACATTCTGCTACAGTTACAATGCTTGGTGCATTGTCCTCCGTGCAACCTTTCCTTACCAGACCCCTGAGAATACACCCATATGGATGACAGCAGACTACATCTGCGATGCGGTGTACTTGCTTGATGTAGCTCTTGTAAAGCCGAGGCTCATGTTTCTCCATGAGGGGTTCTGGGTAAATGACCCCATCGAAACCCGGAACAATTACAGAAAGAAATTGCAATATAAAGTAAGCCGATTTATATATTTTAAGCCGTAGGTATAGTACGGTCACATTAACTTGACGCATCGCTGGAATGCGAGGCCCCGCCCGCTTCCCCACGCATTAGCTTAGCTCGCCCGGCAATCGTCAGTATGGTTAGCGTCTCTGTTACCGATACGCGCGTCGATATGTTGACTAGTTTTCTGTTGCTATTGTTTTTATTGGATATTTTGTTAAGTTTTCGTTATTGTTTAAGTTTGGACTGTTTTTGTTAATTTTTGTCAATTTTTGTTACTACTAATTCTTGAACATGGGGAAATCTATACACAGTGAAGGGAGAAATCTTGTGTTGAAAGTGTTTTAAAACAAACAAAATAGTTTTCAATTATATTGTATAAAAAATACATGATGCAACATATTGCAAGATTAACAAATAAAACCTGTGCTCCAAAATAAAAAATATAGTTTTTATTTAGTTACATGCTTTATTTTCGCACCGTACCTGACCGCCAAAATGACGTCATCAAAGCCATGCGTCAAGTTAATGTGACCGCGTTGTACATGTACCTACCTTCTTACACTATACTATGATATAAATTAAGCTAAGGCTTAAAGAGAGGTGAGTTATAAGATAATTGCAACCATAAGTAAGTTTGGATGTTTGATTGTTTAATCTTTCACGGCAAAACGGCTGAACGAATTGGCGGTATTGGAGTTGAAATGATGATTTCTTATACCTAGGATTAGCATATAAGTTACATTTTAATCCCGAAAATACATAAGCTACTTCTTCCAGGCAAAAGCTAGTATTAAAATAAGTACCATAATTTCTCTTTCAACTCTATTTTTCAGTTTGACGTTATATCTCTGCTGCCTTTGGATTTATTGTACATAGTTTTCGGAACGAAACAAGTGATTCTCCGTTTTCCCAGGATTTTGAAACTACAGTCATTTTGGGAATTCCATCAAGCTATAGATCGCGTGCTTTCTTCGCCATATGTTGTAAGCAATACATTTTTCACGTTTTTAATCACACTTTCTTTATAAAATTGATATATCAAAGCTCTTTTCTCATTAAAGATTATAGTTTCTTTAATGTATTTATGCCTTTGGAGACTGTCTTTAGTATGATATGGGATAGCTACATATATGTTTAGCTAGATCTAATTACATTGGTGTATGGGTGGTGAGCATCACGATCTATCACTTTTAATGGAAGCTTTACAAACGAACGTTAATGCTTAAGATTGATAGAAATACAAATTCTTGTTTTCTTTGTCAGGTTCGAATCGGCAAGACGCTTTTCTACATCTTCTACCTGATCCATCTAAACGCATGCGCCTACTATGTGATGAGTGACTACATCGGCCTTGGGTCGAATGGCTGGGTGTACGACAATGATGGCAATGCCTACATTCGCTGCTTCTACTTCGCTACCAAAACTGCTACATCTATCGGCAAAAATCCTAAGCCTGAGAACACAATTGAGTACTTGTTCATGACGGCCGCATGGCTTATGGGAGTGTTTGTCTTTGCTCTCCTCATTGGACAAATAAGGGACATTATCGCCACTGCTACCAGGGCTAGGGTATGTTATGCACACGAAATTTGTCTAAAATAGTCGTGTAGTATGTAGTGGAATACGTAACCTATATGTATAACTAGCTATCCCACCCAGTTTCGCTTGGGTGAAAAAAAAGTTGCTATAACACGATAGCAGCGCCACCTATCGGGTCAAATTGTGAATCAAAGCTATTCTAGAATCCACCTCAACAAACAGAAAATTTCATTAAAATCGGTCCAGCCGTTTACGATTCTATGAAGGACATACAGAAAAACATTAATTTTTATATATATAGATAACAATTTACGGTAAAGAAAAACATTGAGAGAAATTGTGCACTCGTTTAATATATGTATATTTATATATATTCTTTTATTTATAGTTATTCCGTTTGTAACATTGGTACCTAAATAGGGATATTTGTTATGTATATTATAAAAGACCCTTATTCATTTATAAATAATAATGTATTTCTGAAAATCTGAAAATATTTAATATCTTATGGCTTATGTACAATTATTTATTTTTCTCTTTCAGACAGAGTATCGCAAAACGGTAGATGGCTGCACTCGCTACCTCCGGCGCCTAAATATGCCCGCTAATCTGCAGCGGAGAGTGATGTCTTGGTTCAACTACACCTGGAACCAGCAGCGATGCTTCGGTAGATATAATGCATATTCATTTGCAATTTGATGTATGGAAATATTAACTCGGATTAATGAGTCGAGAGATTGTCCCATGTTGGGTGGCAAGTGTTTTTTTTTATACCACCATGTGTGGCAAACAAGCATGCGGTCCGCCTGATGGTAAGCGGTTACCGCCGCCTATGGACGCTTGCAACATCAGGGGTATCACTCGCGCGTTGCCGACCCTGCAGGATTCTTTTCACACCCTTCTTGAAGAACTCCATGATGTACTCTCCAGCGAAAAAGATATGTTAGTCTAGGGAAAATTGGCGCTCTAATCTCTCTGTCTGATTCGCAAAGAACTCTGATATGTACGTATGTAATTCTAATAAATTGTATTGTCTTCAATAGATGAGTCAAAAATTCTGAACTCCCTGCCTTTCAACATGAAGCGGGACGTAGCTCTTGCTGTTCACATGTCGACTCTGAGCAAGGTAAGCAAATTTATGGTATATCTATCCTCTTCATATATTTTATTAATAAATTATTACAGCAATGAACATAACTCTGTAAATAGATTTTGGGATTCATAAAAAAAACGGATGATTCGCTATCAAATGAAATTTCTAAGAACAGGACTTTCTTTGGAATAGGAGCTCTGACGACTAGACCAGACGGACGCATTCATTTGTGTACCTATCTACATTTAATCATTGATTCCTGAAATGCTACAGGTTCTGCTAGTTTAGGGTCAGTTGGGTGTAAAATGAGATGTTCCATAGGTGCAACTATTCCGCGACTGTTCGGCCTCGTTGCTCCGCGATCTGGTGCTGCAGCTGCGGCCGGTGTCGTGCTTGCCGGGCGACGTGGTGGTGCGCCGCGGGGACGTCGGCCACCACATGTACATCATCAAGGCGGGCGAGTGTTACGTGAGGGCACTTATCTTTTACTACAAACTTTGCATAAAAACACAGTTACCGTAGCTTAGCGTATACTTTGATCGTAGCGTAGACACTAGCAATACGTGAGTTACTACTGAAGGGACCGCCCTTATAGGAGTGCTGAGAGCGTAAACTTAATGGTTTTCTCTTCTGCCAGCATACACGGCTGGAACATAGCACTTCACTGGTCAGGAAATTTCCTAGTATTTTGAACTTGCCAAGAACTTTTTCAGGGAGGCCTGCAGATCATACTGACAAATTATCTTTAAACGTTATGGCTTAAACCTGAGTACGTAAGCGTCTGACATTGAGATGTTCATGAGCTAATTTAATTCGTGCAGTAACTTAATTATTATATTTCTATAGTGTTCCCAATATGGCCGACCGTTGCCCATGCTTAAAATGGACTCCTTACTCAAAGCTGAAATCTATATTAGAGTGACTTTTTCATCGATAAATAGTTTGGTGTACATTCTGCTTTGTGACAGGTAATGTCAGTCGACGAAAACGAAGTCCTGGCGACGTTGAGGGAAGGTTCCGTATTTGGTGAAATAAGCCTGTTAGGAATTGACGGACTCCGACGCAGAACTGCTACTGTAAGGTAAGCAGAATTGCTACTAGGGCGAAGTTAGCAGTGAGCTATTGTAAAGATTTTAGATCTACGGCACTGGTTAGCAACTGATAAAAAGGGATCTCTTTAGACATCCGATCTTCACTTTCACTTCATCCACATTCATCAGCCCCTTATTTCATTCTCGACTTGTAATTTCTTATTAAACGAGAACAAAAACATCGAGCGTCCAATTAAAAGTATTTACGACTCAACACAATGTGAACTAAACCATGATAAAAAAATCAACAATAACATACCTACAGATCACGAGGCTACTCAAACCTATTCGCTCTATCGCGAAATGACCTGGACTCTGCGCTTACGCACCACAAGGAGGCAGCCAAAGTACTTCGCTTGCGAGCAGACCAAATCATACGAGAGAACGCGGCGCGACAAGCCAAGCAACGCATCGAACAACTTGAAGCAAAAAAATCTGGTGTATCAACACTGAGGAACAGGAGACTGTCAAATGTTTCCGCCAATGACAACGTGACTGTTGACAGGAAGTTCAGATCGGCTAGCCGCTTGTCAAAGAGGCGACTGTCGGTTGTCTCGGAAAATAAGGTTTGATCCCAATGACTTTATAAATTTACAGATGCATCTATATGGCCCCTATCACCACCTGGTACCACCACCTGGGTTTCGACAGTCACATCACAAACAAATATCTACAATTTAAACGACCAATATACTACATAAAAAGCCTCTTTCACTGTGACCCACCAACCGACCTAAATAAATGTGTCTTTGTTGAACTCCTTTAATAACTCATTGGAACCATAGATGATAGTCTTATTACAGCCATTATTTTTTAACAGTCGCAAGCGGGCAGATCTTCCTTGGCTTCGGCGTGCAGCGGTGTGCGCACACCCTTACCCACCATCGTACTCTCCGGCGACTGAAATTATAAGCTGAATAACAGTTACAGTACCGGCCAAATAACACAGACTTATGATAATTTTGCCAATGAAATAATTCGATGGAAAAATAAATGAATAATGAATAATAAAAAAAAATTACCAATGAATAATAATTTTTCCAATGAAATATGGAAAAATTATTGCTGTTTGACTGTGGCCATTTTTTGTCCGGTACTGTAGCTACTAAAAAAATAAATCAAACTAGATTCAGAATTTATCTCGGTGTTTTAAAGCTCAATATCTACTCAAAATAAGGCAATACTTCTGAAACAATTTAGTTCGTAATTGTATTCGATGTGCTTGAAGTGTACCTACTGTTAGTAATTATATTGAAATTTTAAACAGATTTTAGATAGAGATTTTTTAAAGACATTTTTGATATATATTTGTATACGATTACCTACTTAAATACCCACAGATAAAACGTGGAAAGGTACTACTTTTATTTACTCAAGATTCTAGATAATAAGCTTCGGTCTACTTCAAACCATGATTGAAATTGTATCCATTGATTTGGTCCCAGAATTAATTCGATCTTCCATTTTCTCTAGAAATAACCCCTATTATGAATATGTATGAGAAATTATAAACTTTGATGTATTAACTAACTACGACTAACTAGTGTTTGATAATTTTCGCGCTATTTTAATTAATAATAGATAGATGTGTATTTTTTTAAAACGACGTGCGGCGATTAGTACTGTCAGTTGTAGGTTTAAGCTTCGAGTGCCGCACGAAATGGGGCGCGTTCCACTAAGCGCCCGCAACGCTCAAAATGCTCCTTTAGTCGTTCCACATGGTCGCAGCGTAAACGTCACTTATGACGTCATGACTTACGCCGACGACGACACATATAAAAAGGTGGGTCTTAGTGGTCGTTGAAAAAATTGGCGGCATTTTCAAAAATCAAAACGTCAAAAATTGCGACCGTACCTCTTACCAAATATCCAAGTTCCACCGCAAGACATTTTAATTAAATTTTTTCATTACGCAATAAATTTTTTCAATATAAATCGATATAAACAATAATTAACTAAGCTTATTTTCAAGGCTTACTGATTATAACCTAACCTCTTACATATTTTGATTTCTTTTTACTAACTCACCGTTTGTATTATTCCTCCACGCTTCAAATGACCTATACAAGCAAGTGGAACGGGAAAAACTGCGGTCGTGAGCGTGGTCGTTGTGAACGCTTAGTGGAACGCCCCCATGGTTATGTCTTTAAGATGTATTTAGATGCCTGAATCTATTAACTGTCATTACTTGTGTCATAACTGTCAATATGCTTAGTGTGAAGAGAACATTAATGAAGAAAAATTGAGAAGTTGTTATTTTCATAACCAAAACCTTTTACTTAAAACTAGCTATATTTCAAAGTCTCATTCATTCATATTCATCTTTTGACCGCATTGTTTTCACTAAGGAAGCATGTGTGCTGTTTGATGGTAAGTATGGTAAACTCATTGGTACATATCACCGTGGTACCTGCCTGCAATCTTAATTCTGCCGGTAATTATTTTCATTTATTATGCAGACAACTACTCAGCCGCCACGGCTCCCTTATGAACTTATCTGATGAAATTCCTGATCTGAACTATGTTAGTTGATCTTTTTCTTCCTCTTCCTCTCTTTCCTTCCACCTTTCCTTTTAAGATATTTTCAAAGAAGCTATCACGTCATATAAACTGGCCGATCATCTTTCCTCCTCTGTCATAACGTACGGAACAATATACATAATGGATTTTTTTTACCAAATTTGCCGACCTCAAACAGGAATGCAGTGATAGGTAAGTAGGTAGGTGGAACTAACTACACCAATAATGCTACATTTACATTGCCTACCCGCCTATTACAATAAACGTTTAACATCGGCGGTAAACAAATTTATAGAGCCATCATTTATTTTTACCGAGCAAATTTGCATTACAAAAGACATTAATTATCAGCCATTAGGGTCGTTATATCGACATAGCGTGTACTAAACTTCTAAGGAACTCGGTGACAAAAATACTGTGATACCTACCTTTATACAGGGGAAGTAGCGATAAACGCATTAATAAGAAACTTTCAATGCAATCCTGAAGCCGCTGTGGCCTTGTTGTTAACAAAGCGGGAATAAGCAAGTTCGAGTCCCAGTCTGTATCACTGTTTTTTTTGTGTATATATTTCTAGTTAAGTACACATATGTATTATGTAATGCATGATACTAAAATATATATCTCTGGCAGAATGTGGGTGTGTGGGTGTGGGTAGTACTTACACAGCTCTGCCTCCGCTTTTGGGGACCCTGGTGGTATGGCGTGAAGATATATGTATTACATATATAATATTATAAAGAGGAAAGATTTGTTTGTTTGTCTGTAATAGGCTCCGAAACTACAGGACCGATTTCAAAAATTCTTTCACCTTTGGAAAGCTACATTATCCCCGAGTAACATAGGCTATATTAAATTGGACCCGATAGGTGGCGCTGCGATCGAGTTTTAGGAATTTTAACTTTTTCACCCGTGCGAAGCTATCCCTTTCTGTGTGTCTTAAGGTGGATTCGAGAATGGTTTAGATTTACAATTGGACCCGATAGGTGGCGCTGCGATCGTGTTACGGGCAATTTAACTTTTTCACCCGAGCAAAGCTGGGCGGGACAGCTAGTGTATTATAATTAGGTGCTCCGACGTAATTGTCTATCAGTATAGATATGACAATCGAATAAACTACGACAAGAGTCTCATTCAGTTTTTACAAATGAAATGACAGTAGACAGACCGCTTCGTTAGTAAGGAACAAAAAACATTTAAATATATTCTTGCTTCACTCAATGATAAACTTTATGAAATCCTCAGGACACAAATGTGTTTAGAATGGATCTCAGTAAGAGTAAAACTTTATGATAGCTTCATCATCAGAGTACGAAAAGTTAGTTCCTATTTTTTGGTTTCTACAACTTCATTTGAAAAGCAACATCGCTCATACAACCGAACAACGTATCCGTCTACAGAAGAAGCTTCATTTTTGCGTTGCGTGTCTTAAATCATTTTGTTCATTGAAATAACACGCGGTCGATACTCGTTATGGAGCGAAAAAAGCAAATAAAACTATAATTTTGCCGTCCAATTTGATGGGAAATTATTTCAGATCGCTCTTTGTTTTTCCTTCACTAGTGATTGCCACGTATCGATATGTTTACATTTTTTTTCGTCGTTTTATGTGATAATGGCGATTCAATTGATTAGAAGCAGTCACACATAACACATTTTCATCGCACAGACCACTAAAAGAATAAAGCGCAATAACATCGTAAACTTACAGGGTCTTTCGTAACGTGAACGTTCATCAATCATTTGAATCATACCCGCCGGAGGTCTACGAATGTCTTGGATACAGTCACGGCATTTATACGTAGGTATACAATCTTAAGTAGAAAATAATATCCAAGAGCGTATATATTTATTAAGCTTTTTCACTGATCTGTCAATCTGAAAATATTTATTGTATTACGTCGAATAAGACAGTGTCTTATTTGACGCGTGCCCCCAAAGGGTAAGCGGAGGTACATGTAACAACCCCGCTTAATCGCCGGAGATATACTTAGATGCCGGCAGACGGTGCATCGTGGTTTTTTACACAGATTATGTATTAAAATACCTGGGACAATTCCACACAAATTGACCTAGTCCCAAATTAAGCAAAGCTTGTGTTATGGTAACTAGACAACGATATATTTACTTATATAGATAGATATATACTTAAATACATAGGACATCCAAGACTAAGGTACAAATATTCGTGTTCTTCACACAAATATCTGCCCTCAGCGGGATTCGAACCCGCGACGTCAAGTTTCGCAGGTAGGAGCTCTAACCACTAGACCAGACGGTCGTCTACATATATGTCTATATATGTATGTCTTTGAGTTTCTTCTAGAGATTCCTCAATATGTTTCCTTCACTGTAAAGCTTGTGGTAACAGACACTCATATCGAGTCCCTCACCGCGCCAGTCCTCTCTAGACTTAAAGACCTCTTTCGCTACATAATTATATTCATCAGTCTCTATAGACACGGTCACTGGTTTCGATTACTCTTTCTCGTATACTTGTTTCGTGAATATCGTGCTTATAAAATATCTACAATTCGCCAAATTGCCTTAAAACATTACTATCGTAAGATATTGAGAACTCATCGCGGCGCTACAACCCTTTCATTAGGGGTAACTCGATCAACTAGTTGTTAGACGTTAGTTGGTTGCTTACTCCTGAGGAGAGCATTCCTTCTTTACTTTGCATAAATAAGCAGTTGTGTTTTTTTCAAAATGTCGTTGGATTTTTAAATGGTTTTTGGCATAAGGTAAGTGATACATTCAATCAAAAAACGCTTCATTAAATTTCGTGGGCGGAATGTACATGCGTTTTTAATTAGAATTGTTTAATAATGTGATTTAAAGTTTACTTATTATATATTACATAGCAAGAGCTGAAATATCTCGTATTTGGAACATAATTTCACATGTTTCAAATACAAATGTTATTCGGATTACCTAAGTACGAAGATACGCTGAACTTTGTGTACCTTGGAACCATTACATTACATTACATTCTTACTAATATTGCCGATTCTTTTCTTATCGTCTTGTCTTATTTCGCTTTCTCTTGAGTTAACTCGTTAACTACTCAACTGATCATCATGAAATATTTATTGATTAATTAATTATTTTAATATAATCATCACACCGAATCCCTATCCGATAGAAAAAAATTACAAATGAAATCCTCATTGTTTTCGCTCAGGAAGTATCGACCGACAGCTTGAATTGATAGCTATATTTCTGCTAATGTGTCTATATTCGAACAAAGCAGATCCACTGATAAATCAGTCACTTATTCAACAAAGTAATTCTAAACTTCAACATCACGCAATCGCAAAGAGTTAAAATATAATATAAGTTCCTAAACATAGCTATGCCCGCGGTTTCGCTGGCGTAAAATTAAATTCAATAGGTCGTTTTTTTGGATTCAAACATATCCTATTTGTTAATCCAACAAATAATCTAGTCCTGTGGCAAATTGCATCCATTTCCATTCAGTAGTTTTAGCATTTATAAGTACAAACATCCTCAAAAACGTTCACATTAATAACAGGTACGACGTTCAGGAAATAGGATATATGTATATTCTACTTTCTACTAGAGTTCTCTCTTTCTCTCCTGACTCTTTTGAGTTCCATTATACAGATACATTCGCTAATATATATGTATAGTCATGCTTGAGTAACGGCATTGGCATCTAAAATATATCTCTGGCGGAAAGTGGGTGCGTGGGTAATACTTATACACCTCTGCCCACCCCTTCGGGGATACTTGTGGGAGGACGTGAGGATATACATATACATACATTCGCTAATTTCATAATTTCCGTACACGTAAGCCGTAATGTCGGCGATTTGCATAATTTCCCTTTTCCCAGTAGTCGAACTCTCAGGTGAATGGTAATGCCACACATTTCTCTCATTAGTGTAAGGACAGCCAACACTAGCGAGATTAAAACATTTGTACGATAAAATTTCGATTTAATTTGAGTTGTTGACACATCGGGTGTGTCGCGCAATATGTATACAGGGGCTCCTAGTAGACGAATGGGCATTTGCCCTACTTCCTAACATTACCCACTAAAATGTAACCTAATAATATTATAAATGCGAAAGATTGTGTTTGTCTGTGCAACTAAATGCACCTCTGGCAAAGGAGTATATCATGCGAAAGCCTTTTCATATCCCCTCGGGGACCCAATTAGAGGAATATAGACATACCCAAGACAGCTACTGATAAATACATCATCACGCTCACGTTGCAGGCAGAGAAAGTAGAGCGCCCGTTCTGTCCGTAAACAGTTTTTACAATGTCGTGTAAACTTATTAGACTATCCAGATTCATCAGTCATGGATGTTACAAATTTAAAATTATTTAATTTGTACAACATTGAAACGGTTTTATACATTAACGAAATAAGATAATCACACATTCTATCACAGAACTTACGGATCATTTCTTGTGCGAATCTGCGTGGATAACATTCTTCAGTTTCGCCTTTCCTTTCCAAAGAAAGGTTCTGCAGTCTTTCTTCCAAAACATGGCGATCTGGCTGGCTTCGAAGCTGTGCCCGTGATGTGTCAGCACTTCTGGGGAGACCACGTGCAGTGCC
Source organism: Drepana falcataria (assembly GCA_945859725.1). NCBI lineage: Eukaryota > Metazoa > Arthropoda > Insecta > Lepidoptera > Drepanidae > Drepana > Drepana falcataria. The sequence continues at coordinate 3,081,323 of OX243923.1, read as the reverse complement.
AGGGTCTTCTGCTCTCTCGTCCGGAAGGGTCCTGTGACAGCTGGCCGTAAAAGACACCCGCAGGGACACACTGTTGTTATTTTAGGCGCCGACATTACATTCATCCTATTACATAGATTTATTCGCTGGAAGTTCCCACTGAGCCTCAATTCCTCAACTGCACCAGTGAAGGACTGCGTTGCCCGCAGAGCCAGTGGCCTCGCATTCGGGTTCTCGGAATTGTTTCTAAACCCCATGGTGGAGAGGGACTTCTTCGTAATGTTCGGACTGTCGTCAGGACTCCTCTCCTCGTATTCGCTCTCTTTATCTGAATTATCATCGGCAAACATGATTACTTTTAAGATGAATAATTTATACTGTCATTAAAAAATACAAATTCAAAGTAGAAATGACAGCTATAATATTTTTTTTTCTTTCCAGTCAAGTCTTCAGCGTACAGAATAATAATATAGAACAATATAGCAAGAAGGCTTAGTTCCAAATTTGAATAAATAATCGAAATACAATTCGATAAATGAGCGTGCTGCTAGAATTTGCTATTGTACTTATATTAATATTTTATTATTTCAGTATAGCAGAAAGTTATTGGCTAAACGATTTATAGGTACCTACATGGGTTTTATTACCAAAGAAATATGTAGTTCTAGTATTAGGCAATAAAAAAGATAACTATCAAATTACAAGGTAAATGGCGATGCACCACGGTTCCCTGCATTATGATGAAAATGTATATCGTGATCCCTCACAATGGAGCGGGCTTGCATGAATAATTTCAAAGATAATGAGCGGTAACCGATGCCAAAGTTATGACAGTTCGCCCCACTAGCGCAATATTACAAATTGTTTACGAGTCCCACTATTAAAGCTACTCTATTCGGCATAGCAGAGGTGGTTATCAGGATAAAACAATTCTGTGAAACCTACATTTATATAATAATAATATAATATATCCTCACGCCTTCCCACAAGGGTCCCCGAAGGGGTGGGCAGAGGTGTATAGTTAATAAATACACACACACACCCACTTTCCGCCAGAGGTATATTTGGTGCCATTTAAAGCGACAAATATAGTACACTTCTGACGTTTTCAAATGATCTTATCAATATTAATAATGCGAAAGCTTGTGCCAATGTTTGTACCTCTTTCAGACAAAAACAGATTAGATTAAATTGAGCATAGATAATCAACTATAATTTTAAACACGCTATGTTTTATTCCAGATAAAAGAGGATGTTTGTTCGTTTTCCCAGGAAAAACTACCGAATCGAATCGGATTAAATTAGTATATATTCACATATTTATTATGTGTCTGTACGCCTTCACACAAGTCGTCTTCACGTAAGCGATGGTAGTGTTAAGTAGTATGTACCCACACACCAACGTTCTGCTTATATTTTAGGTGCCAACGTGACAGATGGAGAATAGCCTGCTCTCAAGCACGACCTATAGTCGACTTATTTATGCGTCCTTGAATTTCTTCTCTAACGTATGAGGTTTCCGCTCAATATTTCTTTCACCGTAAAGCTCACTGTTCAGAAAAACTTATTAGTAGTCGGGATTCGAAGTTGATATCTTCTCGTTGCCGGCGACTCGAACCACTCGGCTACCACGAGTCCAACCTTCCATGTACATACATACGTCACTAGTTAAGTACCAAATCGATATCTCTCCAAAAGAAACGTATAGTAGAATTAAGGCAATTCGATGCCATGCAACGTACGGTACGGGCAATGATGACATAGAAGTGGAGATTTCCCGATAAGCTGGAGAAATTGTCTTCTGACACGGAAGCGGTCCCAACCACAATGTCACCCTTATCTGATCCTGACACAAGATACCGCTGGCGCGCCAAGGTTGACCAAGTTTTGTAGAATATCAATCATTGAATTTGTTCTGCATTGCTTCTCGTTAGTCAGACACTTACATGCTAAGTTCACCAATTGTACTAAATCAAATAAAGAAGTCGTTGTATTGTCAATCGTACATAGTTTTGAGTTATGGCAATATATAGTGAAATCAAGAGGCCATAAGCCAGGCAATTTATACATGCCATTGGCTCCTCAAAGGTCCTAGCGCCAAGGCATACAGCTTTGCTGGTTCGGGAGCTGGGGGAGACGGGGAAGCTGGTTCCTACTAATATTTTAAATGAGAAAGTTTGTGAGGGTGTTTGATTCTCAGTTACACTAGAACGGATTAACGGATATGATTCCAGAAAATACTACCAGTGAGATTAAAAACGCAGGTGCAACCGTTGGACACCTTCAGTTACAAATTTAGTTTAAGAGCTTTAATCACACATGCAAGGGTAATCAGAAAATTATATGTGATGTAATCTGAGGAACTCTCTGGGTCGCTTCAGCGATTTAAGCGCTTAATATATCTTTATCACTTATGTATTACAAAAATTGGCCCGTTACAGCGCGCTATTAAACATGTAAATTTTTTATTACCAAAAATTTACGATAACTTTGAACAGCCCTAGTGAAACTTGTAGGCATTTAGCTAGTAGGCCGTTGCGGTTACATTACAAGCTCGTTCGTCATAAGCTGCCAGTTTCAGGTTCGGCTCGGTAAATGTTTACCTAATCCATTAATGTTATGATCACCTGAAGTACCTAGCGATTACGTCTATCAGACAGACAGGGCAATACAAATCAAATTCTATTGCTAGAGAATTCACTACTACCTACTTACTTATAAAGCGATTATTGTACAATTTAAGCTCAACACAAATTTAACTCGACTTATCTCGGACTTTCCTTAATATCGGCCCAACACTACGGCTTTTGACTAATGAAATTCCACTCTAGGAGAATTTACTTCTACGTACTTACTTATAAAGCGGTTATTATTCAAGTTACATAGTACAATATTATATATAGACAATAAAAAAAAATTAAGCTCAACATTAATTCAATATAACTTGAATTAAGATAATTCAAATTATATAGTCTTGGTGCTGACCAACGGCCGTGCCATGCGTATTTTTGACTGAAGGCTATACGGTCACCATGGACAGATTTTCGCATGCACATTAACATGCATGCAAACCAGTTAGAAAAATCAAGTTTCCAGTAATAAAAAAATCTTGGCGCGTTTCACAAGGAATCTAGTAAGGCATGGGCCAAGGCCTATGAACTCCTACTTGCACCAAAGATGTAAATATTTTAAACGCCATCTTAATAAATAGTAATGATTAGCCTGTCGCAGTCTCTCAGGCAGATGGATCTCAGCTTACGAGTAGATATCGCTTCTCAAATACATATAAGACTAGACACAGACCTCTTATTATAAGGGATACCTAAGTCAGATAGGCAGAGAGAACTAGCGCTCTACTCTGCCTATTAGGGCCTAGTAGTGATGTTATGTAAATATATTAATATTTCCTTAAGGTCACTTTCTTCCCGTTAATTCACTTCAGTTACTTGAGTTAATAGTACCTTGGTATAAACACAAGGATTAACCTGCGATCCCGGCTTTGCGTTAACCACTCGGCCACCAAGGTTCCACACAGTAAAAGATCGATTAACTTCGGGCATGTTATCGCAACGCATCGCATCCTCGGGGGTGGCACGTGGTGACAGTCGATTTGTCCAATTTGTACGGAATTAGCCTAATTAATAGACGCGTATGGAACACGAACATGCAATGGAGCTAAAAACGACGTGATGGATCGACGTGATGTCATATAGCTAATAATAGGGGAAGTCTATACTTGTTTTTTATACCGTTGGGGTGGCAAACAACGTGGCCCGCAGATGGTAAGCGTTTACCGCTGCCTATGGGCGTTTGCAATACTAGGGTATCACTGGCGCATTGCCAAATACTAATTATATAAGCACAAATATATTTATAGCTGTATTAATATTGGAAATATGGATCAAAATAGCAATGCTCGATCAATAATGTAGGTACGAGTAACGCCAAATTATAACACTTGTATGTACATTGATATGTCTTATCTTATCTATACATATATGTAAATATGAATGTCCTTAATAGAATTGTAAACGGCTGGACCGATTTTAATGTTTTTTTTTGTGTTTCTTCATGTGGATTCGAGAATGGTTTAGATTCCAATTGGACCCGATATGTGGTGTTGCGATCGTGTTATAGCAACTTTTATTTTTTCACCCAAAGCGACACTAGGCGGGACAGCTAGTAATAAATAAAAGCAAAAAGTATTCTTGAGGATTTTCATGTCAATATAATAAGAAAATCGATGAAATAATCACCCAATGAGGTTAAATTGTTCGTGTTTCAGTTGAGCAATGGGTCGGGGCAAAGAGCCGGAGCAACCCACCAGCAACCCGGTGGAGGCCAAGAAGTACCGCGACGAGGCCTCCGGACATCTCAAGAATGGGAACTACGACCGAGCGCAAACGTCACTCAATAAAGTAAGAACTAAAATACCCAAAACCAAATTGTTACACATTTCTTAAAAAAATCATATCATCATTTGTACTTAGCCAATTATTATTTTCAATATTAATCTATTATTTAAAGAAATATACAATATATAAATTACATATATGAAACTTGTTATTATTACATACACACATACCGACTTTACAGGTAAAAGATACAGATTGAGCGTTAGATCTCCAAATAACTTAAATGTCGGTACTATTATAAATCTAATATCGCGGTTTCGATCTCTAATAGTAAATATTTATATGAAGAATAATTGTTTGTTGTAGATAGTTGTGCGATAAATCCACCATAGAGTAATTTTTCACTTAGAATTAAAAAAAAACTCATTATCAGTTTTTTTTCTATTTACTAGAATATTATAAAATGTCCAAGTAACCTATAACACTATGCATTTGGATATTTATATGCTTACTGTTAACTTACCGAAAACGAAAGTATTTGCCTGCGAACAGACAGGTAGGTACAGACACCATGTCTATTGCAATGTCAGATATTCTGCGGTAAATCAGATAAGTTAATTATTTATCTCGGTCCGAAAGCATAGTAAGTAGTCAGTAAAGACAATAGGCAGACCAAACCGGTAAAAATATACCTATGTGAAGAGATGATACGATTTGACCCAGGACAGGCATTGGTGGTGTGTGCAGACGTGAATTTTATAAAAGGTTGTATCATGGACTTCAAAGAGACATGCATGCTTCGAGGCTCTGTAGCCCCGACCAGTTTGGAGCAAGTAAGAGGGTGCGAAAACACATTGAGTAACCATGACAACGACAGCTCGGGCGTCGATACTGACGCCTCGTACGTTACATAACACTCACCACTAACACCCGGGTACAATGGATCTTACCGTCGACAACGCCAAAGCCCAGGCCAGGTCTATTCTCGGACCGACCAAAGATGCTGAGTTCCTGCAAAGTTTCGTCCGCGTTGGTGTCGGGGATGAGGAAGAAGAGCCTCCAATACCGAAGGCTTCTATTAGCAAGAGAGCTCCACCATCCGCGGATAAGGTTCACGAAGCCGATATGGTCGAAGAGAAGCACTCTGCTAAAGATCGGAAAGAGTCTGTCAAGCCACGTAGAAGGAAAGAGAGGAAGCTGAAACGAGAGAAAAGAAGGCGGGAAGAAGAGCTTTATACGGACAAAGACCGAGCGGCTGCCGTTGTTATGGGCTCGAAAGATATAAAGCAATCTCTGAATTTGAAAGACAAGGCGGAGAGGAGCAGTGCTCTCCAACTGCCAGTCGAAGCGGATTCAGGGACGCTGTTGGCACTAGCGAGGGCTGAAATGATGAGAGAGCGGTACAGAACTGCTGTGTTATTTGTCAATAAGGTATTTTGTCCAAAGTAGGTGCAGGTGTAGATAAGGTATGTCCCCTAAAAATCAGGGCACAGGTGAACGAACACATTTGACTTAACCCATATTTACTTGTAGGTACATATTACTAACAAACATTATTTATTATCAAATTGTTATCCTTACAAACGGAGACTTTGTCAGTTCAGAATGCGAGAATCGAACCGCGTAATGGTTCAGCCAAAGCATAACCCCCCCCCCCCCTTTTTTGGCTATGACACACCAACAGCTCAAAAGACCTACAAAAATTCGCAGTATATCATTTTTGTTAGTACCGTAACGACGTACCTAAGAGGTAGGTCGGACCTCTAAACAATTCGGAAGAGATTCTTTCTTTAGGAAATGCCATAATGTTATTTTGTCACAGGCAATCGAGTTAGCGCCCGAAGAGAAAGCAGCCTACGTCACTCGCAGCAAATGCTACCTGCTTCTCGGTGAACCACGCTCCGCGCTTTCAGACGCCGAGGCAGCCCTCAAACTAGACCCCAAGGACGCGAAAGCTTTACTCCGCAAGGCGGAAGCTCTATATTACTGCGGAGAATTCGAGATGAGCCTAGTGCATTACCATAGAGGGCTACGCGCAAGACCAGACCTTAATGACTTCAGGCTTGGCGTTCAGAAAGCTCAGGTAACGTATAGTTTTTCACGTATTATTTTATATTTCAACAATTATCGAAATTGCCTTCTATTACTGGTAGGAAAGATGTCCCGATTAAGAGGGATGAAAAATCTGTACTAATAATATTATACATACGAAAGTAGCTCTGTCAGTGTCTATGTCTGCTAAGTTTTCACGTTCAAACCACTGCACATATTGAAGAGTTTAGGTAGATAGAATAGGTAATAGTTAGTTTGGCAACCAATCCTACGCAGAAGAAGTAGCGGGCCACGACGACACTACAACGACTACATTGTAGGTAAAATATGCACCTTCACGCCTTCCCGGATTATATCACTGCTGGCCAAGCTGAGTTAAAATAACACCTACTAAATACATATATATTTAGGTGTCAATGAGACTGACATGTCGCAGTCAGTTTTCATTCACCATAAAGCTCATGCTGTGATTAATCTTTTGTTGTACTGTAAGGAAGTTTAGAACTTTCATTAATAAATGAACCAGCAATTTCATAACAATTAACTACACGACCCCCAAGGCACGTAATTTTATGAATAATTTTTAAAATCATTCATTTAGGAGGCCATAGAGAACACAATAGGTGCGGTGAAAGAAGTAAAAAAGAAGGCTAAGACTAAACGAGCTACTTCGAAGTCGTCACGACCTGTACTGGGTCAGCTGATGTCAGACAAAATCTACCTGGAGAACCTCCTCAAGAACCCAGATCTAGCAATAGCCGACAAGAAGAACGACATAGTCCTTAAGCAGGCCGAAGAAGCAATCAGGTTCTTGGAGAACCGAGAAGAATTTTGGAAGCAACAACAGACTGTCTAGAAAATGAAAAACTTAGTAGATCCATCGACAACTAATGCACGCAAGGAAAGTTCTAGATTCTTCGATTAATTAAATGGTCGTCAAAATAATTTGATTGTTTCGAATTATCATGCTTTTCTTTCTTAATATACTTCTCATCAGAAGAATCGAAACACCTAGAAAGTTTGTTTTGTAAGGATTCAAATCAAATCAAATTCAAAAATATAATGAATAATATGAGGTATTATTCACTTTCACGATTTTTCTTATGAGAAGTGTATTGATTACCAAATAGCATACATATATTTGTTGCAACATGCACCAACAAACCCACAACCTAGATTTCTATTGCTCTTGTTGTTTAAGTAGTAAGCTAAGAAGAAACTAGGTTCATACTTGGACAAGTTAGGTACATAATTGCTAGGTTTACTTATTTGATCTCCTATGATAATGTAAAAATTACTATATGAACGTATAAAAGCAAATAAAACCAAATGATTTAAAAGAAATAACATTTTATTTGTTCCGACGGCCCCTGTCTCGTCAACTCAACTAAAGGGGGCGCTAGAGTCGCGCCATCACAAGCACTGTCTTACAATGAAAATAAAAATATTCTCTATCAATTTGAACATACGATAATTGCTACTTTTCACACTCTATTTACAATATTTACAACATCCCAAAACATATCTTGGGAGGAATTGTTCAAAAATCGCAAACACATCTCTGCTATTTACTCACGCCTCACCTTAAAATTATGCTATACCTATTCTTGAACAAAACGTATCCATACTTTGCCCATCATCTTAATAACAAGCTTGTGTTTTTTACCTTAAGTTCTCACCAACTATACAGACAGCGTACCAAACACTCACGCAACCCACAGGGTAATTTCAATACTAAATCTTTATATATATAATTCTTCTGTGAGTGTGTATGTCACTGAACTCCTCCTAAACGCCTGGACCGATTTTAATGAAATTTTTTGTGTGTGTTCAAGGGGATCTGGGAATGGTTTAGATTCACAATTGGACCCGATAGGTGGCGCCACCATCTATTTTTTTTCCACCCGAGCGAAGCTGGGCGGGACCACTAGTCATATATAAACAAGGATCAATATCGATTGCTGTTCTTCGTGAAACATATTTTTTTATACCGGATAAGTGCTTACACAGAAATTATTACAAACAAGCCATATACAATACGGATTGTTATTTAAAATGTTTAATTATTTAGAATGTTTAATTAGCATGACGCTGTATTACGTAAAGAAACGTCGTCTGATTTAAGTAAATAAATAACTAGGTATGCTCGCTTTCCGACGGCTGAAGGGGGGGAGTCAGTTACTTTATAACGCTACCTTCCAGACTGCTTAAATAATGATTTAAGAGCAAAAAAAGGGACCTGGTCTATTTTTAAAAATGATTTCTCCACCTATTTGTAGATCAAAACAAAGCCGCTGAATACAATATATACATTAATAAACCGTTTGTTCTCGTCGATAATGTAATAATATATTTTTGTTATTTCCTTCTTGTATGTAATTTGACCTAATCAACGTGATTAATGACTTTTACGGGAGTATGTGTTTAAAGTCCGAGTTGATATGACTAAACTTTAAATTAAAATATAAGCTCTATACGAATTTCAATCTTAAAATCGTTAAAACATGGTTCATTATTAATATCATAAATTGATTGATCGAAAATTGGGATAGTCTCTTCTCTTCTAGCCCTTGTACTAAGTAAATGTATTATATAATAATTTACCGAAAGTAATTCATAATTCCACAATCACAAGTATCGAATGCAAATAGATAACCGTATACTAATACTGTGTACTTAATAAAATACCTGGTGACATTCCATATTCGAGGTATCGATGTATCGATAGTTGAAACACAAGGACAACCCCAGTTAAACTAGAGATCATACAATAAATATCTTAATTTGCATTCCATTAGCCTAATTAAAAAAAATAAAACTTAGATCTTAAATCATTCAAATATTTCACAGAATATTTCCTAATGAGGAATCACATACTCCAACGTTTGCATATTTACAACATTTGTATATTAAAAGTCTGAACACAAAGAGATAGACTTTAAATTTAACTTAAATTAAATGAACATAATTATCGATTTTTTTTTCATATTTGCATTCACGCCTTTCCAAAGGGGCCGTTGTAATAAAACCCTGTTTTCAAGAAATCATATTTTGGTGCCAAGTGTCATATGCAGAGACCTTCACCTCTGCACCTATGAATATAAATTGTGAGGCAATATTCTTATTATGTTTCCTTTCATTATAAAACCCAAGGTGAGACCCAATTACTGTACTTAAGTTAACAAAAACAGACCACTGGGTTCAAACCTGCAATCAGAACTTTGCAGGCGGCTACTTAAGACAAAATTGTATGCTTCAACTTACAATAGATAAAAAACTGGATCTCTCTCCTCCTTTTGATCAAACTCCTAGTTGACATATCTTATTCTTTCTTTCCGTCTAACTCCACCATAAAAGCTAATTCCATCGACAATCCGGTGACATAAAACCTTTACATAAAGCCTTAATTTCTATTATGTAGTTAAACTTTTACGTCAATATTTAGTATTCGAACCATCTTCATCTTTCTATCTTACTTCTTCACAAACTTCATGTTTGTAAATTGTACGTCACGTGATGTAGATTTTAATCCAGGTAAATCTAAAGTATGTATGTACATCTATAGTGTCTAAATACAATTAAAGCGTCAGTTTGTAATAGCAAAATACAATTTTTATATAGATTCATATAAAAGTACGCTACCGATAACAAGATTAGTAAAATGTTTGTCTGTGTCTGTCTGCTGACTGCTGGTGTTGGACCGATTTGACGGGACTTTCACTAGCAATAAGCTACTGTTAGAAGAAGTTATAGATAGGCCAGTTATACATAACACAAGCGTTGTCTGTAAATATATGAGTAAAACTGATTGTCACCAGTACACAGATTGATCGAATAGTTCGGCTGCATTCCATATCCAATCTTGTTTGCTAGCAAAGTTAAATATATATTACACTAGCTGTCCCGCCCAGCTTCGCCCGGGGGAAAAAGTTAAACTTCCTGAAAGACGATCGCAGCGCCAACAAATTAATTCCAATAATTATTAAATCTAATTGTGATGTAAGCTATCCTATCTTTTAAGTTGCATCAAACTGCACATGGTGTGCAAGTTTGATTGAAATCGGTTAAGTAGTTTAGGAGCCCATCGCGGACAAACAACGTGACACGTAATTTATATATATAAAGATAGAACGCAATATGACATTAAATAGAATTACTAAAATGATTATTACTGTTTATCGAAGGCATACATTGTAATACAATACAAACGGCCACGATTCAAGTTACGAAAATACGGAACACACTGCTTATAATGTATTTCTTTACACAATTATATTGAATTACCACTTTGTCTTTTACGATTTTTAACACTATAGCGTTTGCTTTAAAGTCACGAGAGTTAATCGGATCTGCACTTAATTTTGAGGCTTATATCTTAATGTTGGATATCCATTCTATACAAATACACAATGACGAGTATCACTTCAAAAATCTATTCCTCTCCTCGACTGTATAGTCTGAGATCGTGTGTTAGGAATCGTTCTTGAGCCATTGTCAAGTCACGCGCCTGCGCTACTCAGCCTCCTCGGCCGGCCTGTTATACACCGGCCCGAACTTAGCCATGTACTTCTTGACAAACGTCTTGGCCTTCGTGCGGACCGAGTCAGTCACCACCAACTCGTCCACAGAACGGCAGTGCTTCAACTCCTTCAGCATCACGAAATGGGTCAGCTGGGAAGGAAACCAGAGTTAGAGCAAGGGTTCCATTTCCATTATGTCCCATTCCCATCCATTATGTCACCAAACAACATTCAGGAATGTATCCCTAATTTATCAGAGTACCGACAATAAATCAATGACTCGTATATACCATAGACACAAGTGGAGATGTATAGGGGAACATTGTTAGCTCACCTTACCCTGTACCTCACCCTGTACCTTGCGGACAGACGTAGCCAGCCTGTCTGTTCGAGCTAGATGGCCACCATAGACAGTACAGGCGGAGTGGGATAATTTACGGGCCCATTTAGCAAGCGTGTGCTAGGGGTTTTAAGGAACACCACTCATGGTGTGGTGTACGTAGCGAGCGCATGCACGGGTGGGGTGGTGGTGGTGGTGGTGGTGTTACCTTGCGCGCGAGGTGTTTGAAGTCAGCGTTGTTGGTGATGCGCGCGTGCGGCGCGGCGGCGTGCCTGTAGGGGTTGAGGTGGTGCACCATGACGCGCGCCATGCCGCTGCGGAAGTGCTCCTTGAGGCGGCGCGCGTGCTCCTCGCCCGCCTCGCCCGCGCCGCCCTCCTCGGCCTCGGCCTCCGCCTCCGCCTCGCCCTCGCCCTCCGACTCCGACTCCACCAGCTCCACTACGCTCTACAGGGTAAACACCAAGGGTTCAGTTCTTCGTCTTTTACGTATAACTAAGATAGACTCCAGCATGCTACATGATACAAAACGTGTGCCCCGCGGTTTCACCGTAAAATTTGATTTCATTGGTTTTTTTTCTGGAAAAAATTTCATGCTTTCTATATATCTAGCTATAATCTACTATCTTTGTGCCAAATTTCAACCAATTCCGTTCAGTAGTTCCTCGTAGTAGTAGTCCTAGAAGTTCCTCACAAATTTCCCCATTTATGGTCGCTGATGGTAAGCAGTTGCCACGTACTATGGATGCTTGCAACACTTAGGGTATCGTGCTGCTGAGAATTCAAGAATCTTCATACCCTTGAGTTTGCTTGTCACAACTAAGTGACTGGCTAACGTACACTTTTGATTTAAATGCTACATGCGAGTTATGCCCCGAGTGATCGCTGAGGTCACATGGATTATGGCCAATATATTTCACCGAATTATGAAACATGAAACACATATAGAATAATATGAAACACATGTATATGTATGCGTGACTCTTGGATTTGTAAACACTTCGAAAGTGACATAAAGTACAAATTTATTATGTTGAGATGAATCTCACCTTGGCTGGAGCAGGTTTAGGCTTGCGATGTTTAGACACGGTGAGCACGCGCACTTTCTGGAGCAGTTTCTCCTTGCGGCGGCGCAACTTCTCCTTTGTCTCCTTGTAGCGTTTCACTTCTTGTCTACCCGCCAGTTTATCCTCTTCTGTACGGGGCTGGACATACACAAAAACCATTATTAATAATTATCGATTGGACACTCAACAATAGGAATGTCAAAAGTAACTGGAAACTTGCCAGCATGTATGATGAATGAGGACAAAGCGAAAGAAATGTGTAAGTTTTCTTGTGTTTTGCTGGGCAAAGACCATGCTGCTCCCACTCGACCAATATTTCTTTATCCTCTGTATTAATTTTAGAGAATCCTCTCGACAGAAAAGTACCTTAACTTATATGGTTTAAATGTAGTTTCGAAAAAACTTGATTTGGCATAGCTTAAGTAGAAACTTACGCTTATCGGCCTCTCTGAAACCAGCCCTGGCCTTCGTTTCCGAGGCCTGACATTCACCAGCGCATGATCCGGAATGAGTCCATTGTTTGGCTGCTCCGATTTGATCACTGAAACAACATATAAAATACAATTATCATTGCGTTGAGCCCCTCCCGAGGTAGGCAGAGAGAGTAGACCACCGGTTCTCTCTAGTCTTCAGATCGATTTTGCTTCGTCCACTTTCATCCCTGTTACTTACATTATAATATCATAAGTACTCCTCTCTTGACTTAGCAAGATTAACGGCGTAGAGAGTAGAGCACTAGTTATCTCTTTCGCTTCATACACATCCACCAGTGTAACGAACATTAGCATATATCATTTACTCAGCACTGATAACAACATGCTTATATTATTTAATATATTTGTACCAGTATTTCTTAACTAATAGTATATACTGAGTATCTACTTCCTTAACCAAGATTTCCTTAAATTAATCATATGATCGAGTTGTTAAGCCTCATACCTTCATAGATCCCGTCGACGCCCTCTACCAGTTTTCCTTTGATCTGCATCTGGACCACAGGACTGTCCAAGTCGTTCGCTGGCTCTTCGTCCTCTTCGGATGAACTCTCCTCTGCGATGTAAATTCGAATGTAGTTTATTACAGCAAATTTATTAATATTCTTGGCTATGTCAGTTTTATTTGTGTCACTTGTATGATGAATAGAGTTCTCATACATACATACATATCATCACGCCAAGTCCCTAACGGGGTAGGCAGAGAGTATAGATCGCCAGTTCTCTCTAGACTTACATACCTCTTTCGCTTCGTCCACATTCATCCCTGTTACCTACATTATAATATCATAATAGAGTTCTCTTTCTGTTATAAAACATGTTAAGTAAGTTGCCCACCATATTATAAATTTACTTGTTTTGTTGGTAAATAAACCACATTAAGTTCTTTAAAAGCAAATAGAAACATATCCCAAGCAATGTTAAACGAAGACAATGTTGAGGTAAGTTTATGTAAGTTAACCTAGCATTAATGATAATACACTGGTCTCATACAAAGACCTCCAGAATCCTAAGCAAAGGATCAACTAGAGATACCCGAGAATTACAACTGCCTGAAATGAATACATATTAATAAATGTTTAGATATCACACCCAGAATAAATAAAATGCTCATCGCTTTTCAAACATGGGCGAGAATTGAATCCACGACCAACAGCGGAGAAGGCGAGACCACTAACCTTGGTGGACTGGTGGAGGTGGCGGCAACCACTGCGGCCTCCGCAGCTTTACGTGGTAGTAGTAGGTGCGGCCGCGGTCGTCGGTGGCAGACCGCCACATGGATGGCAACACTACCGCGGTAGGTACCGTCGGTAGGGCTGTCACCGCCGGTTGCTGGATACATTAATATATCTATACTAATATATAAAGCTCAAGGAGTTTGTTTGGTTGAACATGCTAATCTTTGGACATTACTGGGTCGAATGGATGTATCGGATGGATATCAGGATGGTCAGATGTATCAATTTAGCAACTAAATATATCTTCGGGAGAAATGATGATGCAGAAAGACAAGTCCCACAAATCTTCAAATGGGCAGGCGGGAATTGTAGCTATTTAGCAAAGACATAAGACTCTTCTCTACTTCGCTAACTCGAATTGGTGAAGGAAGTAAGGGTGAGATACCTGTATCACTGGTTCGGACTGCGCCGGCGGGGCGAAGGGCGGCGCCAGTTGTTGTCCGAACATGAACCCGCCCATGCCGAAACCGCCCATGCTCATCATGCTGTCAAAACAGCATGCAATCAATATCACACAAATTCGTAGTCAATATAATCAATATGTCAAAAGTGGCGAGCATGTATTATGAGACTGATGATGGTGGACGAAGCGAAAGGGTTCTGTAAGTCTACAGAGATATGGTGATCTATTCTCTCTGCCCACACAACAAAAGCACTTTAGACCTTACATTAATGTATAAGAAGACACAGAAGGCAGGGTAGTTATCCACTTTAGCAGACAAATGACGCTAGTGTGAGATTGGCTTGTAAAATGTAGTAGTGTTGGTTACTTGTGAGGCATGCAATAGGGCTGGGCGAAGGGCGGGCAGAAGGGCTGGTAGTCCCGCATCCAGTCACCATCGGGTCCCACGCCCACCACGCCTGCAGCGGCGCCGCTCCCCATGATGCCGGGGCCGCTGGCCATCATACCGCCACCGAACATCTGCAACGACAAAACAAACCCATACCAATAGAAACATTGAAAGTTCGAATCCCGACTGTGCCAAATGAGTTTTCAGAGCTTAAGTACAATGATTTGTCAAAATACGAGCTTTACGGTGATAGAAAACCTCGAGATGAAATTAGATTAATAATAATAATAATAATAAATAATAAAACTTTATTCAGTAACAAAAATATCAAATTACATAAATTAAAATTACATAAACGCATAAAAGATTGGCTTATAGATAGACTATTACTATCATATTTTATTTTGGAAAAGAAATGTATAGCTAGAATACCAAAACGGGTGCTTCGGAATTGTACCTGTGAATAGGAATCAGGGTGCGGCCAGTAGTGTGGCCAGGCCGGTTGGTCCCGCTGCCGGCGGGTCTCGTCCGCCGCGGCAGCTGCTTCGGCGAAGGCTCGCCGCCGCTCTTCTTTGCTCATCGGAGGCACGGCGGCTAGCACGCGCTCGCTCAGCCTGAACACAAAAATCTTCCTAGATTCATGCTGTCCTAGTACTTTCCTAGTCACATTTAAAAGCTGCATTACGATTTTTTACGGTATGGTTACGAAAACCAATTTTTAATTTCATTCCTATATCAAATTTCGGACCCTTAGTACCAAAAGGTACTTTTATTTTATACTCTCCTAGTCACATTTCGACAGTCGAGGAATGATACCTTCGTCAATTCACAAATATTTACTTGGTGTGTTACTAGGGTCAGTATAGAACATACCTTTGACCTATAATGTAGTCAACATCAATTTAAAAATGTCAGTGTTATATATTTTCAGTAAGTTCAGTGTATGAGTTTGAAAAATAATTTGAAGTCCATTATTTTAGTCTCATATTATTTACTCTAACACAATATGTACAAAAAACCCACCGTATACTTCTTCTCCCCTCGGGACTCCTTCGTTTTCTTCTATCTCTGTCATCTCTGTCCCTATCTCTGTCGCGATCTCTATCCCGCTCCCTATATCGGTCCCTGTCTCTGTCTCTATCGCTTCTTTCCCTTTCTCGCTCCCTCTCCCTGTCTCTATCCCGCTCCCTTTCCCGTTCGCGGTCCATCTCTCGCTCGCGGTCCCTCTCCCGCTCTCGCTCACGCTCGCGCTCCTTTTCCCTGTCCCGGTCCCGGTCTCGCTCCCGTTCTCGTTCCCGCTCTCGGTCTCGAGTCCCGCTGGAATCAGCCGCCCGTCGTTCCACATTAGCCTGTCGCTCGTGTTCTTTCATTTGTTGAATGCGTTCCTTCTTTGGGATCTTGAACACTTCCTGCAACACAGAACACGATTATAATTCGTAGGGGAAAAGAGGGTAGGTCAACTTGAAATAATTAAAATATGCAAAATTTTAAACATATAAATAAAGAGCCCAAAGCTTAAATTACCTTCAAACTAGACCATCTCTCCAACAGCTGACTGGAGAGATCTTTAACTTTCTCCAATGTTGCTGCATTTTCTTTTATCTTCTCTGGACTCAATGCTTCTGTGGTCGGTCTGTTTGGCACATCCACTGGCAGGCCTGAATAATATTATAATGATGACAATAAGTTGAGACATGCACCTGAACAATTGTATGCTAGCTCTCACATGCAATATGCTAAGCAGAAACAGCTAAGGGAGGAGTAGGCCCTCGACTAAAGGCGTTTGTGATTCGCTTGCTAGCGAGCTGGCTGGGGTGGTATATATATTATATAAAAAGAGCCGTGGTGGCCGAGTGGTTCGAGCAGTTGCCTGCGACGCAAAGGTCGCAAGTTCGAATCCCGACTGTACCAATGAAATTTTCTGAATTAAGTTCAGAAAATTTCACCAATGAAATTTTCTGAACTTAAGTACAGTGATTATTCACACCACGAGCTTTACGGTGAAGGAAAACATCGAGAGGAAACTTGCATACGTCTGAGAAGAAATTCAAAGGCGTATGTATAGTCGTGCTTGAGTAACGCCGATGGACTCGCCACCTGTCACGTTGGCACCTAATATACCTCTGGCGGAAAGTGGGTGTGTAGGTTTTACCTAGACACCTCTGCCTACCCCTTCGGGGACCCTTGTGGGAAGGCGTGAGAATTTTATTAATTATAAATCACTTTAGGGTTATTCTAGTGGCTTGGCTCGGCTCTTGAAAGAAACACGACCATGCAGGCTAATTTGCAATATTATAACAATTTTTGTACGTTATTTTCGCTTAAAAATGTGTTGTAACGGTATAGTTATTTATATTTGTAGAATGAGTTTTTATTTTTTTATCTAATGAATAGTAATAATAATAAAATAAAAACGCAGAGCGGAAATGTTTCGGAGTGAGAACTCCCTTTAAAAGTGGCGTAATTTTGTTCTGTCTGTCTGTTTTATTTCATCGTCTTGTGGATTGATGACCTGATGATTGAATGACCACACCATAACTTCGAGAATAAAACTATATATTTCTTCTGAGACACCTGTAGCTTTGTACCTGTAGCTTCGTCAATGAAGACAGCGTCAGCAGCGGCGTCGGCGGCGCTCAGCCACCGCTCCACGATGGTGAAGAACCGGCTCTCCTGCACCATGGTCTTGTTCGGTATGGGCAGCCTATCCACTGTTAGGAGCATTTCTAGCCTATGGGACAACAAAGATTTTCATTATATACAAAGTGGGGATGGTTAATAATATTTATTGGGAATATTCACTGAACTGGACATTCTGTTGTTTTATTACCAAATTTGTCAAAGTTTACCAAATTTGTGTTTATATATATATATATATATATATATATATATATATATATATATAATACCAATGTTTACCAAAATTGTCAAAACCGAAGAAAAATTTAGAAATTGGTTATATTTGATCATTAGTGCATATGAAGACGGAAAGCGGGTAAAACTTCTGCATTATTAAAAAAACTGCTTGCTCATAAATAATTTTGGACTGATCTTAGTCTCAGAGGAATCAGTGCGACTTAAAAAGCATACTCTTACGTCACACTGGTTCATCTTAAGTCACTCTGATTCCTCTCAGATTACATTGATTCCTCTTAGTCACAGGCTCCTCAGGTCACACCTCTTCATCCCCATTGGCGAACAGTGGACGTAAAAGAGAGTGTGCTACATGCGTAGGCTATATGCGTGAAGGGTAGGGTAGGGTAGGAGAAGTATTAACTTGAAGTCGAGCGGCGCGTCGGAGCACCAGGGCGCCAGCAGGCGCAGGCCGCGGTAGTCCAGGAACAGGCGGCGGCAGGGCAGGTCGGCGTCCCGCAGCAGCCGCAGCAGCGCCGCCTGCGCGCGCCGCGTCTTGGCGCGCACCACCGTGCGGGACACGCGCAGCGTATGGCTTTGGTTCTTCACGCCCGTGCGCCCCAGCGCCTCCAAGTCCTCTTCGATCTAAACGCACACATTCACATACCGTGACTATCGAGTTAAAAGACTGTGACACATATAGTACGGCCAGGGTAGTCGCACTATTCAATGCCATGCTCACTTAGCACACACATCCATACTAATATTATAAATTTGAATGTTTGTTACGCTTTCACGTAAAAACTACTTAACCGATTATCATAAAACTTTGTACACATATTCTTGGAGATATAAGAAGTAACACAGGACACTTTTTTATTGAAAAAAAAAATTTACGAAAGTTATAAAAGCCGTCCACGCCGACGAAGTCGCGGCAGAGCTAGTGTAGATATATTCTTCGATGGGGAGGGAACCATTTATAGGGACGTGTTGACATTCTTGTGGGGTCAGATGTCAGCCCAAAGTTAGAATTACGTATAATTGCATTTTATTTTGAAATGCTTAGTATGTAAGTGTTTTGGTTTATAATGCTGTTAAGTTACATATGCTTTGATTAATAAATAGCTATGCTCACCATATGATAGGTATCTACGTGTGCAAGACTAGAGAGAGGAAGACCACGTTCCAACTATAGATAGTGCCATCTAACAAGACGCCCCCACAAGTTTCTAGTCGAGGGCGTCGCGGCATGCGGGGAGTATGACCCGAGTGTATTAATTGTAGTGTGTGTGTGCACTCATAGGTAATCAGTGTGTACCGACAATACTCAACATAAGTGGAAGGTTACACTATGGGGAATAGTGGGGCGTGTCTTCGTGGATAGCACTATCTATACCTAGACCAAATTGATTGACACTCAAAGACGGGAACGTCTAGAGAGACTGATGAATGTGGACGAGGTATGCAAGTCTAGAGAGAACTGGCCATGTAATCTCTCTGCCTACCCCGTCAGGGACTCGGCATATGTGTGTATCATAGGTATATAGGTTTTGGTGACTGAACCTGTATTCTTTGAAGAACATGCTTCAAATTGCCAATTATTATTTGTATTGATTGGACTATTTATAAGAATATATTTTTTTATACATATTATGTACATTAAATTAATACATTACATTAAATGTAACATAGTAGAGTAATAAGTTACGATGTTTAATATTTATTGTGCATAAAAACATGTATAATAAAGATGTCACATGACAAATATGAATACAACAATGACTAACTTCTTCTGTTGGTGCCTTCTCAATTATAAACACTTGTCTACACAAATTGACTAACTAAACTACTTCAAACCCATATTTTGAAGGCTTATCTTCTCAATCCTCGAACTGTTGTCATTATCAACTACTCCGATCAAGATTGTTTTTATAAATAAGGAAATATATGTATTTAAAGAATCTTACATCAGCATCCTGAACGAGGTCTGGTGCCTTGGGCTTGTACTTCCTCTCCCGCTTAGGTTTCCGGACAGGCTTCGCATCCGGAGTCACAGTAAGTGCCTCTTCAGACTCGGGTACTCCTGATTTTGTTGTGGATACGTCTTCCTCCTGGTAAAAAAAACAATTGACTATGCAACACAGGCAACAAAGGTATTCTTAATGATTGACACAATGAAGCTAATTCAAAGGCCGTGACGACAGACTGATTTGAGTAAGCGCCTGACAAAGATGAGCAGAATGACACTTAGTCCACCGAACACCGGCTTACATAAGAACTGTATGATGAAACCTGCATCATTTTTTCAGAAATGTAAAGACGTATGTCGTATGATGAGCAACGGCGACGGACACGCCATTTGAAACTTTAGCACCTAAATATATCTCCGGTAAAAAAGTCTCGTTGCACCACTGCCATCCTCGTTTGGGAAGGCGTGAATAGGTAAATAAAATAAATAAATAATAAAGGTATCGTGAGCGTAAATAGGCCACGGTAACCGCTTCCCATCAGATAGGCCATATGCTTGTTTAACACCTGTTAAATAAAAAATAAAAAAACCCTTTTTTTCATCGATCGCACATATTATTGATCATATCATAAATTATATACATATTCATACATTATCAGCAAGAGAGAGATCTGTTTAGGGTTTACCTCTTCGTCGTATTCATCATCAGAGTCGGGCTCAGCGCCTATCCAGCCTCGGCAGTTGTCGGCGCCGCAGTAGCACCGCTGCGCCACTTTACTGTAAACAACGCATTTTATCCGCGTACTTTAGTAGCTGTATGCGCTAGAATTCAAATACTAAAAACGGCTTTAATACACATCTATACTAATACTATAAAGAGGCAGTTTGTTTGTTTATACACACTCAGGAACTACTAATCTTATTAGATAAAATGATTGCATTAGATATCCTGTCTATTGAGGAAGCCTATATAATATATGTACTAAAATCATCATATATAATATACATATCATCTCGCTTCTACCAACAGAGACGGAGCAGTCAAGCCGCACAGCAAATTTGAAAGAACAATTTATCTACGTGTCCAACACATACAGCAAAAACACACCAATAGACAATTTGGCCTGACTATGCTTCTAGCCAGACCAGTATTAAAGAAGAAGAAATAATGGTGTTGATAGAAACGAGATCCACTTGTTTTTTATGCCACTAACACAGTTACTCTTTTAATATAAAGCAAACAATCATTGGAAAAGAACCTGTGACCTTTTTAATTGTTTCGAACAAAAATTTTATGGCTTCTTGCATATAAATTCACAATGTTCTGGACTGACAGCAAATTGTTTAACGTAGATACATTCAATACACATTTATGCTAAATAGATGCATTGCATATGTAGGTAAAACATATATTAATGAAGAATACCTACTGGCATACAACATTTATAGATCCGGAGAACATTCAGTGATATGAAAGTATTTCTTTGTAAATTCTGGTGAATGACATTATTCCTCAGGAATTTAATCATAGGCATAATATATATTAATTTCAGTCACATTATAAGATCGCACACGGAATATATCTACTTCACGCCTACCCACACGCGTCTGCGAACGGGTAGGCCGAGTTGTGTACACAGTACCTACGCACCCACTTTCCGCCACAGATATATTTTTATGCACCAACGTGATACATGGCGAGTGCATTACCGTTACTCAAGCACGACTATACATATATATATATATATATATATATATATATATATATACGCCTTTGAATTTCTAGACTTGATAGAAGCTTCATATTAAGGAAAATATGAGAAACGTGAGGGACCTGCAGATAAAGAAATTCAATGTCGTGCATATATGCCCCCGTCATCGGTCAGGACGTGTCATCTGTCACCAAAATATACTTCTCGTCAGAAAAATCATTTGACATATATTCCTAAACATATTTTTTTTCTGATAATCCTTACAAAGCATAAACTTGCAAGGTGTTTCGATTTTTCTAATGGGAAGTGTATAGCCTCGAGTAGTGTTGCTACAACTCAGCCTAACGCTTCGGAGGCCGTAGTGAGAGTGAAGTTACAAAAACTTTGTCAAGTACAAGTTAATGCATAGTTCGCAATACATCATCATCATATCACCATGCCGAGTCCCCAACGGGGTAGGCAGAGAGTATAAAGCGCCAGGTCTCTCTAGACTTACATACCTCTTTCGCTTCGTACATTCATCAGTCTCTTCATACATGCTCGTCGGTTTCGAGTATTATAATAGTTCGCAATACAATAGTTTAAAAACCACATTGAGCATTGAAAGATATCCAATTGGAATTTAACCTTCGCCGTGAACATGTATTTTTAAAAGCTTATCAATTTATATATGTAACTAAATACTATAGTAACACAGCCGTGGGTGGAGGCAAAGATCATGTTCTGTTCAGCACCGTCTTTCACTTGTCACATAATGTTCCCAAGATGTGAAATAAAAAAAATGTGAACTTACCCAAACCTCTGGAACTGATAATCAAACGTAATCTCCTCTCCGGACATGATATCCCTTTTGCAAAAAAATCCTATTCGGAGTTCCCCGTTAACGGTCCACTTTTGTGTCTCCGCATTTGGATCACACGAGTGGTTGATGAAGCGAGATATGTTGCCTTTTAGCGTCGCGTCGATGACGGTGTCGCCCTTCAGAGACATGAAGTAGTGGTGCATATTATTCTCGTCGGAATAGGCTTGCGCGCGTTTGTAGAACTGTTCGTAGTCAAGCACTTCACCGACATACTCCATCAGGAATTCGCCTCTAGAAAAACCCAACACACCCAAGTTTCAAATATGCAATATTAAAAGTTACAAAACATGTGTTTATATAAAATTGGCATGATACATTTATTTACATTATACTCAATGCAATATGTTTTATACTGTTTAAATAATACCATCATGCAATGAAAGGAGGAACATTAATATTGTTGTAGAAAAACAATATTTGGAGACTTACGATGGAATATCCGCTGCAGCTTCAACACCACATCCCTTTTTGTCAGCATAGAATACCCTTAGTATGGCATTTTCTCGCTTCTGGAACCTTCTGTTTGTACACCTTTCTCCTACAGGACATCTTGAATTACTGTAAGATCAGAAAAAAAAATCACAACTTATTTAAAGATAGACATTTTTTGTATGACACTTCAGTATTCAGTTCAATAGAAACCCATACCATTCACAATTGATTAGATATCGCTTGAGAAATCAGATGAAAATGTAACAGACAGAATAACCTGTGTTACCTTGTTAGTTACTAGTTATTATAGCATGGTGGAAGAGTGATTCCAGCTGTTGCCTGCTGCAAGGAGGAAACCTGCATACATTAGAGAAAAAAATTCAAAGACTTGCCTGCTAAAGTAACAAAGCGGAGATATATTTAGATGGCAAGATCTTGGCATCTAAAATATATCTCCATAATAAGTGAGTGTGTGCATACTACCTACACACCTCTGCCTATCCCTTTGGGACCCTGGGGGAAGGTGCGAAAATAGATATTAAAAAAAAATTACCATTCAATCATAAGAAGTCTATTCAAACAGTCTTCACCACAAGCCAGTTCCCCACGCTCAAGTTCTTCTTTGGTCATGAAACAGTCGCATATCATCTTCTTGGTCTCCTTGCTGACCATTCTCTCACACACATACTCATTTTCATCCAAATGTTGGTACTGATTCATTCGATCATCTATTAGCTGATCATATGCCTCTTTGCTCAGTGGGAGGGCACCTTCATCATCAACAAGCGAATTACTTTCAGCCAATGGAGGCAAACGCTGTGGCAAACTTGGACTGGCCAATGGTGAGCTTGCTGGAGAGCTAGCTCCCATCTCAAGCTCACTGGATCGTCTCCAGCGAGACTTCACTTTAACTGGCATATCACATGGCACTGGGAATGATGGTGAATTTGGTGCATTGCTTAATACATCTGATGATTTATCCTGGCTATCGGAGCCTAGTTCCTCCAGTTTCAACTTGGTTTGTGTGATTAAAGCCTTCTTTAAGGGTGTTTTGACTAAACCATAGCCTTTTGTCTTTTGTTTCATGTTACTAATAGTTTTTATCCTACTAGACCTTCGTACACCAGTTGGGGAAGATTCAGCAGAATCATTTGAGTTCATTTGGTTTTGTTCAGTAACTCTTGAAGAGTTACTATCATCGGACAAAGTTGAGCTAGGGGTAATACTTGGGTCTGGCCTAGTTAAAGCATCTCCAAAGCTTTCTTTACGAAACTGAAGATCTGGTGTATTACAAGGTGGTGTCCTAAGGTCTGTGATCTCTGAATACTCCATAGGAGAGTCAGATTCGGGAGGTCTAGCAATGTTCAACTTCTCAAAATGTTTCTGGAAATCTGTGTCTTGAATAGCACTTGTAACTTCTTCATTTGTACTATTATTCTGTTCTTCTAGCACAGCATTTGGGCTCTCCATCTGTATATTGTAATACAATTCAGGATGATCATCCTCCACTATCTGTACAATAGTTATGACCTCATCATCATCATCATCATCATCACCTGCAAACTCAACCTGTGACTCATATGGAATGTGTTCACTCGCAGGAGTGTCTGTCATGTGCTGAGCAACTTCTTCCATAGTTGATTTGTTGTGAGATTCAATTTGTTCTTTGTTCTTTATAACATCCTCTGGAGCATGCTCCACTGTTTCTACATTTCCTACAACACTAGTTTGCAACATGTCACTGTCACTCTCAACTAACTGAGGCACGTCAAGTGAAACAGTAACTGGAGATATATCACGAGAGCTGCTTTGCACAGTGATTGCACTGTTCATTGGGCTCAGGCAAGCAGCACTGTTGTCAGACTGAGTGTCAAGAGCTGCATTAGAGTCAGACTCTGAGCTAGCACAAGGGTCAATAACCCTGATTTCCATGCTGCTATTTGTTTCACTGTCACTTCCAACTTCATATTTTCTAACTATGCCATCCTCATTATTGAACAAGCAACGATACTTTCCAAATTTCTTGTGTAAAGCTACAATAGGAACTTGGCATGGCTTCATTTCAGCCAGTGCAGAAGTCGTAGCCTCTGAGGGTGCCTCTGCAGGGGTGGGTTTGGGATCATTTGCAGGCTGTTGATCAGTAGGAGGCTCGGGCTCAGAAGCAGTCAAGTCGATGGACGCAGAGGACTCGCCCTCAGAAGGTGCAGCGGACGCCTGCTTACCCCGCCGTGACGTGCGCCGAGGTGCAACGGGTTTCGCCCCTGCCTTCTTTTTCTTAGCCATTCTGGCAAGATTTTAGTACAAAAACATACAACCTATAAAACAGAAAAATTACATGAATGTTGGAAAACCATTGTTGAGATAATGACTTCTTTCGATGCTTTGCTACTGTCAATGCCACATGGTATTTTGTAAATGCTTATAATTCAACATTGTTTTTAGATGTTGTAACTTGTATTGAGCCATAAACACGTGAAAATACTCACAGAATGCTGTGTTTTATTCACCGAGTACAAGCTAAATTTGTGTGAGTAGCCACCGGTAGGAGCCATCAAAATCGTTCATGACAAACCGTCATAGGTACTAGTTGTATACGATGCAAATTAAACTTTATTACATTTTTAGTAAAGCTATAACAACGCAATTATGATAAATTTGCACAATGATAGAAATTAAAATGAGAAACAAAATTTTCCTCTCAATTCATTGCTCTTCTCTTCCTCCCTTGCGTCAATCAGTTTCATTCATCAATCATTTCATTCGACATTCATTCAATCATAGCTTGGTTTTTTTAACTAAGTCGGTATCAATAGCCAGAACAGAAACTTTTACTTTCGTATGTTCGAATTTAATCGTAATAAATAAACAAACAAAATAACAAATCATACGTCTTTATAATATAAGTATATACACATTTTTTTTTATTTATATATAAATAACACCACGAAGAACAGATACGCGTCTTCCGATTCATCCATATTGTATGTATATATATCATTTCATTTTAATTGGAGTCCACCATAGCTGTAAATAAATAATTTACAACAAAAGGGCTTGTATCAATGGTATGAATACAGTTAAACAGCAACGTCAAATTACAACCAATCAAATTTACTCAGGTCAATCGACACGACAAGACCAAGTCAAACCAAATATTAAAAGGAAAGAATTTAGGGAAGGACGCGAAGTGAATTAGGTTTTGAGGGTAGCTCCAAATCTGATTTAGGAATTACAAATCATAAAATCTCTTCAATACTATCGACATGACTGAGTCCCCAGAGGTAATTTTATAAGTAATTATATTCTTAGTTGTTTGCAACGCTGTTGTCACATAGGACACGTCACATTCACGGGGTTTAATGGTTAAATATTATTTCTTCGATTTTCTGTATAAATCTAGCATGTAAAGTTAATTATGTATACTCCAATAATGTTGATAATAAATGATTTGGACAATATACTTCTTTTATGTGTACTTATTTCAGAATGTTAAAATTAATAAATGGGACGGTGCCGCCGCAAAAAATGCCATAGATGACGCTATCAGAGAGGTAAATAATTACAATCAATTGACGAGAACAATAAAATATATCTTTTGAGAGAACTATAAAAAAAAATAGGGTACAATGAGCATTTCCATTCAAAATGCGAGTCGTCCATTTGTCGTAGTCAATCCCTATATTAAATCAATAAGCACTCTTTGCTATGTATGACTATATGACACATATTTATGCTGATGTATGATTTCTCTTTTGTTTATACTTTTTAGTCCTGTAATAAAATGTCTGGTATGGGCACGTATAAAATAAAACAAATATTTATATTTTTTTGTCTTTTATTATCAGGTTCTTACTGGAGACCTGAAATGCAAAGAGAGCTTTGCCCTCATTGATGGGAGGCTGTTCCTCTGCGCTCTAGCTGTTGGTGTAGCTCTTTATGCACTGCTATGGGACTACTTATATCCATTCCCACAATCAAGGTAAATACTGAATTGCCAACTATATCATTGTCCTTTACATAATTGTATTTGCAGTGTCCTGCTATAAAAGGGGACTTTGTGTGTTTATTAATACATGCCAATAATATCTAAAATATGTATATACTATTACACCAATCCATTGGGGGATAGACAGAGAGAAGAGAAAACCAGTTACTATAGTTACAGGTTTATTTCACTTTATCCACAAACATCAGTCTCTTCATTAATGCTTAACCCAACATATGTATCATGATCTTCAATCAAGACTATTCTTATGTTTTATAATTTCTTCTCAAACATATTCAGGTTTCCTTTGACATTTTCCTTTGGTTTTAAAATGTAAATAGACAACTTTTGTTACAGAATGGTGCTGATAATCTGTGTGTCCTCATACTTTGCTCTAATGGCTGTACTTACTGTGTACACTACATACAAAGAGAAGGGCATATTTGTAGTTGCTAAGGAGAAGGTTGGGAACAATCAGAGGGTTTGGGAAGCTAGCTCCTATATTAAGAAGTAAGTTTCATTACAATACATTAATGTACTTTAAATATATCAGTATCAGTTATATGGTTATATTATCATGGGTATAGTATCAGTTATATAAAGAGCCGTGGTGGCCGAGTGGTTTGAGCAGTTGCCTGCGACGCAAAGGTCGCAAGTTCGAATCCCGACTGTACCAATGAGTTTTTCTGAACTTAAGTACAGTGATTAGTCACACCACGAGCTTAACGGTGAAGGAAAACATCGAGAGGAAACCTGCATACGTCTGAGAAGAAATTCAAAGGCGTATGTATAGTCGTGCTGGAGTAACGGTGACGGACTCGCCATCTGTCACGTTGGCACCTAATATACCTCTGGCGGAAAGTGGGTGTGTGGGTATTACCTATACACCTCTGCCTACCCCTTCGAGGACCCTTGTGGGAAGGCGTGAGGATATATTATATTTATATTAGTTATATGGTTAGGTGTGCAATTGAAGTGGTTATTTTATGTTGTATATAGATTCATTGAATTTGATAGTTGAATTTCATAACTATTCAATAAAACTGTTTATCTATACTAATATTAAAAAGAGGAAAGATTTGTATGTTTGTAAGGAATTGGCTCAAAAAGTACTGGACCGATTTTAAAAATTCTTTCACCATTTTAATGCTACATTATCATTGATCAATAAAGGCTATTTTATTTGCAAGAAATTCTTTTTTTATGCCAAAATGTTTGAAAAATAAATGTCCACCCCTGCAAAGCCGGAACATACGAAAACATACAATAAGAAAAGTTATTTATTGTTAAGGTTCGAACTTGCGATCTTTATGTCGCAGGCAACTACTCGAACCACTTGGCCACCACGGCTCAACTGTTAATTCATTTTAATTATTATAAATGTATTAATTTAATTACCATAATTTTCCTTAAAAACACCAGACACGACGACAAATATCAACTGGTTATGATGATGCGCGACTCTGCCGGCAAGAACCGCGAAGCCACTATCACCAAGTCAATTGCAAACTTCATTGACACCAATGGCACTATTGCCCAGAGCATTGTTCTTGGCGAGATAACCAAGCTTTACAACTCATTGTCCTCAGAGAAGAAGGACAAGTAAAGTGCACAAAGGTCTGACATTATTGTAATGTTTTATTAATAATAAATTTGTCTGATATACGATAGTTTCCTTGTTTTGCACACTTTCTAGTATTTCTACCATGAGTTTCTGCTAAAAAGCCATTAACTCCACTACAAAATGGATTGTGAATATGATTGGTATAATAAGAAATAAAGACTCCACGAGGCTCAACTCTCAACTGATATCAATTGTTCGTAATCTTATGCAGAGCTAGCTACCGAGGATTATATCCTCTTTGACTGGCTCTGGCACAGTTCCTGAGAACCAAAAGAGTAAACTATTAAAAGAAAAAGAAAGATGAATATTCTACGAGTTTCTTTTTTTTGTGATATAATCGTTAGTGTTAAACCGTACTAAGGTGTTTGTTTTCGAGTACACTAATAACCGACAGATGGCAGTAATAGGTTAATGGACATTAGTTACCGATCAAGTGTCAATTATATATTAATTTGATGTTATTTACACGCCTATTTTTCCTATAATCGGAATAACTTGTTTAATGCAGTAAATGAAACCGTTGTCAATGCTCATAAAATTAGTTTACGTTACTTTAACAAGATGTCGCTGCGATGTTAGCGAGCTAGAAACAAGTCTTTAAATAAAGCAGTTTATCGCGTTAAAAAAAGAATGTTAAATATTATTCTTTTATTTTGGTAGCATCACATTTAAGAGGTAGAGATAAGTTGGTGACGGTTTCATATGTCAAAATAATTCTGTCGCGATCAATTCGCGCCGTTACAGGCGTAGTACTTTACGAGGTTAGGCAGGCAGGACCACAATGGCGAGAGTTATTCAGTAGGGCGGTTGATCGAACCGCGATCGTTGTGTGTTGGGTTATGTGAATGTCGCTCGCGTATAGTTAACATGGCTTAGCGCTGTAGTTAGGTATTGTTTTTATTGAGAATATATATTATATTCTTCAGTTAAATACTAAACAGTGATATGAATAATATAACGCACGCATTTAACGTTAACTACAAAATCTTGAAATAAAAGTCGCAAATTTCTGTGCCCTCGTGTACTAAAATTAGTTTATTGTGGTAAAATTGATTTTATGTGCTCTACGTAAGTTTTCTGGAAACTGTTTTATTCGAGGTAAGTTCAATGTCAAGTGGATTAATACACTGTATCTGCATAGGTTCCACTACCAACCAACTTAATATTAATTACAGACGATTGATTTTTTTATGAAGCAATCAATCTAATAAATTTTATAATTTAAGGGACATAATTAGAAGTAATAAGATGTATGTGCCTTTAGAAGATGTTATAGAACCTTGTGTTAAATTCAAGGCTAGTTGTTAGCTAGTGTCATGATGGTGTTACATTTTTTAATTATGGAACTAAAATCGGATTCCATACTGCCTATTTCAAAGTTTGAGTGATTTCCCAAAAGATCGATAGTCTAAGTTATTAAAAAGTGCATTTTGCATGCATTTAAATGTTTGAAACAAAAAAGTAAGCATTGCAATGAAGCGTTCATGTGCATGTCTGTAACGATGTAAGTAATTGTGACATCACCTCAGTTGAATCAAGGTCTTTCTGAGTATAAACTTAACTCTACACGAATTCTAAAGGTTTAAGTTTAGGTTTTCCTCAAAGAATATGATCACAATGCTTTAGTACGTTTATGGTTATTCTATTTTCACGTATCGTTAGTTATTTCTATCAAACGACAGCAATTAAAACTCTCGGCTCTTTGATTTTAGTCACCTGACTTCACGTGTCGATTAAGCGGTGGGACAGGCTCGGGCTATTTTGGTTCTGGCCTCGGTACCAGCCCGCGGCACGGTGGCATACATGCTGGTCATGATCTTATACAATAGTGCGGCATGCATTGCGTACAATGTGGATTTCATGCCGACGACACACCGTATATAAAATTGGAACCCAATGGAAAGCTTGCCAAGTTCGCGGCACTTATCTGAGCGGCAGGGTAATTGTAGCCGTAGATTGTTTAAAATTCCCAAGTAAGAATGCATAATTTCCCCCCGAATTATTTCGACAAATAATTGTTCTACTGAAATAAAATAAGACCCTGACAACAATATTGGAATATTTAGGCGTAAGTGTGGCTGCAGATTACCTACTTATAGGTAATACTTTAATTTCCTTCTTTTTTTCTTTAATAAAGCTTAAGTAGGTAATAAATGATGCTCATCGAGTTATTACTACAAATAATTATACTAAAAAAATAAAATAATGATGAATTGTCAAGTTCATGAAAAAATAAGCTTGTATCGAAGTACGTAGGTCTCTTAATTTCCTGAATGAATTTATATGTATACCTAGGTACCTAATTACCTCCTTAAAGTTAGCGAAATTCGTAAATTACGAACTAAACTTTAACTACAGAAAAAACTCACGAAACGATTATTGACACTTACATAAAAACATGTGTTACAACGTCGAATGGCCTTGGGTATTATCACGAGAGATAGCAGACGAGACAGACAGGTAGGAAGCTAT
The DNA here is from genome assembly GCA_945859725.1 of Drepana falcataria. Lineage (NCBI taxonomy): Eukaryota > Metazoa > Arthropoda > Insecta > Lepidoptera > Drepanidae > Drepana > Drepana falcataria. The sequence continues at coordinate 3,050,581 of OX243923.1, read as the reverse complement.
TCAGCTACGCATATACTAAATATAGGAAGAGCACTCGTCGATCAGTCGGCATCAATAATGAAAACGAAAGTTACGTTGGTGCGTACGCACTTGGAACTGCGTAATATGTAGATCTGTATCCCGTATTATTTGTAAGTAATACGAATATAAGAAAACTCAGCGTAGAGTCCTTCAATTATAATAATATTAACATAGCAATCTTCCGTCTCTCTTGCTGGGTAGATCACTGCCTTACTGTGAAATTCTAGACTGGCGCTCTACTCTCGACCACCAGACTAGACTTTCACTTCATCTACATTTATAAATATTTTCACACATGCCTACCTGTTCCGAGTAAGTCATCTGAATAAAAAATATAATAGTAAAATATGCTATTTGCGTCGTGATAGGAAGTGAATTTTGTACTTACACAACGAAAGACATATAAGATGAAGGCTATTTATGGGTTTCACATGAATATGCTAACAAATCATATTTTCACAAGTACCTAAGTAGGTAGTTAGGTAAGGATTCTCGTTGTATTGTTATCAATTATTATAAGAAGATAAACGCAGTATAAACGGTTTTAACACTAAGGTTATTTGCATTTTATCGGCGCGTGTGTGTTTGATGTTAGTGGGTACGCCATAAATTAGTCCATTCAAAGCTAATTATATGCACAAGATATAATAAAAAAGTTATTAAACCAACTGTTGTCAATCAACATGTGTTACAATCAATACGTGTTTTATATGCCCATACTTTATTTTATATCTGCGTCACGTGGTAGATATAGATGGTCATTTACCATCATCTCATCTCATCTGTTTGCAAGATTTTTTTTTAAATATTATATATTCTAAAATAATGTTAAGTATCATATATACTTTGGGACAATGCCACTCAAATTGACCTAATCCCAAAGCTTGTATTATAGTAACTAGTCAACGATATACATACCTTTATAGATAGTTGTATACATAAATACATAGAACATCCAAGACTAAGGTAAAAATAATTAATAATAAGGTAATTATATAGCCTATATTATATTGTATATATAATTATAAAGCCTTCCCAACATTCCAACCAGTAGTTCCTGAGATTAGCGCGTTCAAACAAACAAACAAACTCTTCAGCTTTATAATATTAGTATAGATAACTGAAGAAGAACCGTGAACGAACAACGAAAATTTTAATAAGGAATGTTACATGGGAAGTACCTAAGCAAAGCGTGTGGGTATGCAATGCAAGCAGTGTGCTAGAGTCGATACATATATACACAAACACACATATATTATATTTTAAGAAAAACATAAGAAAAGATCACAACTGTCTAGTTGAATACACAGATAATGCCTGTAAGCGTTCACTAAAAAGAGCTATTCTGTAAGATCATTAATATTCTACAGCTGCTTAAGCGAAATTCTGAGGTAAATACCGACTTCGTATTCAAGGTTTTACACAAAGCCTGTGGCGCCGACTTCGTAGTCGAGATGAGGCATGTACTATCGTATGTGACAGTTTTGACATAAAGAAGTCGTTATATTTAATCGGAGTTGATCCGTTTGAAGTTAAAACGCTAAGTTCTTTCACTGCCACCATAATTTGATTTAAAGACTTTGGAAGATAGTTTAATTTTGTGCAAGAGCTAGCACGAGTGCGCACATTAATATTCTTGTTACGGAATAGCAATATTGTAACTACATCCAGCACACTAAGAGTTAATGCCATAACTAAATAGTAAGGAAACAGTACTTATTTCAGTCACTACGAAAGGTTGGTTGTTGTAAAAACACGTAGTTATTGCCAAGTACTTACGTTTCGAAGGGATTCAAGATTCTTTCAGACTGTTACAAACCGGAAACCAATTGGATCAAGTATATGCGTAAATAAATACCAATTCACTACAGTGTTGCAACATCACAACGTAATCAAGATCATGACATTTTAACGTCAATTCATGATTACGGTAGGTATAAGGTGTTGATAATCGTAATAAATACCATTATCATCACCTGCGTGCTACGGACATGTTCGTAACTCAATATTACACGATGATGATAAACCTTATCTTTTATCAACTTTGGAATATTGCATTTTAGTTTTAAGGAGAAGAGCCCCTCGTTACTAATTATGTATTTACCTATATATCTTTATCATTAAGATATATCTTATCTTTATTAATTGGATCCTAATTTGAATCTCCAGGCAATCCTTTCAAGGAAAAAAAAATTATGTAAGAAGTTCTCTATCATAATTAATCTTTCGAAGATTTACTGCCATATATCTTAGATAGGTACCTCCGTTAATACAAATTGAATGAACAAAGTATGATGAAAAGAGATCACACACTATAAACTGAAGGTAATAAAAAAACAATCATTGGTGGATCCATACCTAACTCACAGGCGTACCCAATTATAAAAACAATATTTGTAATTTGATAGGGTTGTATTATTATAAGGCAGCCGTATATATTGTTAAATTTCATTGCATACTCGCGTTCACGGTCGCTTAGTGTTGAATCACTCGACAATACATACAGGACGTCCCGCTATTACCCGTAGCCGGCTGCTAACATCTGCCGTGTACATCGGAGGTATTTAGATCAAGTGCATTGTCTATGTTTACGTTTAGTCGCTTTATAGCCAGCCATTTCTATTTTGTTTTGGATTCGCCTGTCTGGATTAAGCTTAGGTCAGAAAGCATGCTGCCTTTATTATTTAATTAATGATTTATTAATCCCCAAGTCGCCAACAGTGGAAAAGAAAGAGAACTCTATTCATTACTTTTATAAAACATAACGACACCGGGAACATGCTAATTTCATTCATGTTATAAATTGGTCAAACAATAAAAAAAAAAATTAAATATGAGATACTTACGTGAAGAAAAATTTACAAATCTACCTAGATTTGAAAGGCATGTAAGTAGTAGCATACCTAGGCACACACGAAATAAATTTTTGCATAGGTATTGAAACGTTCGTCATCTGTTACGTGAAAAGAGTGAGTTTTTTTGTAATGTTTAGATGTCTCGGCGTCGACTGCTGGTTGGCGGCGCGGCCGGCGTCACTGGCGCCGTGCTCGCCGCATGGGCGCTATCAGCTGATGATTCACCCGGTGTGAGTAGATAAATACCTCATTGCCTATTGATTACAGCTTTACCTACAAGTATGTATTATCGAATTCTATATTATCAACTTCCGAGTTAGTTACGATGAGTATTTGGTCTATACATTCTTATCTTAAATTACTCGCGATTACTAGGTTATTACCCAGCCTACAATTTGTAGATATTCGTATCGACCAGAACACATATATTTCTTAGTTCCCATTCATAGATCCCATGGGTCAATGGTATCTGTTCACGGAGCAAGTGTGACCTTATACCTACATACAACACCCTTGTTCGCTAGATAAATATATAAATTTCATCATCCATCACCGCCCGTCACGTGCCAACGTGACGGATGGCGAGTCGATCGTCGTTTCTCAAGAACGTAATACGTCTTAGTATTTGTTCTCAAACAAATGCAGGTTTTGTTCGATGTATTCTTAACTTTTCATTTATGAAGAAAATATCTTTATTTCAAGGGTACCTAAGTACCAAGAGCGTACCTACCCTATAACTATGTATTAAGTAATTTACCGAGACATGTAAGTAAGTTGCCTAATATCTATCAAGTAAGAAAATGTCAGAACCAATATTTATGTGATAACATTAATGACTGACTTTACGCGGCTGTCTAAACTAACGTTACAAGCAATGCGATAAGCATTGAGGGCTAATAAGACACTATTGTATGCAAGCGTCTACCGTAGAGAAGAATGAGCACCAGTTATAATTCTGAATATTGCTATATAGAATATATATTGGTGGTTAAGCCCACAGAACATAAAAGTCTGTAGGTAGCACGAATATCTCTGGTATGAATGTTTAATGTAACTAAAACTTTAAAAAATATTTCCTGTAGGCTGGGTTCGAACAGCGCTAATTCCAGTAGCAGTGGCAACGTAACAAACCGGGTAATCATCTCGGGAAACGACACTAAAGATAACATTGTTTACTAGCTGCGTCCCGCGGTTTCATCCGCGTCTTATTTAATTTAATTGGTAGATTATTTATTTGAAATAAAACATAATATCCTATGTTAAATTCGAGCTATTTATGTGCAAACGTCATGCATTTCCGTTCAGTAGTTTTTGTGTGTAAGAGGAACAACCTCACTAACCTTCACATTTATATTATTAGTAGGTTAAACTGTTTAATTTTAGTAACCATTATTGAACACACCTTTTATGTATTATGTACACATAATTATAACTTAGCCCATTTTTTTTGTTTATCACTGTCTTAAATACGTACCTATTTTTATAAATGTACAGCACTGGTACAACTCGGCAACAGTGGCAGCTAAAACAGAGCGCAAGAAACGCCCTCTGCCTTCGAGGACAGACCAAGTGAAGAGCCTGCAAGCTGGACACACGTACGATATCCTCATCATCGGAGGAGGCGCCACTGGCGTCGGCTGTGCGCTTGATGCCACCACTAGAGGTCTGTTTGCGACCGAGTGTTCCTATATTCCTCCTTCGCGCTTTCCCACAAGGATCCCGTTGAGGTTTTCCCTGGAGAGTACAGCATGGAGTTCTTCAAGAAGGGTGTGAAAAGATTCCTGCAGGGTCGGCAACGCGCGAGTGATACCCCTGGTGTTGCAAGCGTCCATAGGCGGCGGTAACCGCTTACCATCAGGCGGAACCCTTGTGCGAAGGCGTGAGGATATATGTAAATTTATGCCAGTGATCAATGCGCTAGTTGACATTGCTAGCGCTTATAAGATACGGTAGTCGCCCATCGACCCTCCTAGACTACCCTCTTGTTCAAACTATTCATGAATAGTGTTCCTCTTGTATGGCAATGACATTTGATGCAAAGAGCGTGAGCGTGAACAGAAAGCAAACTTGTCTAGAGGGGCAAGGCTGTATAACGAAGAATTTGTAGTAGTAACGAAAAGATCGCGCACTGCCGACACTTAATTTATTCTTTCATGAGAATCTTTTTTTTCTGAATTGAATTCTTTTTTCATCTTTTCTTTCAAAGAACTTGTGTCATGCAATGTTTAAAATACTTATTTCCATTCAGGTCTCCGCACCGCCCTGGTAGAAGCAGACGATTTCGCTAGCGGCACTTCCAGCCGTAGCACCAAGCTCATCCATGGAGGCGTGCGTTATCTTCAGAAGGCCATCATGCAACTCGACTACGACCAGTACAAGATGGTCAAAGAGGCCCTCCACGAACGCGCTAATATGCTGGAAGTGGCCCCGCACCTCACCAGGCCGCTGCCTATTCTGCTGCCGGTCTACAAGTGAGAATATATCTTACCCTTTTCACTGTAGAGTTCATATTACAGTGCAGTGCAGATTACAATCATCATCCCACATGTACCTATATTATAATTCCGTGTATGGTTGAAGTTATGTATACAGGAACTTCTGTATCAAGAAATACACAAATGCCCTTATTATGTAAATAAAGCGAAGGGGTGTAGGTCTAGAGAGAACTGACGCTCTGCTCTCTGCCTACCACGTGGGGGTTTAGCGATATTTAATTATCATAATGACTTATGAATTCAGGATGGAAATGTAGACATTATTGCTAACCAAACCCTGGCCTTGTATTTATTGCTCGTGTTTTATTTATTGTATTTATTCAGATGGTGGCAAGTCCCGTACTACTGGTTCGGTATAAAGATGTACGACGTGGTAGCTGGTGACAGGAACGTGAAGAGCTCCTATTACTTGTCCAAGAAGAACACGCTCGAACTCTTCCCCATGTTGAAGTCTGACAACCTTTGCGGTGGCATCGTGTATTACGACGGTAAATACTATTAAAATTATAATAGTTGAGAGGTTGTGAGAGTTTTATTCCTTTTTTACGTAGACTTGAACGCGAATGGAATTGGGCAGAGATAGATTATTAGCTGGAACACATAAAAAATACTCCAATGAATTGTCAATATGTTTTTTATTACTATAATGTAATATTTTTGCACCATTTCCCACAATGGTCCCCGAAAAGGACATCAACTCTTTTTGTTAGAAATACACTATTTTATCGCGGATGACAGATAGCGAATCCCTCGCCATTTCTCAAGTACAACTATACCGGCCTACATATCCAGTTTCTCGTGTGATTAATCACTATACATTCTAACCTACATTGTTAGTTAAGAAAACTCATTGGTAGGTAGAGATTCGAGTTTGCTTTGCAGCCGTTGCGTTGTAGGCAACCACTTAAACCACTCAGCCGCAGTAGCTTTTTTATATATTGCGATACGTTAATTCATGTCTTTAATTTATGTCCAGGACAGCAAGACGACGCTCGTATGAACCTGGCCATAGCCCTGACGGCGGCGCGGCACGGCGCCACCATCGCCAACCACGTCAGCGTCACCAAGCTGCACAAGACTGCCGGCAAGCTATCTGGAGCTAGTCTGCGGGTGAGTTGGAAAATGCAATTTCATGCTGTATTCCTTGGTCTCGGCCTCATGAAAGTTTGAAGGGATTTAGTTTTCATGATGTGCAAAGTGGCTGAGAGAAGATCAGTGGGCCGAAGAAGAAAGTCGTGACTGCGCAATATTCGCGAGTGAACCGGCATCAACAATGCTGCTGAACGCCTCGCGAAGTACAGATAAATTTTGACATAACTGACAGCCAACCTTCATGAAATGGAAAGGAAAAGGAAACGCATTGCGCCCTGGCTTTTTCCCTAGTGAATACAGCATGGAACCTTATATTCGGAGTGAAAATTACTCCCTTAAATGATATCGTCATTTTGTTATCTTTTGGAGCTGATTGTTGACTTTTCATTTGACTGTTTTATTTCAACGTCTTGGATACAGGAGACACTAAAAAAACCCGGCTAAAAAAAGTTCTCTTTTCTGAAGCAACCTGTATAGGAAGGAACCATAATATCTAATAACGTTTGTCTATTGTCTCTATCTATAATAACTGTGACAGGACATGTGAGAAAAAGTACCATATATCTTACGCGGGTGAATCCGCCATACACACCTTGTACGGAATAAGACGCGTACCAATTAGTGATTTGGTCCTTTTTTTATTCAGGATGAAATAACAGGCAAGGAGTGGGACGTTCAGGCGAAGTGCATCATCAACGCTACCGGCCCCTTCACCGACAGCATCCGCAAGATGGATGACCCCAAGATCCAGGAGATCTGCTGCCCCTCGTCAGGCGTGCATATTGTCTTGCCGGGCTATTACAGGTAACAGTCCTAAAGGTGTAATATAAACTTCTGTATTTAAGTTCTTATTATGTTTAAGGAAGGTGAAGCTTTGTAATAATATCCACTTACAACTCTACCCCAAAAATCGTTTCAGTGACCGGGAAGAAATATTGTGATCTTTTTGTAATTTGCACAGCCCCGAACACATGGGTCTCTTGGACCCCGCGACGTCCGACGGGCGTGTGATCTTCTTCCTGCCGTGGCTGAAGGGAACCATCGCCGGCACCACCGACATGCCCTGCCAGGTCACGCACAGCCCCAAACCCACTGAGGACGAGATCCTCTTCATCCTCACTGAGGTCAAGAACTATCTCAATCCTGATGTGGAAGGTAAACATGAAATCCTTAACTTAGTAACACGAACCCGGCTTATATCACGCCTTTGATCTTTATTTCTGAGAAAATATTCTATGTAGGTAGTTAGTTATGTAGGGGGGACTTATGAAAACATAACATTGATTTTGAATATTATTTTAAATTATAAATTAATGAACTGAATATTAAATTAATAAAATACTCCCAAGTATAGCATTTTAAAATTAAAATAAATTGTAATACCTTACAGTAGTGAATTCGGGTTTTATTTACACTTTAAAATAAGCATTTACATTTTTTTAACTTGTTAATTTAGTAGCCGTGGTGGCCGAGTGGTTCGAGCAGTTGCCTGCGAGGCAAAGGTCGCAAGTTCGAATCCCGACTGTACCAATGAGTTTTTCTGAACTTAAGTACAGTGATTAGTCACACCACGAGCTTTACGGTGAAGGAAAACATCGAGAGGAAACCTGCATACGTCTGAGAAGAAATTCAAAGGCGTATGTATAATCGTGCTGGAGTAACGGCGATGGACTCGCCATCTGTCACGGTGGCACCTATACACCTCTGCCTACCCCTTCGGGGACCCTTGTGGGAAGCCGTGAGGTAAATAAAATGCGGGTGTTACACTTATACTCTTTCAGGGACCCTTGTAGGAAGTTGAAGGTTTATAAATGACCGTTCTTCCCTTTCTCCCCTAAAAGTATGTATGTATATTCCAGTCCGTCGCGGCGACGTGTTGTCAGCCTGGTCGGGCATCCGGCCGCTAGTGTCGGACCCCAACAAGCCGGACACGCAGTCGCTGGCGCGCAACCACATCGTGCACGTGTCCCAGGCAGGCCTCGTCACCATCGCGGGCGGCAAGTGGACCACCTACCGGTCCATGGCCGCGGAAACTATCGACGCTGCTATCGAAAGTCAGTTTCATACAAGGTTTTTTTTTTCAATTATTCAATGACATTGCCTTTGTAACTTTTTTATTGTTATCACTCATAGATGATGAGTGAAAGATTAACGCATTAACGAATAATATGAAGACGTTGAAAGTAACTGACTAAATTATCTGGACGTCATTGAATTAATTAAAGTACTTCCTACTTTATATATCTGATTATAATCGTACTATTGCTAGTCATCTTTACTTCTATTTTTGTTTAAATGTGATTACAATCTGCTTTTCCATTTTAATTGGTTGGCCTTGTGAGGAAAAATACTGAGTACTAAGCAGTTGGGCTCGAAGGACCATTTTATTTCATTTGACTTTTTCATGTGATTTTCAGGCGCGAATCTCAAACCGATCTTCAAAGAGTGCCAGACTGACGGGTTCCTTATAGAGGGAGCCCATGGTTGGACACCCACTATGTACATTAGATTAGTGCAAGATTTCGGATTGGAAATGGAAGTGAGTATAAAATCTTCTTAGAACAGTTGAAACTAACTACTTACAGATAAAATATTTGTCCCAAATCGGTATCCCGAGGCAACGTGCCAAGAAAATCTTCTTAATGTCGCCAAGTTATATATGATTTTCTAGTCAAATATGTTTTTCTCTTACATTCAGCATTTAAAAGCCCAATCCTAATTAGAAACGTGATGGGAATACAATTCTTAATACTGATATCATGAAACAAGAGAGACCTTCTAGGATGCAATAATATTTCCATTTTTTTAAAGCAGTTGGAACTCGTTTTACCCCTAACTTTTCTTACAGAAATTGATTTGATTTTGAGAAACAATTTGTATATATTTTTTCTCATTGCTTCATCATCTACAGACGTCGCACCTGTCTTTCTATACTAGATTTTGCCAGCGACTTCACTCGCGTTAATATAGGTTCCTTTAGATCTGGTTGTAGTAGGTTCTTCTGGATCTTACAGGTGGCCCAACACTTGGCTAAGTCATACGGCGACCGGGCGTTCGCTGTTGCCAAGATGGCTACAATGACAGGCAAGCGGTGGCCCATCATCGGGAAGAAAGTGCACCCAGAGTTCCCTTACATCGACGCTGAAATTAGGTGAGAATATCCTCCTTATTGACGAATCTGTCGCAGTAAGTGGATAGAGCTACTGTTTTTTTGCAACTAATGATATTTGAAAGAATTTGATTACCTGTAAGGAAAATTTTGTCACTGATGCACTATTGCCTACTATTAAAAATATTTGTCGACGTAACCACCAAGCACATAAAAATATATGTGTGTGGGAGGTTACGACAATTTTTACTTTAGTCCTGGATAAGCTTAAATTGTGTAAGTATATAGACTATATAGGTAATTAAGTATCAATATCATTGTCTAGTTCCGACTGTAAAAGTTTCGTTTACTTTACATGAGCGACACTTTTACAGTTTTGAAATTTTTCATATTTTTTTCGTATGTAGATATTACTTCGTAAAGTTTTCTTATTTGTGCGTTTGTTACTGAATCATGAGCCAATATCTATATGGACTTAGGTTTTTTTTAGATATGTACCTAAAAAGTTTCGATTCACAATTTTCCCCGATAGATGGCGCTGCGAACGAATTATATATTTTTTTTTATACGACTTGGGTGGCAAACAAGCATGCGGTCCGCCTGATGGTAAAATTGTTCACCGAAATTAAGTTCGAAGGGCCAGCCGGTATAGTTCGAATAGTTCGGATCAAGTCTATAAATACGTTTGGTGAATTAATGACTGAATCATTTTCCAGGTACGGAGTGCGCGAATACGCGTGCACGGCCGTGGACATGATCGCGCGCCGCCTGCGGCTGGCCTTCCTCAACGTGCAGGCCGCGGCCGAGGCGCTGCCCGCCATCGTCGACATCATGGCCGAGGAGCTCAACTGGAACGAGACCGAGAAGAAGGTATGTTAGCTGTAACAAACATTTTGAAGATATTGACTTGAATTGGTGACATGTGTGGGTTTCTTAGGGTTTCGACGCGACGACATTAAAGGGGCTGTACGCCCGCGCGGTTCATTCAACAGCGCCATAGAGTCTCCCCGAATTAATGATTGACAACCCTAAGAGACAAGCTACGAAGCTAGCGCTAGCAGGAAGCGAACGAGCATTCGGGAGCTCTGTCCATTAGTTTGCAATAAATTGAGACCTCTTACTTTCAGTGTTCGTTAGACTATTTATTCTTATTGAGTTAGACGACTTGGAAAGGGTTGCGTAGGAGTCCTTCTTGTCTAAAAGTTTGTTAAACTCTCGTGTAACCTTGCACCAAAGAAGCTTTCAGATCTTACAGGGATAAAGAACCTGAATCGCCACATTGCCCACTGTCAACAGGTGATAAACTTGTCCCATGAAGGACAATTGAATTTATATATTTTTATAACCTAAATATGTAGGGTAATTTTTTGGCCAAGCTACAATTCGGAAACCTGTACCCCCAATGCATTGCATCATAATGACTTTTAAGTAATTATTGTTACGGCAAGAGCATGCCACTTCTAAATTTAAATATGAAATCAATGATATGATCAATAATATACTTCTACCATAAATACACTATTCCAGAGACAAATCAAAGTGGCAGGAGAGTTCCTGGCAAACGAGATGGGCCAGATGGTGAACCGCGCGAGCCGAGACAAGATCCCGATCAACCTGAGCAAGGACGAGATTCAGACCTACATCAAACGCTTCCAGATCATCGACAAGGACAGGAAGGGCTTCGTCTCCATTAATGATATTAGGAGAAGTCTTAAGGTATACTTCAATCGGGCTTTTATCGCCAACTCTCACACACGTATTAAAGTTTTCCCTGGAGAGTACAGCATGGATTTCTTCAAGGGTATGAAAAGATTCCTGCAGGGTCGGCAGCGAGTGATACCACTGGAGTTGCAAGCGTCCATAGGCCGCGGTAACCGCTTACCATGGGCGGGCCGCATTCTTGTTTGCCACGCAAGTGGCATAAAAAAAAAGTTATAGACATTTCATTATGTTTTCCCTAACAGTGAATCGTGGCAAGTCACAGAAGCCGTATTGAATTCTGATACTTGCTGCTAAATATATCAATTATAGAAACGTATACATGCTCTGTGATGGCTATTTGACCTTTTTGAGCCTATGTAGACTATATAATAGAAGTATAACACCTAGACTTTTGTAGTTTATGAGATTCGGAACCTTGGTTTCCCAGTGAGGGTCAGATATACATTGTCCCACACAAAAGACCAGCTTTCAATACAAAAAATATTATAATTTTATATACCTATTAAGGTATTAAGACGAATGTTGGGGTTTGCTAAAACCTCGGCATTAGAGAAAAGGGAATTTGTGCAAAAAAATTGTTTGGCTAAAGCCGTTAAAGAAGAAAGCCAAGAATTCTGAATATCTTAATCTTTATGATACATTCCAAACATTCTAGACAATGGGGGTGAAACCAAGCGACGCTGAAATAAGTAGCATATTATCGGAGATCGACGTCACTTACCATGGCCATTTGGAAATTCAGGACTACCTGCAGGTAGACTCATGAGGACAATGAGATTATTGTCTTTGTGATAGAGGGGGGAGGCGCGCCGAGCGCTTGTGTTCTATGTATCATTGTGGTCACAGCGTAAACTTGCGGGTAGTTTTAAAAGAATGCACGTTTGTACAGTATCATAGATTCGGTGACATGTTGAAGATGAGGATGGGGCCCAAAAATACTTGCTTATTTTAAGATGAGTAAAATGTCAAGATTAATGTTTTACAATTTATCAATACACCACATTTTATATCGTTCTCAGTAATTTCAAAGGAAGGTGCATTCTTTCAAAACCATTCAAAGATTTTATGGAATCATAGTTACTAGGAATTGTGCGTTTGATACTCGCCTTTACTTCAATGTTGGGATCGTTGTATCGCTATAAACGATCAAGAATGTTTCAAAAAATGTTTGGTTACATTTCAACCTTATTATATAAGATGCAAAGTTCAAAATCGCTATTATTGGTAACTATGATCAACTTACATGGTGTAAAGCCCCTTGTATCATGTCATGGCATCGCTGACGAGGTAGGTTGTCCACAGAACTACGGCGAAGAAGTCAACGGGGAACAGTTGCACGAAATACTGAAAGAGATCGACACTAACATGAACGGACAAGTCGAACTCGACGAGTATCTGCAGGTCTTTATCGCCTGACTATGAAATTATTTAAATATAACAGTTTTACTTTTTATTGAAGTTATAATTATCTATGGTTTAGTGTTTTTTTTTGCTCTGTAACAATGACGAGTGTCTTATCGGTTTGTAAGGGGATTATCACCGAATTATATGACGGATTTTATAGTAATTACTTTGCAAGCTTAATATAATCTCTAGTTTTACAGAGAACAGACCTTGGTCACACTATACTAAAAAAAACTATGTCACTCTTAAAATATAAATTCCTTAATGTTGGTACCATTGATATAATTGGGTTGATTTTGATCAGAAGACCAGTCTTATAGTAAAATTACAAGAGTTATTTTGGGTTTTATGTTGTTAAATATATATATATATATATATCACTGATGATTCAAACTCTTATGATCATTATTTCAGAGCAATGCATGATGACCTAACATTATTTTTAATTAATTTTGAATGCATATAACTGTCTCAATATTGGTACCTACTTAAATAAAATATCAGTACTCTTCCCCTAAGATACTTGGCAACTATATAAGTAAAACGGACTTAATCTGTTAAGTTTCAGATGAAAAATTTCTTGCTTTTGTAATGTTTGCATTTAGTTTCTTGCATGTTCATGTGTTGTTATTTCTCTTAATTTTTTTGCTTATACAGTAACATTATAACTGCTTAAGCACTCATCTGTAAAGTATTAATGTTTCAAGCTTACTTCCTAACTCATTCTTACCGAAAAGTAACTAATGTAAAAATTAGTTAATCTGAGTAAAACAAAATTTTAATAATAATGCTTATTGATATGTGTACAAGATTTTTCCGCTTTTAGTATTGCCTAAGAATATTATTACTAAAAGACTAAAAGAAGAAAATAATTACAAATCATTCCAAGCATATATACATATAATAAATATACATATATGTACATATAATTAGAATATTTGCGATATATCTTTACTAAAAAAAAATAAAAATATTATTTTTATTATTATACTTAACTTTACTATTTAATGAAATCCCAAACTTATTATAAGGCAATAAGACTAATAATTCTATGTACGACTTGTAGATGATGTCAGCGATCAAGTCTGGACACGTGGCGTACTCTCGGTTCGCACGCATGGCCGAGATGGAGGAGGAGCATCACGAAAAGGAAGCCCTTAAGAAGAAGATCACTGTTGAGAGGAGTGGTGGTGGCTTGTAGATGGTGAGACAATCTAGTAAAGTCTGTCCTGATAGGATGACTTATACATCCCTTATCCCATCCTACTAGTTTCACTGACATTTAACGTCTGTTTTATTTATCCAATTAATTTAAGAGTACCCTACACCGAAGAGCATATATGAAGAACTAGCTGTCCCGCCCAGCTTCGCCCGGGTGAAAAAGTAAAAAAAAAAAACACGTTTAACTATTGCTTCCCCTATGAAGGCAAGTTAAAAACGTGTTTTTAAAAAAAAAGTTGAGTTTCATAAAATCCGTTCTTAGCTGACCTCTACACCGCGTAAGGAATACTCCTACCAAATTTTAAGTCAATCGGCCTTATAGTTGCTGAGATTTCTTGATGAGTCGTGATGAAATTTCGTGATGAAAATGGGATCTCCTATATATATATATATATATATATATATATATATATATATATATATATATATATATAGATAATGAAAGTGGACGAAGCGAAAGAAGTATGTAAGGATCGTAGCAAGTGGACAGAAGTGGTCTCTGCCTACCCCTACGGGAAAGATGCGTGATTATATGTATGTATGTATGTATCTATTGTTTTACATTTAAGTTTCTTTTAAGAATACATGTATTGAATCCACAGCATACCTCACAGTGTAGGTAGAGAGGAGAGCTCTTTAGACTTGCAGAACTCATTTGGTTCAACCATATTCAACAGTCTCTATACAAGAAAGTTTGTCACATTTCTGTATTAAAGATAAAAAATACTTGTTTACTTTATTGCTTTTGGTTGTTTTAAATAATAAAGCGAAAGAGGTATGTAAGTCTAGAGAGAACTGGCGCTCTATACTCTCTGCTTACCCCATTAGGGACTTATGATATGTATGTATGTAAATAATAAAATATATACTGTAAAATATTATTGTATATTGTTAAAAATATATATATGTCGTTTTGTTGCTTGTTTCAGATAAAATCGAAATACATCACATATAGCCTCAAAGAACTGTCTCAAGTATTAATATCTCAAATATTGTTATGACATAATGACTGTTATTACCAACATGAAATTGTCCATTTGACAATTATTATCTATTATTAAATTAAACTACTACTGACCTTAAGAGATTACTATCCGAAGATCCTTCGATATATTTTCCTGACTGCTAAACTAACTGTAAGTCACCTGTTGTTAAGTTTACATAAAATTATTGTATCAAAAAGATATTTTTGTTAAAACTTGATTAAATTATAAAATTGTCTTGAAATAGTGCAACTATATTGAATTCTTTAAGCACATATAAAGCAATATTCGCAAAAATTTTAATTACTTTGTATTTTATAGTAAAATAGTATTAGCACAGTAAGATGAATTGACGAATATTATTTATGTAATATATTTATTGTAGGTACCTATAGGAACTACAGTTCTTGACAATATTATTGGCTGCTTTAAATCATGCTACAATTTGAGCATTCAGGTATGAGTAACTCGTTAACATGATACATATATACGAATGTGTATACTAGTTCAGTCCAAGCATTTTAATTGGCAGGCACTGTAAAAGCCTTTTCACTTGCTACCTTTTATAGAAGAGGAATGGCGCCACATAATTAAAATGTATTTATTTATCAGAATCACCAAGTACAGCTTAGGTATGTTAATTTGTTTTAATGGATTCCAAATTTCAATAATGTGAACAACGTTTTTGTTATATGCCTAAAAAAGGCTAGCAGCAAAACATTATTTATGATCTTATCCATGGACCTACGTCCGTGATTTGGATTTAATTTGGATCTAATTAGAGAACTTAGAAAAAAAGACAAAAGGGTGTTTTCACGTTAATTGAATACAAGCAAAAGTATGCTTACCGCGCCAATTGTTATGATAAATGGGAACTTCATATTAAAAGAAAAAATTTTGATAAGTGAATGTTGCACCTTGTCTTGTCAGCGTTGTCAGCACAAAGTCTATTTCATATGTCGATAGATGGCACTATATGTAATGTAAAACATCTACCAAAAGTAGATGTGTAGTGTAGACAAGTTACCAATTAAATAGAAGAATATTAAGATGTATTGGACATACAAAAACTTACAAAATATTGTAGTTAACCCGTATTTTTACTGTATTATGTATGAACTTATGAGTATGTTTATTGTGCAATAAAATAAATTTGAACTTTATCTGGTATTTTTCTTAAAAGGGCGAACGTACTCTTGAGACATGATACAAGCTCCCGAGGGTTTTCTGAAGCAATTTTAAGATTCTTAGTTTTAAAAGATTTGAGATTACTTACTATGATAACATAGCTCCCCAAAATTCAAAACGCTTGAATGTATTCGTGAAAGTATTTACAAAGCCCCATCATGACATACAACGCATGTGTGCGTTCAAAGACTGGCATCAGATATTCAGATAGAACATAATCCAAGGATTTGTTGCTCGACTAGCGGCGCCATTTGTTGCCCATTATTGTTAGTATGGCGCTGCACTGATGTATTCAATGAAAGTCACACGTGCGTGCGTTGTCTTCCGAAGTCAACTACAATGGTCAACTATGTTTAAGTTGACCAGCAAATCGGGTGATTGTTGAAATATCGAAAATTCCGATTTTTTTTACTTTCAGCTTCTATCACGGAAATGATTTTTACATTCATAATTTTGTATCTAATTTTCTCTTTCAGTTCTAATATGACTCAAATATACGTAAACATTGATACATTAACACCCTCGCGTCCTTAAATTTATAGCGACCGACGGGCGGAAACGCCGTCTTCGATCTTATCAGGCCTACATGTATCACACCTTAAGGAAATAAAACAACGACAATGGAGACGAATGAATGAATGGATTATTTTTTGTTTATACAAGTGCAGGTCGATTTCGAGTTGGAAAGAATTAATTTAGAAATATCTGAAATCACGTTCTTGGCAAAATACCAAAGTTACCCATAGCAACATACTTAAGATAATTTCAGTTATTAAACATTTTGAATACTTTGTGAAAACCCGGAATCAAATTAGATTCAAATACGCTACTCCTATCGAGTTCAGTTCCGGTCGTAATTTGACAACAAAGCCCGATGACGTCACAGCCGCAGAAGTCGCAAAGCGCGTGTTGCTTGTTTCAAATAATCTGGCGGGAAATGTTACTATTTACATGCACCCGGGTGAGGCGTAGGGCGGCGGTTACGCCCCCGCGGGTCAGTGTCGCGGGCGGGCGGTGGGTGGCGCGTCTCTTCCTTGTTCTTATGAATTTTTAATCATGAAAACAAGGGCAATATTAAAGGTTCCGACATTCCGAGGGTCTATTAAGCTTGGACTTTTACGGCGTCCTTTTGAATCGAAGGTCTTTACATTCTATTATGTTGATATTGATTAATTAATGCTACGTATACAGTGCAATGCCAATATGAAATTAAAATTTGAGATCTTTAAGCAGGTGCGATACTTTTAGGGCTTTAGAATTGAATGATTTGATAATGTTGTGTGTGTGATGTGAATGTGATTAGGTAATGCGCCTGATGGTTACCGCTGCCTATGGACACTGCCGACCCTGCGGGAATCTTTTCACACCCTTCTTGAAGAACTCCATGCTGTACTCTCCAGGGAAAACCAGTTAGGTAACTGTAAAGCATGTGTGGGTCAAGCATACAGTCTAACTGTCAAATGTCAAGTGGCGGTGATGTGGATGTTATACATTTGTATGGGCAACATCTACGCGCTTTCCAACTCGGATTCATGCAAAAGAGCAAGAGCAAAGATAGATGGCAAAGCAATATTTCCTTGTGGGTCGGGATCCTATGTTTATCGATAGAACGATCTCGTGAAAGACGCACTGGGAATGTTGCCAGTACGTCAGATACGTTTTTGTGGCAAGCGAGATCTTTTGCACGTTGACTATAATGAATAGCTACATAATTGACTAGGTGGTAACATTTCCCATAAGGTAATTTTTTGGGAGATTATTCTGGTAGGACCAAATTCATCAATCATGCTACAACGCATGTAAAGAAATGACAAATGTGTGTTGCTCTTTTATACAATATAGTAATAATATAATATATTCTTACGCCTTCCCACAAGGGTCCTCGACGGGATAGGCAGAGGTGTATAGGTATACCTTCGTGCTAACGTGACAGATGGCGAGTCCGTCACCGTTACTCAAGCACGACTATACATACGCCTTTGAATTTCTTCTCAAACGTATGCAGGTTTCCTCTCAATGTTTTCCTTCACCGTAAAGCTCGTAGTGTGACTAATCACTGTAATTAAGTTCAGAAAAACTCATGGGGACAGCCGAGATTCGAACTTGCAATGCTTGCAGGCTACTACTCAGACCACTCGGCGACCACGGGCCACCACGGTTTTCATACAAACGCGCTCAAATGAGTTTCAACAATGGTTAAGATTTACCTTACCAACTCTACAATATTAATGTGGGCACAAATATTACATCTATACTAGTCTATTGAGGCACGCTTTTTGATGTAATGCATCATTCGTCTAATTTAACTAACAAATTATTTATCTGTTCAAATGTAGAGACGTGTGACCTGTGATAAGGAATAATAACGAGTGACTAAGTTTATTATAGAGCAATTATGCCGATGGGAGTTGATAAAACAGGTTTTATTTGTCTTTACACCTTCTTAATCTTAGAACCAAAATATAACAAAATTGCATTACGGCGAATATAATAATACACTAGGTGATGAGTCCTATAACATCGTACCTACATAAATGTTGTTAGTTAGTAAGTTACGAATACCTACATACATACCATCACGCCAAATCCATCAAGAGATATAGGTACAGAGACAGTAAAGCGCCAGTTTTCCTTGACTTACAGACCTTTTGCTAATCTTGTGGAAACACATTATGTAGGTAGGTACTTCATTACCGCACCATATTCATCAGCATCTTTACAAGTTTTATAGATTTTATAAAAAAAAACACCCATATTTACTGGAGCATGCAAGTAACGTCCCATAAATTGAGGAGGAAATTAATGAGTGTCGACAATATTGACTCTTATATTGTATAGAAGTGTTTCCAACTGCTGCCAAGCAAGACGTGGTATGATTTCAACATACTGACGTACTACTTACAAATCTTCTGGCCCTTAAAATTGAGTTATAAATTATGTTACTCACGCACCTGATGGTAATAATTTGTTACCAGAAATTTAAACGAAATGCTTGTTCCATTCAACCATGTACACTAGGTACACATTGCGAGCCTCATTTGAACAAATTGTAAATGTGGCTCCTTTAGCAGGTCCGATGTTCGGTCTGAATTGACTTTTGAATAAAACATTTTTTCAAACAAATGTTCCGATACTAAATGTAAATAATTAATCATTTAGTATTGTTCCTTTAAAAGTACACCATAATATCTTCTTCAAAGCATGTACCTTTTGAGATACCCAATTTTAATCTGACACATAGGAAAGCATTAAAATCAGTTACTCGACGCTAGGAGGTTAAAGCTTCACTACGAAAAACCGCGTACCTTGCCTGAATACTAGACCATACTCCATAGATATTATTCCTTGACGGTTTTTTATTGTTGATTATTATTTATTCCTACAGGTAATTGATAGTTTTCATGTAGAACCGTACGAATAATATTGGTCGTTGTTACAAAACCAAGCCAAATTGTTTGTACAGATGTAAGTAGGGGCTCACACACTTACACAAATATCAGCATGACGAGTCCCTTGCGGGGTAGGCGGAGAGAGTAGAGCCCCCTATTTAGATAGATCTAGATATTCCAAGACATTTACATTTTTCAGTATGACATATATCCTCTTCATACATCCTTGCCAAAAAGCTACTTGGCACCTATATACATACCTAAATAATGTGTGGTACCTAGGTAATTGTCGTATAGTTTTGAGCAATTCTATAGCATTATCCCAAAACGTTTGGTCTTGATGATTAATAGCATCGTGTATTGAACTCGACGCACGTGGGAGGGTGCTCGTCGCCCACTCTCCTTGCAACATAAGTGAGGTAATGTGTTGTCTTAGTGCATTAATTAGTGTGAGTTGCATCGTGCCTTGTAAGAGCTAGGGCGTGTCTGGCCGCGGGGGCGGGTGGCGCGGGCGGGCCGTACCGCCCACCGTTACTTCCGGCTTCCGTCAGTCTTGAGCCTGTCTGATGATGACTTATCAGGTGGACATTGATGTCATCATTATCAAGTTTCCATTCGCAGTTGGTTTTACTGCCTTAAATACCGTCAGTTATCTAGTCCCTAATGGTACCAATCAACCTTATTGCTTCGGTTTAATTTTCGAAGTACTTTCTTGTTTGGTGATCTTTATTAGTGTTCTTTATTTCAGCCGTACAGCCAGTAGTCTTCAGCCTTATTGCACGTATAATCTTTCGTGGTAGGAACTTTAAATTGCTTTTATGGATCAATTTTTATACCGAGAAGTCTCTGTCGAGGGCAGAAATTGCCGAAGGTCCAAATGGGTAACATACATTTATAAGAAAAATTTTTCTTTTGTTTTTAGAGCCGAAGAAAGAAATACACTCGTGGAAGAAATATACAGAACTAGGTGGAGTAATTGCATAAAATTTGAGCTGGAAAAAGGCTAAAATTAAAAAGTTGACATTTTGTTTTTAGAATAGTTTTCTATCCTATACTATATGCTTAATATTTGTTTCTAAGATCATCACATTGAAAGAAAGCTACGTACGTGAGAACATGGTATTTGGTAGCCATCGCGTGAGTGATACCCCGCGTATAACCCAAGCCCAAAGACCACAGTAACCATTACCCAGTTCGTACGCTTGTTTGATGAAGAGGGTAATCAAGTGTACAAAGTGTTTCTGAACCTTAAGAACAATAGCTAATAGGTTTTTTAGACAGAGGTCTTTTAGAGTCTTTAGAGGAGGGTATCGACAGAACTGATGTTCTACTCTCGCTCCCGCGAGGTACTCGCTGTGATGATGTGTATATATTTAGAACGAGCTTTACGGTGAAGGAAAACATCGAGAGGAAACCTGCATACGTCTGAGAAGAAATTCAAAGGCGTATGTATAGTCGTGCTTGAGTAACGGCGATGGACTCGCCATCTATCACGTTGGCACCTAATATACCTCTGGCTTCCGCCAGTGGGTATGTGGGTATTACCTATACACCTCTGCCTACCCCTTCGGGCACCCTTGTGGGAAGGCGTGAGGATATATTATATTATATTATATATAACACGAAGCTTTGAAATGTCGTTAATTTACCTTAAGCTAATATTGAAGTTAATAAAAAAAACGAATTAAGGTAGAAAAGTAATTTCGTAGTAATTATCCAAAAGAAGGCATAAAGTAAACCAAAATGTCTGTATGAATGCAGCAAAAACTAACAATCGACGGAAAACAATGGACGACGATGATTTCATCGGGCACTGCTCGTCGACTAATTAAATAGTACGCAAACAGCATCGCGTCACTCGGCAGTCGCAAGTCGCGCCGCACCATATTATACGAGATGCGACCTAGGTACACCCATAATAGATTTGCTCAGACATAGAACTGATGTATCGCCACTGTTTCAGTACAGGATAATTCCTACTCTAATACAACCGCATTAGAGTAAAAACTAAATCGACATTCGAATAGAAAATAGTTTGCTTTGACATGAAGGCTAGCAGGTAATCGTTATGTAATAAAAGCTTTAAATTTACGTGCATAAGGTTTAAAATTCGTTGTAAGAAATGGCAGATCATTAAGCCGAGGCACACGCTCTCTCGGGGCGGCTGCTCATTCGTGCATAATGGTCTCAGGGCAAAGCAACGCGGCTGACGCTTGACAAAACGTGGCTCAACTTTCACTCTCATTCCAAACCAGTCTAAGAATATAAATAATATAGACGTATAACAAATTACCCATTTTGAATTACGACTTATCACTTATTTTGATTGCCTTGTTTCTTAATTAATTGCAAATCAAATGTCTTAATAAAAAAACATATGCTTAACAAGCGTCTAAGTCTAAGTAGTTATTTAAAAGAAAACATGTTTCAATAAAAAAAATTGGTTGGACTGAGAACGTGCAAAAATAATAGGCGAACATGATCCTACCACGATAAGTGAGTATCTGCGACACGAGTAGTGCAATCTATAACATTATGATACGGAGTCATGTGGACAAAGGCTCCTAAGTGCACGGGCGTACGCTTATCGTTTGTTTACAGGCCATTTCTCGTTAAGACGATGTAGCTGGCACGTCGACCGGCATGGCATGTGTGCATTTTTTGCCCGCCCAAGGAGGCCGCGGGCGCGAGGTTATACACCCATTATTACGTCCTTCCTACTTTCAATTATTATTATCGGGCGGCGGCGCCGCACCCGCGTCGGGGAGGAGAGAGGCGCAGCTGCTGCCTACCAATAATCAAGACCTGTCTCCGCTAGAAAGAGACGGAGATAACACGAGTTTAATATAAACTTATGATTTTTCAGTATTTCCTTCAACGTACACTCTGAGTTAAGTTGGAATAAGTAACTTTATTAGAACAGAAATGTTAAGGACAGCTTTAAAATCATTCACAGGGTCCAGAAAATGAAAAAATATTTGTTTTACGAAACAAATCCGACTGCGATAGGAGGCGGATCTCCGAATATTCCCGAAGGCAATCGTTGAGATTCGTCAGTACGCTCGCCGCAGTTTGGCGGCCGGTCGTGAGGATGGTGTGTTCCGTACGTGAACAAAGAGAAATAATTGTTTGCAAGTGTACAGTAGATAATGTCGTCTGAGCACTCAAAAGTGCAGGTGGAATACATAAACGAGGAGAAACCCAATAAGGTAATGAGTGCAAAGTGAAAGGATGCAGTGTTATTGTGTAACATATCGGACGCTAGCGGGCAGTGGTCTCATGTCAGGTGGCGCAGGGGGAGGGCGGGGCGAGTGCGGCCCCAGCCGTGTGGGGCCCGCCAGGCCACACGCAGGAGGTTGTGACCGTGTTGCAAGCAACTCCCTTGCCGAATAACTATCACAATTCATCCTGTGGTTATGTTTACCTCTATTTTGATATCACCACCACTCTAAAAACACTACTTCCGTGTGAAATGCTATTGATATACAAAAGTGATTTTTCAAATCATAGATGTTTAATGAGGGCTAATGTTCTTACTATTAAATATTTATTCGAATTAAGCGCCATGATAGTATTTTTGACGCTATTAATACGTAATTAGTTTGCAAAAACCTCACATACCTGCGATTAGCATAATGTGTTCGACGTGCATTACGAAGAGCCTAGCCTAGTTAGCCGCTGTATAAAATCTCAGTCACGCGATTTAAGGTGGGTGGATCAAAGGGCGGCGGCGGCCTTGCGTGCGACGACTCCCGGCACTTGTTAGGAAAAGGCGTGTCAACTCTCAACTACTCCGTTGAATTTAAACAAACAGTTGCAACTCTTAAACTTTCGTAATGGTTTATTCCCATGTGCTATTTTATTTGTAGTATATGCTAATTTGATTCAGATCAGTCAACAGACAACAGCAAATTAATCCTTAAGCGACCGAATGATTTGTCTATGCCTTTAATTTATTCTAATTTTAGAAAATTAAAGTCCTATGTAACAATCACAACTTTACAATAATAGGAATAAAAAGAAACCCGTTAAAAAATAGAGTCTAAACAAATCAAACAAACATGAAAGTTGTGATTTAATTATTTATTTTGACAATTAATAATACTAATGTTATTTTAATAATGTAAATAATTGCTATAAAATCATTGGTCCAGTCGATTAAATGGTGGCCTGTGGTTTAAAAAGCGAGGTAAGCCAGAACAAGCATGGTGTTGCTATAGATACGTATTAGACCGCCTCACCGCCCAGCTTTAGTTAGGGTGGCAGGGGATCGCGATCGCGTCCCCGAGCCCGCACTTAAAAGGGCTGCTAGTGACATTCTTCCCCTTTTAGGTATTGGAGCGATAACGCAATTTTATTCGACGTTCGACACATAAATACGATCATGTCTGCATTCAAATTTTCACGATTTATACTATTATTCCAAATATTAACCATTTAATTTTCGTTATTGTACGTTCTTAATATTAATACTCCATCCAATTTTGGTATTCGATGCATTCAGGCTTACAAATAAAACTAAGGAAATTTACATACCAACAATTATTATTTTTGTAAAGTTATTGTCACTTGGAAACTACCTCGATCAAACTACATTAAAAAGCAAAATTATATTTGCCTATCCCAATGAAGTGTGTGTGCTCTTCATCTACTTATGAGAATTATAAAAACATAGACTGACACCTTAGGAGCACATAACTTTTTATACATACAAAATTATTTAATTGTTTCAGACATCAAACAGCACAGCTTTTAATTATGAGTAATTATATTTATATGTGGTATATTTATTACACAGTCAGATTTTTTTATACCATGGTTATTGCAAATTATCTAAATATTATACAGTATGTTACTCATCGCTCATACTTACTTTTGTAGTTAGTTTACTTTTGTCACAAGAAGATATCATATTAAACACTGACTTAAATATTCTTTTTCCATTTTCTGAGGTAGGTGAGGTGAGGTAGGAGGAGGTTACATTATGAGCAACAAATGAACCAGTTTTATGCATACCATGAAACCTTACCTCAGAGTACCTTACCTGAAAAAGTTTATCCATTAAGTAATTGTGTACGAAATGTAAATTCTATCAACATTATTAGATTTAAAGCCACTTTCTATTTGAGGATCCTTATATTAATTTCATCCCATACTATAATGGCTATACCGCCTAATTGTGTCTCCATAGTACTTGAAATTATGGAGGCCAAAAGACAATTTATTTTAATTTTCCATTATACCTACATGGATGCAAGCCTATTTGTAATATGAAATGTAATTTGATATTCACAGTTGAACATACTGTACACATGTGGATATAGCATTATTGTTTGGGATAGGGATTCAGATAACAAGGTTAATTAATTAGTAGAGAGTGACACTACTGCAACTATATTGTGGGCTTCTTCATTGATGGTTTTGATTTAGTATGACCAATCAAGAGAGGAATATCAGCACTTGATTCTGTATATGGCATAATGTTACGAAAGAGCTGCATCTGAGTGTATTGGCGCTCCATTATCTTCGTCTCTTTACTTTACTCCCCAGAAGGTAAAAAGCCATGGTGGCCGAGTGGTTCGAGCAGTTGCCTGCGACGCAAAGGTTGCAAGTTCGAACCCCGACTGTACCAATGAGTTTTTCTGAACTTAAGTACAGTGATTAGTCACACCACGAGCTTTACGATGAAGAAAACATTGTGCGGAAACCTGCATACATCTGAGAAGAAATTATTATTTATATATAATTTAATTATTTAAGATAATTAAGAGCTTATATACTACATATGTGGAACATACATTTCTAATTATTTAGCTTTCTGTATTAATAGTATGTACCTTATATTTTTAAGTGGTAGAAGTGAATTAACACATTATTTATTACAGACATATAGACACTCCAGGAGGGACTGGAGTCTCTCCTGGAGTGTCTCTATACATGCTCGCCGGTTGCGGGGTAGGAAATCCTATCCTATATAATCCTATTATGTATGTTGTAGGAGGGTAGCGGCACCCAGTCGCCCCTAGCGCTCCTGGCGGCCACTTGCAGCCGCCTCGGCGCCGCCACCATGGGGCCCGACCAGGACAAAGAACAACAGCAGCAACACTTCAGTTAGTATACCACTGTGATGTTATGTAGCCGGTAGCGGTCACTAGTGTACTCCTACTAGCAGTCCACTATTGGCGATCAGATTGTCAACAGCACAATGGAGTACTTCTGTTACGACTACCCTCGAATCTGTATTTCAGAATTTCGTAGCTTATTCTTTTCGCCCAGTACTGCTTATACAGAAGACAACATTTTTTTATCCTGTATATAGTTATTAATCATGTGTGCTAAAGGCCAATCCCAGTTTAACAAAAAACTTGTTGAACTAAGACAAGTCTCCACAGATTCATAATTAATCCATCAGTTTGAATCAGTCGGAAGCTATGTTCTGTTGAGGTTGTCAAAATTGGCAATATCATTTTTGTAACTATTCCAGGTCCACAACAACAGCAACAGGCAGCACAACAACAGCAACAGGCGCAACAACAGGCTCAGCAGCAGGCACAACAGCAGGCTCAGCAGCAGGCCCAGCAACAGCAGGCGCAGTTGATACAACAAGGGGATGCAGCAACGCTAGCTGCGATACAACAGCAATACTTGCAGCAACAACAGCAACCTCAGCTCAGGGTCATCAGTTCGGCTGTGGTACAGCAATTGAGAGCTCAGGGTCTAACGGTTAGCTCATGAAGACATTAAGTTATAGTACTAAGTAGCAAGCTGAAGTAAGCTAGTTAGTTAGGGTATTTACACCTATGCTTATCTGCATGATGATTGTTTGAAGCTTGCTTGACCAGACAGGACATTATTTGGCTCAGCGTATCAGCATTGCCATACAGTTGCCAATGCTGCCTTCTTGGTGCACTTGTATGGGGATGCCTCAGTTGCAAAGCAAGGAATAATTTTTTACTGTTTTGTATATTACAGGGAAATGAGCTCTCAGCGGCGATAGTGAATGCAGCAAATACAGTACCCAATGGCATCCAAGTACAACAACCGCAGGTATATCTATGCACAACACATATTAAATTATACATACATACATATCATCACGCCGAGACCCTAACGGGGTAGGGGTATTCAATTATGATATTATGTGATATTTATAATAGTCCAGAGATAATGACGAATGTAATAATTTAAAATGTATTATATTATGTAACATAAATTACTTGATGTATTATTAAATATCATATATATATTCATACTTTATTATGTACTATCATTACCTAGAGTGAGAGAAAGTTTATTCGTCCCCACAGATCATAATGTTAATTCCACAATGCAAGCCACAAAATATAACAAAATTCATATTTTGCTCACCTTTTTGATCACAAATATGTTTTGTATTGCCAATTTCAACATTAATATAATACTTACAACCTATACAACTCTGCCTACCCCGTCAGGGACCCTAGTGGGAAGGCGTGAGGCTATATTGTTATGTTATAATATATTAATAAAAAAATATACATTATTTATATAATACTGTCCAGGTGATATCGATGCAACAGCTGCAGTCCCTCCTGGGGGGTGGGGTAGTGTCCGGCGAGGGGGGCACCTACCAGAACACGCCACAGCAGCTGCTGCAGATACACCCGCAGCTGTTACAGGTACACACTTATTATTAATGTATGTAAGTGATATTAGAGATGAGTATATGCGTAAGCTTGTATATTTCGAGTAGAATGGGGGTTTTTCTTCTATACTAATATTATAAAGAGGAAAGATTTGTTTGTTTGTTTGTTTGTTTGTAATGAATAGGCTCCGAAACTACTGGACCGATTTCAAAAATTCTTTCACCTTTGGAAAGCTACATTATCCCCGAGTAACATAGGCTAGATTAAATTGGACCCGATAGGTGGCGCTGCGATCGAGTTTCAAGAATTTTACCTTTTTACCCGGGCGAAGCTTTCTGTGTGTTTTAAGCTAGATTCGAGAATGGTTTAGATTTACAATTGGATCCAATAGGTGGCGCTGCGATCGTGTTACGGGCAATTTAACTTTTTCACCCGAGCGAAGCTGGGCGGGACAGCTAGTATTTTATACTTACAAAGGTACCACACTAAAGGTACTATACTTTCTAGATGTGCCCGTCGGTTTCACCAAAGCAAAAAATTGATTTGTCTTCAGAAGTAAAACATATCTTATATTTGAATCCGAGTAATAATCTATCTGTATGCCAAATTACATCCAATTCTTATTGAAATTTTTGCGGGAAAAGGGAAAAAACATAATCACAACTTTCAGATTTATAATATTTATAGGGATGCCCCTGAATGGGGATACGGATGGATCTACCAAACGGCGAGATCGTATGAAAGGACTGACGAAAATGGGAATGAACCCAAATAAGTATTTAAGGCTAAAGCTAAGTCGTGCTCTACTCTCGCTGCCTTCTCGGATATCAACCGGATCATATCATATAATATATCTGGCGGAAAGTGGGTGTGTGGGTTTTTGCCTATGCACCTCTGCCTACATCTTCGGGGACCCTTATGGGAAAGCGTGAGGATCATATCATATTAAATAGGTTTTAAAGTCATTAATTGTTAGCATGTCTGTCTTAGACACACATATAATCTATATATTCACATCACGAAATCTCAGGAACTATAAGGCCGATTGACTTGAAAGTTGGTAAGAGTATTCCTTACGCAGTGCAGAGGTCAGCTAAGAACGGGTTTTTTGAAGCTCAATTTTTTTTTACTTTTTCACCCGGGCGAAGCTGGGCGGGACAGCTAGTCTGGTATGTAGACAGTCGACTCATATGAGTGTGCAACAAGTGTAAGGGCATGTTCCAGCAACAAGCGGGCGGCGTGTACGGCGGCTGTATGGTGGGCGGCGTGGCGCCCATGCAGGCCGTCACTGTGGACGGCCAGGACGCGCTCTTCATACCTGCGCAGCACGCACAGGTATAGCCTCCAACTAGGATCCCGTGCCTTCGCGGCTGCACACAGGGGGGGAAGTTCCTCCTGAACCGCCTTTGGGGGGGACAGTTATCGTTTCTGCATACTTGGGTCCACTTACGATACAGCGCTGACTGCTACGTGAAATTAGGATTCCGAATGGAATGCTTTCGAAATTAACGTGCGTTATTTCTCATAGTAAGCCGTTACCACCTATGGCGGTCTAAAAATATCACATAAGGTTATTAACCAAAGATACAAGTGACTAGTGGATGTAGATGGAGCTTTTTTGTTGATAAGCTGTGTAACGAACCAATCTGCATGATACACAAAAACGTTTTCAGAATTTCTCGGGCATGGGTCAAGTGAGCCTTGTTAACGGACAGCTGGTGAGGACGCCAGTGCTGCCAGCTGGTTTCCTGCAAAACGTCATGCATTTACCCACAGGTAACGTTAGGGCATTAGGTGGCAATAAATTACATTACACACACACACACACACAGTTTCACACAAAACTAATTTGGGTTGGGAAATAATTCATTCATCTCATCATCATAATTCATAGATATAGACTGGAGACTGGTCTTCCTCACCTTTTCCAGATATTTTCGCATGTATATCTGTTAAGCCTATTTTTTCATACATCCTTTCTTTATGTCCAAACCAATATGACATGCCTTTTCGTCTTTACTATCAATCACATCAACAACGATAAATAAATAATTTATATTATCCTATTGCTGGGTTAAAATATCCTCTTAATTTCTTTCACGCCTTTTTATATTTTTCCATCTCTGGAAATATTTGCCCAGTTTTAGCACAGTACAATACTTAAACAGAATTAATGCCAAATAAGGAATAACAATAAGGAGTTTACAATGTTTCAACACGCCAATGACTCCATGATTTTTTGCTGTGTATGCATTATTTCGGTGTTCATGGAGAAAGATGAGATCATACTCGTGACATATCACTCCGCCTACCGCCTTTTGATGATCCCTCTGTATATGTTATCAAAAACTCTAATAGCCCAAAAGGCCATCTCGGATATTCATTAACTAATCATACAGTATCCCTCTTCATCTTTTGCTTTTGTCTGCAAGAAATGCTTGGGTGTTTCATTTCCCAGCCCTCATACTGAATGAATATGAGACAAATAGATTTCACCCTTAATGCCTTGAGAACACGCACTATGTTATATCATAAAAAAAAAATATTATATATACTCATGTATGATTTAATGTTATTTGCGTATAATTCTAGCCTCGCACGTTTATTTAATCTCTAACTGTTTTACCGCATTTTTTTCTATTTTATTATTAATATGTCACAGTGTTTGTGTTTAGTTGTGAGTTTAAATAATATTTTGAATTAAGAATATGAATTCATTAAGGTAAATAGAATTTCTTAAAAAGAGAGAACACTTTTTTGACACAGGTGGGATAGTAGCTTTGCCCTCACCAATTAGTTATCTGTATCATTGAACATTTAATTATCATCATAACCACACCATGTAAATGTAACACGGCACTGAGATGACGTGTCTATGGATATGTGTAAAAATATTATAGTCTAAACAAGGGCCGTGCAAAGTGCAATTCAATCATTATTAAGAGTGCGAAATCGACAGACTTATAGACGTCATGTAACATCTGTTGCTTAAACATTCTTGAAGTACGATTGCTATATCACTTCATGTTGGCGCTACTTGTTGCTAAAAACGAACCAATAATGAATCAGAAGAAAGAAGAGAATTCTGAAATTCTGAGAAATGAAGAGATTCCTGCAGGGTCGGCAACGCGCGAGTGATACCCCTGGTGTTGCAAGCGTACATAGGCGGCGGTAACCGCTTACCATCAGGCGACCCGTATGCTTGTTTGCCACTCAAGTGGTATAAAAAACCAAAAAACAACTAAGCACAAACCGCGTGCCCTGTAGTCAAATCCATCGCTTGCCTCACTTTCGCTTGCATTGTCTATTTCCATACTAATAAGTGTTTTTCCGCGTTGGTCCGCGCCTGTGCTATCGCCACAGAGCAACAGGCGACGGTTTCTATAGCTGGTACTAACCTGTGCATTCCGCTGAGCGCCCTGGGCCCGCCCGTGGCCCGCGCCGCCCTAGACAAGGACAAGCCGCCCAGCTCGCCGCCACCAGGTGCGTCACAGGGCTTCGAAGCCAGAACTTTCTAGAACCTCGGATACGTGAACCTGTTACGTCATGACTAATGTCAAATAGACATCGACAGCCCTGGTTTGTTGGCTATAGTATAGGTGAGGGTAAGCACGCTTCATCGGCTTTAATACGCGTTTGACTTCAGCCCTCAACGGAGTTAATAATAATAATCGTATTAATATCGTATTAATTCTAATTTGTATAACAATCCCTCTTTTCTAATGCTGGCATTAAAATATCGCAAAATTCGTAATACGTAGGTTTTAAGTCACGGTGGCCAGTTCTTATAATTATCCTATTGATACTTAATTTGTATTATATAATCAACAATCCATTCGTTCTCCCCGCATTCCTTCAGGACCATCCCCAAGCTTTCGCGATTCTCTTGCAGTTATGTTTTTTTTTGCTTGGTGTTTTTGTTTACTTATGCTCTGTCACTATATCATCGACACTGACACTTTATAGACCGCACCATAAACACCATAGTTTGCACTGACCTTAGTATTAAGTACATGCTTTAACATTTAAGACAGTTGAATACATTTAAGTGCTGTTATCTGTATTAGCTCAAGTTTCGAACTTCAAGGTTTTTAGGTTAGGTTTTAAGTTTATAAAAGGAAAAAAAGGGAAAAAAAAATATTGCGGGATTTACAATAAGCTTTTCCTGTTCACGGCGATTCCTTTTTTCTAATGCATAATTTTTTCGAATTATTTATCGATACAATGTAAAAAAAAAGTATATCATCTGGATGATTTGAACAAAGAATGGAATTTTCCAATCCGATTTCACGCCCCAAAAGATAATTCTCAATGACCCGTTGAATTTTAACTGGACCAAACTGAACGTAGCAAAGTTTTGCTAAATAAAAATTAATGTATAAAAATTATTTAGGCAAAAGCATTTAAAAAGTTCGACTCGACAGACGGCGACTTATCATGGGGCACACAGCCATAATAACATTAGGAATCCACGTAAATTTGAGCGAAAACTGTTCAGGTGGTGGGGTAGCGGTCCGGGGCGGGGTGGGCGGGATGGGCATGGTGCCCGTGCAGGTGCCCGTGAGCGTGGCCAACGGGCACACGGTGTACCAGACCGTGCACGTGCCAGTGCACGCGCCGCAGCACCTGCAGATTATACCACAGCTGCAACAGGTAAGGCAGAACACCAAAAGACTTGTATCCAACTAACGCTTGAATGAAGATCCGAACAAAACTTTTATTGCGAATGTTTGTGAGGATATTTCTTCTTCTTTCACGCAAAAACTACTGAACCAAATCGGATGAAGTTCGCCACAGCGGTAGAATATTAACTGGACCAATTCATAGTATGCGGCTTATTTCAGTTTTTTTTTATACAACAAGAGTGACAAACAAGCATACGGCCCACCTGATGGAAACGGTTATCGCGGCCTATTTACGCTTACAATACCGAAGTGGCACCTGGGCGTTGCTACTCTGTGTTCGGAGAGTTATGTGTGTTGCCAGCATAATGGGACTAATCTCTCTGCTGCCAATAAAATATAACAATCTCACCCCTCCCCAAGGAGCTCATTACTGGAAACCTTATTCACCGTGAAGGAACAGAACACAAAAAATTTAGTTATTGGTTACGGAGTTCTATAAGGTGGAGGTCCTGCCCCAGTCGAGCAGCTCCAAATTCGAACGGGAAACCAGTTATGCCCTACCTCTCTTGAAAATGTACCATTGACCTAAAATGTTATGCATGTGAAACGCTAACTGCGGGGCAGAGCTGGTAAGGCATATGATTCAAGCAAGCAATGCATTAGCTAGCGCTGTCAGCCTTAAGACCAAAAGCGTAAGTGCTATTTGAATCCGCGACTTCCAAGGTGCCTAGAGAAACATTTAGCACTTGCAATTAGTGAGCTACAAAATGGAATCGTGGGTGTGAAAAATATCTAGTTCTGGCCAGTGACTTTACAATCAGTCAATTAAAAAAAACTTTTTTTAACTCACAGATGCAAGCTCAGCCGCAGGTCGCTAACGTGCTCACTCCGTCGGGACAAATACAGCAAATCCAGATCGCTTCCTTGGCTAATGTTCAGGTAATTGATATTTGGTTTGAAGTATGAATATTTTTTTTCATTTTTATTTTCTTATTTAATTATAATTAATTTAAACATCAAGAGGAAACCTGCATACGTCTGAGAAGAAATTCAAAGGCGTATGTATAGTCGTGCTTGAGTAACGGCGATGGACTCGCCATCTGTCACGTTGGTTCCTAATATACCTCTGGCGGAAAGTGGGTGTGTGGGTATTACCTATAGACCTCTGCCTACCACTTCGGGGACCCTTGTGGGAAGGCGTGAGGATGTATTATTATTATTATAATCATTATCGTGAGAGTACAAATACGATGAATGTAAATCATTATTGGCTTAATTTCAACAGTGTATACTTATTGGATGTCACATATTAAATATAAAATTACCCTTACCTATCGTATCATTCATGAACTTTGCAATAGTGTAATAATTAGCTCTTAAAATTAACTTTCTACTTTTACTACTTTCTACTCAAATACTGGCCAAATATTGCTATATATTAATAATGATTAAAATTGTAATTTTATAATCATAATATTTACATAATACATATATATGGGGTTGTATTGCGAAACCTGCTCCTTATTTTAAGTCAGTTAAAAATATTAATGAATGTCAGTCTGATGTCAGTCATACTAGATTAATTGCGCGACACGAAGAGGCAAATGACTTAGATGTCAAAGTAAGAGTAATACAGTGTTCAGAAAAGGGCGTATCTGTAATTTATGTATACGTACGAAGCTGAACCTTAACTGAATGTAGTAAAAGTTTTATTTTCTTTAATACAGCAAGGAGCGAACGGCCAGACGACTGCTAGTGCAGCCTCTACGCCTACCACAATAACTTTACAGGTAAGATTTCTACTCATGGGATCGGACGGTCGTATTGTTTCACAGCTTAGTACAAATTTGTTTGTGTTTTTCTTTACTTATCTTCTGTTGGGGTTCTTCTACTAACACATTATTATTTTTCTATGTATTGTATTTTTTATTTTATTTATTTGTTTATTAGATACATACATATATATATACGTAGTAACTTTAAGATCGTTGAAACGAATAAATATCTTGTTCGATGTTTTAAATGTCTCGGAAAAGGTGCAATTTGTTGTGTTTGTACTAGTAAGTTGTAAGTCTCGATTCTAAGTTCATTTAGAAAATGTATTAGTCAATTCATCCACCTGCAAGTTTTACAATATTTTCATAAATAATATAAAGATATATTTATGCTTCAATAACATGAATGTATTTTACTACTAACGACAATACACTATCCATTGCTGCTCGGATCGAAGGCGGTATCGGCTCCGATGCAAACGGACGCGACCATCCAGCAACCGGCGCAGGCGCTCCTAACGAGCTCTCCGAACGACCAACAAGTCACTGTGATTTCCGCTTCCAATGTAAGGGACCAGGTATCTTCGGAAAACTTCGTTGTCTACGACATTTGCCGAACATGTCCTTTATAACTTCAGTCCTCCTTTTTGCGACGAGTTCCAGATTTCAAGGTACCCATTAACCGAACGCAAGTTGCGTTCAGTTTTGAAACAACTATAGGTATAGTTATTGTGTATTTTTCTTCTCAGCTAATAGTTGTGGCTTCGAGCCTCGCCCGATTTACCATGTGACACGTATTTAGGTTGCGTGTTAAGTTTACATCTCTCTTCCCGTACTTTCACAATAACAAAAGTTGTTTGTGATGCCAAAATCAATGTATAATTATGTATATAGGGTAGGCAGAGGGTAACAGCACACTTTTCGTCGGAGATAATGTTGTATTACCAGGGAGCATGTATGAAGAGCGTGATGATATCCCATAACGTACTAGGTTAACCGACGAGCAAGTATGAAGAGACTGATGAATGCGAAGTGGGGTGGCGACGGTGGCGTAGTGGAGTTGTGTGGTCTCGGAGATGGTGCGGTATCCCCGAGTGCAGAGTATGTTTCTG
The DNA here is from genome assembly GCA_945859725.1 of Drepana falcataria. Lineage (NCBI taxonomy): Eukaryota > Metazoa > Arthropoda > Insecta > Lepidoptera > Drepanidae > Drepana > Drepana falcataria. Next base: position 3,015,965 of record OX243923.1, on the reverse strand, counting down.
GTTTAATTAGTTGAGAAAAGGTACGATACCAGTAAATAGTCCGGATGAATGAAGCACAGAAAGTTTATTTCTAGGCATAACAGTAGGTACACACACAAGCACTAAGAGTATGAATAAGTATTAATGAGTAGCCCACAAATGTGGAGGAAGCGAAAGAGGTATGTAAGTCTAGAGAGAACTGGTACTCTATACTCTCTGTCTACCCCGTTTGGGACTCGGCGTGATGATATGATATACCATGCCAATATAGCAAGTACAGGAGTATAGTGTAGATGGCCCGCGTGTGTCAGATGCCGACGCTGGGCGTGGGCGGGCTGGGCGGCGCCGTGCAGCTGGTGCCGGCGCTGGGGCTCGGGCCCGGCGTGCAGCTGGCGCAGCTGCAGCAGCCGCAGCCGCAGCCGCAGCAGCCGGCCCCGGTCATTGGTTAGTCGGCAACACGCCTAGGCAGCACTGTATTCTACTGGTTAGAGCTCCTCACTGCGAAATTCGAGGTCGCGGTTTCGATTACCGCTGAGGGCAGATAAATTTCAATACACACTTGTGTTTTGTTGTACTATAACACATGATAAAAACTTTTTATTACTTTTTATTAAAAAGTATTTCCATCAACTCGATGTTTTCGGCAGGAATACTAACTAGTAGCAGAACTTAATAGGCCTCTAGTTCCGCGGTAATAAATATTATACAATTTAGTATCACTTCAAGAAACTAAAGGACGAATTTTGTCTCTGCGGTGTACGCCGACTGCGGTGGCTTTGTTTAATAAAAATTATAGATATACGTTTGGTTGCTCGTGTCCCTTGTGTACGAAGTGTTCGGTGCCTCAGGGCAGCAGATCCAGCAGGACCCCAACGAGCCGGGCAAGTGGCAGGTGGTGACGGTGAGCAGCAGCGGCGCCGCGCCCGCCGCGGCCGAGTGCGAGGCCAAGCGCGCCGCCAGCCCCTCGGCGGGCAAGCGGCTGCTCAAGCGGGTCGCCTGCACCTGCCCCAACTGCGACCAGGGCGAGAAGTGAGCGCATACACGCCACCCATACTATACCATACTACATTACACCACTACACTATTCCACACCACACTACACAACACAACACTACACTACACCACACTACACTACACTATATTACACTAAACTACACCACACCACACTACACTACACCACACTACACTACACCACACCACACCACACTACACTACACCACACTACACTATATTACACTACACTACACTACACTACACTACACTGCACTACACTACACTACACTACACTACACTACACTACACTACACTATTCCACACCACACTACACAACACAACACTACACTACACCACACTACACTACACTATATTACACTAAACTACACCACGCCACACTACACTACACTACACTACACTACACTACACTACACTACACTACACTACACCACACTACACTGCCCATTACAATATAATACTATACAGCACTACACAACACCATATCACACTAACCTACATGAGACGACATTACACTACTCTACATTATACCACACTATTCAACACTACAAGTTGGATTCGCCGTCTGTCTCATATTTGTGGGCAATTTATAAATAATAGTTTTTGGTGCATTATAAGTAAAGTTTTGTTCCGATCTCTAAGAGTCTTTAGTATATGGAGATGGAAAGTATAATAATAAGTGTTAGTAGTGGATATGGATAGTTGTCAGTGTGTGGTGTGGTCCAGTAGACTGGTGGACCGCAAGAAGCAGCACGTGTGCCACATCGCGGGCTGCAACAAGGTGTACGGCAAGACGTCGCACCTGCGCGCGCACCTGCGCTGGCACAGCGGCGAGCGGCCCTTCCTCTGCAACTGGCTCTTCTGCGGAAAGAGGTACTACACTTTTATATATTACTAGCTTATGCCCGCAGCTTCGCCCGCGTGGAGTTCGAAAAAGTAGCTTGAAAATTTTTCTGCTTTTAATTTTTCAGGATAAAAAAAACTAGCCTATGTCCTATTCCTAGGTATAAGCTATCACCATTTCAACTTTCAGCCAAATCGGTTCAGCCGTTTGGCCGTGAAAGAACCGCAAACATCCAAACATTTGCAATTACTAATAACATGTCTTCATGCCTTCTCGTAAGTGTCCCCAAAGGGGTAGGCAGAGGTGTATAGGTGGTACTCGCACACCCACTTTCCGCCAGAGATATTTTTTAGGTACCATCGTGACAGATGGCGAGTTCATCGCCGTAACTCAAGCACGCAATTACTATTGTTGTTTTATAAACATTTCTGTGTAATTTGTATTTTACTAAACAATATTCGTATGGAATTACAGATTTACACGATCGGACGAACTACAAAGGCATAGGCGCACGCACACGGGCGAAAAGAGGTTTGAATGTCCAGAATGCAGCAAGAGGTTCATGCGGTCCGACCATCTTGCGAAACATGTACGCATTCACACCAAGAATAGAATCACGGTACGTGCTTACCTATTTACATACGTTTACATACATAAATTACACTAGCTGTGCTAAAAGTGACTTTAGGCAGCATTTTTTGGATACACATTTTGATTTACTTTGTACATGTTACGAAAAGCTTACCAAATTATATAATTGGAAAAACCACATCTAAACCGGATAAGCCGTTTCTGAGATTAGCGTGCACAAACGCACAGACAAACAGGTAAACAGACAAAAATTCTAGCAATCAGTGTTTTGGATGCTATTTGCGTTGAAAAAGGTCCCTATCACATTTTTTCTCATATATCTTCCATGTACAGACAGCGATCCGTTAATTTTTTATTATATGTATAGATTTTGACCACGAATACTTCAGGTTCCTCTGGAATCCAGAACACACATAATTTATCGCTTTTCGTACCATACCAATAATGAGCTACTTGGGGAGGGGGGGAGGATTGTTACATTGTGTTGGAAGGAGAGGGATTACTCCCATTATGCTGCCAACACACTATAACTCTCCGAACACAAGGTCGCAACGCAAGTGATACTTCGGTATCGGAAGCGTAAATAGGCTACGGTAACCGTTTCCCATCAGGTGGGCCGGATGCTTGTTTGCCATTCTTATGGTATAAAAAAAAATACATATTATGTACTATAGATAATAAATGTAGGTAATTATTACATTTAATGAAAAAAATATAAAGGAAATGTTCTCCTAGTTCGATTGTTCATCTATTTGAGTTGAATAACGAATGCATTTGTTTAGCTCAAATATGAATTAGCAGAATGTTTGTAGGCTCTACTCCATTTTTTTAAAATATAATTTTAAGGCTCTACATGTACCTAAACATAATATTATGAACAAGGAAGGCTTATTTCTTTAGACAAATACAATATACTTAAAATATTTGTGATTTTAACTGCAGGAGGTAGCAACATCGACCCAGTCTATGTACTCGGATTCCGGCGAAGACAGCTGCGACGAGAAGATGATGCTGACCATCGAGACAGTACACACCGAGGCAGACTCCGAGGAGAAACTGGTCGTTATCCGGCCCGGAGTCAAGATGGAACCAGACCACCAACTGGACAGCTAGGACGAGGACTCTGATTAGGGCGACTTACAGTCCTACAGGACTCAAAATAAAGGTCAAATTGGAATGCGTGCACTTGTCAAACATTTGAACTAAACTGGTGAGTTCCGAGCCCTAGTGAAAATAGTTTTGAATTGAGAAGACTTGTAGAGAGAAGTGTAGGTCCACATTAATGGCATATCGCACTACCTGAACTTAAGTGATTTAACGATCAACTTATTGTGGCAGTTTTATTTATTTATATTTAGAAGTGTTTGTGGTAATTGATGGTGACCTTTTATATTGTACTTACATATGTAAGTGATGATAAGATTTAGTTAATTTGGTAGAACATCAATCTGTTACATACTCATTACTCATCATCTTGTCATGGTTACAGTAAAATATTCTGATTCTTATTGTGGTCTATATAGGGTACAATATGCGATGTGAATGTACCGGTAAACAGGATAATGCAGTATTTAGCTTGTAGTATATTAGTGTAAGGTAATTATAATGCTGAATATGCACTCCAATGATCGTGTACATAAGATATATTTTAAAATGATTGTCTAATTTAATCTAGATCATTCTGTATGTATGTGAACGTCCTTAATAATAATAACTATTGCATTATACTGATAACATTTTATCTTTCAACATAATTTGTGATTTTTTAAAATTGGAATCCATTACAGTTTTGTACCAATTTATTCAACAAATCATTAGACGCGTTCAGAAATAAGGGTATTATTAACGGATTGTTAGTGTACCAAGAATAAGCGTTACACAAATCGCGGCCTTATTCTAGGGGCGTGCTATGATGGTCGTATTGGAGTGTGTCTGCTTACGAAGTTTTGTATAAAATACAATTGTCTTTGAAAGAACAACTATTATGCTTATTGTTAGAGCAGTCCTCTATAGTCTAGTTTAATATTTTTTAAAGGTTGGTGATAAATTGTATATTTTTGATAAATAATTACAACAAAAGTATTGCACTTTTTTTATCGATGATTTGTAATATTTAATATCATACGGCCATCATAGCAAACAGTTAACGTGACATTGCGTACGTCAGTTCAAGACCCTGATTTAAATGTAAAATACAAAATTTATTAAAAAAAAAAGAAAAATAATTTGTATTTGGTAACTGGTCCAGGTCTCACAGTGTCATTAAGAAGATGCGCAATGTTAACTGTATATTCTACAAAGGGTCTAACTATAAATTAATTATTAAATCGTTTTTGGATATTGATTAGATTCGAAATTATTAACTATTTTTACGGTCATGTTTGTTGGTATATTGTTGCGTTTTGTTCTGTTTATTTATTAGATAATAGATTAGTTGGAACCGCCTTTATGTAAGTTAACGTAATTAGTTTAAATATTCTATATTAAGTATCAAACTAATCGAGTTATTGTGTAAGCAAGTATCAAAACGTTTGGATCGACATGTAATAATACAATCTCGTCTTGTCAAAATATTCTAAGTTTCATCTGTCATTCACGTGCATATTTATCCATCCATTACTGCCAGCAAACATTATTTGTTACTCTCTACGGTCGAAGCCTTGACTCTCGAACTCTGCATATGATACCCGGGTAGTGTTAAGCCTCTTCAGAGAATCTGGGCGCAAAAGACTCCCAAGTTTAAATTGGAGTGGCTCGACCTAAGGCGGGCATCATACAAAAGATAGCAGCCAAATAGTTCTAATTATGCTGGTGTGAACTTCACAATATCATATAGGTATGTTGTATAAACCGAAGAGGGAGTTCTTTGTCTCTGTGCTTCTAGCAGAGTAACACAACCCAACATTAGTACGGCAATGCGCGAGCGATACCTTTGATACTCATACGCGTATATTGTAGTTCTACGATAACCGATTAACTTATAGTATAATAAAAGGTGTTTGGTACTTGATAAATTGGTTGCTTCAATACACTTTCAATAGAATGGTATAGCCATGTAAATAGTAAGTGTAAAATCATGAGTAGTGGAGCTTATTCAAAGCTTGTAAAGAAGTATACTTAATATATTCACTGCCAAAAGTATTAAGTTGGAATTTGGTATATTTACACGAGGCCGAAAGGAGTAAGCCAGTGGGGAACTTGTTCCATTGAAATTGGATCAAGCAACGGTGAAACTAAATTAATTTTATTCGAATTATGTAGAAAAATTATAATATTTTTAAGCACAAACATAATAGTGTCGAAATGAAGACAAACTTGATCTGTGATCAAATAATATTTGCAAAATATCGCTAGAGTAAGTTCTAAGCAAAATGGTTGTTTGTAATGTACTTACGTAAGGACTATGTATATTGTGTGCTTATAGTCATATAATATTAACTATTCGCACTAATATGGGTTGACTCGGGGAGCGGTAACAGCTTATCTTCCTTTTTTTACCTTCTTCAACCTTCATTAGCTTACTAACAGTTTCGCACTAAAATTGGGTTGGAAAGATGCCAGTGTGCAACATTCGACAAAATTATCCACGTCTGGTCTTTTATGGAGCAGTGCGCAAACGTATTTTTCTTATGAATTTTACTCTTATCGCAATAAAACAAGGGCTTACTAAGAAGTGCAATGTCCACCATTGAGTGTTGAAGCGAGTTGAAAAAATGCACATAAGGTGGAGGGGAAATATTTTTTGAGATATAAACAAGCAATATTTTTCTTATAATTAAGCATTATTGCAATAAACGGCCTAACGTTGAAGTGCAATGGCTGTCATTATTTTAAGAGAGAGAGCGAACGAGAGATCTGTCTAGTGTTGCCATCTGTTGTCAAATAGGTACAATATGTACAAAGAGTTCCAATGGACTTGGCAGCTAGTAATATTTATTAATCAAAGACTTACTCAACAGATGGGGTCCAATCTTATGTGAAGAAATCTGCTTTTCAACTATGGTATATCCTTAACCCATCCAACCCTATGTAAATACACGACACAGCATATATACTTGCATAATAATAATAATGTATTTTTATAATGTAAATTGTGTAAATTATCTGTAAATATTTGTATTGTTGAACTGTTTAATAAAAATATTTTCATATAAATTGTTGTTTTATATTTTTTTTATAAGTAACTTATTCTGGTATGTAGGTATTTCTGTCTGAGTATAAATTACAATATGATTTGATTAGGGTTCGTTAATTAATTAAGTGGTTTTAGCGTCTAGAAATCCCTCCACCTTGTTGCTACGTGAGGTTTTAGTATAACTCTACCCAAGATGACGTATTAAAAAAAAATTACGTTCCTCAAAAAATATATACACGTGATATCAGTACACCCCCATCGTTGCTTTGAGTAATCCATCTCTATCTCTCTGTCTTCTTACTAAAACAAAAGGGGACTTATTGCTAAAATTACCAGTACTTTCCAGGAGAATTTAGACAAAGTATTCCAAGGAGTGGGGCCTGTTTAATATAAACGGCTACTTACCATCCAATACCTTGTCTTGTCTTATGTAAATCGCTTCTTTACAAGATACAATTTGGTCGTGTTTTTCGCCCGCTCCTCAACATAATTACGAGAGTAATTCAGAGTTAACAATCGGGCGTACGCTCGGCTGCCGCGCTTTATCGCGATCTTCAAGTACCGTTTGCCACGTTTATCTTTCCCGTTGGTAGAGTTGTTCCGTTCCGTTCTCCTGCGTAAGAAAATTGTTTGGATGCATAAAGTTTCTAGTTAGTTTTATTTCTCTACTTGTCTCCTACGTGCCGGTTCATGCGTAAGATAATTTCAGACATGTTCGGAAAATTGAACGACAATTATCAGTTATGCTATCAACATTTTAGAGACTTAGGGAATTCTAATGGATTTATGCAAAGTGAATAAAAAATTGGGCACATCGAAACATTGAAACGGCACATATTCAGAATTGCAGTTGTCCAGGTGGTACGCTATCTCCAACATACACAAATCAGCATACAAAAAAGCGTAGTAGTGCTGTGAACGGAGTGCTAGGTGTCTAGAATAAATGGTTATGCTTTGTTAGAACAGCAGCATGCAAACCCCTACAAACTTGAAATGGTAAAAATACCTGAGGTAGGTATTGCTTGCGAATACAGGCTACAAAAACCACTTAATATCTAACGGACCATAAGTGTGTTTGCTTCCTTTGTGTTCCATATAGAAAAAAGTAGATCTAGTATATGCTAGTAATCTTAGTAAATTCGTTTTTACCAAGTTTTAGTGCCTAAAGGTGACCTTGTCTCGTCTTGCGAAGCTGCAATGTGCACGATAATGGTGCAACATTCAAGTTCCTTTACAATTTGTAATACGCTCGTAACTCGTTCAGCATTCATATCACGTCCTTTAATCGCATGTTTGCGTTTTATCGCTCAACTTATCCAAGCTCAATCTAAATCTACTATCTAGACAAGTATCTGTATGCCCAAGTCAGTTTTCACTGGACTAATACCAGACATAACTAATGTACCCAGTTTGATGCCAATTTGTCTTGAATAACAAGTCTCACAACATTATTTATAAATCTCCTTTGTAATGTCAAAAAGTAGGTACAATGCTGGAGCGTATTGTGTTATTATTCTTATATAGGTACCAATATCTATCTAAGCCGTGGTGGCCGAGTGGTTCGAGTAGTTGCCTGCGACACAAAGATCGCAAGTGCTCCCGACCTTACCAATGAGTTTTTCTGAATTTAAATACAGTGATTAGTCACACCATAAGCTTTGCAGTGAAGGGAAACATCGAGAGGAAACCTGCAGACGTCTGAGAAGCAATTCAAAGGCGTATGTATAGTCGTGAGTACACCTCTGCCTATCCCTTCGGGGACCCATGTGGGAAGGCGTGAGAATATATATATATATATATATATATATAAAACCTATATACCTTATTTTACTCAGATGTAGGCCCTGTCTATTTACAATTAAATGTGATGTAGCGAAGTAATAAAAAATTCGACAGTATCTGTGTTCTAAATAAGTTGTACTTTAACATGCTACCGTACTGAAGTATAATATATGTTCGTGCAGATCATCGAAGCTTGAACTCAATCATGACTTTGGAGGCGATTACTTAAACCAACCACAGCCACGACAGCTTTCATATACCTACCTACTTATATCTAAATTATTACACATACATACCTTCATATCATCACGTTAAGTCCACCATGGGGTAGGCAGAGAGAATCGCCACTATGGACTTACTCTTTCGCTTCATCCCCATCAATCGCTCTTCAGACATGCTGAGCATGTGATGAGCAGAGAGATTAATATTAAACTAAACCAACCAGGTATATTATGGTGTCATTCGCAAAACGCGCAAGCATAAAATCTATCGTTCAATCTTTCCCTTGCTTCAGCACGATTCAAACGGATACATGCTCGCAGGCTTCGTAGCGGTTGGCGGCCATTTTCCAAGTCGCTTGCCGTCTAATGGCGGCGATTACTGTGCCCGTGAAATCGTGATGCCCACCGCTACCCACAAAGAGCTCCATTTTTCCTAACGCTCCGGTGATTTTTAACTTATGAATCGATTTATAAGTACTGAGTACAAGGTTTTTCATGTAACCCTTCTCTATCTAGTGGTAATTTGTGGTGAAATATTTTCGACCAGCAAATGTGTCGATGTACATCAGCTCTTGATGGTTTGCAGTTTAATAACCTGGTGTTGGGTAGGTAATGATTTTACCTACGGCCAATCAATTAGATAATTGTAAGTGCTTCTTATGTCTTAAATTTCAATAAATTGATGATCATTTTATACAATTCAAGTAATTTACAAGGTTACGGCTCTATGGCAAGTGAGTACTTTAGCTAAGAGACACTAGTTATACTAAGAGATACCTCTGGCTAAAAATCGGGCAACACTATCAGAACAGAAGTCCGTCGTGCCCTAACTCTTACTTACTTGTTGTTATTTATATATTTTGAAGATACTTCTATAAGACAAATTATAATTAATCATATCGCGAGATGCACGGTCAAAGAAAACGTCGCGGGGTAACCTGTATACGTTTGAGATGAAATTCGAAGACAAATGTACCTCTACCTACCTATAGTCGTGCTTAACAGGCGGATGCACGAATTGCCCCGGCGAAAATACGGTGTTGATACAAGCCCTAGTACCCCTTTTGTGAAGGCGCGAAGAATTATAGTTATTTTGATATCAATCGTATCTCAGATGTACTGTTGATAGTGAATGTAGGCAGCAAGAAAGCAAGACTGCTCGGTCTGCTGCGCGCCACGGCTCGTGACTAGGCTCGAACTGATAATTTTAATTGCCTACCTAATTACTACACACGTTGAGGCAAACTTTATGTAGTGCATGAGGTTTACCATGTTCGGGCCGTATGCTTCATTGTCGCCATAGTTATATTAAATAAAAAACATTTTTAAGCACATTAATTAATACTTTAATGAATACCTATATATTGGGACAATTCCACCAAAATTCATATAGCCCCAAATTAAGCTTGTATTATGGTAACTAAACTTCGATACATTTACTCATGTAGATAAATTTATACACTATATATAGATATAGATAGATATATACACAGATGCTTGAATGCAGTCGAGATGCGATCTCTTCGGAAAATGTGCGGAGTAACGATATTAGATCAAATCCGCAATGAAGAGATTCGCAAATCAACTGGCGTGAATGAGGGCGTGATTGTAAAGATGAAGAAAGGCATGTTACGTTGGTTTGGACACATAGAAAGGTTGAGTGAAGAAAGATTGACGAAACAGATATACAAAGCAAAAGTGTGTGCAAGAAGAGGCAGAGGAAGGCCACGTTCCAACTACCTGGATCAAATCGATCGGACTCTCAAGGACGGGAACGTTAAAAGTACTCGAAACCGACGAGCGTGTATGAAGAGACTGATGAATGTGGACGAAGCGAAAGAGGTATGTAAGTCTAGAGAGAACTGGCGCTCTATACTCTCTGCCTACCCCGTTAGGGACTTGGCGTGAAGATATGTACAATACAAATTACAATACAAATACTCATGTTCATCACTCAAATTTCTGCCCTCAGTGGGAATCAAACGCACGACCTCAAGTTTCACAGTCAGGAGCTCTAACCACTAGACCAGATGGCCAGAATAAAATTGACATAGCGAATATTTTGACAAGAGACAGGCCCCACGCTTAACGCTATCGTTGTTGTAAAATAATGATACTACGAAAAATGCATACAATTTAATAAACTAATTAATAAGTACCAGTAATTAGTAAGACCACGTTCCAACTCGATCAAACATTGAACGGTGGAAATGTCTAGAGAACTCGCAATACGCAATCCTGTATAAAAAGACTAATGACGGGATGAAGCGAAAGCCTGGCAGGTTAGTCTCTACAGTCTCTACCCCGAGAGGGACGCGACGTCATAAGATGCATGTTAGTGCATACCTGTGTACATGTGATCTCGGTGTGTAAACCAACACATATCTACTTTAGGTAACGCCAACGACTAAGTTGAACAAATGACTATGCTTTGCTTATGAATCAAGGCTACTAATTTGTAATAGATACAAAATTCTCCTAGTCGTGCATTTATTTAAAATAATGACTTGCTGTCTTGTGTACTCATTTTCGTATCTAAAGTCACGGGCTACCGCTAGTTTCACACTTCGAAGATCTATGACCCACATTAGAAACTGGTTATTTTAATAGCAGGAAGTCAAATCAACTTCCCACGGGACTCTGGATTATTCTACCTTTTTGGATCGAACGACAGAGCCAACTTAAATGGATAGTCCCAAAGATTTAATATAAGAATATTATACGCCTATATATATGTATAAATATTATATTATATTAATATGAAATATTGCTACATCTTTGTTGAGGAGGACCTTTGAGGAGCCGTGGTGGCCGTGTGGTCCTAGTAGTTGCCGTCAACACAAAGATTGCAAGTTGGAATCCCGACTGTACCAATGAGTTTTCGCTTAAGTACAGTGATTTTCGAAAAATTCGTAGTGTTAAACACACCACGAATTTTTCGAAAATCAACGAACATAATAACACGCGAGGCATGCATGGCTATTAGTTTAGTTTATACTATTATTTAGTTTATATTTGCTGTTAATACTAATAGCACATAGCATGTTACTGCCCCCGCAATACTTATTCCCGTGAGCCAATCTTTTCGTAGCGGAGATGGGGGTCGCAGGTGACCGATGCACCTGCCCTTTACCAACTGCTTAGCCTTTATGACTAGCACTGATGCGCCCGTTTCAAATAGTGCCTACACATAAAAACGCAACTGATACACTTCCACAAATAACGAATAAGATCTACTCTAGCCACTTGGCCACCATAGCTCTATTATTATTAGGATTAAATATTAGATATTATAAAGTCCTGCAAGTGCCTCTCGCCTTAGCGCGCTCGGTGTATGCGCGCGGCGAGGTGTGACGGTCGTCGCCTCCTATACTCATTTCCACCTCTGTTGCTCGTCGTAATATCTAAAGAAGACGCGGCACACGCATAATACAATTGAATGCTCTTAACCCAAACCTCTTCTCTCTCTGCCTACTCGTAGGGACTCGGAGAATGAGCGGAGATTACTGTGTTAGCAGCAGAGGGATAAGTCCCATTATGTTGCCATCACAGTATAAATCTCCGAACACAGAGTGGCAACGCGCAAGTGATACTTCGGTATCGTGAGCGTAAATAGGCTACGGTAACCGCTTCCTATCAGGCCCGTATGCTGCTTGCTTGCTACTCTTGTTGTATAAAAGGAAGTGATGGTGTGTACGATGATATGTATGAAATGCACTAAAAAACGTTTTTAAAGATCATCTCGCAAGTGCAATGAAAAAAAAGAATGGAAAGATAAATTTTTCGTGTCTTGATGACAACGTTTTATACTTTTATATAGACACTGAACAATAAAGTTGTTACGTATCGTGTTGCCGTTCATAGCCCATTCGGAGAATACAGATTAACAATCAAATAGACAATGAATATTAAAACGTATGTTTTGTCTTTGATAACGTGCAAAACCTAAATAATGATAAAGAAATCAATGCTATCTTAACTTAGCATCAGCTAAAAAATAATATGCCAAAATCTATTTATGAGATTAAATATTCCGAAAACGCCAAAATAAATTGTATATGACTATTATATAACATGTTTTTCTTTATATCTAGTATTTTTACTTGGCTTTTTCGAGTTTGATCTTGATTTAAATCATGTAATACTTAAAATACTTTTTTTTTGTAAAACAATGTATAGATTATGTTAATAGTCAAGTTCTAACTGTCCCCAGTCTCCCTTGTATAAAATCAAATATTCATAATGTAACGTGCACCTACGCATGGATGGGGTTTCACCTATTTTAATTGCTGCTCATAAAGGTTATTGCTAATTGGAGCGACAAGGAGGGTGCATAATGTGGTCGCCAGGCGTATCGGACGGTCGGAGATACCCTGAGTGCCAGGTTTACGCCAGGTTGTTGGCATTTCCACGCAATATGCCTCGGATGATGGCTGGCCTAATCATACTGGTATGTGTTTTTACACGTTTCACATGTCACCTTTCTTAAGGTCATCTTTAAATATCTAGCTGTAAATATGGATTTCATTGGTAGTTTTTTTCTGGTATAAACCTAATATATGTTCCTCATATCCTCAAGTCTTCCCCGGAAGAAAGGATCCCTGAAGGGGTAGGCAGAGGTGTATAGGTAGTAACCACCCTTTCCGCCAGGGATATATTTTAGGTGCCAGTGGTGGCGAGTCCATCGCCGTTACTCAAGCACAACTATACATACGCCTTTGAATTTCTTCTCAAACGTATATAGGTATCCTCTCGATGTTTCCTTCACTGTAAAGCTCGTGGTGTGACTAATATCTGTACTTAAGTTCAGAAAAAATGATTGGATTCGAACTAGCAATCTCTATGTTGCAGCCACTCTAACCACTCGGCCACCACGGCTCTAATGTAAGTTATTCCAGCATAATTTGTTTCTGTGCCAAATATCATCCAATTTCGTTAATTTTTACCCCTCATGAGGGAAGTTTCCTTCTCAGTACAAACATTCAAACCCACTATGGACTTGAATAAGGGTTGAGGTTACTAGTCTATTATTCTGTAACAGTATTGTTTCATTAATCTTAATATGATGTTTTTTGTAGGACCAACGGTATCTTCAGCGTGCGTGCCTGAATTACAGAACGAAATAAATTTGTATTCAATATCACGCTTTGAAATAAAACGTACACTATAATTATTGTCTCCTTACATTACCTACATACAAATAGCGATTTGAAAATTTTCATCGTTTCCGTATGAGACACGAGTAACCTTCTCTTGCATGCAATGAACGAACCGCATCAAAGCATGTACAATCAACCTTTTTTACCTGCAAATGTACATCTAATTACAGTGTAATTAAGAAAGAAGTACTCATTACAGCTTATCCTTAATCCTTAGCGTTAATAATAATACGAGGTAAACGTGGCATGAAGCACGCAGCCGCAGGACTGGTGATCACCCGTCCATGACCAACTGAGGTGGACGACCGCTCGTCCGACCGACGAATTTTTATGAAGAATAGCTTCTAGTGAGAGGCCCCAGCGTTTTTATAAGCGCCAAAGAATTCCATGCTGAGGTAAAAAAGTTAAAACAAAATTCTCTGTACAGTAATATTCTGCTACAGGTATTTTCGACTGGTCCAGTTATTGAACACAATGTTATAAGAAATTAAAGATATTCAACTACATCTTTTTGGAGCCAAGTATTAGTGGTAAAGATTTAACATAAAGGTCAGGTTTATCTCTTTTGATAATTTAATTTATCCTGTTTTCAAGCTACTGTGTGTTAGATAATACATATTTCATCACGATCGGCCCAGCCGTCATTATTAAGTCGAGAAAAGTGAAGAAAAAGAAGATACCACGTGTGGCCATTCTTACGGTCGTGTAAAATATGAAGTTAGTAGAAAAAACTAGTGAAATGAAATTAGATTTGTTCCAAATTTGTTGAAATGATCTCAAAGTGATACTTTCTAGCTACCTAGATTAAATCGACGAAGAAATCAAGGAACGTCAAAAGTGCTCGATACAGAACCTCGAAGTGACTGATGAATACGAATGAAGCGAAAGAGGTCCTTTTAAAGAGAAACCCGTCAGGGAATCGGTTGGACGTATTGTATGTGTGAAGGGACACTTGCGTCAATTATTTATATACTTTGTCATTTGTATTTTGCTACTAACATAATCTAACACATAATTATATATATACTAGCAGACCCGGCCACGCGTCGCTGTGGCTAAGGTTTTTACACGCTTTATATTAGCTTCACCTGTATGTATGTATGTATGTATGTATGTATGTATGTAACCGACTTCTTTGAGCTCGATTTTGACCACTTTAAACGGCCAGATTTCGTTCAAACTTTGTAGACTTATCGAGGACCGATGACAATACACTAATAACTAAAAAGTAGAAAGTAAATAATAGTTAAAAAAAACTAAAAAACACGCTTTTTATAGAAAACCGAACTAAAAAATAGAAAATAAATTTCGATAATATCTTAAAAACCGTGGGGTGCTTTTTAAGATATTACCGAAATGATAATCACTCTACTAATATCTGTCAATAAAATATTTATAACTATTGACACCATGCACCCCACGCTTTTTAAGATATTATCGAAATTTATTTTCTATTTTTTAGTTCGGTTTTCTATAAAAAGCGTGTTTTTTTAGTTTTTTTTTTGTTATACTACATTGTAAATAAATAAATACTTATTCAATCCAGTCAACAGATATCGCCACCTGTTAGAATCGAACCAATAATTTGCAGTGAAATAATATTGCGACTATAAATTGAGATGTAAGCTATCCTATCTTTCAAGTTGGATCAAACTGCACTCGGTGTGCAAATTTGATTAAAATCGGTTAAGTAGTTTAGGATTCCATCGTGGACAAACAACGTGACGCGTAATTTATATATATTAAGAAGAAACGTCCTCCTTTTTTAAAGTCAGTTAAAAACGCCAACGCATAAAATTTAAGGTTATACTTATACATTTACTAGAATGTCACTAAATGACATTTAAAAAAGAAAGTTTCACCATACGAATATGACAACACACATAACCATAGCCAATTATTGTCCAAATTGCACCGGTAGCATCCGAAACCCTTTGTCAAAAGAAACGGCAGCCATAGAAATTACAAATCTCTATGCGTTTAGCCGACGCCTGATGGAGGCAATTTATTCACGCGCCCAGCCTGTGTTTTCGGCCCCTCAAAACGTCTACCATCATAACGCTTCAGCATAAAGGTCATTATGGCTTACAAATAAGTTTTTATCAGGCATTATTACAATGCGAAGTAATTTTGCCGACACGAGTTTACGTGATTCCGTTAGCAATGGTTTTTATACATTTTGAGTTTTTCTTGTATTGTCGAAAAAATTGTCGCGCAGGTCTTCGTCCGCGCGGCAGCGCGTGACGGCGTCTATCTCGCTCAGAGATGAATGCTTCGGAATATGCAGACAGATTATTATTTAAAATTTGTGTATACTTACTTTGCTACCCATTTATGTGTGCGGAAGCAGTATTAAATACATTTACATAACATCACGCCGAGTCCCCGGCGGAGTAGGCAGAGAGCGGCAGTTCTCTCTAGACTTACATATCTCTTTCGCTTCGTCCACCAGTCATAAATCGAGCTTGCATTTTGTTGCAGGCGGCTACTGAAACACTCGGATCCCACGGCTCGGTCCGTTATATTCTGACTGTGAAATTGTCAATTTAATTGTGTTTGCCAACAAGGCGTGCCATCATGGGCTGTATTGCCACGCTAAAAGAAAGCTATAATGATAAATAAGAATGGGTAGGCAGCTGCGGTATCGACATGCACTAATTCTGACGAGTTTTCTTTCCGTTCATTGTCTATGGAGCCGGTGATATTGACGGCGAGCTTGACCTTTGCCGGTTTACTGACCTTTTTGTTTTTTTTTAGTTTCGCTATGCGTATCGACTCTTAGAAAGAAGCATTAAGCTCGTCTGTATGTTTCAAATATTCGGATATTAAAATATACGTAGATATTTTAAATCTATCATATCTACGATTATTTGTTGTATTGAAAAGGACGGGAACGTCATGAGTACTCGAAACCGACGAGCATGTATGAAGAGACTGATGAATGTGGACAAGCGAAAGAGGTATGTAAGTCTAGATAGAACTGGCGCTCTATAATCTCTGCCTACCTTTCTATTCATTCATTTTCATTCATTCATTCATTACAAGCATTCAAAAGCCTCCATAAAGTTACCTTTATAATCATTGTAACATCCGTGATCTTAATTTACCTAAGTCTAGCGGAATTTCCTTGATAAGTTATGGCTGAAAGCTTTTCTTTGATCTGCCTCATGTACGGTGTTGGTCCTCCTCTTTGTCTCTTTCTCTTGCCTCCCAGTGCCAGAAATAACCTCAAATTGACAGTAAAGATTTATTGACCTATTTCCAAACTAAGCAAAGCTTGTACCTCATTTTTTATTTATATAAGCTATTTTAATATGGCATAGACTTGACCAGTTACGAAATTCTTAGACCCTACTCATCATGTTTGAAGCAAATAAATAATAATAATTATTATTACGTTGAAGGAAAACATCGAGAGGATACCTGCATAAGATTGAGAAATTCAAAGGCGTTTGCATAGTAGTGCTTAAGTAACGGCGATGGACTCGCCATCTATCACGTTGGCACCTAAAATATATCTCTGGCGGAAAGTAGGATACTACCTATACACTTATGCCTATCCATTCGGGTACCCTTGTGTGTAGGTTCCATATTTATGGTTTTTAATGGGAATAGATGGTGACGCTAAGTTGATTATTATAGTATAGGAGTATTTAACTCCTGTACCCCGCGGCTACACCCGTGGAAAATTTTTCTGAATATTTTTTTTCTGTAATATATTATAATCTACCTCTGTTGAACTCTTTAAACTTCAAAGGATCCATGCAATTTCGTTCGTGGTTTTTGCGCGAAGGAGATACAAACATTCGCATTTATAATATTATATGTAGATATATGATGTTCAATAAGTGTTTTATGAATTTGAATTTATTGGTTAGATAAAGTTTAATTATAATTTTAGATTTTATTTCTTATTAATATATATGGCACCTAATATACCTCTGGCGGAAAGTGGGTGTGTGGGTATTACCTATACACCTCTGCCTACCCCTTCGGGGACCGTTGTGGGAAGGCGTGAGGATATATTATATTATTATAATATATATTAAGAATTGCCAAGAGTATTCGAAACCGACGAGCATGTATGAAGAGACTGATGATGTGGACGAAGCGAAAGAGGTATGTATGTAAGTCAAGAGAGAACTGGCGCTTTATACTCTCTGCCTACTCTACCTACTACTGGCCTCAGCGTGATGATATGTATACATGTAAGAATTGCCCTACCGCTGTTAAAAGTATTGCTAAACGCCGGCTCAATAATTGAACTTGCTTCCCTAATTTGTTAAAAAACATACGTCTACACGTTTTCTTTCCAAGTTAAAGTATTAAACCAATATAATATAAGGATCAATAGAATATAAGGATCGCGAAGGCACATTACTTTTTTACCCAAGTACCAACTACAAAAACCACTATGATATGTCATTAAATGGAATCATGTTTATGGGTTTTCCGTCTCATTGACAAGGATGACTTGATGTGATCATACCAAATAGTTCGGAGCTGTGGTTCGCGTGTGAACTTGTTTGACACTTCCTGGTCGAAATGAGCTTAGTACATCTATGTTCTAATTATAGCTATAACTATGAATTGCGATGGAGGATCGAGGTTTTACTTTGTTAAATGGCGCGTGTTTTGCTCGCGTTCTAAAAGGTTTAAAACATTTCACATTTATTTATTTAGAACACAAACACAATTTCAAATAAATGTGCTGTAATGCCTGCAGTAGTTTTAAACTGTGTCGCTGACATTAACACTCATCCCCATTGTCGATTAGCTTACACTTGGTGGTTTGCTTTGTGGGTAAAAAAATGTCTTTGCAAGTTACTTCATGTATACTTCGAATGTACGTACGTTACGTACCATGCAGAAAACAGCCATAATAAACTTCAAATGTCAACTAATTAAGCCGGAGGTATAATGTCCATGCGCCTCTATGCATGCGCCGTTACATTACGATGTTTTAATTCACTATTACCCTCTTGATGTGCCAATTCGAATACTTAAGTTCAAAAGAAAACATAGTTACACACCTCTGGGAGACCCTGTACCAGCAAACTTTAGTACCACAACTTGAAAGTGAAGTTACGAAAAACAGTTAAATAGGCTGACAGACAAAAGACGCCACGAAAGTTTTGATTTAATATTCAAAACAATATATTGTGTACAGTTGTATATGCTCAGTGTAGTAAAACTCAAGAGCATGAGATAAGATCAGCGCCCGTTAGTGGAGAAATCACTCATAATGAAGATTCACGGTCTAAATAGCGAGCTACAACATGAGGAATACTGATACTTGTACTATTTGATTCATATATATGATATGTAAAACTAAGCAGGATGTTAAAGCATGTTGTATTTTGTAAATATGTAATTATATTTTAGGAACAAGATAAGCTTCATTTTGAATTTGTAATCTATTCAGTGTTTAATTAATAAAAGTAAAAAAAATATTATTTATAAATAGGTCTGCTCAAGCTATATTCTCGTCATATGTCACAATTGGTGATAAAATATAAAACATATCTATCTTTCTAACAAATAAAATGTAACACTTATGAAATTATATATTGTAATTCTAATTTTGTCACTTACACACTCGCAACTTTCGCATTTGTAATAAATAGTTAGCATTAAATGACTATTTTGTTCCACCCTCTGTCCCACGGGAGAGGTCCAAGGAGGCTCCGGAGGTCGCATTGATGATGTATGATTGATGATGGCTTAATCACGCGGAATTGCATATTTTTCTGTCTCCTATCTCACGCACTTTATCCGCACCCAACGCTTTTCTAATTATGCACCCAGAATAAGGTTTGGAGTTATGCGAGAAGATTGTTGCCTTCTCAAATTAAGTATACTTAAGTGACTTGTAGCCATACTAATTATAGTTGATATATAAATCTTTCAATAGGGATTTACTTTCCTGGATAGCCTACGAGCGCTAGTAACTAAGGTATTTTAATTAAATATATGGAATTATGATTTAAAATTTGATTTAATTATTGTACCAGCCGCAAATTGGACCACCAAATGGAAATCAGCCCCGCTGCAGCCAGCAAAGTTAATCCTTATATTGTTCTCGATACCTTACTAACCGCAGGAACACCAACCTATTTATAAGCAGTACCAGTTTGCTGCGATCTTATCTAAGGAGGTACTGCTCCAGTCAGCTAACTACATTGGTCAGCATCCGTTGAGCCTTCCCCAAACATTCTGAGTTGGGAATAACTCATTTATAATGACAAATAATTTCTTCTGAATTAAATTTCAGACCAGAAATTTACTACTACCGCGAATACAACATAAAGTCAATGATGGTAATTAAGATATTTGCAATGTTATATGCAAGTATAATTGCGAATGAAATGTTAGTTAATTAAAGCTACATGTCTCCGATTCAGAGATAATTGATTTGACTGGTATCGGGGGTATATGGGTATAACATGAGGTTACCTCCATTGATGTAATGTGTTTTGCCCAGAATTAGTAAATGAACCTTTGAATTAACGGACTAATATTTGTATATGTAATAACAGTGAGTTTGTGAATCCTGTTGAAAGCAATTGCGATTTGTACCAGCTTCGTAATTGTTTATCATATAGATATCATGTTAGTTGTCTCTTTTGAAGCAATTTAAACGGAATTAGTCTGGTTTAGAGGTCCGTTCTGCCGTTCTCATATAATATTGGTAGGATAGTAGTAACGGCCATATAATTAGGATAAACCAAACTGTAATTATAATGAAATAAATGTGCATATGATGAAGTTTATACGCCATAATAATAAAGGTAAAATACCTATAAAGAGCTAAGCTATAAAATTATAGCTTAGCTATAATATGCCGATAGATAAAAGAAATGCCCATTACGAGAGACATATAATATATTTATATCTTTATATATATATATATATATATATTTCTTCTGTACGTGTGTATGTAACTGAATTCCTCCTAAAAGGCTGGACCGATTTAAATGTAATTTTCTGTCTTCAGGTGTATACGAGAATGGTTTAGATTCACAGATGCACCAAATGGTGGCGCCCGTGTTTAGGATTTTTTTTTTCACACAAGCGAAGCTGGGCGGGACGGCTAGTATGTATATATATCTCAATGGGCATGTTTTCATCTACTTAAGGTGCATTACTCGGAACTTCTCTCAGATTACACCTATTGATCCGGTGATATTGAGATAGAGATCTTATAAAAATGTTTACACAAACGACGACCAACTCGTGTGGCAGTGGTAAAAAAGCTAGGTATCATCTCGCGGGGTCAACAGCCTGGCATCGAGCGTCGACGCCTCGACGAATCGATTGCAGCATCGAATGGACGAGATGGACGCAGATCGATTCGGCGCGAATCGGCATGAATTGATGACGATTTAAATTTCAGTGGGCATCTTACTAATATTATATTCTTCGTTCTTCTCCATGGAAACGATCAACGGCTCGGCCGTGCACGTAATTTTAAACTTATAAAACGCTTTTTTTCGACGTTTTATAAGTGCCCACCTAGGCCTATGTGAAATAAAAATATCTTGATATTGATTTTGATTTTATAAAAGCTCAAGTTTGGACGGATTCCCCCCCCTCCCCTTTCCTTCCCTTTTACTAAAAAATACTGAACGGAATCGAGTGAAATTGTGCACAGAGACTATTAGCTGGATTAGCACATGGGATATCTTTTATCCCAGCAAAAAATTTACAATATAAATCCAAAAAGCGAGTGTAACCGCGTGAAGAGGTAGTTGTGATGATCATCCATAAACTAGAGCTTCCTATATCCAAGACTAGATCCTGTAAACATTATACAATGTATTTATAATGTTTATGGATCTAGTTTAAAATACAAGGTTCACCTTTTCTTTGTCACAAGGGTTTTTAAACCTATGGTCGACCGAGTCGACTCATAGAATATTCGAAGCGGAGATATTATTTATTCATTATGTAGGTATGTACATCCACAGCACATACAACACGTTTTTAGCCAGTAATAAGTGAATGGATGAATGAATGAATGACGTGCTTCAAGCACGACTATTTCTTCTCATACGTATGTAGGTTTCCTCTCGATGTTTTCCTTCACCATAAAGCTCGTGGTGTGACTAATTACGGTACGTTCACAAAATCCCGTTGGTACAGACGGGGTACGAACCTACATTGCAGGCAACTCCTTAAAACCACTCTGCCATCACGGCTTCATGCAAGTGAGAAATGCAAGTCTTAGGTTGTAAAGCACCGTTGTGTATGCAGTACGTTAGCTAATGCAGATAGTCACAATGGAGTGATCGATCTATATTGATGGCAGTTCGCGCCATAATGGCATAGTTCGGTGGCGTGCGGTGCGCGTGCGCCGGACACCTAGCTCTACCGCGAGGGTCAGCATGTCTTCACTGAGATGGAAGACTTTTTGTAAGCTAGCTTATTTATTGAAAATGTTCCGTATATTTTCAATGAATAAGAAGTTCGATTCGAAGCTGTTAATTGAATAATTAAGCTAATTTGTAGTTTTCAAATTAGTGTAGGTGACAGTGTGTGTGATGAATGTGGATGAAGCGAAATAGGTCTGTGAGTCTAGAGAGAACTAGCGCTCTAGTCTTCTTGCTTGTTACCTTGAGGAATGTATGCAGATGTATTGTATTCTATACGTATTAAATGTATACAACCTGTCTCCTCACGAAAATACATTTCATACATACATCATTTGTTGACCTATTAAGGTCTTCATCACATATATATAAAATCTACAAATTCTTAATACTTAATCTGAAGTATGGTAAGGTAGTAAGAGTCTATATAAGTCAATATGGTGTTATGTTGTCATTTCCAAAATTAGAATTCATATAATACAATTGTGCAGATTACAAATAGTAGTCCCACAGACTATAAACGTATGGCTATCTCAACAGCCATAGATTTGCCGCCAAACGCGTCCGCCATTACGCATGGTATGTGGCGGGAAACGTACGGTGAAAGAATGTGTTGAAAGCTTTAAAAATGATGATAGATGTTAGAGGTACTTCGATGTGGGACTTTTTGTATTAGCGAGCTTTATTTGAGTCTTGAATGGATTGAGTGGCACTTTGCTAAATGAAAATTAAATATATTTTTCTCACTATCAACATGGTCTCATGCTATCTAAATGAAAAAGAATCCACATACCGTTATCAGTCTCTGTCTTAGAAACGCTGTTCCACTCTGAACTTAATTTTCATACCCACCCTCAAGGCAGAAATCATTTTAGCAGTATCACAAACTGATCACTGCTTAATTCCTGTGAGAGTGAGTGTGAGCATGTTATGGATGGTATGTTAGTAAGTATCACAATATCTTTTTAAGTCCAAACCAATCTATTCTATATACATGGAAAATCAGATGCTCCAGAGCTACACAGTGAGTTATCAAGGCTTTTTGTGCCTGATAAATACACACGCGCCAGGAGCCACAGACTGTTCGCAGTGGGCACACATCGCACAGTATCGCGTGCACACTCCCCTGTACCTCGCACTCTCACTGCACTCAATGCCCTCTTGAAGTCCAACCCTGACTGTGACGTGTTTGCGGACGGATGGAAGGCTTTCATTGCGGCATGTATGGAGTATTGTGAGATGAGTGTATGAATGAGGTTCTTATAATTACTAATTAGTGTAATTGGATTTTTAGCCGTACTAATTATGTATAAAATAAATAAATAAAAATAAATAAAAAAATATATAGGAGATCCCATTTTTGAACTGACTCATCACGAAATCTCAGGAACTGTAAGGCCGATTGACTTGAAATTTGGTAGAAGTATTCCTTACGCGGTGTAGAGGTCAGCTAAGAACTGATTTTGTGAAACTCCGCCCGGAAGGTGGAGTGCGGGGAGATCCCATTTGTGAACTTACTCATTAGGATATCTCAGGAACCGAAGGGCCGATTGACTTGAAATTTGGCAGGAGTATTCCTTACGCGGTGTTGAGGTCAGCTAAGAATTGGTGATACTCCACCCGGAAGGTGGAGTGCAGGGAGATCCCATTTGTGAGCTCACTCATTAGGATATCTCAGGAACTATAAGGCCGATTGACTTGAAATTTGGTAGGAGTATTCCTTACGCGGTATAGAGGTCAGCTAAGAACGGATTTTGTGAAACTCCACCCGGAAGGTGGAGTGCAGGGAGATCCCATTTGTGAGCTCACTCATTAGGATATCTCAGGAACTATAAGGCCGATTGACTTGAAATTTGGTAGGAGTATTCCTTACGCGGTATAGAGGTCAGCTAAGAACGGATTTTGTGAAACTCCACCCGGAAGGTGGAGTGCAGGGAGATCCCATTTGTGAACTTACTCATTAGAATATCTCAGGAACTATACGGCCGATGGACTTGAAATTTGGTAGGAGTATTCCTTACACGGTGTAGAGGTCAGCTAAAAACGCTCAAATATCAAACAATATTAATGAAAATCGGAAACCAAGACTATTCCTAATTCGCCTCTTTTTCTCTTATTTAATAAATAACGAAATATTCAAAGATTTGTAATGCGATGATAGATACATATTTTTGTGCGCTTAAATCGCAAACGCTGGGTAAACCTTACGAGATAGATCAAATGAATGTACTACGGAGTAGTATAACTTCAAATAATCGATATAAAAGTCCGCGATGGTATTAAATTATCTCTAAAGAATAAACCACCATAACCATTTTTATCTTTAACAATTTTATTAGTATCAATATTGCACCCGTGCGAAGCCGGGGCGGGCAGCTAGTATATAATATGGCAATTGCTCACCATAATACGGTAATTTGACACGACAAAGCTTTTTGTCCTACAGATAACAACAATGTACGAGTATTAAAAATATGAAAGTAAACAATTAATTTCAAATATTTAATTATCTGTGTACACTTGTTAACTAGTTTGTGAACGTCACTCAACTGTCAATTTATGAAAATATACTCATGCAATATCTTGACATGTTAGTTATAAAATAAAATTGGTTTACGGACATGTTGATTTATTCCCTTAAGTGTTAAAATGTTAAGTAAAATAAAGTCTGTTAATTAAGACAATACTGATAGCCAAAGATGCTCATAGATTCTCACGGAGGCGCGTTTAATGAGTAGCGTTCCAAGTCGATATCGTGTGAAAATGCCATGTGTCACTTCACTTACACGGCGGAACGGTTTAATATCGGTGCAATATCGTCGCAATATCGATGACCAACGGAATAAGATTGAAATTGAGTTACGTGCAAGCCACCGTGAGAGCTGCAATTTGCTAGCAAACCTTTCTATTTTGTGAATATGCTTTCATATTTGTGAGAATCTTTGGATACCTTTCGTATTCAGGACAGTATGTATATTGTGACATTGTATTTGTAGTTATTTTCTCGTCTTTTTCAACAATAATACCACATTATGTGCATAATTTTATTGTTTCATAAAATATTGAACGAGTTATTTGTTCTGAAAGACAACACCGCGTAATGTTAGAACCAATGAGCTTGCCGTTACAATAATGTATACTGAAGAGGGATATTCCTTTCTCTACTGTTGCTATTTTTTATTCCACTAAGCGATATAGGACGCGACCTGCCTGAAGGTAAACGGTTACCACCGCCAACAACACCTAAGTTATCACTTAAGAATTGCCGAAGCCGAAAAAATATTTGCACACCCTGGAAAAAGTTCCATGTTGTGTTAAAATATAATATTTGACATCAGACATGACACCAAAGCGCAGTGTCATTTGGAACTATTGCTATTTTGAACGTCTTACAGAAATTGTAAAAATAAAATGAGATTGTGTTAGGATGAATAATTCACCATCATCATGATGAACTATTTGACGGCCGTCTGGTCTAGTGGTTATAGCGAAATTTGAGGTCGCGGGTTCGAATCCCGCTGAATGCAGATCCTTGTGTGATGAAAACGAGTATTTGAACCCTAGTCTCGGATGTTCTATGTATCTATCTATAAAAGTAAATATATCGTTGTCTAATTACCATAACACAAGCTTTGCCTAATATGGGGCGAGGTCAATTTGTGTGGAATTGTCCTAAGGTATTTATTATAATTATTATGATCAAAACGTCACGTCGTATTCCACGTAGGCATAGACAGTGGAGCGTCAGTTCTAGACTTACAGACCTCTTTCGCTTCATGCGCTACAAACATGCTCGCCGGTTTCGAGTACGCTTGACGATCCCATCCTTGCGTTCGATATTTTGGTGTACCAATATTATAATAACAGCAGAATATGACAATAACTGTAACATACATTAGAGGTAGTTGTCATTGTTAGCAAAGCACTCGCTCAATTGAGCGCTCTATTATTTAGCCCGGAGTGATGTGGACAGCTACGCCGTAGATTAGGAGACGCGACGGCATTCCTACAACAATTGCCTTTGAAACTTTCTCAGGGCTGCCAGTGAGTTTAACAGCTTCGAGTACAGTATATGCATTGTTTGTATTTTAAAGCGAAGGTAATATTGGTATTATTATTTTAAGTATATAAGTGTTTTACACAAAGAATCAGCGAGGCAATGCCGCCAGCCATCTTTGTACCCTCCCACGAGACTATATTTAGTGACGAATGCTTTATTTAGTTTAGTTACGTAGTTGTATTTAAGTTTGACTGTTAAGAAGAGTAGTTAAAAAAATTGGTCGACATGTCTATTGTAGATTTTTTACTTCTACTACTATTAAGACTCCGTGAAGCAACATCAGTGTTTGCAAACCAAACTTACATTATCTAAGCAGTTTTAGATTTGCATACGTCTTGATGGCAGCCCTATATATAAACGATTGTCCATCACAGAATGCCTGCATTGCGTAAATTACATTCTTGTAGGTGTTTTTTGGATCCGAGCGGAACGGATCACAGGTATTTTCATCTGGAGCGTTCCCGCGGCTAAAAAACAAATGAACTGTGCGGCAAAGGAATCTCAATGTTCACTATTTGTGTGCTTCCGGTGGAAAGGAATTCAGATTTCACTCCTTTGATACTGATGTGTAAGATATTCTGTTGGTGTGAAAGGGTGATTAGAGTGTATGGATAGTCTTCAAACATATATTTTTATGTACCTACGTACGCCGTATCACGCGAAGACGCGAAGTCACAAGAAGAAGTAGGGGTTATAGCAAGGATAGTCCCAGTTTTTTCTAGTTTTGCAGTATTTCTCTTCACCCATACTCAGTCACATTATACTCTTGAATTATTTTTTTTTACAGACGCGTTATATTACAATTGATATACCTTACTGGTAAATACCTATAGCTTTCTGTTTGGTTTGACGTTTTTGCTGTAATATGACCTGACCTGAGTTGACTCGAGCTGAAACTGTTATAAACACCAAGTCCGGACAAAAACATTGAGAATTCACACTGATTAAAATAATAATATTTATTTCGCAAAAACATTATTTATTTTAACGCAAAACATAATAAAACTGATTCGAAACTCTCAAATTGATTAATCTTTTTGAGGACCCTTGCAGATTGATGTCAAATACTTCACCGTAATAATGATTGCACTGACAAGCCTCGTGGACTGATTACTAATTTAACGACAGATCAATTATCGTTCGACCCGAATGTTTTGGGTAATTTTAATAATCGAGAATCAAAGCTTTGGAGTGGTATCGAGTCGTAACGAGCTCCAAAAAAATTACGTTTCGAGCCATTCGACAACTGATTTAAATTTAAATCCGTACCGAAACTGTTAAACCGTCAAATATGGCGTAAAAAACGATCAAAATGGTCCGGTCACTGCACTCGCGCCGGTAGTCATGCCCGACGAACAGATTGTGAAATGAAACTTACTGAAGAAAGCTTCAAATTGTTATAGAACTTATAGTTTGTTCTAAGTATTTTTAGGGTAAATCGAAACACTCTGTTTTTACAAAATGGTCTAGCAAATTCCGAAATTTTTTGGTGTGACTTTGGTGTGATGCCTTTAAAAGTGAGAGCATATTTAAGCCATTAGCTCAGCTTAGCTTAATTATATTCAATAATTGAAAGAAAAAATTCTATTTCACAGACGGAGAAATTGTCTTTTGTTAAAAAAAAATGTTTTCTACTCCATCTTTAACGGGTTGTCATATATGTAGGTATATGATTGTTTGGAATTTTGGTGAGTCATACAAGTTTCATAAGGATTCTGAAAAAAAAAACAGACCAAGTTAGGATAAAATGGGTTCTAGAATAGAAATATAAATATTGTTACTACACCGTAAGGGATTCGGCGCCATGACATGTATGTTAATATTATTACAAGTAATAATATTAAATATAACCAAGCTTTCGTCTATGGTTTCGTTTTGCAATGGGAGGTACCTACATTAATTGTTTCACAAATAAAGTAAGTAAAGTAAGACCCACCGGGAAGAGGTGGTACGTTTTTTTTTTTTTTTTTTTTTTTATACAACAAGAGTGGCAAACAAGCATACGGCCCACCTGATGGGAATCGGTTACCGTAGCCTATTTACGCTCACGATACCGAAGCATCACTTGCGCGTTGCCACTCTGTGTTCGGAGAGTTATAGTGTGTTGGCAGCATAAGGTTCAATCCCTCTGCTTCCAACACAATGTACCAATCCTCCCCCCTCCCCAAGGAGCTCATCACTGGAAACCCCATTCACCACGTAGGAACACAACACAATAAATTGTGTTATTTGGCTACGGACTTCTATAAGGTGGAGGTCCTGCCCCAGTCGGGCAGCTCCAAATTCGAACGGGAAACCCGTTATGCCCTACCTCTCTTACGTACGCCTTTTCCCCCGGATATATTATGTATGCTGATATAAATGTCAAAGTGACAGACGGCGAACAAATTCAGAATCACTCAAGCTAATTTTGATTGCTTAAACCACGGAAAATTTGGACGAAACTCCGGGGCTAAGTAAGCCATCTTATTTAGTAAGTAAATGCATTACTTCACGCCTCAGATAACCATAATCATCAATCATGTCGCATACGCGTTCTCGCCGCGTTTCCACCGAAACCGAGCGCAGCCATCGCGCAATAATTATTATTTCCGAGTAATGAGCACATGATAAGTCCTGGAGGTGTGTTAACTGGCCGGCCAGTTTACGTGTCAACAATGAAATAAAACATAAAGCAAACTGGTCCGGGATCAAATTAATTGCCCTGAAAACTGCCTAATGTTCCCACGCTGTTAGACATTTTTGGACTGGTGGACAGAGAATTTGCTTAGCTGCCAGAGGTTTGGTAATACGAAATCCCAAACTTTAAGCCCGAAGTGTATTTAAGGCTTCTTACTTTTTTTTCGAAGGGGTACTTCGAGGTAAAAGTGAGAATCATTTTCTGCCAGGAATATATTTACGTGACAAATAGTGAGCTCATCAGCATCGCTCACGCAAATAAACGATCATTAATTGATTCTGAGTTATAAAGTTCTCCTTCACGAGATCAACGCTCGCGGTATGACGATTCAATTCAAATAGACCCCGTACTTAGGTTGGTTAACAATGAGTTTTCGGATCTTAAGCATACTATTATTATATTACTATTACATTTAGCTGATATTCACAAGCTAAAAGGTTTAGACCTCGAAGCCACTATGGCTTTGTATTTAAATTAATTATGTTTCCGAGATAGGTAAATGCACAATGCAAGCGCTTAGGATTTCCAGGACCACTGGAACATCAAGTTTATAATAGTCTCTTCCAATCTGAACTCTATGTATTCCTTCTCCATTCAAACTTGTCTATAGACTACCTAACTCTAAAGCGAATGCTTAGAACCAGTTCAGAGTGTGTCAACGTGCGAAGGATGTATGTATGTACATATGTATGGATATTATTGGATGTTGAATAAAAAGGTCATATTCGAAAAACCATACAAAATGCCAAAATCGTAGTTCTCTCACCAAAATGGTGTGAGACAATGCTAGTGAAGTTTATAGCTTACCTAAATTAAAAAGTTTGTAAAACAATATTATATGACACAAAAATATGCACAACTCGTAATTAAGAAGCGCACCTATACCCTACCTCTCTTAGATTATAAAATAATAATAATATATTCTCACGCCTTCCCATAAGGGTCCACGAAGGAGTAGGCAGAGGTGTATAGGTAATACCCATACATCCACTTTCCGCCGGAGGTGTATTAGGTGCCAACGTGACAGATGGCGAGTCCATCGCCGTTACTCCAGCACGACTATACATACGCCTTTGAATTTCTTTCCAGACGTATGCAGGTTTCCTCTCGATGTTTTCCTTCACCGTAAAGCTCGTGGTGTGACTAAACACTGTATTTAAGTTCAGAAAAACTCATTGGTACAGTCGGGATTCGAACTTGCGCCCTTTGCGTCGCAGGCAACTGCTCTTAATATAATTATTAACATTAATCCAAGCCATCACCAGCAGACAGCTAGACAGTTAGATAGGACTAGCGAAGGATGGAAGCCAGCAGTGCGATGTACCAGGCTATCATGAACTTGTGTTATATCAGACAAATTGCTCGCTCGTCTCATCACTACAAGACACAATGGCGGTACGTTCCATGCTTCCGTGACACATCGCCGTAACAAGGCACGTTATGCCGAATCGGCGCGGGTCTTCTAACGACGAGATGGTGAATGAACTCGAATAATAGGTGATGCAATCAAAGACAATTAGTGCACGCTTGTGTAACAATGTATTACAATGTTATAAGTATATATTGGACCGAGTGTAGCAGACCAATTCAGCGAAATTTCAGGTTTGGGTCGGCGGAAATTTACATATTGCATGTACTGTATTGAGGAGGACATATCCTATGCTAGAGGACTGAACTATACTAATTAAACTATCTCTGTCGTTGTTCCGTAGGAGTGTATGAAGAACGCCGGCAGCATTGCTGATCCTTTGATCTAGATACGTTCCATATCTTTGTCACCAGGGTCAAACGCGTTTGCAGCTGCCATCTTTACAGCTGGTGAGCGAATTATTTATATAGACAAATGAACTGTTTAAGAAAAATCGCCAGTTCCCTCTAGACCTACATACCTCTTTCGCTTCTACTACTCTCTCTACCTACCCTGTTAGAGGCTCGGCGTGATGATATAAATATGTACATAGTTTTTTTTTTTTTTTTTTTATACAACAAGAGTGGCAAACAAGCATACGGCCCACCCGATGGGAAACGGTTACCGTAGCCTATTTACGCTCACGATACCAAAGTATCACTTGCGCGTTGCCACTCTGTGTTCGGAGAGTTATAGTGTGTTGGCAGCATAAGGTTTAATCCCTCTGCTTCCAACACAATGTAACAATCCTCCCCCCTCCCCAAGGAGCTCATTACTGGAAACCTTATTCACCACGTAGGAACACAACACAATAAATTGTGTTATTTGGCTACGGACTTCTATAAGGTGGAGGTCCTGCCCCAGTCGGGCAGCTCCAAATTCGAACGGGAAACCCGTTATGCCCTACCTCTCTTAAGTACATACCTTGTCAAGAGAGCTTTGGAGCAATAAAATTGGACCTCTACCTTTTCCGAGGTCTTCAAAAGCAAAGCAATCAAGTTCATAATTGCTCAATTCCATTTCACATTACACCTGATTCCCTTCGTCCAAAACGTGAAGAGACCACTAATCAAACGCAATGAATTTCTTAATTAAAACCCTAATGACCAAAATCAAATGATGTAAATGACGGATGCCGCCGCTGTGGGTGGGTGAGTATACCCTTATTATTAAGTTAATTATCAGTACTTCATTAATGCTGCTTTTGTACTTATATACGTACATTCAAAACGTTTGATAACCGCATAAATGTACATAGACGAAGCGAAAGAGGTCTGCAAGTAAGAGAACCTAACTCTTGAGGAACTCTTTGCGATAGAGAATTAAGATGATGAAGTTGTATAACCTCAAATCTTCACACCTTTCCACAAGGATCCCCGAAGGGGTAGGCAGAGGTAATTAAACCTATTTCAGGTGGTTGGAGTTCTTCTCAGACGTATGCAGGTTTCCTCTCGATGTTTTCCTTGACCGTAAAGCTCGTGGTGTGACTAATCACTGTACTTAAGTTTAGAAAAACTCATTGGTACAGTCGGGATTCAATGTGCAATCTTTGTGTTGCGAGCAACTACTCGAAACTCTAGTTGTCTGATGCTTGCGTGGTAGTGTTTTGATTGCAGTCCTGCCGTGCCTTCTAGCTGGTCATGAGTTCAATGTCCGCAGCAAGAATTTGTGCCTTGCCCGATTGCATAAGGATAAATATAGGATACCTAATATACCTCTGGCGGAAAGTGGGTGTGTGGTTTTACCTATACACCTCTGCCTACCCCTTCGGGGACCCTTGTGGGAAGGCGTGAGGATATATTATTATATTATAAAGTACCTGGATGACCGAGCTTAGCTCGGTAAATATAATATAAAATATTATTTCGTAGGTATTACAGACTTATGAAATATGAATAATATTTTTAATGTTACCAATATAATAATGAAAAAATGTGAACTTGTTATTTAAATAAAAAATCACGAGTAAATCGGTTAAGAAATTAAAAACATATGCCAAAATAAAGAATCATCTATCTATACATATAATAAAAATGTAACGGATTGCTGTCTGTACATGGAAGATGTAAGAGAAAAAAATATGATTGGGAGCTTTATCAACGCAAACAGCACCCAAAACACTGATTGTTAGAATTTTTGTCGGTGCGTTTGTGCACACTAACCTCAGAAACGGCTTATCCGATTTAGATGTAGTTTGTAAAACTGTAACGGATCACTGTCTGTACATGGTAGATGTATGAGAAAAAATATGATTGGGACCTTTATCAACGTAAACACACGTTGTGCCCATACTCTGCCACAAATCTTGTAGACTTCGATTCCGTTGTACGTCATTAGAAGTAGCTACACGTTGTGCCGCACGCTGCCGCAAATCTTGCGGACATCGCTCCTGTTCTTCAACATTTTCAGTAGCTACACGTTGTGCCGCACGCTGCCGCATATCTTGTAGACATCGCTCCTGTTGTTCGTCATTTTCAGTAGCTATACGTTGTGCTGCTCGCTGCCGCAAATCTTGTAGACGTCGTTCCCGTT
This sequence comes from Drepana falcataria, assembly GCA_945859725.1. Taxonomy (NCBI): domain Eukaryota; kingdom Metazoa; phylum Arthropoda; class Insecta; order Lepidoptera; family Drepanidae; genus Drepana; species Drepana falcataria. The sequence continues at coordinate 2,983,191 of OX243923.1, read as the reverse complement.
GTTCGTCATTTTCAGTAGCTACACGTTGTGCTGCACGCTGCCGGAAATCTTACAGACGTCGCTCTCGTTGTCCGTTATTTTCAGTAGCTACACGTTGTGCTGCTCGCTGCCGCAAATCTTGTAGACGTCGTTTCCTTTGTTCGTAATGTTCAGTAGCTACACGTTGTGCTGCTCGCTGCCGCAAATCTTGCAGACATCGCTCCCGTTGTTCGTAATATTCATTAGCTATACGTTGTGCTGCTCGCTGCTACAAATCCTGTAAACATCGCTCCCGTTGTTCATGATTTTCAGTAGCTAAACGTTGTGCTGCACGCTGCCGGAAATCTTACAGATGTCGCTCTCGTTGTCCGCTATTTTCAGTAGCTACACGTTTTGCTGCTCGCTGCCGCAAATCTTGTAGACGTCGTTCCCGTTGTTCGTAATATTCATTAGCTATACGTTGTGCTGCTCGCTGCTATAAATCCTGTAGACATCGCTCCCGTTGTTCATGATTTTCAGTAGCTACACGTAGTGATGCACGCTGCCGGAAATCTTACAGGCGTCGCTCTCGTTGTTCGTAATGTTCAGTAGCTACACGTTGTGCTGCTCTCTGCCGCAAATCTTGTAGACGTCGTCGTTCCCGTTGTTCGCAATGTTCAGTAGCTACACGTTGTGCTGCTCGCTGCCGCAAATTTTGTAGACGTCGTTCCCGTTGTTCGTAATGTTCAGTAGCTACACGTTGTGCTGCTCTCTGCCGCAAATCTTGTAGACGCCGTTCCCGTTGTTCGTAATGTTCAGTAGCTACACGTTGTGCTGCTCGCTGCCGCAAATCTTGTAGACGTCGTTCCCGTTGTTCGGAATGTTCAGTAGCTATACGTTGTGCTGCTCGCTGCTGCAAATCCTGTAGATATCGCTCCCGTTGTTCGTTATATTCAGTAGCTACACGTAGTGATGCACGCTGCCGGAACTCTTACAGGCGTCGCTCTCGTTGTTCGTAATGTTCAGTAGCTACACGTTGTGCTGCTCTCTGCCGCAAATCTTGAAGACGTCGTTCCCGTTGTTCGTAATGTTCAGTAGCTACACGTTGTGCTGCTCTCTGCCGCAAATCTTGTAGACGTCGTCGTTCCCGTTGTTCGTAATGTTCAGTAGCTACACGTTGTGCTGCTCGCTGCCGCAAATCTTGTAGACGTCGTTCCCGTTGTTCGTAATGTTCAGTAGCTACACGTTGTGCTGCTCTCTGCCGCAAATCTTGTAGACGTCGCGTCGTCGTTCCCGTTGTTCGTAATGTTCAGTAGCTACACGTTGTGCAGCTCGCTGCCGCAAATCTTGTAGACATCGCGTCGTCGTTCCCGTTGTTCGTAATGTTCAGTAGCTACACTTTGTGCTGCTCTCTGCCGCAAATCTTGTAGACGTCGTTCCCGTTGTTCGTAATGTTCAGTAGCTACAAATTATGCTGCTCGCTGACGCAAATCTTGTAGACGTCGTTCCCGTTGTTCGTCATTTTCAGTAGCTACACGTTGTGCTGCACGCTGCCGGAAATCTTACGGACGTCGCTCTCGTTGTCCGTTATTTTCAGTAGCTACACGTTGTGCTGCTCGCTGCCGCAAATCTTGTAGACGTCGTTTCCGTTGTTCGTAATGTTCAGAAGCTACACGTTGTGCTGCTCGCTGCCGCAAATCTTGCAGACATCGCTCCCGTTGTTCGTAATATTCATTAGCTATACGTTGTGCTGCTCGCTGCTACAAATCCTGTAGACATCGCTCCCGTTGTTCATGATTTTCAGTAGCTAAACGTTGTGCTGCACGCTGCCGGAAATCTTACAGATGTCGCTCTCGTTGTCCGCTATTTTCAGTAGCTACACGTTTTGCTGCTCGCTGCCGCAAATCTTGTAGACATCGTTCCCGTTGTTCGTAATATTCATTAGCTATACGTTGTGCTGCTCGCTGCTACAAATCCTGTAGACATCGCTCCCGTTGTTCATGATTTTCAGTAGCTACACGTAGTGATGCACGCTGCCGGAAATCTTACAGGCGTCGCTCTCGTTGTTCGTAATGTTCAGTAGCTACACGTTGTGCTGCTCTCTGCCGCAAATCTTGTAGACGTCGTCGTTCCCGTTGTTCGCAATGTTCAGTAGCTACACGTTGTGCTGCTCGCTGCCGCAAATTTTGTAGACGTCGTTCCCGTTGTTCGTAATGTTCAGTAGCTACACGTTGTGCTGCTCTCTGCCGCAAATCTTGTAGACGCCGTTCCCGTTGTTCGTAATGTTCAGTAGCTACACGTTGTGCTGCTCGCTGCCGCAAATCTTGTAGACGTCGTTCCCGTTGTTCGGAATGTTCAGTAGCTATACGTTGTGCTGCTCGCTGCTGCAAATCCTGTAGATATCGCTCCCGTTGTTCGTTATATTCAGTAGCTACACGTAGTGATGCACGCTGCCGGAAATCTTACAGGCGTCGCTCTCGTTGTTCGTAATGTTCAGTAGCTACACGTTGTGCTGTTCGCTGCCGCAAATCTTGAAGACGTCGTTCCCGTTGTTCGTAATGTTCAGTAGCTACACGTTGTGCTGCTCTCTGCCGCAAATCTTGTAGACGTCGTCGTTCCCGTTGTTCGTAATGTTCAGTAGCTACACGTCGTGCTGCTCGCTGCCGCAAATCTTGTAGACGTCGTTCCCGTTGTTCGTAATGTTCAGTAGCTACACGTTGTGCTGCTCTCTGCCGCAAATCTTGTAGACGTCGCGTCGTCGTTCCCGTTGTTCGTAATGTTCAGTAGCTACACGTTGTGCTGCTCGCTGCCGCAAATCTTGTAGACATCGCGTCGTCGTTCCCGTTGTTCGTAATGTTCAGTAGCTACACTTTGTGCTGCTCTCTGCCGCAAATCTTGTAGACGTCGTTCCCGTTGTTCGTAATGTTCAGTAGCTACAAATTATGCTGCTCGCTGACGCAAATCTTGTGGACGTCGTTCCCGTTGTTCGTAAAGTTCAGTAGCTACACGTTGTGCTGCTCTCTGCCGCAAATCTTGTAGACGTCGTTCCCGTTGTTCGTAATGTTCAGTAGCTACACGTTATGCTGCTCGCTGCCGCAAATCTTGTGGACGTCGTTCCCGCTGTTGGTCATATTTAGCGGCCACAAAGAAGCCCTCGTGAAACATCTAAGACCTTTCTGCTCGTATAATGTTAGTCAAGTTTTGCAAGACTTTAGCACTACGTGTGGGACGAGCGGAAGGCTGATTATTTTCATTGATTTATTGAAATGAGTCTTGTTTGTCGATCACTATTTTCTTGAAGGTGTTCTTGAGATGAGTCTTCTTCTTCTTTTAGGCATTTTGTCATGTAAGTAAATAATTGATTTTATATATAATACGTCCACGATAACGTAACGTCAAAAGTTTGTTGCTTAGCAACGCTTTATTGTTGCTGTGTCGGTAAAGCAGTAGCGAAATTCAAATTCTAATGAAATTGTAGGAGATTTTCATTGCCTAAAAACACGGATAAAACAACTTTTTTTTTTAATGAAACCTAGCTAGATCAATTTATTGCCCCCGAAATCCCCCCCTTACCAAATTTCATGAAAATCGTTGGAGCCGTTTCCGAGATTCAGATTATATATATATATACAAATATACAAGAATTGCTCGTTTAAAGGTATTAGATATAGAACTAATATTAAAAGAGCGTGAAAAAGCAGGTGCTGATCACACCTGTAGCGTTCATGTTCTAGTAATGAAGATTGCAAGAGCTCTAGAAACATTTTTTTTATTTAAATTAGTATAGCAAATTTACCCTTTTACGAAGGTTAAAATGTGTTGGTAGAGGTCTATTAGCAATAAAAAGCTAAACACGCGAATTTATGGTTTCGCCTTTTTGGAAGTCACGTAAATGTGCCAATCAACAATCCTGCCACTACTTATACTAATATATAATAATAATAATAAATACCTTGGGACAATTCCACACAAATTGATATTTAAGCAAAGCTTGTGTTATGGTAACTAGACAACGATATATTTACTTATATAGATAGATATATACATAAATACATAGGACATCAAAGATTTACGCCTTCCCACAATTGTCCCCGAAAGGGGTACCCACTCATCAGATATATATTTTTAGGTGCCAACGTGGCAGATGGCGACTCCATCGCTGTTACTCAAGCACGATAGTCGTTGTCGCGGGAATCAAACCCGCGACCTCAAGTGTCACAGTTAAGAGCTCTAACCACTACACCAGACGGCCGTCAATCTATACTAATATATAAGAGAACCTTGAAAACATCCATATTAACAAGACTATTGTTACAATTCTGCGTAAGGCTTAACGGATTTGGAGAGAATTAGGAGCTGAGATAGCTATTATGTCGGAATTCGAACTTGCAATCTTTGTGTTGCGGGCAATTCGAACCACTCGGCCACTACGGCTCAAAATAATTTATTTAATTTCCTTCCTATATGTATTAGATACCCTGGCGCTCTACTGTCTCTGTCTACCCCGTTAGGGTCTCTGTGTGATGATATGTATGTATGTTTTATACACACTAATATAGATCGCCGGTGGAACGACGCGTATGAACAATAACTCTAAGTGCCAGGTAGATATAACTTCCATTTATAACAGCAATAAAGGTTTAATATTGTAGTGATAAAGTAAATCATAGTTATATAATGTTCATCAATCATAGCATAAGTCAAGTACCCAGTCACGGTACGCTTAGCGCAATCATTGCGCGAGAGCAATAAAAGAAGCGTATCTATAGCTTTTTTATCCATTCCCTTATCTTTTCGTAACTCATTCGCGTTCGTAATAGTTAAAAGAAGCTGTGGTGGCCGAGTGGTACGAGCAACCTGCAAGACAAAGATTGCGCGTTCAAATCCCGATTGTACCGATGAGTTTTCTGAAATTAAGTACAGTGGTTTGTCACATGGTGAAGGTAAACATCGAGAGGAAATCTACAAACATTTGAGAAGAAATTCAGAGACGTATTTTTGGCGGCGTACTCGTGTATCTTTATGTCACGTTGGCACCTAAAATATATCTCCATTAAAAGTGGGCGTAAAGCCTACCTACACAACTCTGCTTACTACTGCTTACTTGCAGTCCCTTGCCTGAAAGCGTGACGATATGAAAAAGTCTACTCATAATAATATCCTCACGCCTTCTCACAAGGGTCCCCGAAGGGGTAGGCAGAGGTGTATAGGTACTACCCACACACCCACTTTCCGCCAGAGGTATATTAGGTGCCAACGTGACAGATGGCGAGTCCATCGCCGTTACTCAAGCACGACTATACATACGCCTTTGAATTTCTTCTCAGACGTATGCAGGTTTCCTCTCGATGTTTTCCTTCACCGCAAAGCTCGTGGTGGACTAATCACTGTACTTAAGTTCAGAAAACCTCATTGGTACAGTCGGGATTCGAACTTGCGACCTTTGAGTCGCAGTCGCTCGAACCACTCGGCCACCACGAGTCTACTACTTCTGATATACTTTATATGTAACGATCATCAAATATACTAAGCTGGCGACCCGTCACGGCTTAGCACACAGCGTGTTTGAGTAAAGCTCTTATTTAATTTAATTATAAAATTATCATCATATTTCAATGAGCTTACACATAATCTTAAGAAATTAAACACTTAAACCTTCTTTCTGAACCTAACTACATATAATCACGCCGAGGCTCTCTAGCAGTAGGCAGAGAGAGGACCATTTCACTCTAGACATACAATTCCCTTCCTATGCATACGAAAAATAAAGATATAGAAAAAATCTCAATAGAGGAATGACTAGAATGAAGTACGGCTGCCATAAACGTAGGGCAATAATTACCAGAGTGATATCACAAGTATTTTTAGTTGAAAAGCGTTCATTAGAACATTAATTAAGTAAAAATCTTTTCAATGACCATAGACCACGGCGCAGTGGTCAATGACCATGCAATTAAGTGTTCACGCACCGTGAACTTAGAGTCGTTAACCGTGCTTTAAGATATTGTTGGTTTCAACTTTACGCCTGCTCCGGTTCTACTTTGTAATGTATCACAATTGTAGCATTCAAGATGGCAGTTAGGGTTTTGGAGCTATCTATGTTACAGAACCGTTTTGTTTGAATAAAATCATATAGTCGGGGACGAGTGATTTGATTAGTCGCTTACGAAAATATTATAATAACAAGGCTACGAGTTTTTCTCTATTTAAGGATAGTTATTCAGTGAAGGAAACATTGATACTGCATTCGTTCTTGAGAAAGGGCGATGGGCTCGTCATTTGGCACGTTGGTATATCTGCAGCGAAAAGCCGTGTTAACCTCTACCTATAACATTTACCAGGGACCCTTGTGAGCAGGCGTGGTCGTTACTAATTTGTTTTTAATTTTCAATGTAGATTACACTTTTATATACCTACAGTCTTGATATCAGGTGAGTAATTAACAACTAAGCCACCACTGCTCATTATAAAAAAAAGGTTTCACTAGGATGTATACAGACAGACATAAACTCATATTTCCGCGCCGTAGAGAAGCTATAATCGAATAAAAATTAAAATGTATACGTCCGTCATATTTTAACCCTTCGCATGTCTTTATAGACCTTTTACATTTTACTTCATGGGTTATACCTGCAATTGAATTATTATTAGTTCTGGCGTACCGTGTTTTATTTATATATATCATATTTATTGATAGGACCACACCATAGGCAGTGGTTCTCGAAAGTTAATACCATTGTAATCTTTGGTTAATACATATTTTGTCTGTCATATCACGTGACAGTTGTTTCCCGAGAACTTTTTCAGCTACTTATTTATTTATTATGTGGATACTAGTCCTTTAATCTACCTCTAAAAATCTCTGTTTGAACAGTAATAAAAACTAATGACGTATTTCAAAATATTCTTTTTTAATTTCTATAATTCAAAACAGTAGCCGTAAAACCTAGTCTTTTTCGACACCGGTTATTTTTGCAACAAAGTTCATGCTATAGAAATATCAAAATACCTTACAAGGCACTGTTAACAACTGGTCACTCAATATATTCTTATTGCACTATATGACACAACAAAGCATAATTTACAAGACATGGGTATTCTAAGGTGTTTTTATTTTTTATGACGTTCATTTATTTATTTATTTTTCATGAATACATCTAAGTACTAAACGATAGTAAGAGATATTATTTAACCATTACAAGTCTAAAAGGCCCTTAAGCATAATTATGTTAATAAGACAATTATAAGATGGTCCTATTAGTGCATCCAGCGGATACTGGTATGGTTCCGTAGATTTATAGCTGTTATTATTTTGTTCTACTAGTGTGCGTTACTGATAGGCACTGGTATATAACATTATAATATGTATACTGCCGTATTACTAGGTTGCAACATTTTACGTAAGTTGCCTGATTTATATCTACCGGGTGTTACATTTTAGACGTGATGGCCGAGTGGCTTAAGTATCCACCTACCTGCAATGTCAAAGTCAAAGTTCGAATATTTTTAAAAAACTACATTTTATAGTTCATTTGACTACCCTGAATATTCGTTCATACTATATTTCTCCTTATAGCACTTGTAGATGTATGAATTAACTTAGGAAAATATTATTGTGAGAAAATACATTTGAGTATGTCTATACGAGCTTTACGGTGAAGGAAAACATCGAGAGGAAACTCCATACGTCTGAGAAGAAATTCAAAGGCGTATGTATAGTCTTGCTTGAGTAACGGCGGTGGACTCGCCATCTGTCAAGTTGGCACCTAATATACCTCTGGCGCAAAATGGGTTTGTGGGTATTACCTATACACCTCTGCCTACCCCTTCGGGGACCCTTGTGGGAAGGCGTGAGGATATATTATTATTATTATTATGTCTATGCTTGACGAACGGGCCCAAACGCGTGCCTAGCCTATAAATCTTTACACACCCTTTTCCTTACGGAATACCAACCTGTATTCTGCAAGGAAAATCTCAACGGGGAGTTCATTCTGAGCCTGTTCTCTTCACAGCCTGAGCGTTCGCGGATGGTACACCTTTAAAACCCGTTTGGTTCAAATGTTAAGGTTGAATTCCCGCGAAAGGGGGATAAAGTTCAGTTAAAACGGAACACCTTTCTTATAGAATACGCTTAAAGGAACTGTCAGTAGTTGCAATTAAATGCTAATGTCTTTACGAGGGCCTGCGACCTCAACGCAGGGGTGTACATCTGCTGAGTTCAATGATCACCCTGTTTACAGCGACAAAGTTGAATAACACTGCATTGTTTGCAGCGAGTCTAATAATAGCGAAGTATGAACAAATTATATTATGTAATAGGTAAGCTATTGTGAGATAAGTTAGCAGCTTCGCTTGGTTTTCATTATCATATTTAGTTAGTATATTCTTCTAATGAATATTATAATTGTTTTATTATAAAGTGAATAGTCACACCGCGAGCTTTACGGTGAAGGAAAACATCGAAAGAAATATGTTTCAGCAGGAATGCAGAGGCGTACCTTTAGTGGTGCTTGAGTAACGGCTATAGTGTTCGCCATGTGTCACGTTGGCACCTTAAATATACCTCTGGCGGAAAGTGGGTGTGTGGGTCCTCACATATACACTACACCTATACACCTCTGCCTACCCCTTTGAAGACCCTTGTGGGAAGGCGTGAGGACAACTTAAGAACTGTGTTGGAATATTTTTTTCAGAAATAAATAATAAATAAATCATTTATTTTCTCTTCACAAAGCAGTAGTTACAGTGGTGGACTTATTAAAATTAAAATAAACTAATAGAGTTTTACAATTGGTATTCCTACCAAAACGTACCTAAATTGTACATGCGTGTGCAAAGACGCGTAAGGCAGACCCTCTCAAGATACCAGAAGGGCAGACGGTACACATCTGCTTAGGCAGCTGACGCGCACGCGCCGCGTGGCTTCGGCGCAATGCCACCATTGAAAAAAACTATATAGTTGGACTAGCTGTGCCCCATGGTTGCACCCGCGTGAATTTTGAATTCATTGGTAGATTTTTTCTGGAATAAAACCTAACCTGCGTTAACACATCCAGTTAATAAATCCACCTCTGTGTAAAATTATATCCAATTTTATTCAGTAGTTCTTACCTCCGTGAAAGTCCGAACATCCTCACAAGCTTTTACATCTTTAATATTATATCAAAACCGTTATTTGCAAAAACATGGTATAACTGGATGTTACAATTGCAAATATGCAAATATAGTGTAGTTTTTTTTATAGTGAACTATCATTTTTAATAATTCTTAAATACAAATTAATTTACTCAAATTAATTATATATCCTCACGCCTTCCACAAGGGTCCCCAAAGGGGTAGGCAGAGGTGTATAGGTAATACCCACACACCCACTTTCCGCCAGAGGTATATTAGGGGCCAACGTGACAGATGGCGAGTCCATCGCCGTTACTCAAGCACGACTATACATACGCCTTTGAATTTCTTCTCAGACGTAGGCAGGTTTCCTCTCGATGTTTTCCTTCACCGTAAAGCTCGTGGTGTGACTAATCACTGTACTTAAGTTCAGAAAAACTCATTGGTACAGTCGGGATTCAAACTTGCGACCTTTGCGTCGCAGGCAACTGCTCGAACCACTCGGCCACCACGGCTCTATATACATATATAAATAATACATTTTTGGTCCTTAACCACTTATACAGATTTATTATAAGTTGTATTGTAGTTTATAGATTGTCCACAGTTTAATAGCTTAATATAGTAAGGTATTTTGTTGAACTCTTATACGCACGTAACTAAACTACTCTTGGTATACTTGAAACCGACGAGCATGTATGAAGAGACCGATGAATGTGGACGAAGCGAAAGAAGTATGTAAGTCTAGAGAGAACTGGCGCTCTATACTCTCTGCCTACCCTGCTTAGGGACTTGACGTGATGATATGTATGTATGTATGGTATACTTGGATAGTCTGGGAATGTCGAATTGTCTATATGTATTACGAAGGCAGACATAATTTACCATTTTAAATAAATTTTTACGCTTCCATACAAACATGCAAACATAATTATATCCTCGTATATAGTGATGGTTTAGTAGTGTAGGGTAACGTCAACTTAACTATGCTAATGTCTTTGACATTTAATTTTAATCATCTCTAAAGCTGCATTGATTGCAACACCTCTCAAGCTAAAGGCCCGTTTTATTTTAATTATTTCTCGTAGCTTGTCTTTCGGTAGCTTTTGCTATTTAACAGAACTATGACGAGACAAATGGCCTCTAGTCAAGAGCTTTTTAATTTATAAGCAGTCACCGTGTGGGCCGGCTAGGACATCGTTTAAACCACTAGGAAGAACTAGCTAGGGTGGGTTGTAAGACTTATCTGAAATAAATAATGATTTTCTATTTTAGGATGAATCACATTGTGTTTTTTGGTTAAACATAAAAGATCTTATAAATATATTTAATATTAATAGAGTTGGAAGAGACAATGTACACATGATCACATACGGATACCTTTAGAAATATTGCATATAGTCGGATTGTTTTCTTCAATTAACTGATCTTATATAAAATGAGAAGTTTGAATGTTGTGTCACGCGAAAAGGACTCAACGGATAAATTATACATACATACATACATATCATCACGCCAAGACCCTAACGGGGTAGGCAGAGAGTATAGAGCGCCAGTTCTCTCTAGACTTACATACCTCTTTCGCTTCGTCCACATTCATCAGTCTCTTCATACATGCTCGTCGGTTTCGAGTACTCTTAACGTTCCCGTCCTTGAGAGTCTGATCTATTTGATCCAGGTAGTTGGAACGTGGCCTTCCTCTGCCTCTTCTTGCACACACTTTTGCTTTGTATATCTGTTTCGTCAATCTTTCTTCACTCATCCTTTCTATGTGTCCAAACCAATGTAACATGCCTTTCTTCATCTTTACAATCACGCCCTCATTCACGCCAGTTGATTTGCGAATCTCTTCATTGCGGATTCGATCTAATATCGTTCTAATAGCGGATAAATTATCTACTATGGTCTAACACATAAGATAGGTAGGTATCCAGAGAGGACGTCTAATGAAACCAGAGTTCAGAAGTCAGAGAAGATTAAGTTACTTATACATATGTAAGTGAACTTTTTAAGTTTTTATGAGAATAAAGTCTTTAAACACGAACACACGTTTTACGCAGGTAAAACTACAGTTTTCCGCTGTGTTCCACAGAACACAGCTAGTATTTAATATAATAATCTTGTTGGTCACAATATGCCCTTAGAGAGACTGGAAAATGTTACAGTATTCCAATTATTTAGTTCCGTTTCACAAATCTACATCGGCGCCTGGGCATGAATCATTCAGCCATTCAATAGATAGGATTTTTTATAGCTCTAGATAAGATTTCCGCGCCGTAACTGAGTTATTTTATCGATTAAATAACAATTGAGTAGCGGCAATATGGTCTGAATACATTGGGAATAGGGACCGAATAAAGCATTGCATTAAGAAGATATGTATGGTGTGAGTGGTGTGTATGTGAGGCTATATTGAACCAAATACACAGAGTATAACGTTAACTTATAATCAAAAAAATATATAAAATATATCAATATTTTTTCCACTCAGGTGTTCACCACCTAAAGTCAGGTAAAGAAGTCTGCAAGGGGTCTGTCTGCAAGCAAACGCCGCATATGTAACGCGGATCATTGCAATAACACTATGTGGCTAATGCCCTGTAAGTCAGTTTCATAGTTTTTAAGTGATTTTTAAATTTAGCATTATCTGTATTTACTGTCTTGCTTGAAATAAATTGTCTATTTATCTATCTATCTATCATATGGACGCTTGTAACACCAGGGGTATCGCTCACCAAAATATATTTAAATAACACGAACGCGATTCAAAATCAACATTCAAATGATCTTCTAGTATAAACGTAATCCCGTACTGATCTCAAGCGGAGGTTGCGGCCGGTTTTTGTGCTGCTGTCCCTGCGGATGTCGACGCCCATCCGGGCCTGAGGTAGATAGCTTTGATGGCTACTAGGAAATAATAGAATACCTAGTTCCTTTGCTATTACACTGGACGCAAGTTAGAGTGAATAATTCACTTTATTGCAGAGAGGTAGCTTAGTACGCGCACATTTGTTGGAAACTATTTATAATACATGAGCCATGGTGAGGTAGGGAGAGTAAGAGAGGTAGGGCATAACGGGTTTCCCGTTCGAATTTGGAGCTGCCCGACTGGGGCAGGACCTCCACCTTATAGAAGTCCGTAGCCAAATAACACAATTTATTGTATTGTGTTCCTACGCGATGAATAAGGTTTCCAGTAATGAGCTCCTTGGGGTGGGGGGAGGATTGTTGTATTATATTGGCAGCAGAGGGATTAGTCTCATTATGCTGCCAACACAGTACAACTCTCCGAACACAGAGTGGCAACACGCAAGTAATACTTCGGTATTGTAAGCGTAAATAGGCTGCGGTAACCGTTTTCCATCGGGTGGGCCGTATGCATGTTTGCCACTCTTGTTGTATAAAAAAAAATTGGTGGACGAGTGGTTAGATTCGCCTGAATGCAAAGATTGCAAGTTCGAATCCGGATTGTACGAACGAGTTTAACTGGATATAAGTTATTAAGTATCTACAATGCCTTCTTTTTGCTACAATGCTTTCTCACAAGGGTCCCTGAAGGGGTAGGCAAAGGTGCGAGGTCATTGCCGTTACTCAAGCACGATATACTCCTTTGAAGTCATCTCAAACATGTGCAGGTTTTCCTTTACCGTAAAGCTCGTAATGTGACTAATTACTGTACTTTGAAAAATCATTGGTACAGTTGGGATTCGAGCTTCCAATCTCTGTGTCGCGCTTTTATATTATGGAATTATATATCTTCATATGTAACTGTCGTAACATCTATCTTGTGTCGAACATGCATGTATTGTACTTGTGTGTACTTTGTTATGTGCTCACACTTACTTTAAAGAAGCCGTGGTGGCCGAGTGGTTCGAGCAGTTGCCCGCGACACAAAGATAGCAAGTTCGAATCCCGACTGTACCAATGAGTTTTTCTGAACTTAAGTACAATGATTAGTCACACCACGAGCTATACGGTGAAGGAAAACTGCGAGAGGAAACATGCATACGTCGGAGAAGAAATTCAAAGGCGTATGTATAGTCGTGCTTGAGTAACGGAGATGGACTCGCCATCTGTCACGTTGGCCCCTAATATACCTCTGGCGGAAAGTGGGTGAGTGGGTATTCATATACACCTCTGCCTACCCCTTCGGGGACCCTTGTGGGAAGGCGTGAGGATATATTATATTACTTTAAATAAATATAAAAACAGTCCATTGATTTTCCTGTCTAAGTTCCTTCTTTCTTTTTGAACATGTTTGCACAGTGCTACATGAAAGTGGAGAAAATCCAGAATTTTCCATTTGAGCTAGCACCAGTACGTTATCAAGTGACGTGGCCCGCTATCGGTTTCGCCAACGCGCCTCATGCCTTTTATCGCTAATAAATTGCCAGCCTGTGTGTATGTTGTTATTGTACGTGTATTTATTTCCATTTTACATAAAATTGCCTTAATCGCATAGTATACATTCTCAATATATATACAATAAACTGTAGTCACAATAACTATCGCCAAAACGTTTTTGGCAGCGTGTCATGAAGGCTGGCAGCATTGCCACGTTCGATAGCAATGCTGATTCTCTAGGAAAGCTTCCATAGGCTCTGAGTGACGCTGATTTTATTAACCATTAAGATGATTAAGACGTCAACAGCTTCTACACACATCATTTGTCTAGAAGCAGCTTAACGATAATACACAAAGATTGGTAAACAAATAGTGTCGTTTCTTTTAGAGGGTTTAGAAGCCAAAGACAAGATAGTGGTAACACAAAGTTTTTATTAAATAATGATAAGATGTTTGGAGGTAAAATTAGAACACCTGTGCTTATTCCATTGGGAACCCTTGAGGGAAGAATATATATTATTATAATAAAGATATATAATTATGCAGGCACAGCCGTGGTGGCCGAGTGGTCGCCAGCAACGCAAAGATTACAGGTTTGAATACCGACTCTACCAATGAGTTTTTCTGAACTGTTTACAGTGATTAGTAATACCACGAGCTGTACGGTGAAGAAAAACCTCGAGAGGAAACCTGCATAAGTCTGAGAAAAATTCGTGGACGCATGTACGGCGATGGACATGTCATTTGGCACGTTGGAACCTATAATATACATCCGGCGTAAAGCGGTTGTGTGGGTACTATCTGCACACTCTGCCTACCCCGTCGAGGACCCCTGTGAACGTGTGTAGATATATATACAAAGAACATATATAAAGAACATTAAAAAAATTACAACCTTTAATATTTACTACTTTTGATTGCCTCAATTTTAAATATCTCATTATCGACTACAGCCCGCGATCGATTATTTTGAAGGAACGCAGACGCTGCGTGTCGTTTACAAACAGCATAGGAATCGATTTGTAAATAAATTTAACGAAACCAAATCACTGTTATGATAAACGTATCGCCGCCGGCCTCGGATGTCCACCCGAAGTTAAGCCATTGTTTGTGTTTACAGGTACTTTAACGACAATTAGTTGAGCAATCATTCTTTTCCAACGAGCACATTCAGCAGGTGACTGAGCGTCGCTTTTTGTGTCAACAAATTCTTTGTGTTTCACATTATCGCTTGCTTCATTTGCATTTGCGACGTCTGTTGCCTTTAAATTGTGTAAAAAGGAACCACTGCATTATGTAGTCATGAAGTCATGCTCTTTAAGGGCTGTGTAATCATCGGTGATACTGACGGGGGTTGACTTCTCAGCGCGTGAGTCAGGTGTCGCGTGTAGCCGGGGCTAGCCGAGCCCCCGGCGACCCCCTCGCTACAGGCGGCCGGTGCGGTGGCGCGAACATTCGCGGCATGTCCTTTGTTGGCCGTTTTGTTTTGGAGTACCATCCAGTTCCTGGTGGTGGGGGGAGGGGGACAGGTGAGCGCAGGTAGCGCGCGCGCCGGCAGTCAGTCCACCTTGGTGCGTCGGGCTGCGCGAGCGCCTCGTCTATTCACTAACTTTATCTAATATGGAAATGGCCAGTCATTCCGCGACAGGTGCGCGCCCGCGGCATTCGTGCACGTGTGCTGTTTGTGTGTGCGCCGGCGCAGCCATACCAGCAGTCTCTTGAGCACCGGTAAGTTCTTGCAATTCTATACCTGTGGAATATCCATTCCTTCGCAACAAACGCCGCCTTTTGTCGTTCATAGCAGCGTCGGCTAGTCACACGCATCTGTCGTTCCGATTCGATGCAGCTGCTGGCGGTTGAATAGGTAGGTGTAATCTTTTTATTCCCTCGTGGAGTATCGTATCGTGTATTTCAACGAATTTGGCCTTTCAGCAAGGGCTGGTACTCAAGGCGTGTGGTCGCGTAGAGCCGGCGTTCACACGGTCGCGACGTTTCGCGTGTTGGTGCCGCCTGGGTAAATATTGGTTCGATAACGTCCGCGAGTGCGTGCGTGTACACTACTGTTATCGATTCCACACATGCGTCACATCGATAGTTATCTTTGGCGTATCTGGGTCATTGTTCTTTTGTATTTCGTTTATTGTGTTTCATAATGTTTCCCTGAATGAGTTTTCTTTCACCTGAAAAATTCTCAAAGTGAAATTTTATTGCTCTTGGTTATAGATTTTTAACCGTAATGTTTTAGTAGTTTATTCCCTTACATATCTAGATTTTTTTTACGTACAAGAAACGGATGTACAATTTAACAAAAAATATGATCGCAATATTGAGCACTTATTTGTACAGTGCAAGCGCATCATGCAACGAATTCAGCGTGAGCCCATTCAATAGTTTTATATAAATATTACATCCCGTCCTCTTTTTCGTCGAGTTCGAGTAATTGTCAAAACTCTGGCAAAAAATGCATGATTTTTTGAAATTAAATGATTCCCAAAGATATTTTTGAGAATTTGTTACACGTATCAAAAATCGATTGTGAATCGTAACTAATCGATCAAGTCGAAGCCAGGAACGAATCTACGAAATAACCTGGGCTTAATGTGACGTTGCCATGGCAACCAAGAGTCTAGTATAATAGGTGTTCAGTTTTTATTTAATTTTGTGATTTTTTTCATACAAAAATGATGAAACATCTTTTCCTGCGAATCTGATATCTTGATTGACGAATTTACCAAATGTAATGCTTACCTATCTTATTGCGATAAATATAGTAGAATACGTATTATTTTATCTCCTTCACTCTCTCTATCTCATTCTCCACTTCGTCTGAGATAAGTACTTGTCATGATAACTTGCAATTGAAAGGCACTTTAAATTTAGCAAAATCCTTAGTTGCTGCCGCCAATAGGATGATCTTTAATATCGGCAATGTCAGTAATAAAACCTAAAGAAAAGTTTTTCCCCTACAAGTCCGTCGCGATGCCACATCCATGAGCGTGCTCACAATATTAGTGAATCGCCGTGTCTATTATTTTCGCATTGAATAGAATTGGTTGGTTTTTCCTGTCGCTACGCTCTGTCGCGTACGGACTGAAGCGTCACTCGTGACTACATCAAATTTGGAAACACATAATTTCTGCTGACTTCATTCTACACCGAGGCCATTAATTTATTTACTGTATTTTAAGTATTTCTGTAATTACGGATACATTAAATACTTGTTTGAGCCTTTAACGGCTCAGACCGTAATATTAACCGTACATTGGAAATATGACAGTTTTACCCTTGTAATTACCCTAGTAATTGACGAAACCTCCGTCACTTAAAGAATGCTCTATGCAGTCAGTTCTATATGTCTATATAGAGAATATCTCATTCTTATTGAGTAATGTCGTCGACGACATTGAAGTTGCAACAGATGGCGAAATATGATACTGGATAAGTTACCGCATTAGGTGGTCGCAACCCCAAGCATTGGGGAAACGATGAAGGGACAGATAAAATGCGAAGAAGGAAAAATATGAAGAACAACATGTAAAGCATGACATTAATAGTCTAATCTCACTGACAGAGTCTGATCACTTTTGCAGGAAACTGTAATATATAGTGATAGTAATCAGAAGTAATACTCTCCTAAATAATGACTGTTCAATCAGAGAGCCCAATCTCTGCATGAGATGAGTTCTCAGTTCACTTTGCCGAGTGTTTTCACCTTATATCTAGATGAGGTAGTCGTTATCATGACGAGCGACTTGGCGAAGCTTTAATAAGACTAACAATATTACCCCTCGAAAGGCTATATAGGATCGGGTCCTTTAGGGGATTCGTGAATTTAAGGGAAACACGATAACATTAATGATATATACTTATATTAATAGAAAGACTATAAAAAAAATAACGCCCCGTTACAGAACGTCAAGAGTATTGAGTCGAAATGGTCTGCAAGTACACAGAGGAACCGCTCTACGCCTGCCTACCCCGTGAGAGTTTTAGCGTGATGATATTATAATGACTATATACCAAAGTTGAATATGTAGAAACACAAATTAGAGATTTTCGTTGGGTGGGCCTTGTACGAAGTCAAAGGCCTGTCTTGCGTGGGATGTAACGTGTTGATAAAAACGTGAAATCTGTATCCATTTCTTTGAATTTATAAAGTTGAAATGATTTAGCTACTCCCCGAAGTAATATTTGTATTTAGATTTAAATACAAATATAAGGATTACTTAGAAACCGACGAGCATGTATGAAGAGACTGATGAATGTGGACGAAGCGAAGAGGTATGTAAGTCTAGAGAGAACTGGCGCTCTATACTCTCTGCCTACCCCGTTAGGGACTCGGCGGGATGATATGATAATGATGATGATGATTACTTTACCTGAGTGTAGAAGTTTAAATATGCGTCTTCTTCATGTCTCTCCACTACTAAAGTGTACTCAAATATAAATAATAACATATCCTCACGCCTTCTCATAAGGGGTCCTCGAAGGTGTAAGCAGAGGTGTATAGGTAGTACCCACACGCCCATGTTCCGGCAGAGATATATTTTAGGTGTCAACGTGACAGATGGCGAGTCCATCGCCGTTACTCAAGCACGACTTTACATACGCCTTTCTCTGCCCCAAATTCATTTGAATTTCGTTCAGTAGCTTTTGCTTGAAAGACGAACAAACATCTTCATAAAACATGGCATTTATTATTTTATTTACCTACTAATGTCCCGGTTGGATATATCGATATATCCACTGGAGAATAACAGAAAATTTCATAAACATCGGTCCATCCGTTTACGATTCTATAAGGATATACAGACAAACATCCATTTTTATATACATAGATAATGTATAAGGAATATATCTACTAGACCTAAAGTATTGTATTACCGTGGTGATTAACGTTTCCAGAGCAGTGCTTCGATTAGTCAACGCGAAGTGATACTTATGACACTTCCACGCGTCTCTACGGCTAAGGACTGCATACTGGCTGTATGCTTGTCATATCTTTAAAGTAAAAAAAAAAAGCTGTGAGATCGTAGTAACCGTAACGGGTCTTCTTTACCGTCTCTCACTATTGCACAGTTTCTGACAAGTCGTCGACCTTGTGGGAAGATTTATGAGGTTTCGTATAAACTTTGAACCTTCTCTCCATTGCCAAGGCCTTTCCCACAATGTATTTAATAATTTAAAAACTTCGTCACAGGCCAATTTTAAAATATGATTTATAATTTTAATATTACTAGTGGGGAAGGCATAAACTATGTACCCGTAGCCGTGTCAGAAATTTTCCAAAATATACAATTTTATGACAAAGGTTACTTTCAGTTGCTACCGTTAATAATTTCGCGCTGACGTCTTTGACCATGAGATCACGTGAAGAAATTCGACCTATAATTTGAACGCAAGGACCGTCAATAGACCCAAACACAAAGAAAAAAAAAACAATAGGATATATTTTTAAGTTGGTAGTTGCTCATTTGAAAATAGCCTATAGACTGCCAGTACCCATTTCTTTACAGATGACAAATATAAAAAAGTAAAGAATTGCAGTGTTGGAATAAAAAATAAAACTTTTGTATTTAAAAAATGGAGCAAATAATTCAAGCATCCGACGATCGTGTTTTAATAGAGACCGGCAATCGACAGCACGTCGGATTGCGGCATCCGAGACGAGATTTCTAATCGAGTCGGGCGTCACGCGCCGCGTCCCCCGGCCGGAACAAACATAAGGATGAGTGTCTTACATTAAAATGGTCGTACTGGCCGGATTTAAAGACTACAAGAAGAAAAAGAAGTTTTATATATGGAAATATCAGTTGCGTAATCTCGTAACGGAAATTGGTAGGATCAGCCGTCGCTGTAAGATTGAGTTACTGTTGTTATTTGAAGTACTTACTGGTACCATTTTTGTCCGAAGTGAACTATAATAGGGAGGTTTCATTGTGGAATTTATAGATGTTGCAACATCGAATCAGATGCTGGGAACGAGAGAGGTTCTATTCTCACAACCTTTACTAATGTACCAAGATCAATGCCAGTGCCTTAATGCGTTCGAGATGATAAATGCCGACAAAAACGTACCAATTAGAACAATGCGATTCAATAAAACTAGAACCGCCAACCTTTTTCGGTACATTAAATAATCATTAACATTTAAAGAACTTTTAATTAATTAAATCTGCTAGATATGACCAGTCTAGATGGTTCTGTGAGAACTCCGAGCATGAAATTGTGTGCACGAGGCGTATCGACAATTTGCGTCAGTTTTTTCATCGCAGTCACGACAGAATGGATTCCTCGGCCAATCGCCCGCTAGAGACGGAGTAATTGGGAGAAACTACGGCTCCACAAATGCTCTTTCACGGCCAGTTTAAACAGACCTTCGAGGCGTGTTCTCTATTCAGAACTACTGAATATTTCGAGTGTTGGTAGATGTGTTCTCTATTCAAAACTACTCAATGTCTCGAGTTTGTTGGTAGATGGCGTTCTGAAAAACGTTTCGTTTCAAGTACCACCCCTTGTTTACTTCTGTAAGTTTGCTGATCGTTAATGCTTGTAAGTACTTTAATTCTATTGCATCACGAAGTAACATTACCTGAATCTTTTGTAAGCGATAAGTATTTGACTGATGGCACGAAATCCCTTGGCACGTTGCGTGGGCCACATTTGCAGGTTATAATTATCTTTTTGTAATAGAACCTTTTGAGTTGAGTGCATTGTTAACTCTGAGTGTTATTGTGTGAGTGTTCGCTCGATCAATGCTGATATTATCAATGTATCGGAATTGGGTAATACGACACAATTGCTCTATAACAATACGAACTGAATATAATTCTTACGATAGTGTACGAAAATTGTCTTGGAGTTCGATAGCTATTTGAAAGAGTGAAGTTAGATGGGTAACAACCTCTTTTTGGGAGAGATATATAATGTATAATGGCTGCCAACGTGTCATTGAATTTCTTCTCAACCGTTTCCAAAAGGTTTCCTCACGATGTTTTGCAACACCGGAACGCGTCTAAGCCTTCTGAGGTTTTAAATATGAAGTATGATACTATCGTAAATAAGCATATACACGACAGAAGGTATACACTAGGTAAGGCTGTACCATGGAGGGCCAATGTAAGGATACTGCAAGGGTGCAAAAAAACTTACTAATTACTTAAACTGGTTATTATGAAAACGCATCGCAGAATTAAAACAGTTCGATTTTTGAATTGATTCGAAAAAAGAAAAGATGATGCTGGCTGATAGTACCTACACAGCAGATACAATCTCTAAGAGAAATTTCATCAAGATCGTTTCACCGATATTGATCCAGGATCATATACAGCTAATATAATCTGCCATTCGATAAAAATATCTACGCTATCTTCGAATTTGTAATAAGTATGAATGTTCTTCAAAAATTATTGTAATTATTTTTACTGTTCCGGTTGTTGTCGGTTCACAAAAAAATACGAGTTGGATAGTTGGTTCAATTTTCAAAATAATAAAAGTATTTATAAATATACCTGATCAGTACCCACCTTAAATACTCACAGAAAAACAGTTTTGGGCAAATAACATGTCGTTTAGCGAATGAAAAGAAGTTAATTTACATCATGTTTATAAAAAAAATGTCTGAAATGGAACACTGACCATTCGTGGGAACTTTTTGAATCTGGAACGAAGTTAAAATTATTTAATCGAATGCATTTCGATTTTTACATACATACATACTAAATAAAGGTTCATTGATAAAACTGTGGTATTTAATATTGACTCGCGTGACATATTTTTGTTAAAACTTTAGAATACGCATACAATGTAAGCAATGGGTTTGCTGGGTGGTTTGAATAGTCACGAAGTCAAGATCGCAGGTTTATATCTGGATCTGGTCAAAATTGCTATATATTATCGGTGAAGGAAGGGTCTTGTTAAACCTCTGCCTACCGTATCAGTGATTTTACGTCTGTTTTTGATCTTCGTTAGTGTTTACTAATAACTAGTGACAAATTATGATAATCTTTTTTTTATGCTTGCGTGCATCCCAATATGGCTTACATTTATATTAGAACAGGTAGATGTCGCCGCCATAACGATACAAACGATATTTGGCGGGACTGCTATTAAGTAATTAGATCTTCCCATTAAAAAAGTAAATAGATTGATAATTAATAATAAAAAAATGCAACGAAGCTTTGTGAATAATGCGGCCAGACTATGATAATTTTACGGTAAGACCATCGCACTTAATTAACATTGTACCGTGTCTCAAGACAGTTATTATCAGAATAACTGCACTGACGGAATTGCTCCGCTCCTTAACTGCACGTACAAGCTAACGTGTGAAAAACGGTGATACCGATGAAAATAACAATTAAATAACGTTATTAATAACCGTTATGTGCAATAGGTGTAGGATATTCAAATGTGTTTCAGTTTAGCTCGACGATAACGAGCTGATAAAGACGTGTTAGCTATTTTATGTTAATGCCTAGAACGAATGATTCAGGATGGTTATTTTAATAAGGTACACTTATCGGAATTTTAAGTCCTAGTGTGACGTCAAAGGCGACAGTCTCGCTATCTGTCACATTGACACCTAAATATATACTAACTTTATGGACTCAAAATTTACTTGTATATAAAGAAACCTAAGCTTTAAACACTAGGTCGGGCTGTTTGTACCCACTTTTCGCCTTTGAATATATTTTAGGTGCCAACGTGACAGATGGCGATTCAATATCCGTTTCTGCAGCACGACTATGCTATATATACTATATACCCACCTTTGAATTTCCTCTCAAACTTATCACAGTATACAATTAAGCTATTTATACTGTGAACGTGTGCAGGATTCTTCTCGATGTTTTCTTTCCAGTACAAAGCTCGTGGTGTTTTTAATTACCTAATTGTTGTTGTCATAAATGATATCATAAATTCGTTTCTTTACACACAATACTTTTAATGCTCAAATAACGGAGACATTATCTGTATTTGGAATGTAAAGCAAGTAGGTAATTAAATTAATAAGGGCATCAGATTCCAGTATCGATGACTCCATGCATTAAGACTTTCTTCCCACGATGCTCAATCCGTACGGCACTAAGACGCTAGTGACAATCAGTAAAATAAAAATATATTTAATCGTTTGATGAAAAGACAAACCCGTGGTGGCCGTGTGGTTCGCACAAAGAGCGCAAATGCGAATCCCGACTCCACCAATGACTTTTTCTGAACTTAAGTACATCGTGAGGAAACCTGCATACATACGTCTGAGATGAAATTCAAAGGCGTACGTATAGTCGTGCTTGAGTAACGGCGATGGACTCGCCATCTGTCACGTTGGCACCTAAAATATATCTCTGGCGGAATGTGGGTGTGTGGGTACTACCTATACACCTCTGCCTACCCCTTCGGGGACCCTTGGACCACGGCGTGAGGATGACAAGACTAATTTCTTAACCTAGAATTAATTTAATTTCTTGTTTGCAAGCCGTTTGACGCTTTCGTATTCGATATTCCTAAAACATTATCCGCTTAGTTATGTATGTATTTCTGTAATTGAATATATATTAAGAGGTCAAGATCCTTCGGCTGTTTTAAATCAGCCTTAATTTAAGATTTCATTTGAAAACTCGTTTCAATATGTATGTAAATATAATTTGAATAAGGCTTATTTATAATAGTAATTGAAAATTGTAAGTTTCAATCTTTCTGGAAAGTTTTATGATATGAATCGATATCTAAAAAGTACATAATTAATTTTGCATATTTATTTAGTTCACAGCAAAAGCTGTATATTTTTATTGATTTCTAAAACAACCTATTAATATAATTTCTATATATCTATGTAGTGTCGCCTAGAACTTATAATTTTGTTTGTCAGTTTGTATACAATGATTTCGTGATCCATATTATACATGGTATAAATAGTATTTATAAGACTTAAAGCATATTTACATACATCACGCCATGTCTTTAACGGAGTAGGCAAAGAGAATAGAGCTCTGGTTTTTTCTAGACTTACATACGCCCTCCGCTTCGCCTGCATTCATCACTCTTTTCATGCATACAAGACGTAAAGTAATTTAAGGTATTCCTTATTGCAGTGGTTGTTGTTATGTAAAATATTTTACGTTGATGTTTTTAAGCAACATTATAATAATAATAAGCACGATACTCCAGGGGCTTCGACTCCTTCCAATCATTATTTAAGCTTATTAAATAAACAAATGAAGTGAATGAGGTTTGTGTGTCTACATTAAACTGGCGGTCAACTCTCTCTGCCTACCCCGCGAATGACTGGAGTACTCTTAACGTCCTATCATTGAGTGTCCGATCGATTCGATCGCGGTAGTTGGAGCGTGGTCGTCCTCGGGCTCTATTAACAAGTTCGTATCCAAACCGCCATAACGCATGAAACCTACTTACTTATAACTTAATCTACAAGACAATTTAACGTGAGAACATTTGGTAATCACCTTGAATTAAGTTAACATAGTCGGCTTGGGCACTAAATATTTCCATACAATTAAATATTCATTATGGCTAGCCGATGGCAGACATTTTCTATCATTAAGGATTGTGTTTCGGGCATCGGTTCGTCACGAAGCCTTTAGGCTATAGAACCATTTTGCTCTACCAAATGATTGTACAGCAATGATTGTGGACTTTGCATTATTGTAATGTCAAAAACGAATTTTCTAAGCAGGTTTAATATCTAGAGCCGTGGTGGCCTTGTGGTAAGAGTAGATGCCTTATTGAACAAAGATTGCAAGTTCGAATCCCGACTGTACCAATGAGTTTTTCTGAACTTAAGTACCTACATATAATGATTAGTCACACCATGAGCTTTAATATGAAGGAAAACATCGAAAACAAAACCGGCATATCTTTTATCCTTTACGTTAATCCCGCTAAATTTATTGAGCCAAATTCAGTTTACTAGATTTGGCGTGAACGAGGTACAATCATCCTCAGAAACTTTCGCTATAATAATATTAGTAGGATAAATCCCGACCGTTCTTTCACTGTATAAATAATATTGTACAAATGAAAAGTAGCGCTACTTTCCCACGACTCGTATAACACGTGACGCAAGCCCTATGCTAATACAGCTTGCAACCTTACAACAAGGCTCGTCTTCACATAATTGCCTTAATAAGCGTTGTACAATCATAATCAAACAGAATTACAATTCGATTGAATGTGGATGTTTTTTCCTACTACCATTGTGTGGTGATTGCCAATCAAGATTTGTATATTGGCTGACGCTACAGGCCGAAATACAATACATTTGTAATTGTTCTATCTTGATTCGTGTGAAATTCGTGGACATTGACAAGTATGGAAATTGGCACTGTTTTTTTTATGTCCGGCTGTTAATATTCAGGTCGACAGTTAATGATTCTTCCTAACATTTGTGCTTTTAACATAGACACGAAATGTAATGTCACAGCTTAATGTGTGTTTTTTTTTTATTGTAAATTGATTTACCGTACGCCAATTTTGTTTTCTACTCTTTCTTGAATATTGGAGAATTCAATATCTGCTTATATGTTGCTCGGGTGGATTTATTTAATGCCCATCTTTACAGTACCATCTATTATTAGCAAGTTAATAAAACGTCTGTGTTCCAAAACAAATCTTCACTGGCTATAAATAGGCTGCATAATCCAACGGAGCCTACGTAATTACTAAAAGTACCAACATCCCGAAGGCTCGAGTAAAAAGCCTTGAGGAACCAGTGACTTGTCTTCACGGAAGAGAGGTGAACGACCTCCCCTCCCCTAATTATACCCTCCTAGCGCGGAGACTAGCTTTGCGGTTTTAGTCTATTTCCATAGAAAAACTAATGTAGCGACGAGCAGTTAGCTTAATAGCTCCTTGGTTCCAACAGTTTTGTTGACCCTGCTGTCATCTTTATATATATAATTCTTCTGTGAGTGTGTATGTCACTGAACTCCTCTCAAACGACTGGACCGATTTTGATGAAATTTTTTGTGTGTGTTCAAGGGGATCTTGGAAGGGGAATGGTTTAGATTCACAATTGGACCCGATAGGTGGCGCCACCATCTTTTTTTTTTCCACCCGAGCGAAGCTGGGCGGGACCACTAGTATATATATATATATATATATATATATATATATATATATATATATATATATATATATATATGACTATAACTTAACTTAATATTATAAATGACTATAACTTGATCTGTTGACATGTCTGTACGTGGATATTTTTAAGAAGTTTTGGGGGGTTAAGGGAATCAAGATATAACCCTCTTCTTCCACATAAAGATATTAATGTCGGTATGTCAGTTTGTTTGCAAAGTCCCGTGTAATTTTCGAAATGACTTGCGTGGATTTTATAACAATAAATAAAGGAAACATGTTGGTTTCCTACTTTACAAGTATTTTAACTCTTCGCTTAGTAAAAAGGTTACAGAAGCACAACCTTCTTGGAAATAAAAAAAATCAATGATTATTTGACACTTTCGGTAAAGAAACGTCATTGAAATCCTCCAAAAGTGTAGAGGCAGAAGATAATTACTTCTGCATTTAGTAACAGGCGCAACGCACGTACACGTAGGTTGAAGGAACCAACACGCTCTTATCTACAGTTGACGGGGCAAGGTGACACTTGCAATTTGTATTTTTTGTTAAGTTTTCCGTCAGCACGAAAAATATTCGCTCTGTACCTAAGCTTTGAATGCAGACGGCGAGAAGGAACACTCCGGTTCAATTCCCATGGCATCTGCCGTGAGAAAGATTTCTATCCACTGCCGCCATTCATTTTTGTGCAAAAACTCGGGTGCATTCGGAAGCATGGAAAGGTCACACGAGAAACGGGCAGCGGGATAATATAAAAAATACTAAAACATGTACCTACCTGTGTGATTGATGTATAGTTTTCTACTATGTGATTGATATTGTGAAGATTTTTTAATAATAATGAGACGTTACATAAGCTTAACCCGAGGTGTTTTATCCCTATTTATATGATATTAGCTGTTTTTTTTATTATAAAATATATATTGTAATCCAGCTAATATATCTCTGTACCTAATTTTATAATTCTATTGGTGTAAATGTTACACGTTCACGTTTATAATTTGGTAGAATATTTAGGGTATGTATACAGATCTTCACGCCAAGTCCCTACGATGTAGGCAGAGAGAGTAGAGCGTCAGTTCTCTCTAGACTTACCTCTTTCGACTCGCCCACATACATCAGTTTCTCCATACATGCTTGCCGGTGTAATGTCTATTGAATAATAGGTAAATATTTTGACTGAATTCAACCTTCTCGTTTAATTTAAACATAATACAACAAGAGTGGTAAACAAGCATACGGCCCACCTGACAGGAATCGGTTCCGCAGCCTGTTTACGCTCACGATACCGAAGTATCACACGCGCGTTACTACTCTGTGTTCGGATAGTTATACTGTGTTGGTATTATAATGTAAAATAAATACTTTGCGAAAAATACCATCAAAAGTTTCGACTCCCAAATCTGACCAATTAATCGCTTTACAATTACATAAAAAAAACAAGTAGGAGTAGCCCTGTTTTCTCACTATAATATTTATATCAGTGGGAGAATCTGCTTCCGGAAGACTGGCTTCTATGCATAGGATTTATTGAACAATCTTTGAGAAGCAAACATCCTAATTAGATGTTTGTTAGGCAAATATTACGTATTCGATTGTATTGGAATAAGCAATAATGATAGAAGCTAATATTGTTCGTTTGTCGGCGATTCTTTTTAATAAACGGAGATTATTTAAGTACCTTTGTGATTTATTTATTTAAGCATTTACTAAAGAATGTGATTAAAATTATGTAATTTTCCTTAGCAAAAACTTAACACCTGTTCCAATCAGTATATTTTAAGGATGTACATAAAACACGCACTGGATCTAAATATATATGCAATGCAATCTATGAAATGATGAAAAAAGTCGCTGCAATTTCCAGCATTAGATAGCGTGATTCCAGATGAAGAACAGAAAAGCCAAAGCCATATTTTTACATATTATGAGTCGCTTGATTATTTTCCACATTGTCTCATAATACTATGGATTATCCCCATCACCTGCCGATTGAACGTCGCAGTGTTAACAGAGCCATAGCACTGTCTTAACTAGTCCTCTAGTGCTATCTATCCTCGCGATTCTTATCACAGAGGTTGCCGCTCTCATATAGTTCTTGGCGTCATTGTTACCACCTCATTTCTAACCATTGTTCCAACAGATCTGAGATAGCGAGGTGTTGCTGGGAATGCTGTATTGTCTTAGAAAGCTGACAATATTTTATTCGGTGCGGTAAACAATACGTTCGTTCGTAGTTCGATAACTGTATTCTACAGTGTTGTGTTAGAGCGGATGACTTAACGTAGGCTTATATCGAATTGTTTTGGGAGGGATGATACAATATGGTTCATGAATAATATTCGAAGTGGTCGAAATTATGATGGACTGGATGCCCTAGACGGAATTGGAGAGGCCAAAGCAGCCTGAGAATCGTCTGGTCTAAAATATAACGCAACATAGACCGAATGGTCTTGGGTAAATACCTACGTATATAGACATATATCATTAGGGCTTCTTAAAGAGGGGGTGAATAGGCTACTGACGGGAAAGCCAGCTCCATCCGATATCATCTTTCCTTAACACCCGGTGTGATTGAGGTCAATCGCAATACGTCAATATATATAGCACAAATAGAACTGTATTCCTCTCATTACTTCAATTATTATTACTATTTAAAAGCCGTGGTGGCCGAGTGGTTCGAGCAGTTGCCTGCGACACAAAGATCTCAAGTTCGAATCCCGACTGTACCAATGAGTTTTTCTGAACTTAAGTACAGTGATTAGTCACACCACGAGCTTTACGATGAAGGAAAACATCGAGAGGAAACCTGCATACGTTTGAGAAGAAATTCAAAGTATGTATAGTCGTGCTTGAGTAACGGCGATGGACTCGCCATCTGTCACGTTGGCACCAAATATACCTCTGGCGGAAAGTGTGTGTGTGGGTATTTATTACCTATACACCTCTGCCTACCCCTTCGGGGACCCTTGTGGGAAGGCGTGAGGATATTATTATATATATATATTATTACTATTTTATCCCAATGTAATTGTAATTCCCTTTTGTTGCAGTTCAAACTCGAGCATTACAACGTTTCGAGATGCCTGGAAAAACTGGTAAGTCCATTTTTTTTAAGTGTATTAGCTATTTCATGGTGAAGCAAACCACGGAAACGAGGACTGTAGACGGCTGAAAAGAAATCCGTAGATGTGTGTGAAGTTGTATCGAGGAGACGGTGGCAGGCTCATCTGTCTCCAAATAAACATGTATTTCACCAACGTGAAAAGAGACTGTTCTTTCTATCACACTTATATATCATGAAGGTATTTAAGAACGTGAGGGCAGTGGGATATGCCGTTCAATATTGGGCTTGTCCTGCAAAGCACACATGGAAACTTACATAATTATGTATCCACCTTTGAGCAGATCGCAGTCAAATGGTGCATGCATGGTGACTATTATTAACATGGTGGTTATTAACTGGAATATCACAAACGCTATTTTATTCCTGAAAAAATCTACTAATGTGACGCGGGCCACAGCTATTGGTTATGGTCTTAGTCTTTGGTTAATAAATTTTCTAAAGCATTATATTATTTCTAATGCATAAGCATTTCTAAAGCAGTATGAAACTGACAAGACCATTTAAAGTGTAACCCTTATAATATGTTAAGCATTTGTTAGTAAGTTCTTTTTTCAAACGCGGTAGAAACAGAACACGTCATTTTGACATTACGAACTCATTATGGGCATGCGGGTCTTGCCACAATGCCATTTGTTTTTTGTCACCGGCCAGTAACAATAAACATTACATACGTTAATCCAGCTATTGTGAGAAGGAGGACACAAAAGTGCTGGCTGTTTGAAATTTTAAATAAAACGTTGGCGATTCGAATTTTGAAGTATCGACGAAAAGTTGCGGTGTAAAGTCCAAGCATTGTTTTGAAGCATGATGCATACTTATTTGTGTTGAAAAATATTAATTCCAAGAAATCGAAGAGAATAATATTTAAATAAATAAGTATTAGCTATTGATTTCGTGTGGGTTATGTCACTTATTTTGCTTTGAATAGACTCAATGTAAGATCTGAATCCTCGGGTTAATATTTCTTACGGAGACGAAGATTGTTTTCAAATTGTTCTACTAAGTGAGAAAGGTAATGTTTTGAATAGATCATACATTTCATCACGCCGAGTCCCTCATAGGGTAGGCAGAGAGAGTCGAGTGTCACTTCTCTCCAGACTTACAGACCTCTTTCGCTTTAACCACATTCTTAAGTCGCCTATACATACTTGCCAGTTTTGATTATTCTTGACCTTATCTGGCTCTTGATTTCGCTCTTTCATCCTTAGTGAATTAATCCTTCTATACTAATATTATAAAGAGGAAAGATTTGTATGTAAGTATGTTTGTATTGAATAGGGTCCGAAACTACTGGACCGATTTGAAAAATTCTTTCACCATTGGAAAGCTACAATCACCCTTAGTGACATAGATTATATTTTCTTTTATAAATAAATCTACTGCCCACCCGTGAGAAGCCGGGACGGACCGCGAGTATTATATAATTTTCTAAAAACCTATTCTGAAGTTTTGTATCGAATATGATTTTTAACCCCCGATGTGTAAGTAGTTTGAGCAAGAATGTTTCACCACTGGAATGGAAACAAGCCACATGACAATCACCGTGACGAGGTGTTGTTCCTCGTCATGCTATGATGGTCGCCCCCTACTAAGCTACCTTAGACTCACTCGACAACAACTATTCATTCACTCAAGTCTCATTACATCGACCGGATGGCTTCCAAGCGCACGTACTCAATGTGCACTCACCAAGCAATGGATTGTAACAAAGCGTTATTTTTATTCGTGTGTGTGTGTGGAAAAGTATAGTATAGTGCGGCCGTCTAATCGAAGTCCAAGGTTTTGTGATTTCAGTTTATGTAAGTAATTTAGCAGTTTTTTTTATGTTATATACGTGTAGGGCCGGTTTGCGATGGACAGGTTATTTTATGAGTGGTGAGTAAAATGTTTTAGTATCCTAGGTGGCAATATCTATAAAAATATACTTGCGTTACTGAATAAATGTTTGTTATAACTGTAGTAAAAAGAAATTAGCAATTACGCCAATAATTGATGTTTTTTATAGTGTGAACAAGTTGATATGAACGATAAATATTTGGCTAAACTGATATGCATGTATATATATACTTACTTATATAATTACTTAAACCATACCGAACGAAATTATTCATGATTTGGGGAATGCGTCTGTGAGTATAGTGCGATTTGCTGCATTTCATTGGTTGAATTTTATTGTGTTTTTTTTACTGGAATAAAGTTTATTCTATATATTAATTTAGCTAAAAATCTTTCTTAGTGTCAAATGTCATGCAATTCCGTTAAGTAGTTTTTACGTGAGAGAGAAACAAACTTGCGCATATATAATATTTGTAGGATATTTTAATATTGAAGGGTATTTTTGTGACGATACCCACATTTTGAAGATGTAAAATACATAGGTACATAGGTGTCAACGACACAGCGACTCTATATTAACGTATGCGTGTTCTGTGATTTTTGCCACACACGAACTTTACGGTGAGTAGTAACATTACGGAGAACATGCTGTATAGGAAACTTTATACATTTTAAAAAGTATTTAAAGACGTATGTATAGTCGTGCTTGAGTAACGGCGACTGTCATCTGTTACGTTTGCAGCTTAAAGATATCTCTCGTGGATAGTGGATGTATGGGTATTACCTATAAATAATCTTTCTACCCCTTCGGGGACCCTTATAGGGTAGGCGTGAGGATATATTATTATTATTATTTATGTGGCCGCGAAAGACTCTCCATCTGTCACGTTGGCATTTTATAATAAATCTGTTTTTGAAGATTCATCAAAATTCAGTTTACTTGCGGTCCTTCGGGTAAAGGACCTGCCCGTGAAGAGCTTGTAAATGTTATCTGTTAAAAGCTAAATTAAAACTAGTAAACTTTAATTTAAAAAACTTGAAACTTGTTAACATTTCTAACTTTAGTGGTTTTACCTTTAAACTTAAGTACATAAAAAATGTGTAATGCTATGTGATACATATGGCAGCTTTTATTCTGGTAGGTATAATTAGGAAAACACAAATTATTTATCGCATTTTTTTAATTTGTTTTGTTTACTTACATTAACTTACTCGCTTTTTTCTTTATTGCAATTTGACGCACTCAAAGTTATCAACAAATTCACCAATAATATTACCTTCTTAACGCCTTCAATATGGTTTTTATTATAAAAGCACATATTAAAAATATTGGCCGATTTCAATAAGGAAAGCTTAAAAGTAAATTGATATTGGCGGGCGCCTGCTTGGACATTCGATATTTGAAATCCTGTTCTTAAACTGGCTGGTGAGAGCTGGAAGCTTAATTTGCAGCAAAAAATATGACATAAAGCCTATTTTTTAATTATAACTTTTTAAATTACTGCAGTATTTAAGTATTCGGTCCTGGTTCGGTTTTGTGCTTTTGGAAACTTGCAATTTATCAATATTTTGTACTTAAAATATTTAATAGGTATTGAGAGAAAAACAATATGTAAAAGTAATTATTAAATGTACCTCTACAACATAAATAGTAGAACACTCTGTAGCAAGTAACTCAACTCAGACAATATTAAAAATAAATAAAAATCCATTAAAATCTCGCCTTGTGTTGCTTCGTAATTTTTTAAATTGCAGTAGGTAACTGGTTATTAACATTTTATTGATATGTGAAAGCTTTCTGCACGGGTAGCACTTCGTATGGCATTACTAAATCGAGCTTGACCTTTGAAGTTCTTGAGTGTAAAGATTTTGGGTGACCCTTTTTTAAAACAACAGCATTTTTATATATATTCTGATATTATTTATTTATTGGTTTTGAAGTTTGAGTGTTTAAACACTACAATGTATATTTTTTATTTTCGCAAGTGTGATGTTTTCATTGACCATAGACGAACGTCTGTCAAGTGTCAGAGTCTCTTGCTATTTCAGTAAAATGCCATATAAGTTGCGTTAAATTGGGCAATTTTGGCAAGTCATACGTGGCGTAGCCACATTCTATAGTTTGTTTAAGATGTAGGCCCGAAGCATAGCGAAAGGGCCCGCTATGATTACACTACCCACATCTTTAAGTTCCATTGGAATACGTTTTTTTTTCATTCCATTTGTAGCCTTTTCTCTATACGTCGGAATGGACCAAACCGTACCGTAATTGCCTATAATTTCGACTGCTGATTGCATGGTGGGAGCTTATTAATGCTAATGTCACTAGATCAATCTAGTTTGGACATGGCAGCTGCCGGAGAACCGCAGGGCTGTGTTGTCGTTCGAGAAACGTTAATATGAATGTAAAACCAATTGAAAGGTATTGCGGACGCAGAATGTATTCAATATTCTATCGACGCAGACGTAATACTTTTGTATTTCTGCATAGTAACAAGGTCCATAGTTCAAACTTGGGTAAGTGAATACTAAAATACATACATAACGGCGTGACTTTATGACACTGTAATATGCTTTAAAGTGTACATTTTATGTCTGAAAAGTTTATTCTATTATTTTAGTGTTATACACCCTACACCATACCCACATATATTTGTCAGTCAGGTAGGTGTCAGTGTGATAGACGACGTGTCTGTCTCTGCCCCTAAGATTTGGCGTCTTTGCAACTTTTCTCAGATAGTCTTCCTTCCCCATAACGCTCGTGGTCTTCTTGTAATTTTATGTTCAGAAAACTCATTGTTACAGGGTTTGAATCTCCAATATTGACATTGCAAGTGACTACTTAGACCGATAGCCACTGTCGCTTTTTCACTCAGAGTAAATACTTTTTAAAGTTTGGTTGGGATTTATATTATTTATTACGCATTCAACCAATAAACAAACACTTGTCTTCCCTTACTAATTTTAAAGAAGAGAAAAACTATTGAACTTAGTTGTCGCTGTGTTGGTTTTTACAAGTATTCCATGTTTCTCGCTTGCAACACGCGCTAGACCCACTTACAATGTATGTCAGTCTGCGATAGCAACAGTATAAAACTTAGTTATCGCTCACTTGTTTTAAAATGTTATTTACGTGGATTTCGTAGAAACGTTGCGTTTTTTGCTATCATTTTCACGATTGTTGTACAATTGCTATCTGTTGATTCGTAATACGGGGAATTTAGATTTCGGGCTATGTAAGTACGTTAGTGAAGAAGATAATGTCTGCCCCGCGGTTTCACCCGCCTAAACAAATATTTTACTGGTAAATCTCTGTGCCAAATTTAATATGAATCCGTTCAGTAGGTTTTGCGTGTAAGAGGAACTAATTTACTCACAACCATACGCATTTATAATATTAGTAGGATATGAGCCTAAATGTGTCTTTCAAGAATACACAACATAAAACAAGTATAAAAGATCCAGCTGTTCAACTGCAAAAAAATATCCGTTACCATTCTTCGAAGCTAGGCACGTGTTCAGAAGGGTAGAGCATGTGCTTGCGCAGGTGTGTCCGCAGCCGTCTACCAACTGCGCCTGTCTAAAGGTTATTCTTGCAAAACATGGAGGTTTTACCTTTAAAAACTTAAAATTATGACATAGCTAGCCGTGCCCCGCGGTCTCTCTGGCATACAATTAGATCTAATAGTTTTATTTTGGCCAGTTATATACATATAACATACAACAATATATACAAAAACGTTTCGTAAGCCTCTGGATATTTTCCTCCACTGTACTGTTGGGACTAATAACTACAACTTCTCAACACTGCAACTTCTCAACATTAACTTCTCGAACCACCCGACCACGGCTCTTTTATTACCAATTTACACATTCTTTATAAATGATATAATTTAATATAATATAATTTCTTTATAATTTATTCTGATATATGAGCTATTATTTTGTATTGTTTAAGTTTCATTAAAATCCATTCAGTCGTTGTTACGTGAGAAGGGTACAAGCTACTAACAAACTTACGCATTTATATACATATATAGAAAGATTATAGTAGTCAGATTAAAGATAAAGTGTCTCTTACATTTAGGTCAAAGAGGTTGCACTGGACACAAGCAAATGGAAAGGCAGCAAGCATCAGGGACGTCGACAAGAGCCCAACTTTTAAATTCATTATGATGTAGAGTATTCTTAGTTTCTTTAGTATTTCACCATATCCTATAGAATATGTTTTTGTACAACTTTTAATGAAATACATAGATAAAATAATAATAAATATAATATATCCTCACGCCTTCCCACAAGGGTCCCCGAAGGGGTAGGCAGAGGTGTATAGGTAATACCCACACACCCACTTTCCGCCAGAGATATATTAGGTGCCAACGTGACAGATGGCGAGTCCATCGCCGTTACTCCAGCACGATTATACATACACCTTTGAATTTCTTCTCAGACGTATGCAGGTTTCCTCTCGATGTTTTCCTTCACCGTAAAGCTCGTGGTGTGACTATTATAGATAAAATATTGATGATATTTTCTCTAATTTCAGATTTTGGAATAATCCGTGCGGCACTTGATCTTGGTACGTATTCTATTATTATAATGATGGATGGCGTGATATGACAACCCACGTATGTTGCGTAATACTTGTCAATAGAACTATGACGTCATGAAGGCTAATGGACGAGTGCTGATGCTAAAAT
Source organism: Drepana falcataria (assembly GCA_945859725.1). Classification (NCBI taxonomy): domain Eukaryota; kingdom Metazoa; phylum Arthropoda; class Insecta; order Lepidoptera; family Drepanidae; genus Drepana; species Drepana falcataria. The sequence goes on along the minus strand of OX243923.1, from coordinate 2,948,004 downwards.
AATAGGTCCAGCAATTGGAATAGTGAAGTAGGTACCAACATGTGATATGTATTAGAGTTTCAGCCTCTTTCTGATGTAAGAATTTGTGGATTTAAATGGAATTTGATCCCTTTTATTTAATAAAGATTTTCGTAAAACGTCACATTTGTGCGTTCAATATTAAGGCAACTTTATAAAATAATTAGACACTTGCGATTCGTTTAAGATATACTGAAACGCTTTTAGATCAAAAAAATTAAGATTTGGAACAATATTGGATTGTTTTGAAGATTTATTTCAACTGTACTTTATCAAATCTATTTTATATCTAAGCCTTATTTTTTTTATACTCTAATAATAATATATCTTGACACCTTCCCACAAGGGTCCTCGAAGGGGTAGGCAAAGGTGTTTAGTCAGTACCCACACATCCTCTTAATATACTCAATCACTAATTTAAAAAAGAACAGTATAGACTTCCTATAGTTGTATTGACAACTTGATAGCGTGTGCTATGTGTAAAATATAAAAATTTACGGAAGCAATTACCTATCCGCAAGTGTTTAGTAACGAGAAATAAATTCTTCATTTGTTTCCAAGATAGTATGTAACGTGTCTTCGCTAGCGACTGACGACGTTACACTTGTGGTTGATGCTCTGAATACTTTGTCGTGTAACGTCAGAAATACGACACGTCATTGAATATACTCGAGGAAAAATATTTCCATAAGTATGTTTGTGGAAAATTTGTACAACGTTAGTTTCCCTGTCATAGTATCTTAACAAATCGACGTAGCATTGCGACCATTGTATAACATGACAAGTAGATTAGTAGCGAAATTCCGTCGAATCTGATTCTGATCAAGAAAAATCGGTTTATTGACTGGTTCTCAGCGACAGTGCCAATATTGATTACAAACTTACGTTTGTTATTGCTGGAGAGACATAACGTGCTATTAAGTCACGAGTATTTGAAATTGAAATGCATTCATAACTTTATATATGTAATGGACACAGGATGAAGTTTGTCGTTAAATCCAATATTGCCTGCCATATTTTCACGCCTTCCCACAAGGGTCATCGAAGAGGCAGAGGAGCAAAATTATCCTCTTTTCGCCTTAGCTAATATAATATTTAAGTGACGAATCCAGTTTCTCAAGCACGATACTTTCCATAAACGTGTTTCCAATAAGTACATTTTTCAAAATTCTCTTCAACCATAGTGACGTGGTTTAGTTTGTAGCTACAACTAGGTATTTATGACGTAGAAATATCGATTACAAGCCCAATAGAGCCGACTAATCGACATTTGATCTTGACAAACGAGGAAATAGACAAAAGCGTGACTAACGTTCGGTTTTATTTATAGTTCTTACCGATAACTTCCTACGTAGTGTCTGCATAGGTATAATACACCTGGCAATGAATTTCGACTGCATTGAAAACATGTGGTTTAGTTTTTACTCATGCCATTGTTGTGTACGTTTTCCATGTTTTACTAGTGTTAATTTATATATATAAATAATAATAATATATATATATATATATATATATATATATATATATGTACAGATATATAAAGTATTTTCGCCGGAGATCTGTCTCGCAAGTTTTCTGGCTGTAATGATTGTTACTAGCTGCTAGTGTTAGCACATACACTTGCTTTGTTTTGTTTAGGGTCCTTTGTCTGTGTTATATTCATAATATTATTGATATTTTACCGTTATCAAATGTATATTTTCCATTATAAGTATTTTTAATCGTAATATTTTACGTTATAAACGATATTATACCATGGTCTTCCTAGGTACCTACATGATACAAAAGGGAACCCTTGTCGAGTCAAATGCCTCTCTCGTGTGAACTTTTAAAAATATAAATTTCTCTAGTAGATTTATAGAGCACTAGTTTACCCGCCCAGCTTCGCTTGGGTGAAAAAATAAAAGCCACGGATCCAGTGGCACCACCTATGGGGTCCAATTATGAATCTAAACCATTCTCGAATCCACCTGAAGAAACACAGAACATTTCATTATCAAATCGGTCCAGCCGCTTACAATTCTATAAAGGACATACAGATAAACATTCATTTTTATATATATAGATATCATTGGCGTATTACAGTTGCTTTTGTCTGTCTTTGGAAATACTTCGTTTCCATCTGGCCCGGATCTTGTAGATAGGTTTACATCGTAGGCCCTCCGTTCAAGCTGTTCGGATATATATGTTTATTGTAATTGATGTCGGTCCGGTTTAGCAGTTTTCAATTATTCCCCGCTCTCCTGAGCCATTGAGCCGCAGTAAATGGTCGTAGTCCTTAGTGATAATTATAACTTACGACTCAGTCACATTCAATAAAATTTACCAGTCTTCAAGAACATTGTTCGCAAAAAAAGAACATTAATAATCGTCTGGATCTTGGGAATCAGAGTAAAACAGGGAGTGATAGGATCCAAATACGCCAGAAACAAATATGGTTGATGTAGGTAAGTGTAAGGGTCGGCAACGCGCGCGTGATACCCTGGTGTTGCAAGCGTCCATAGGCGGCGGTAACCGCTTACCATCAGGCGAACCGCAAGCTTGTTTGCCACACAAAAAAAAAGAAAACGCAAATGGATCAATACGTTAAAATGGCAACGTTTTAGGAGTTCACTACGAACTAACGGGGATGAACCAATTCAGTTTCAGAAAACAGTTACAGTAAAATTTCATTTGCGTCATGCATTAATAGGCTCACACCTTGACGATTATTTATATAAAAGCTAATTACAATTTGCTTTCTCTTAGTTTCTGAGCCCTGAAATGAGTCATGAATCACAGCTTGTACAGATGTACAGATGTACAGATTGTACAATGTAATTCTGGCCGAATTACCAGCTTCCATCTTATGTTTAGGTCGATTGTATCGGATTTTTTTCAAGAAGGATGTGAAAAGATTTTTTGACTTAAAGGTTAACGACGCGCGAGTTCCTTTCCCTTCGAGAGAATTCCCTTGATTATTTAATTAAGCTCACACTAAATTATATTAGAAAAATAGTCAGCTCCTGTACTAGATGCAAATACACCTCACATTATAACGCCCAAACATACATGAATGCCCAATTATTATTGGTGCAGAAAACAAAATTAAAACGATGCGTTAAGTGCCGAAATTACACTGAATTCCATAAAAGAGCTAGCATTTTCACTTAGCAACTCGTCTATGTACGTGTCAAAGTATATAATGTACGTGTCCACATCCTACATACATACATATATAAATACATTAGCATCATAAACAGTCGGAATACGAGTGAGTACGACCGTGAACTTGCATCGTGTGAACGAACTCATTTAGGAGTCGAAATGTTCTCAATCGCGGTGCCTCGTTCGTCTATGGACGTGACTACCAGGGCCGTATCTGGGCGCGCAAGATGTGCAATAAATTATTTTACTAAGGATTATCTTTTCTTTGTATTTTGTTTGAGAGTTTCGTTACTGAATTGTTTTTTTTGCGTCGAATATATTTGTTAATTATAATATGTGCCTGTAAAAGCTTAGTTGTAATAATAGGCTATGTCGGACCAAGGCAGCCCAAAAGCCCAGGCAGTTATAGGCACATTTATGCAGCTAATCAGATAAAACAGAAAATTATTTTCTAATGTATAAAATTTTGCAAAAAATTAAATTTTCTATCGAGTCTACGTGCATACTCTCTACCGTATGTATCAGTGCTAGTATGCTTATGTGTAAACCATTACGGAGTTTCTTTTTCATATTTTAGCGTTTTTTACCCAACACTTTTTTCATTAGCTCATTTAACTCGCAATACTTCAAGTTTTTCTGTTACAGCTCCAAATACATCCCATGCTATTCTCGCGTGCTAACGCTAGGACCTCTCTACGTAGCTCGTAGATTCCAGTGTCGGGCTCCGTGCATCTTCGACTTGTGGTCACGATGGTTGCCTTTGTATTTAGCTTTTGCCTTGTACTGGGATAAATAGTAAACGATGTAGCCGATTAGAACCATCTTTAATCCTTTACAAAGCTTGCAAAGAAAAGTTAATTGAAAGTGTATACAATTTTCATCAAAAGATTTTATATATTTGTGTACTTATATGGCGAAATTCGGAATAAAATTCTGAGTACTATTCTATCACAATTTTTTTATTAATCTTGAAATTTAACAATCTTAATTTCAGTATTAATCGCTACTTACATACATTAATTATTATTAGTACGATAGAAAATATTGCATTGAAATATATATGTAAAATTAATCTTGGAATACGTATAATGGTGCTCCTGAGGGACACAGATAGACATGTCATCCGTGATAATATACTTCTGATAATCGTTTTTGAAGTTGGTTAAATACCGCCCCATATAAAGTGGTTTTCATTTCAGCGAATTGACAACTTTTGGTTGATATTGTATGAACAAAATGAGTTTTATGAGTCAAAATGAATTGAGGAACAAAAATCGAGACAATTTGTTGGCACCACGCACGAACCGAGTGTAATCGTCCATCTTTTCGTTGCCCATAGAGTTGCAACACTATAAAATGGACCATTCAAAGGGCTCTATTTCACTAGACTACTTGAATGATGATCAATAAAATGAGCAAAGATATTAATTTTGCGATTATAATAAGAAAACTGGCGTGTACCAAAAAATATTATTTTTATCATGAAGGTGGTCAAAAGTATCAAAAGGATAATGGAACAAAATTTAAAAATGTTATTAGCATAACTACACTGCAGTCTGTATATTAATTAATACCCATGCGAACTCTTATGGGACGATTACTTTCTCTGCTGGTTACCACAGACTGCTCAACCATACAGATAAAAAAACTTGGAACAGTTTTCACAGATCCTTCTATCAACATGTTTTTGTTAGTTTTTGTGTTACGGCTCAACCCTATGACATTTTTTATGAGAAAGTACTTGCGATCTTGGATTTTAAAAGAGTTATTTCTTTTAATCTAATATGTTCTTTGTTCACTTCTCGATGTTACCATAGTGTAATAGCGCCCTTAAACAACGTCGTGACCGTATTCACACGCTGCTAGGATTACCGCCAAGTTTCAAGCTGAGTGATTGATAGAGAGAATGCGCGAAGAACACAAAATAGGATTAGAAGATTAGACACTCTTATTCAATTGACATAAAGGCTTTTTTCAGTCGGTAAATCCATTTCCGTTGCTACTTTGTGTACCAACAATTGGCAAAGGTATGTTCCCACATCCGTTAAAGGCTTGTAGCCAATGAGTTGGAGAATTAGTGCAATATCAGTGCCAAAATATGGTCCAGGATTTGTTCAAACCGTGTGTAATGTATACTAGATGGAATTTGGTTTAGTGGTTTGTTTTTGTGATTTCTCATTTTGAATAAGGGAATAAATAGATGGAACTTTCATAGTAAAATAACTTTATGTAATAAATCCATTTGGTCTTCTAAAAGGTATATCTATAGGATTACCCTTTAGAGAAACTTAAAACGAAAGAATGTAGATGGGGAACTTTGGAAATAAATATATATACTTGTGAGGGTTTTAGGGATTTTAAGTAATGCTGTAATTCCTTGGGTTGGGTTCGTTCATAAGTTATAAATTATTCAGAACGACTCTCCCATGATGTTAGACATTTTACATACGATAGGTGTATTGCAATATTTTATTGAGATGTGAGAGGATCCTTGCTGAGTCGGCAGTGCGCTAGCGATAGCCCTGGTGCTGCAAGCGTCCATAGGCAGCGGTAGCCGCTTACCATTCGACCGCATGCTTGTTTGCTACAAAAAAACTAAAAAAAATACCTGCTCTTTTGCTAACAGTGTTATCAGTTCAATGGCCGATTAATTGATGAATTAGTTACCTATGTATATTTTAATTAAAGATATGATGTGATGGGCAATCTAGCGAAAATTAAGCTAATTACACTCAGTTAATTAAAAATACTTAAATCACGTTTATATCAAATTCAATGAGATTCTGTTACTTTTTACCTCGATAAACCACGTGTTCTAACTGTAATTTGACATAGAAATTGCGTATGCTAAGCTGATATTTTGCGGGACATTTGAGGAAAGGCAACAATTAACTTACTACTTAAATTATAACTAACTACTTACAGATAAAATATTTGGCCCAAATCGGTATCTCAAGGCAACGTGCCAAGAAAACTAGCAGCATTGCCACGCTGGATAGCAATGCTGATTCTCTGAGCGAAAAGCCCGCCTGTCACGAGTGGTCTCGATTTGAATATAATCGCGTGAAGATTATAATAATTATAACATAATACACATAGCACTGGCATGAAACATTGATCGCTAGGAGAGCAAGCGTTCGATAAAATTGTTTATTTAAAAATTTACTCCAAAATTGTTGATGTTTCATTATAATTTGTAAAATTTTTAGTTTTTACCCATTACCATTTCTATTCACAAATTGCAGTTATTTTTTTTACAATACCTCTGCCCTCATACCAGCAACCAACTACTTAGTTAATCATGTTTATGCATTACACTTACCTATTTCCTTAACGGTTAAAACAACCGCGTTGGGTTCATGACCCGTAATTTTTATGCGCGTCGCGGCGGCTACACGTGAGAATCGTTGCATTAATGTTTTTGAGGAATTTCAGCTACTGTTAATGACGTTGATGTACTAGGGTAATGGCTCTATTGGGGCTTTAATGTAGATGGGAATAATATTTGCTCCTTTTCTCACACATCTGACCGCTTTCTCTACGAAATTGTCTAATATATTTTAATATTTCATCATCATAACTGTAAAAAGTAAGGTCTGGTCGGCTTTTGTAATGCAACTCCTTCTAGTTTACTTTGTCTAGTAAAATTTCTTTGACCTCCCTATACATTATGATAATGTACATATTTTCTTTCATCTGAATTATGTATGTTAATCTGGTCTTCGTCCTCCTCTCGATTCCTTTCCTTTTCTTTCTAAGAAATTTCTAAAGAAAGATAACAAGAGTACCGCTGAAGTCGGACGAGAACGGAAGAAAAATACTTTTGCATTATTTAAAAAAATACTTATGCTACTCTAATAATGGCATCTATATTTTTATGTCCTGTAGTCAATCCTGCTTTGAGCAAGTTTATCCTTAACTATATTACCAAGGCTTTTAAAGCTTTCGGAGCGGACAGAGAGCATTTATACCGACATTTCTATTGAGATAGAAATGGCGATATGAATGTCTGTCCTGAGCAACAGCAGCTTTACTTAATGCTTACCTATAAAATCTGATGATATGGATATCATAATTGAAGCATGCTTAAATAACATATGGATATTTTAAAACAGATAAATGAATCCTGCGCATGCTGCACATGGACCAGCTCCATAAAAAAGGAATGGCTAGTGTGATAGGTACGAAACTAATTCGTCAACACTTTATAGCGCGTAGGCACTGTAATTGCAAAAACCCACGTGTTCCTTTTTAATCTACCTTAACTTTGTAGCGTTTCGAGAATGTTACATGCATGCTCATCATTCCTAATGTGTAGTCTGAAATAAAAAGTTTTTTATAATTCAACTTTGTTAATAAGTTGCGTACTCCAAATTCTAATACCAATCAGATTTCAACCAAATGGACTGCTCTATTGCTCGTATCACTGCTCACTGCTCGAGTGGAAAGGTATACCCACTATGTAAAAATCCTCGTCATTTAATGTATAATTGACAATTATTTGAAGATCATTAAATTTTTTAATTTAATGGGAACAACAATCATTTATAAAATCGCAATGCACTAATTTATTTCTTCGAACGGTGTATTTGTTATTCGTTACTTAGCATAAAGAGGTCGTTACCACTATCTCAGTCTAGGCGATGAAGCTACTGGAATTTCAAACTTTCACTATAATATATATCAATTAAGTAGGTATGTGTTTTCCTAAAAATAACCTAAATTTATTTATAAACAGATTGACAAAGTGAAATTTTTCGCATTTTTATGCGGCTTTGCGACAAAATCTCTTACATATTCATTATTTAAGACAACACGTCGCCAGTTCCTCGCATATGTAGGCAGAGAGAGTAGAGCGCCGGGTCTCTCTGGACCCGTGAGGGATATTGTGTGATGATATGGAGACATGCCTACTAATATTAATATCTTTTTTGATAAGAGAATGAAAAACATCCTCAAAATTGTTTACCTGAGCTCAAGCCTTAACTTACGTGCTATTGCATTCTTACAAGTGTTTATGTATTTCTATAAAAAAAAACGTTGCTTATTTTCATCATGAGATTCAGAATTCAGCTTTTGTTAGCCTCTCTGATGCAATTCCTACCAATATGGCATAGCTTTATGTATAATTAACTCAAAATAATGTGCGTATATGAAGTAGATGCTCCAAATGCCTACTGATCTACAATAAACTCACTTTGCTTTTCCCACAACTACGTATGTAGTTGCCATTACTAGAGAAAGACGTTCAAAATTGGCCGTTCCGTTTGGAAACGATCCTGCCGCGCCGGTCTGCACCGGTTCTGTAAGTTCATGGCTTCCTGGGACGCTTTCGTATCCAAGTTACGCCTATTCTCGTTATATTGATGTATGTCGTTGCGTTCATGGGACGAAAGTCTCTTTGATTTTACCTCGTGTGGGAATTGATTATAAGTAATCCTTCTCAGTGAATCTCGTAGCTTGAGTTCAGCGAACTTTTGCTCCATAACCGAATATTGGCGAGACTGAAAGGTCTCAGCCAACCGGGCAATTTAAATGTTAAGCAAACGAATAAGGGCACAACCGCACAAGTTTGAGAAAAGCCGTACAGTAATAACACTGGCAGGACAATGCTATTGTTAGCGTTACAACTGGATATTGTTTTTTTTTATAAATAACCAACATGTTTGAATTTGATATTTGTTTTGTTTTATTATTTTGATAACGTGTAATAATTTTATTGTGTGCAACAGCTATCACACAATTACAAGAACGTTTTCATAAAATGTTTTCTTTTGGACATGTCAGTGAACTCTAGCACAAGGTATAAAATAATAAATAAAAATTGCTTCTAAAAATAAAATAAATGAGATGGATGTAATAATAAAATACAAAAGGCACATAACAAATTAATGCGGTGTAGATAATTCTTAATGCGTTCCGTTGCCGGCTCTTCTCACGGCACGCCGTTAGGCGTACTCAAAATATTTATATTTTTATTTCATTCTTCTTATTCCCACTTCTGTGGAAGTGATTATTGTTTCACTGTTATCTCGCGTTAGGTTAAGATTTCATGTATTAAATGGTCTGTTGAATGTATGTTTTTATCGTTGAAGCTGTCAGGTTTTGTGCTGTTTTGGGATCGTAGATGCGATACTCTGGAGTGTTTAAATTGCCATACCTACAGTCGATGAGCAGTTGTTAAAAATATCTCCATCTTTAATCGACTTTGCTACATTTGACTCGAGTTTTTAAATAGCTTGTCTGCTAAAATGTTTAATATGTAAATATGTTTGTGAGCTTGATTGGATTGATAGGAAAATATTACCAAAATAAAGTCTTCTTTAACATTTCAATAAAAATATGTTGAATGCCTAAGTTAATTCATTTGTGTTCAGCTTCACTAATCCAACTGTATATCAGTATTATTGAATTAAACTCTTTAGGAGTTGAATGACCTCTTGACTTATTATCAAAGGTACACGTAATCAAAAGATATAAAAGAACACATGATTCGGCGTGGGCAGCCACGCCTACACTAAGCAGTCCCGCTGACAGGAGCATTAGCTTCGAATAATAACGTATCCCACATGACACCACCTATAACCTTTGCTGGCATAACTTGCGGTGACGAAATTTAAATTTGAAGGAGCCGTGGTGAACGTGGTATATTTGAACGCAAATATTGCAAGTTCGGATCGCGACTGTACCAATGAGTTTTTCTGAACTATGCAGGTGCATTGATTAATAATACCACGAACGTTACGGTAAAGAAATAAACGAAAAAAATTGTCACGAGGGTACGGTCTAAATATATCTCCCGCGCATAGGCGGCTTACAATAAACCTCTGCCTATCCCTTCAGGGACTCGTAAGGGAAAGCATAAAGCAATAAAAATTTAAAGCCGTCATTTCCCATATAAAACACACAGCTCGCCCTTATGGAAGAACTTGACTCTTTCTGTTAAAGTGTGTCTTTGTTGTGTTTTTGCAATGTAGCTAGTTTTAGCCAGTGGTTTCACCCGCGTAAAATTTCGTTTACTAGATTTTGTTTCCGAACGTATTATCGTATGAGTTAGTGCAGCCAGTTGTCCATCTCTTTGGCAATTAAATTCAGTAATTCCCATAAACTTCCAATTTATAAAATTTATAGAATCTAGTTAACATACAATTACACACACTCACACGCTCATGCACACACACACACATACACACACCCACACGCTCATACACACACACACATATATCTTCTCATTTTTATTTTTAATTTTTATTTTACATTAATTATTAATTAAAAACAATAGTTTAACTAGTTAATTTAAATAAGTTTAAAATAATGTATTCACATTAAGGAAGAGCAGGGACTCCTGGTACAGGCATCATTATGCTTAAAAGGAGACTCTGGTCACAGTCATAGTTATAAGAAAAAGTTTGATACTGAATAAATATTATTATTATTACAATTAAATACAGACAATAACATAAATTCAATACAGTTACTAATGTATGTAGGTACCAACGCAATGACTGGTGTATTTGCTATCGATACCAGCGTCCGACGGCGACATTCGTTGACCGTTCTTCATAGACTTCAGAACCTTCATACACAACATCTGAGATCCATAGCGTTTTGCTTAGACAATAGGATGAACTGACACTTTGTTTGTCTATGCAACACTTGTTCAATGATTATACTATAATGCACAAAGCAAACTTAATTAATATTGGACAGTCTATTTTAAAACCTCTCAAAGTGAAGTGAATTGAAACTGCGCTGCTAATATACCAAGCTATCTTAAAAGTTTTCAAGCCAATTGTATGCGCACATGTTTCTTGTGAAAGTGCCCTTTAATAGGCATACCTACTTCGAAAAGACGTTAATATACTTGTTCTCTTGTTGTCTTCTAATCTTGTTATCTGTTGTTAAGTCTTTTAGTCTTCATAATTTCGTTAATTATTTCTTATTATTTCTTTTCAGGTCCACTACTCACATAAGCTTAGAGAAGAGGATTAGCCAACACATGTAGATTTTATCGTAAGTACATTTATTTTCCATGATTAATTGCTGCACCGTCCTTTAATGTTCTTCGGAATATTTGTTAGGTCGAGGAGTATAAGCTCTCTCATTGTAGTCTAGTGATTTAAGTCACCTGCAAAATTAAGATCGAGCCCCAGCGATCGAATGAGTTTTATTTTCTTTAACACGAACTCTTTGGTGAATGATAACATTCCGACAAAACCCGAGTAAGTAAGCTCTCCTGTTTGAGAATCGACTAGGGACTCGCCATCTGTCACGCTATGATTAATATTTAAAATTTAATCAAACCAAATCCGTCCGTCCGTTCTGACCGTGAAGGAACAACAGACTTATAAACTAACACACTTTCGCATAATATTCCCATAATAGCAGTGTTACTACATCTAACAAGCAGTAACAACTTGTCCTTCGGAAGTGACTGTTGACTCTTGCTTAGTGCAGGAGTATACGCTTGTATCACACTTAAAACTAGGTAGTTTGTTGTCGCTTCCGTTGTAAAATTTGAGGAGTATTACTATCGTTTCAAATGTCTATAGCATATGGTTTATCTCTTTGAACTCATCATACATAATACATATAATGACGCCGACTCCCTCACAGAAAGAGAGTAGAGCGTCTGTTCTCTCTAGACTTATAGACCGTTTTCGCTTCATCCACGTTTCTTTACACGTGCTCGCCGGCTTCGAGTAGGTGCTTTTGACGTTCCCATCGTTAAGTAATTATCAATTTATATTTAATGTTTAAATAAAAGTTATCCCAGCGTTGGCTCCGTGAAGAATTGTATTCAATATATGTGTCTAAAAAAATTGGTAGCTCATATAATATAAATATATTCTCGTTTTAGTCTATTCATTAATCTTGCCACCGCAGGTTTAACCCGATGCCATAAATGAGCTCCACCCAACCATTCCAGTTACATTAAACTTTAGTTGCTTAGAAGAAAACGGGCTCAACATCTTTCATCGCCGAGCTCTATATATATACATATTATATTATAGTATCATTGATACAGTGCTAGAAAAAAAATGCTTTACCTAAACAAATACTCTTTAAATCCTTTGTATTTACGTCATAAGAAGATATAAGATAGGTAAATAACATACGTATTTAATTTAACGTATTTAATGCATCTTTTTAATTTTCAATTCTTTATTCTCGATCGCCCGTTTAAGTGGCGATAAATAAATCTTACAAGACAGGTATCGGGCCTAAAATCGTTTATTGCTAATTATCGGGTACTGACACCGACCAATTTAAGAAAGCGTACGACATTTTTAAGAGTGCACATTTAATGTGATAGCTATATTTTGCCCTCTTGTGGGTTCCGTGGAAATTTGAGTTTATTTATATCAGATAAACAGTTATTGTGGGAATATTTTGAATAGTTAATGCATTTATCCACATTTATGAACTTACTCAAGTCCAAAAATTTATCCAAGTCCGTTTAAACTTTTGGGCGTGATTGAGTTACAAGTAAACATCGATATTCTGACACTTATTATATATGCACGCATTTGTTAGCTTAATTAATTCTATTACAGATAATGCTCAATTACTATAACAAACTCGATAGTGTATCTATGTACGTTAGTACATAAGAGGTGGTAGCACACAAAATATGAGGACGATTCTACGAGGTCGACCACTTAGTTATTTTTAGATAAAAGAGAATTATACACCTGTGCGACTTAAAAACGCAAAAACTTTGTTATTAATCAACTTTAGCACTGTGCGGTAATCTATGGTCGACTCTATTTGACCTGCTGCAACAAAAAATGCTAATATTGAAATTGTAAAACAAGATAAATGTATTGGCGTAAATGATTTGTAACGCGTCGGATATATTCGAGCACTCACTGACATAATAGATGTAAATATTATTAGCTTTTATCACCTTTATTCTTTAACAAATAGATATTGAATTGAGTCACAAGATTGAACTTTAAGTAATTCATTACATACAATTTAAATACTAGTTAAATCTAGTATCCTTATGAAGTTTATAATTTAGTTCTCTCGGCCACGTTGAATCATTCATTCAAAAGCAGACAGGTTTAATCAACTACTACCTATTTCCTTTATACTATTTGTTTCCGTTTAGTGTAAAGTTATTTAGACCAATTTAAATAATAATAATTAAGTTTTCGTTCTTCTTTTAATTAAAATTACGGAACTCTAAACATACCCGCTTCGCATCCGGCATGGAAACGCACTCGAGTAACCTGTCACTGCAGTGAGTTAATACCTCGCGACCAGAAGTGGACGTCAATATTTTGTACGTGTATACATACATACATACGTATATTAAGTTGAACGTAAAATATTTGTATATATCTCATTACAAGCATGAAGCATAAAGAGAGCGTGGTAGACGCTTGTAATTGTGGTTGCACTGGTTAGAACCCCAGTTTGTAGTCACGATTTATTCTTTTTTATGCCAATAAGGTGTCAAAAAACCAGGGGTAACGCTCGCGTTTTGCGATCCTGCAAAAATCTTTGCACATCCCCCTTTAAAGTCTCCATGTACTCTATAATGCTCTCATTGGAAAACCTCAACGGGAAGCTCATTATAAAGTTAAGTATGGTGATTTGTCACACGCTTTACGGCGATGAAAAACGACGTGAGAAAATATACCTATCTATCGACGTCTGAGATATATTTGAAATTTCACAGTGTTCTTCTTGCCTTTCCGTGGGGGTACGCAATGTGTTTATAATCTATCTTTTTTCATTGGAACTGTAATGTGTTACTATATCGTATTTTAATATACCGAGAGCGGTTATAAATAACCTTCCCATTTTAATTTGAAATGAAATATCTATTACAAGTATTGACAAGACTAAAGCTACTTACATCGCATCGTCATCATAGCGATAAAAAGGTTAATTTGGTGTCCAAAATTCATTTGGTCATACTCGTACATGTTTTGTGAGTCATGTGCTCGTCGAGTCTCTTTTCGCATAACCGGTCGCAGCCGACCGTAGAGCTATGATGAACTCTGCTCACAGGATGCGACAATTTATTCGCAATACTAACCAATATTATCTACCATTAAGGTACTCCAACGGCATATATAATAAATTATACTACAAATAGTTGTCTCGCCCAGCTTCGCCCGGGTGAAAAAGTAAAATTTCCTGAAACACGATCGCAGCGCCACCCATCGGGTCCAATTGTTAATTAAAACCATTATTGTATCCCAAGAAGCCGCACAGAAGGGGACAGCTTCTGCTGCTGATAAACTGAATTTATTGAAAAAAAAAAATGATAAATTTACACCGAAGACAGGAGTTAAACTTAGTCCTATAGTAAGTTATACATACGCATACACATTTCAATTACTTCAACGTAAGTGCTCAGTGCTGATACTTGCGTTATTAAATCAATCTGTCTTTAATCCTATAACCTTTTTGACAACCAGTGTAAACACACCGATAAAATTAACGTTTATTCAAAGCCTTGCCTTCATACTCTAGATATGAAATATAATGAAAAGAATCAGCATTGCCATACAACGTAGCAATGCCGCTAGTCTTCTTGGCACCCTTCCGCGTAACACAGATTTGGGTCATTTATTCTATTTATAGTTAGTTTATATTTATTATTACTTTCTCTAATATTTCCTTAATAAACAAATTAAAGTATGTTCAATGAAAAGAGCTATAATTAAAAGTTTAAATTGTGTATGATGTTTATAATCTGTAATAATATATTAAAGAAGAAATGTCATATTACATACTCGTCTGGTTTACAAAAAAACGGTTTTGATGAAATCTACGCTGTCTTTTTATTCCTATTACTTTATTTTATTTTATTAACTGGGAGCGGGTGTAGGTACTCAAAGACATCTATACAAATATTATTAAGAGGAAAGATTTGATTGTTTGTTTGTTTGTATTGAATAGGCTCCGAAACTACTGGACCGATTTCAAAAACTCTTTCACCATTGGAAAGCTACATTCACCCTGAGTGACATAGGCTATATTTTCTTTTATAAAAAAATGTCCACCCGTGCGAAGCCGGTCCGTCCCGGCTAGTATTTTATAAATATGGAACGTGCATTTCAAAATGATATTAGAACGAGCGCCTATCCATTTCACGTGTGCGATTTCTAGTTCCATTGTTCGAAGATGCTCGCTCATCAAGCCGCGAGATTTATAGACACTTGACTTGACAACTGAACTGAATGCCATACGTTTTGTATACTTGCTAGGTACTTATATATGAAGTGCTATCATGTAGCATACTTACGAGAATGCTATCGTATAAGATACATAGCCTATATGAAGGGAGTGTTCTTACTTATATAGATATACGTGTATATAGATAGGGCCATCCACGAAGACGAGCCCCACCAATTTCTAGTCGAGGGGGCCGCGGGATGCGGGGCATATGACCCGAGTCTATTGATTGCAGTGTGCGTGTGCACTCATAGGTAATCAGCGTGTACGTATAATACTCAAACATAAGACCAACCACGCTAAGAATTCATTCATCCCTCGAGCTTGCTGTTCTCATAATGTGCATTTCAACAGTGACCTGGACATGTTTGACGGAACCAGTTTGGGTAAATTTAAATATCATATCCTTAAAATATTGTCAGCATCATGAAATGTACATCTTGCATAATTTAGAAATATTGTTAAACAAACTGTTCTTCTTCTTCTGTTTACTGCTCTTTCGACCACATGCTCCACAGGAATTATGTTATCTGTGGACACTGTTTGTCTATGTATTAACTTTATTTTTAATTTATGTTCTTTTTTTTATGTGACACTGTTTGTGTTCCTAAATAAAGTAAAATAAAATAAAAATAAAAAATAAGTGAAAGATTGCACACTCTCATAAGGAAGAATAGTGGGGCGCGTCTTCGTGGATGGCGGTATCTATACATAGCGTATGCAAAGCTTGACGTGCATGTAACTTTTAATATATATTTAAGACATTCAAAACTATTATTATAATGACATGCAATTCCACAAGAGTCGCCTATGCAGACAGTGGTGTATAAGAGAATGTAGAAGAGATATAATTAAGCCATTGTGACGGATATGTCGTCATGATCTGCCGCCGTTTCTGAAGACTAAATTGGTCTTCATGTCATGCGTCTTAGATTTCTTTTCAAACGTATGCAGGCAGCTTCCCTTCACCGTCATGTCTTGGTTTGACACATTATCTAAGTTCAGAAATAAATATACGTATGATTAAAACTGTCTGCCCTAAAACGGGGTTTGAACTTGCGATCTCGAGCTTCGAAGGCAACTGCTCGAAGCGCAGGTCAGGTGGCTCTCAAATGTTGATGGACTAAAACACAGGTTTGTTATTTCCCTATGCTATTGCCCTTTCTAGAAATATCTATCTCAAATTTCAACCTCTATAGAGGATAATTAAACCAAACATAATCAAAATTAACTTACCGTTTTTAAATTCCAAAGTTTCAAATTCCAGTTTGGAATGAACTGGAATTTTGATAATAACACTTATTTTAATTTCAATGTTATATTAATTGGCATTCTATTAATTGTCACTAGTATTTTTTATCAAGTTGAGAAACAGTTCTGTATATACATATTATGTCGACAAAGAAGACTTAAACGGGCATTATCATTTTATTACAAATCGTGGCTTATACCGTCGTTTTCTATAATGAGGGGTAATGAGTTTTTTGATACGCCATTGATAGATGTCGAAATGTTAATACGGTGTTAAATTTCACATCAAAATAACGTTATTCGTTAGTGATTTAAAAACAGAAACGCAACGGAATTTTAATATCCGTTATTTTAATTGAATTTGACGTGTTTTAATATATGTACTATGGTAGCAATCGCAGCATAATTATAAAAAAAACTGCATGCCATTTCTTCTTCCACTTCTAATTCAGTGTTTATGAAATAAACACATGGAAAATGGTACTTCGTCATCGCATTCGGCCATCGTTAATTATCTCCAGCGTAGTGGGTAATATATACCCCTGCCCACCACTTTTAGAAACAAAACGTAGAAATAAACAAAACATCGTTTCTAAATTACGACTAAAATCAATCAAACATAAGTAGGTACTTCTAATTAAATTAAAAGTATTGTGGTACGTAATCCAATATCAATGAAATTCTAATAAATCGATTCTATCCACAATTAACTCAATGCACATAACATTTGTAGTACACAAGTAGTACAATAAAATCGATACTAAATGGAACCAATAAATCTATTCGGATACATTATGTCATCGGCATAGTGTGGCGGGCGTTGCCATTCATGTCACCATATAGAAAAGTACAGTAGTACAACTTGATAGTAATCATGGGATGTAAAGAATAATACTTTGGAGTGGGGATATATACAACTTCGCTGTTCTTTTACGGACTTTATTAAAAAGGTATTGAATTTTCTTTTATTAAATAATTATGAGATTTTTTTTATAATTCAGGTATTCAGATACATTTATAATAATATTGGAACATCATTTTAAAATTTTTCATCTCATTTGCTCTGTAAATAATAATTTCACTGGATATTAATTAAACCTACAATACATACAAGTACAAAGAAGAAAAAAAAATATTCTCTAGAATTTTTTATTCGAGTGAGCGAAAGGGATGTTATATTAATGGTGGTAGGACCTTATTTATAATACAGCCAGGACATATACGTGTGCACATAAATGTCATCCACCGTTGCTGAAGTACTGTCTCTGCTGCAGCTGTGTACATCCGTACTCTATGAATATTGTAACCTGTTTGAGCCCAAGCCTCAACCTGTATAACCCGTTGGGCGAGCAGCCCACAATTTTTACCTCTCCTAGACAAGCATTATGTTTTGTTACACGATGTTGGAATTTCTAATTACCCACATGATTAGGGTAATTGATACTCACTTTGTCCAGGTGGCGAATAAAAAGAAAACACGTTTCGTCTTCGAGAAACAATTTTCTGACAAATCATTTTAAACCGATATTTTTTTCAAAACTCCTACAGAAGGAGGATAGAGGTTTTCAAATATATGTTTGTCTCATTTGCCCTGGTGACGAAAATAAAGGAAACTTATTTGTGAGATGCATTCTACGGAAAGACCTAATACTCTCTGCCTACCCGATATTACTCTTTGCTACTCGACGGGGACTCGACGTGATGATATTATGTATAAAACAGATCCTGTGCACAAACTTTAAAATTGAATATAGTCTATACTACCTTATCCTTTACGTATCTTTATAAACACCATCACTGTATATCTACCGTCAAACATAGAACATATTTTTAAAGCAATATAGTAGTATTGCTAATGCTTAGTATCAATAATACCTTATAACGAAATTCCAATACAGTAACTATATCCCACGATGCGAAGTACCGAACTCACGATCAATACTCAAAAATGTTAAATAACTACCCATGTATGGTAGAATACATTTTAATTCGTTACATTACAACCGTTGTTCCATCTACATGCATTTGTATTATCTATAGTAACTGCTTTATGGAACAGGTAATGCTTTAGTAAAAGTAAAAAGAAAACCCATTCTCCTTCCTGGGGCTCGTACGTATTGACTTCAGCACAAAATTATATGAAAACTTGCAAAAAAATCGTATCGAATTTTTTATTGTACAGTTTGATACTGTAATATAAATTAGTATAGACTAATGTATAGATTGAGGATTAAGCCTCCAGGTTCACACGCACACGTGTCTATTTAAGCCATGCAACCACTACTATACAATTTGAGCATCCATCTTAAATTTGCTCAATTAAATTACATTTAAATTTAATAGAGCTGTTTTATTTCCTCTAAGTGATTTCATAAAATATAAATGTTTCAAAACTCATCCCTACATAAACTGCACTCTGATCAAATTAGCTAAACAGATAACCTTCACCATTACCATAAAACGGTATTCGTTTACATCACGATCGTGAACAGCCACCGTTTCCAATGAGCGTCATTAAAATACGAAATGATGCCACACATAAATTTGCAAAACATTTCTCCTTATAAACCATCATGGCTCTATATAGCATTCATGGCAGAGTGGTTCAATTATTTACCTACTATGCAAAGATTGCAAAGTCGAACCTCGACTGTACCAATGACTTTTTCCGGACTCAAGTACAGTGATTAAACGCACCTTGAGCTTTACGGTGAAAGAAAATATCGATAGGAAACTTGCATACAATTAAGAAGAACAGTAATGGACTCGTCACATGGCACCTAAATACATGTCGACAATACGAAAAATCCTGTTGTTAAAATTCTGTCTATACCTTCGTGAACCCTTGTAAGGCGTGAGGTACTTACTATCGAATGCAGATCATGACTTTGTAGTCATGATCAAAGCACTGAAGCGCTATATTTTTCAAACAAGCCTGAACGTTTCGAAATATGAGTTGAGGACTGAAATTAATTTGTTATTAGTTCTTCTTACTTACATGCCAAAGCTATTCGACAGTCAATATATTGATTTAGGAAATGGTATATTTAACAGGTTCAATGTACAATCTACCCGTATGTATATTTCATTAGCCAGCGAAGTACAAAGCCGTTTCCACCGGCTCTGCGTCAGCTTCTCAGCATTAATTAAGGCTTCTGTCACTTCTGTCTCAAGTCTCCGGCCGCCCACCCATTCTGTTAGTGCAAAATTATGTGCACGTGTGATACGTTCATTTAAATTCTGCCTTATCGTTGTGCCTCTATGTATCGGCAGAGTATTTAAATATGTTCCTGTATTTAAGTCTTAAATGGAATGGCGCTCTGTTCTACCTTGTACAATTTTCTAATGCCGATTACTACATATGTACATAGTACTCATTTGCTATTTTTGTCTTTCAATATGAATAACATTTGTAGTAATTTGTTTTTTTTTTAAAACATTACCTAGGATGTTAACTACGAAACGACATTTGTTGGGTCGCATTTTCACGTGTCGACTTTTTCTTAAATGTAAATGAGGCGAGGGTAAAGTAATTGTTTTAAAAACACAAGACTAAAACGCCTGTTTCATTATTTGTAGTAGGCACGATAGGTTAAAGCATTAAATTTACCTTCTTCAGATTACGCATCCTCTGTACAGAGTTAGATTATCTTGAAAACGATTTTTAAATTGAACAATAAAATACCGAGCCAATGCTACGCTTAGCATTATCGTCATTAGAATATTTCAAACGAGACTGAAGTATAGACTTTAGTGAATTTCGTAGAGTATATTTTCGCGGAGTAGGTACGACTATTTGGTAAGTAGAAATAGAGTTAATTCATATTAAACTGCACGGTAGCCGTCAGTGCTAATAAGCCCCCTGGGGCCATCAGACACGTCATTCGCGTACACAGCTTACAAAACATAGTTTGTCAGTCAATCCAGCCAAACAATCAGAGACTTATAGGTAATATATATTGATACAAGAGTATTATTAGTCACAAATAAAAGGGAACTATGTTTGTACATCTATAATTACTAGACAGTGTAGCTTAGATGTGTCCAGGCTGTATTTTCTACACTATGTATCCACACGGAATCGGAAGTCGTTCACACTCCCACTGAGTTTTGTTACGCAATTTTATATCTCTTAATATCATCCAACGTTTTATTTGCTCTCGTAACGAGAGGTGTTTGTCGGGAACACATACATCACATAAGCAAGAAGTCTGAAACTCCACAGAGAACAGGCGTTCTATTGCTTCTGCCCTCACTGTAAGGGACTCGTACTGTTATGTACATAATTTACTTAACAGACATTTTATTGGGGTGCTCTAATAAAATATAGCGACGTAATGTGTTATTTTAAGACCCTCATGTGAATAAAAATTAAAGAAATTATTCTAATTTGTATTTTGCTTAGTCTCATGGCTAACAATGTCTGTGAAGATATGTTCACGTCATATCAAGATTGAAATAATTGACTCATTGTCTGATAAAATTTATTTTTGTGATGACCTTTCCTTGTCAACAGGTTAATGACCCGTATTTTATAAAACACTAGCTGTCCCGCCCAGCTTCGCTCGGATGAAAAAGTTAAATTGCCCGTAACACGATCGCAGCGCCACCTATCGGGTCCAATTGTAAATCTAAACCATTCTCGAATCTAGCTTAAGACACAGAAACACACAGAAAGCTTCGCCCGGGTAAAAAGGTAAAATTCTTGAAACTCGATCGCAGCGCCACCTATCGGATCCAATTTAATATAGCCTATGTTACTCGGGGATAATGTAGCTTTCCAAAGGTGAAAGAATTTTTGAAATCGGTCCAGTAGTTTCGGAGCCTATTCATTACAAACAAACAAACAAACAAACAAATCTTTCCTCTTTATAATATTAGTATAGATGATACTTTTGTCGTACGTCAATATATTAAGATAGTACGTTAATTAATGAATTGCTGGTTTTTCCTTTTGAAAACAATAACATTAATCTATCTATATACATAAATGCTTTATGTTGCAAAATAAATTTAACTTATTGGTACTCCGGGCTTACCATTAAATAGGTGAAAGAATTATTATTCATTAATTAGAATTAAATTGGTTAAATAGTGTAAAATATATCTCTGGCGGAAAGTGGGTGGGTGTTTGAGATTAAATAGTGTTTGATTTTATTCATTTTAACAAAGTTACAAACAAATAGTATCATTATATGATATTAGTAGGAAGATAGATAGCTTAAAACAGGCTATATTTTATATTGATTAAATGGTTAATACGAGCGGGACAGTTTGTCGCCGATAAACACAAGGATTTTGCGGAATTCTTTATCTTTATCTTATTTGCTAATCATTTCGTTAACAAATATGGTTAGTCAAATATTTTTTGTAGATAGCGCTTCCAGACTACCTACTAATTTAGATTGCACCGATAATGTCAATGTAATAATCATTTTTATTATTTCATTACTTCCATTTCACAAACATTTGCACAAAAATATTGGCAAATATTGGCCAAGCAAACTATGAGTCATATCATACAAATGCAACTAGTACCTACACGCATTTCCTTTCTTGAAATTGGAATTTCACCGCACGTAAACTGAATACGAGATAGGGACTAATCCATTTCGTCATATATGCTCGTTGATTTCAATCATTGTTATTGATGATCCCATCTTTTGATGAAGGAGGAATGAGGAAGGTGGCTTAGCGTCTTCAAGACACTCGCATATAAGTTATATCAATAACAGAAGTATGAAGTTATATTGTCCTGCAGTGTGGTAATAAATACATGTTGTAGATAACTAACTGTGATAAATCTCCACAGTATCTGATAAAGAAGCTTGTTTATCTCCAATATACGTCACAACTAGCATTCATTATGAATCATTCATATTTAAGCCCGAGTATTTATCCGCTTTGAAAGTCCAATGGGCGGGTGATTTGAAAGTATGGTTGCTAATGAGGAACTTAAATACTCGAGGATTTGCCCATATTCTATACAGTTTAACGGAGACTATTCCACATCATATATTGGGCATCAAATACATTCTTAGAGGTTCCATTTTTGCATTTGGATACTTCCTAATCTCCTTTTATTCATATCCCTCTATCAAATACTTGGAAAAAAATATGCAATGAAACTGATGGCAGAATATCGTGTGATCAAGTGACCATGATCCTTGGTTGGTAATTTATTTATTTAAGCGATTATCTCGATTATGGTAATTTCTCTATTCACCTCCCAGCACATCGCAGTCAAGAGTTGCCACCAGCAGAACCAAGGGGACAGTGGCCATAGTAGGTACCGCTGATGGTTTCATTATACTACAAAGTTGGCAAAAAAACGCGCTTGGTGGTAACCGGTTACCAATATAGGATAGGCAAGCAATACCAGATATATTGAGCATTACAATTACTGCTATGTTAGTAGTTACGTATGATAGATTATCTATAGATTTTTTTAATTAAAAAGCGAGGTATTATAAAGATACATAATGAATATTCGGGCTCAATTTATGGTCAACTCAAAATAATTTTAGTAAAACTAGAACTACGATGAAACCTAAAGCACAGAATATGCAAGCTTTAGAGGTTTTCTTCATGACATGAGAACCGGCGATTGAGTTCACTAGTTCCTTTAAGTAAGCAAGCCATTAAATCACGGCATGACTAGAGGATACAAAATCTATCGACTCCACTCGAGGATCTAGCCGCTAATCTTGGTACTGCGTCGAAGATTCCCATGGAATCGATTTAAATTGCTTTATATCGATCTTGTCTACTTTAATTGGAATGATTTATGTTTGCGAATATATTTTTACTTGAATATTTAAGCTCTCACGTGTCTGAGACGCACAATGGCCTATTCTTCAGTTTTATGAAACGATTATAATATATAATATTACATATATAATGATTTCATCATTTCCTAGTTCAAATTTATTAACATGAAAGATTAGCACAATAAAATTTGTCACTGTTTGAGTTATGATACAATTGGCATTAGATAAACAACGTTATGTAAACATACAACACTCAGACATTTTTCCCGTTCTGAAAAAAGCCACAGGTTTGATTACTGATGTAGGCTTTCTGTCTTTGTTCTTGGAGGTACCTACATTCTATTTAAATAATTTAAGGTAGGACATGTATCCTTGACTAGATTTTCCATAGAACAAGCGCTGCTTAGTTTAATACGAGTTCAATTTGTATGGATCTGATAAAAACATCGCATGCAATTATTTCTACCACTGTAAATATGTTTTTTTGTAGTCAATATCGCATTGACACTTTTGTATTTGACACTCATAGGTGTCGGTAATGTGTGATTTGTTGGTATTGTTAGTTTGTACATGGACAAGAATATAGTGAGATTTGCAAGCGGTGTTGGCTAACGCGAAATAACTGGCAATTTATCTCTATGCCTGGTTTGGTGTTACTGCGGGGAATAATACGTTATAACCAAATTTGCAACGCTGGTCGTATATATGCAATCATAGTTAGACGACCGTCTAGTGGTTAGGGCTCCTGACTGCGAAACTTGAGGTCGCGGGTTCGAATCCCGCTGAGGGCAGATATTTGTATATATATGGGTGTGTAGGTTTTACCTAGACACCTCTGCCTACCCCTTCGGGGACCCTTGTGGGAAGGCGAGAGGATATATTATTATTATATATTATCGTTGACTAGTTACCATAACACAAACTTTGCTTAATTTGGGACTAGGTAATTTGTGTGGAATTGTCCCAGGTATTTAATTTAATAGTTTCATGTGTATGTGCCATCACATAGACACCTGCATATTTGGATGAATGTGGGGTTCAATCTGTGATTTGAGACGAGTTTTGGCGTGCAGGAAACTATTAAATTAAATACGTGAGAACGAAACGAGAGAGAAGTGAGACGAATCTGCATTCGTCTCACAGACACGACTAAGGTTTATGATTTTAAATATTTTCTCTAAAAAAGTATGAGCGAAAAAGGTATGCAAGTCTAGAGAGAAATGGCGCTCTATTCTCCCTGTCCTACCCCGTTGGGGAATCGGCGTGATGATATGATATAAGAAATACTAATGAACTCGTTAGTATATAAATAAATAGAGTGGACGATCGGAGAACTGAGTTTACATACGGTTTCTAAATCTCATGATGTTTTCTTCTACCGTAAAGCTTGTGGTGTTATATATAACTAATGAGAAAATTCATAGGTATAGAGTAGACTACCAGGCTTTGAAGCTGCCCATTTCTACAGATGACTACTTAAGCCACGCTCTCAGAACTTGCTAAGAAATCACCGCCTCTGTGGTATTGATAAGAAAATTAATGATAGTACCGATATGAATAAGGTCTAAAATAAGATAAGCGTCGTCTTAAGCTATCTAATATAATTCCGTATTTATATTATCGATTTTGATTTACTCGTACCGACAGTGTCTGATAGTTTTAAAACTCACTGGAATTTATATCAGAATGATCGTATTGATTAATGGACTTCCGTTGCGTACCAGATATAAAATCATTCGATTTTAATCAATGAAGTTGCATAGTGTGATGTAATTCAAGTTTAGAATACACCTTTTAATTTTTTTTTTTTTTTTATACAACAAGAGTGGCAAACAAGCATACGGCCCACCTGATGGGAAACGGTTACCGTAGCCTATTTACGCTCACGATACCGAAGTATCACTTGCGCGTTGCCACTCTGTGTTCGGAGAGTTATAGTGTGTTGGCATAATGGGTTTAATTCCTCTGCTTCCAACACAATGTAACAATCCTCCCCCTCCCCAAGGAGCTCATTACTGGAAACCTTATTCACCGCGTAGGAACACAACACAAAAAAATGTGTTATTTGGCTACGGACTTCTATAAGGTGGAGGTCCTGCCCCAGTCGGGCAGCTCCAAATTCGAACGGGAAACCCGTTATGCCCTACCTCTCTTAATCTTCATCTTCATCAATAAATCTTTTAATATAGTATCTCTATATCTTTATCTATACCTTTGCCCACAATCACGTCACCGAAGGGTTAATCTGAGGCACTAACACCGGAGTTTGAGATACACATATATCGGCAGATTATTAATAATAATTATATATTTGAACTTGTTTAAGAAAAACATTTGAGGAAATAGAGTGGTTCAGACAAAAGCATTCGCCTCTTCTTATTCGAATCAGTTATCAGTATGAAATGTATGTAATTATTGGAAAAAATCTATGAAACCGTCAATTGCTTTAACAAAAATACTCATTCTGGAAACAATTGCCTGAAGGCATTCTAAATGTGTTAATTTCCTATAACTAATTTACAAAATGAAGTTCTTTATGTACTATAAAACTCATTATACTATCATGATGACGTGCTGGTTACTGTCAAATAAATATGAATCCCACTTCTGTAAGCAAGCAGGCACTGGCCATTTATTCATTTTAATTGCGCACGCGCTTTGGATAGCCATCTCCTGCACAGGTGCGTTCCATCAAGAATAATTTACAGGCACAATATATACTACTAGACATGTCTTAAAATACTGGAATTATTTAATTGAGTATCTAATTTTACGACGTCCTGTGCCCTAGAGGTCAGAACTGACTGCAGTTGGAATGACAACTGAAGGTGGCGACTTCAATTACTAACGATAGAAGATTTTTCCATACCATTAGGTAATAGGAAATTAACAAGTAAACAAATATTTGATTAATTGACCGCAATCAAAAAGGCAAGTATGAAGGTGTTCAATGATCGAACGGCATCAAATTATCACGCTTTGATATGTATCTTGCGCCGTAGGTATATGATAATGATAACAGTCAAATTTGCCAACTAATTCATAAAAACAACAGAGATTTTTGAAATTATTTTTTAATTGAAATCAAGGTGTGTTCATACATGACTTTTTTGCTTTTGAAATGCTTTCTTTTACAGAGTTGCTTGCTTACAAGACAATAAAACATACAGACATATGCAGAGACTTTCATCAAACTAAGAGGAATGTTATTTGCTTGCTATTTACTCCGAAGAAAGAAAACTGAAGAATGATACAAGATAAATGTAAGAAGAATATTCGACCTGAGAAGCGAAGAACTCGCTCCATGCACGGGCAATGGCACTGGAAGAATTCACGGGTTTTATTTATAGTCCCGTGGTCTCTTAGTGGCATCACTGGTGCTGGGCGATACGCCTTAATAAATTGAGAACGGTGAAAAACAAGAAAGAAGAATGCGAAGAAGACGAACATAAAAAAAGCAGATCTATTGTAAGATATTGTGTTTATAGTATAAGCTTTAGAAGATTATTAAATGACATATATTTCAGTCTTGTTAAAAAATAAGAAATGTGACTGGAAGCTTAACTTTTTGTACATGTTTAAATAATATCCACACGTCTTCCCACAAGTCTTCATTTTTCTTTCTACTTCCCCCGAAGGAGTAGGCAGAGGTGTATAGGTATACCCACACACCCACTTTCCGTCAGATATATTTTAGGTGCTAACGAAACTGATGTCGAATCCGTCGGCGTAGCTCAAGCACGACTATACCGACACGCCTTTGAATTTCTTCTCAAATACATGCAGGTTACATCTCGATGTTATGTTCACCCTAAACTCGTGGTGTGACTAATCACTGCACTTAAGTTCAGAAAAAGTAATTGATAGAGTCGGGATTCGAACTTGCAATCTTTGTGCTGCAGGCAACTACTCGAACCACTCGGTCACCACGGCTATTTCTTTACTTGTTTAAATAATTGTAAAATATTCCTTAATTTCTTTTAAAATTGTTGTATCATTCAATGTATCTTCTAATCCCTTGGCGCTACAATAACGGGTGAGTTTTTCTATCAACATTAATTTTTATTTCGTTTGAATGGTGTATAATAAAATACCAAAGCAAATAATACTTAAGTAGCGTTAAAACATATGCATGTTCACTCTCAAAGTATCTGCAGCACAATAAAACATTGTAATGATTTTATTCTCGGGAAAGTTCTATTACAGCGTGCATTCAGCGGCGTTAAGCCATGGTCCAAATAATAAACTGTAGCGAGCAAATAACGGTTTACGTGTTCTTAATTCAAATAATTTCGCAATTAAAATGCTTAATGTAAAAAATAAGCTTTTCCTGTCGTTAATGTACTTAATTTATAGTTGTAGAGTAAAATATATCATTTAAAAAAAATGCTTCTGTGCCGGATAAGAGATTTCAAGAATATCGTGGTTTTCTATGACACAAGAAGTGCAGTGGTTTTTCAAGTAGAAAAAGGCCAATAACCTTGAAATATTTATTAATAGATGAACAACTATTAGTCCATATTGGTTGGGCTTCTAGAAGCACAACACAAATTAAGATTAGAGTAAAATACTACTCACGTAAAACGCGTTATTGTGCTTATCTTAAATATTTAATTTTATATTTTTTATATGTTTACTTTTGATTTATTTCGATCGTTTAGATATACGCAGAACGTTTCAAACATGTCAACATGGACAGATACCCTGCACTTTGCATCGATCGATCGACCAACAAAGATGGTGGAACACCTCGTTACTCAAAAAAGGCGAACATTTATGAAGAAACTGATTCATTTGAATAAATCGAACGAGTCTAGACAAAGGTCTGTTCTGGTGAGGAAATCATTGTAATGATATGTTTATTAATAACTAGCTCTACCCCGTGGTTTCACCCTCTTAAAATATTTTTTTTTGGGATAAAACATTTCCTATTTTCACTGTATGTATAATTAGTTAGATGACAGCTAATTAATTTATCTCAAAGCTAATGAATTTTGCGTGGAAGAGGAACAAACATCTTCACAAAGTTTCGTATTTATAATACGATTGGGATAAAAAGTTAATCGCCCGCCGTTCGTGCCTTGTACCACCAATAATGGCTGCGGTCTACACAGATTTCTTCAATTATATAGCCGCAGCCGTGTCCCAGAATCGGCTCACGTCTCTAGAAAGCCGGTTATGATGCGATCGTCTTTTTGTTAACTCTATATATTGCTCCGTTTTTGTGTAAAGTAATAGTGGCGATGAATGCTTTGTAGACCATTCATTGTTGTTAGTGGTAATTGGTTCAACTGGAAATGAATATTTTGATAGGAAAGTGCTCAGATATAAATAACTACACATTTTCATTGACAACCTGCTACAGGTATTACTTGCTTACAGGCAATCCTAGATTGTCATCACTAAATTATTACAATCCTAGATTGTCATCACTAAATTATTACAATCCTAGATTGTCATCACTAAATTGTTACAAAAAACTTTAGTTAGTACGATGAGATTAATTTACTTAAAACTTTTTTTTAATAGCAAAATATACGTGCTGTATTTTTTGTATATTTTGAAGCCATTTGGAATCTCATTTACACCAAAATTAAATTATGAAATAACTCTTTTAATATTTTGCAATTGATAATTATACATTCCATCAAAATTTTACGTCCAATGGGAATGAATAGTGAAAAAGTCTTATATGAATCAATCAAAATCAAAATCAAAATCATTTTATTTCACATAGGCCCAGGTGGGCACTTATAAAACGTCGAAAAAGAAGCACGGTTCGGGTTGGTCGTTTCCATGGAGAAGAACCGGCAAGAAACTCCATGGTTACTCTTTTCAGATCATTAGGCATATACAATTTTTTATTTTTTTTTGTTACAGCAATAGTACCCAAGTATGGGAGAACAACGTAGGCCCGACAATAGGTCGTCGCTTACTATACAAAGCATACATAAAACAAGATAATTATAAAAATGTTAGCAAGATCTAAGAATCTACTAAGCCTACAATGTTCTCACATTCACAAATTAGACAAATTAAACAAGTGACACAAATATTGCCATCAGTACTGTAACTAATTCTGGTCAAGATATGGAATAAATTAAAATAATAAAAAAAAAGTAAAATTATTATTGTATAAAAATAAAAAACAACCCGAATTGAGAAAAGAAAAAGATTCAGAATAGTTAGAGACATCCACAAATTTGTGCCGTTTATGAGCTACCAGGGAAGCCGCATGCGCAGAAGGAACTAGAGCCAAACTTCTTTATCTTCAACGTAGTCCTTGATTTTATAATATGCTTTTTTAATCAGAACACGTTTGATAATTTTTTTGAACTTTACATCGGTCAGTTCTATAACTGACTTTGGCAGCTTGTTGTAAAAGCGTATACTATTTATAATAAATGACTTGCTCGTTTTTGTTAATCTGTATTTCGGGATTACAATTTCATGTTTACTGCGGGTATTTTTATTATGGCAGTCGCTTTTAATTTTGTAAATCCCTCTATTTTTGCGGACATATAAAATACATTCAAAGATATAGAGTGAAGGCAAAGTTAGTATGTCGATCTCTTTAAATTTCTCCCTGAGAGACTCGCGAGGACCCATGTCATAGATCGCGCGGACCGCCCTCTTTTGAAGAATGAAAATTGAGTCAACGTCCGCCGCTGATCCCCACAGCAGAATGCCATAGGACATAATACTGTGGAAATAAGCATAGTATACTAGCCTAGCTGTGGCTACATCAGTTAAATGCTTTATTTTCCGTACTGCATATGCAGCTGAGCTTAACCGACCGGAAAGTGTTCTAATGTGCGGGCCCCATTGCAATTTTGAGTCGATGGTAATTCCTAGGAATACAGTTTCCGCTATAGCATCAAGTTTGTTGCCGTCAAGATTTAAATTCAGATCCCGTTGTGTTACATTTGGTAAAGAGAACTTAAGACATTTCGTTTTGTTTGGATTCAGTAAAAGATTATTAGCTGCGAACCATTTCGAGAGAACAGTTAAACTTTCGTTTACATGCAAGACATTCGTATTTTTCCTATCTATTTTAAAAATTAGCGAGGTGTCATCAGCAAAGAGAATAATATCCGATAATTTGGCCATCATATAAGGGAGATCATTGATGTAAACAAGAAATAGAAAAGGACCAAGAATTGAACCTTGGGGTACGCCCATCTTGACTAAAGACCCGGAGGACGTCGCCCCATTTACATTAACTTTTTGCTGTCTGTTTGATAAATATGAAAGAACAAGATCAGCAGCGAGTCCACGAATTCCGTAGTGGTGTAATTTACAGATCAGTGTGTTATGGTCGACGCAGTCGAACGCTTTCGAGAGATCACAGAAAATGCCAATGGCATCCTGGGATTTCTCCCAGGATTCCAAAATGTGAGTGACGAGTTTTACTCCCGCATCCGTTGTCGACCTATGCTTCGTGAAACCAAACTGTTGACTATGCAGAATGCCGAATAACATTGCCATTGAAATGGATACTTATTTATTTGTACATAATTCAATGTTATTTAATTAAATAAAAAACGAACGCATACATTGTAAATTAGGTACTTGTAGGTTTCTACTCGAGAGTGTTGCGATATGGGTGTTGCAAGTGTCTTTATTTTGCTTACCATCAAGCGGGCTGCATGCTTAGTTGCCACCTTTGTGGTATATAAGAAAAGGTGCCATTTTTTATTTACGATTATGAGGTGACAAGCACCTATTGCTAACAATATATTATAAAAACTGTTGCATTGAAATAGTTTCAGGTCGTATAGTTCAATTTGTACCGTTCGGCATTCTCCAAGTGGCGAAAATACAGTTTTTATGACAGTTTTTTTGACAATTTACAATCCATTATTTTTTTGTTACAGAGAAATCGAAACCAAAAGAAATCGTACTCCAGAATTGTCACGGCGATACTCAAGAGAACGTTAACGTAACTAGCTACTAAGCTAGCTGAATTTCGCTAAGTCCGAATTATTAGCCTAAGTTTATACTCAAGTCATCTATGTCCGTAAGGATTGAGGAGCCACTTTAGCATTCTATGAAATTAAAATACTTATTTAGTATTGGCGAGCGTGAATTTCCATGACAGTGACTACTTTGCTTCTTTGAAAAATCCTTACATAATAATAATTTTACTGCTTCAATTCACAGTATTACACCTGGATGCTTGCGTTGGTAAGTTCGAGGCACCATTCGAAGGGATCAATACGCTGTTTAAGGCTCGTCACATTGTGTGCTTTATTTGGCGATCCCGGGGGACGCTCTGCCGGGAATACAGCGGCATATCAGGGTAGGGAAGTACCATATTTTTGGAGAGAGAATTTGCACTGACTTCTATATGTGCCGGAAGCCCTACGTGGCTCGGTTTTTAATACATATTGGACGAGTATAAAGTAGCTGTCGATGTCTATCGAAGGCGTATATATGTTTGTTAATCTGTACTTATGATTGTATCAGGTTTTTGTCGCAAATAAGCGGTCCGCTTGATGGTAGCCGGTTACCGCCTATGGGTGCTACACCAGGGGTATCGCTCGCGAGCTGCCAACCCGCTAGAAATCTTTTCTCGCCATTCCCAAAGAAATCCATGCTGTTCTCTCCATGGAAAACCTCAACGGGGAGTTCCATAGCTTGAGCGATATTGGTCATCTTTATACATTTTAGAGCTGGGCTCTTGTCGGCGTGTTTGATGCAATTCCTTCCA
Organism: Drepana falcataria; assembly: GCA_945859725.1. Lineage (NCBI taxonomy): Eukaryota > Metazoa > Arthropoda > Insecta > Lepidoptera > Drepanidae > Drepana > Drepana falcataria. The sequence continues at coordinate 2,915,907 of OX243923.1, read as the reverse complement.
TTTACCTCAAGCGCAATTAGCGCAATTTATTTGACCTCCCTATACGTCAGGATAGACACTCTATCTTTAATTCGACTCCTATATGTCAATCTTGGTCTTCTTCGACTTCTCCTCCCTTGATTATTTGACTCTTTGAGCACTTATGAAAATATGAGAAATGTATTATGATGTATATTAATATGATGCATGACAAAAACGTAAGTCTTTCTCCAAGTTCAAATGTGATCTCTATACTGAAATTTATCAATATTACTACAACGAGAAAATGTAGGAGATGGACAGATTCTTACGTACTGGTAGTAGACTTAACATAAATAAAATATTGATTTTTAAATAATAATAATTATCAATATTATACAACTATCTACAGCCTGTATATAACTTAAGTAGCGGAAGGCACCCCGCGGGTACCTATCGGCCAATTAGCATACAACGAGGCTAATAGCGACGAGATATAGAGAGGTAAGGCGACGCCGAGGCATAGACTAGGACACAATCCGTTCTCCTCATTACATAGTGAATTATTAATATGAAGTTTCTTATAAGCGGAATCATTGTTTTGTCTATGAACTTTATGGTGATTTTACTTCGTTATCTGCGTGACATTTTACGACTATCACAAACTTAGTTTAAAAAAATGGCATACGGCAATAGGTACATAGTTTCTCAAATACTACATTTATTGTAATTTTTTTAAAATAAATAATGTATATCGCCTCTACTTAATCTAGTTCCATGCTTCATTCTAAAAAGGTAATGATTTCATCATCCGGATAAAAGTTATAAATAATCACATCATTACGCTGTCCCTCATGGGCTGGCGCGGGGAAGTGCACCAGATCACTCGATACGCACAGAGCTTTTTGCTTCATCGATATTCATCACATAAATGGATTTATGATTGGAATCCCGACTGTGCCAATGAGTTTTTCTGAACTTAAGTACAGTGATTAGTCACACCAGGAGCTTTATGTAAACATAGAGAGGAAAAGAAAATTCGTGCTTGTGTAATCTCTAGCACCTAAAAATATATGTATCTCTGGCTGTGTGGGTACTACCTATATACCTCTGCTTACCCCTTCGGGGACCCTTGTGTGAAGGCGTGAGTATTTTTTATTTATTTATAAATTGTTAAGGATAAGCTAATTGATCGGTGATTGACGAATGCCCAGAAGTCTATAGGTACTCAAGATTTGCCAACGTTCAATGGAACACAGCATGCTAGGTGTTAAATTAACAGGCCGCAGTCAGAATACCACACTGCGTTCCAAAACCAAAACCACACTCGTAGTTCATAAGGCCGCCAAACTGGAGTGGGAATGGCCGACCGGCCATTCCCACTCCAGTTTGCGGCAACGGCACAACGGCAAACGTGACCACGTTTGCCGTTTGCCGATCAACACATCTGTGGACTGGCCAACACTAGCACTGGACAGAAACACTTGAAAATCATGGGAGGAGGACTTAGCCCAGCAGTACGAGGCTAACAATAATATTAATAAGTTATAAGGAGATCCAGAGCCAGAGCTTTTTTAATTTTTGTGCTAAGCACTGCAATATAATCGCTTGCTGTGCTCCCTGATCCATTCGTAGAAAAATGCAACGTCGGTGTAAACAATAATTTGAGATGAAATTCTAGGTATCTTGTACGATACTATGCCGATTTGAATGAAGTTCCTGATGACCAAAGCGCTGCCGGAGTCGCCCCTGTGAAGGCATTCACGAAATTATTAATTTATTAAGAAAAAAAAAGATTAAATGCTATCGGATTGTTATTGATTTAAAATCGGTTCTGCAAAAGAAGAGCAAGAAAGTAAGTGGTGTGAAAGAAGGCGTGATTGTAAAAAATTAAGAAATACATGTAACGTTGGATGTGACTTTCAAAAAGGATGAGCGACTTAAGTTTCACAAAACAGATATACGTACAATGGTAAAGTCTGAAAGGCAGTGGAAGAATACATTCATGCAAATTACCTCAAATTAATCGAACAGTAATAATAAGTCAAGAATACTAGCAATTGGTGAGCTTGTATCAAGAGACTGATGAATGCAGACGAACCGAAATAGGTCTAAGTCTATAGATGACTGGCAGTAGATTCTCTTTGCTTACCCCGTAAGGGACTCCATGATAAGTGTGGTCTGAGACAATTATTTCACAAAATCTTTTCGCTTAGATATTAGGCTTGGGTAAGTCTATATGTGAGAACGAAACTTACATTGATACAGTGTCATTTTTTCTATCATTGCTCGCACAGAAAGTGCCAGGCCCCAGATTCCCCATAATTTTCGCACAGTCCTTATTCTTCATCATATTTTGAGTAATATACCTCAGCTTGTCACTTGTCTTTTTATTCACTTCCTGTAAAATACAAAAGCTATGGACTGACAAGGCAAGGCATATGTTTGTACATAAAATGTAACTGATTAACAACGGATGGGACTTTGATTAAAACCATGACTTCACTCGTGTTACCTCTTATTAATGAACCTGGATTTTAACAAAGCTGAAAGTTTATTGACATGAGCGTGTACTATATTAACTATAAAACTATATTCATACTTTTACATAGAAAGTAAAAATAAGATCTAATACTCTTGGTCCTCACACAAATATCATCTATCATCAATGGTTATTTAATCCGTCTGACCATCAGCTCCGCAGACAAGACCACCGAACACTCGACTAGCGGGCCCACTCTCTCACTTTCTTTCACTTCAACCATCATGATTGAAGCAGGATGTATGAGTTAAGTAACGATCGCCTTACGTCTACAAGTCCCCATCCCGCCACCTGCGCCGTTTCACTAAAGGGAGGATTCTTCAAAATCGATATCCTCTTCACTTTTTGCGAAAAGTTCAATCGAGTATTCAGCCTGACCAATCCGATGTCATACAGCGTCTCAGTCGGCTCATGCCTACGGTGTATGGTGTAAGAACGCGCAGTTGAAGCTATGCCCTTGTGTTTACGTTCGTGTCCAACGTATGCTGCTATATTCCACGCTTCTAAGCAGTAGATGCAATGCGCTGCGGTCATCAGTATCTCCTGGTTTAATATTGATGCGCCGCAAATCCAAGAAACGTGTGTGAATGTTTCCGTCTTACAGCTTATCGATATGAACGCTGAATGGGGATTTCGGTTAATCGATGCTAAGGCACCCCCAACAATAAAACCCTCCATCTCCGACTGCGCTGAAACTAAACGCAGCGTTACTATGGCACATCTTAATACGTCAGTAATTATTTTGCGCAAAGAAACTCTGTTTGAAACCATTGCTGTCGTACGACTCTTAAAGCTCTTGTACTAATACCTATTAATTTACTTTATGGTAGCTGTGATTTAATGGCTAGATAACTCGTTTCCATTACTGAAACGATTCACCGTTAAAACAAATCTAATACGAAATGTTTTCAATTCAGTCAGTAATAATATAGCTGGATTGGCAAAGAATATGATGTCCATAGCAGGGAATCAAAGTTATGTATTTCGGACATCAAATCTAAGGAAACGAAATATTTTAGCAAGGCATAAGTACATCATCCGAGTACCTCACTGGGTAGACTGGAAAAGTGCCAGTTTTTTCAAGACTTATAGAGTTAGAACTCTTTCGCTTCATCCACATGCATCAGTCTCTTTAAATATGCTCGCCGGTTTCGAGTACTGTTGACGTTGCGCTTCTTAGTAACGATGCATTTTAATTAATTAATAAAAAATATATACAAATCACCAGGCGATCTTTCAGAACGCAATTGGCCCCATCTTTTAATTGTAATAAGGGTGGTGGTTACCGTAGCCGATAAGCAGTTGCAAAACCAGTGGGATCACAGTATTATTTCTTGATGTGCTAGTAGCAGGAACCATTCTTATTCTCATTACCCAAGCATCAGTGCTTATTGGCCAAGACTTTATGAAGTTCTCGAGTCTGATGTACCCGTACTCACAGCATTTATTACTCGAAATTTTTATTAGTAACACCTCCATAAGCAAAAGGAATTATTAGTTTCAGATGAGCGATATGCTTGAGTGCCAATCGTTCTCTTGTTTGTCTTGTTTATCCGTCGCAATACCACTATACCATAATATCACGTTTCACACACTTAATGCCTAGCGCATTGGAATGAGGCAGAGATCCTCAATATTCCCGCACTCACTACCCTTGAAATGTTTTCTCGCGGTAACCATTAATATGCAAAACAAATAAAATTTAGACCACATTTGGAATAAATGCACAATAACATTGAACTCAAGTAAATGTGATTTGTTTATCGTTAAAATTAATGATATAATAATACACATATCATCAGGTCCCTAACGGGGAAGGCAGAGAGAGTAGAGCGCCAGTTCTCTCTAGACATTCCTCTTTCGCTTCGTCCACATTCATCAGTCTCTTCACACTCTCGCCGGTAACAACTATTCTTGGCGTCCTGTGCCATCCTTGTCCCATCCTTGAGTGTACGATCGATTTGATCTAAGTAGTTGGAACGTGGTGTTCATCTTCTTCCACGTACACTTTCACCTTGAATATCTGTTTCGTTAGTCTTTCTTCACTCATCCTTTCTATGTAGAAATAGAATAGAAAGAAAGAGAAAGTGGGTGCGTGGATACTACCTATACAACTCTGCCTACCCCTTGCAGGACCCTTGTGGGAAGGTGTGAGGATATATATATACGTTTCCGATATTATCCGTTTCAAGGCCAAGTTTGTAAATTCAAAGCAGATGTAAAGAGAGGTAGGGCATCACGGGTTTCCCGTTCGAATTCGGAGCTGCCCGACTGGGGCAGGACCTCAACCTTACAGAAGACCGTAGCCAAATAACACAATTTTTTGTGTTGTGTTCCTACGCGGTGAATAAGGTTTCCAGTAATGAGCTCCTTGGGGAGGGGGGAGGATTGTTACATTGTGTTGGAAGTAGAGTGATTAAACCCATTATGCTGCCAACACACTATAACTCTCCGAACACAGAGTAGCAAAGCGCAAGTGATACTTCGGTATCGTGAGCGTAAATAGGCTACGGTAACCGTTTCCCATCAGGTGGGCCGTATGCTTGTGTGCCACTCTTGTAGTATAAAAAAATATATGTTGAACACGTTTGAAACACAAGTATGTGTAACAAAACTGAGATGCATGCGATCTGCCTGATGGTAAGTTTTTACCGTAGGTATCGCTCGCGCGTTACCAACCTTCTTGGACTCTTTTCATACTCTTCTAGAAGAACTGCATGGTGTACCTTCTCTTGGGAAAACCTAGAGTTCATTCCACAGCCTACATGTTCACGGGAGGAAACAAAGGGAAGACAATGTTAATGATATTCGTTTATTCAATATCAAGATCATATATATGATTAGTTTATTAGCTATGATGATAATTAATTATGATTCGTTTATTAGATATGATGATTACTCTATTCACCTATACACCTCTGCCTACCCCTTCGGAGACCCCTGTGCAATCTTGATTTCGTAGGTGACTACTTAAACTTCGGTTAGGTGATGAATTTTATTTCAAATACTTATAGCAAACCTTTTAACTTTATTATTAACTTAATAACAATTAGATGGCTTAGGGTTGCATCGCCACGACCCTAGATGGCGCTGTTCTCTATAGAGAGCCTCCCCGACTTAGTGACTAACCTAAGAGACCATTGTACTGGGCAGCTCATACGATTGAAAACGTGCATTAGGGCATTACTCTCGAGACTCGATATTGCATTTGTAATACTCTTAACCTTGATTTGAGACTAATTTCTTTGGCTTAACGGACATGCATCTAACTCCATCCTATCTGGGAAAAGGTTGCTTAGAACTGTCGTATTTTATTATATAAAGCTCTCAAGATCTGATTACCCTTGTCCTACGAAAGAATAAAGCCTATATATTAAGACTCGGATTTATCATTGCGTCGGACCACAACACAAGCATAACAATACTTTTTATTTGCTTAGTGATGAGCCTAGTTTTATTGAGCACAGTACAGGCTTTTGGCGGTGCGTTTTATCCAGTCGTAGTGATATCCAATATCTGTGTAGTGTACACTGTCAAGTGCGTAGATACCGCTGGAACTTTGTAGGAGACCAGGCCGATCTGGATGTAGTTTCTGATAATGAGCGCACTCCCGGAGTCACCCCTGTTATGAATAATAATAAAAAATATAATATACTTTTTTTTTATAGGTACTACAAAAGTGGCAAACAATATTAACACTATTTACGCTCACGATACCGAAGTATCACTTGCGCGTTGCTACTCTGTGTTCGGAGAGTATTCTGTGTTGGCAGCATAGGTCTAATCCCTCGGTTGTCAAAACAATATAACAATCCTTCCCCCTCCCCAAGGTGGACTTCCCCCTCATTACTGGAAATGTGATGACTATGAAATATTATAAAACTACATACGAGCGAGCGATTCGAGTAGTTGCTATATAAAGATTGTTTGAATTCCAACTGTACTAATGATCTGAATTTAAGTTCAGTGATTAGTCACACCACGAGCTTAACGGTGAGGGAAATGAGGGAAACCTGCATTTTTTTGAGAAGGAATATGCCTACCCCTTGGGGGACCCATGTGGGAAGGCGTGAGGATAAATATTATATTCTTCCCGGATCGCTCTGGCCTAGTGTCACATACGAGACAGCGTTCTGGTTTTTTGTTCAGATGTTCAGGTTGCGTTTCCCATATTATAAATATGAATGTTTGTTCCTTTTCTACGCGAAATATATCATATAGAATTGGATGAAATTCACCACAGAAATACTAGCACATGTTTTATTCCCATGAAAAACAAAACAATTTTAAACAGGTTTTTTTTTATACAACAATAGTGGCAAAAAAACATACGGCCGACCCGGTGGAAAACGCCCGCAGCCTATTTACGCTTATAATATCGAAGTATCACATGCACGTTGCGACTCTGCGTTCGGAGAGTTATACTGTTTTGGAAGCATAATGGGACCAATCCCTCTGCTGCCAACACAATATAACAATCCTCCCCCCTCCCCAAGGAGCTCATTACTGGAAACCTTATTCACCGCGTGGGAATTTTTTCAACAAAAGTTCACAACACAAACAATTTTGTTATTTGGCTACGGACTTCTATAAGGTGGAGGTCCTGCCCCAGGTGAAACCGCGCAGCACCGTTAGTCTTATTACTGCACATAGTTCCTAAAATAACATGTAATAATAAAATATCCTTAACTATTTAACCAAAAACAAAATTATCGGTAGTAAATGGTAGTTAGTTCCTTTATTTCTAAGAGGTGTGTAATTCTACACACCTCTTGCGGTTCATCCACAATCTTCAGTCCTGACGAAACCAGATGTTGTATCCACCGCTGGAACACAACACTAAAAGCAAGTGCTATTTCTATTTGACCCAGTCGGGTAACTTCAATTTTGAAAAGATTCACTGTGACCTACCTCCCACTATTGATCATGTATACGTTGTAATTCTCAACCAAGAAAATCGGAACTTCCAAACCTACCTCTATCAAGCCCCACCCGCCAATAACAGCTATCCGCTCATTGTTCGGTGGTCTTTTCATCACCGCAACTCTTCGAACTTTTCGGTCCAATTTCAGTGCAACTTTGGTCATAACAAGACAGATATCATGCTTGGGATAGTTGTTATATTACTCATGTATTTTGAACTTTAACGTTTTAATGTTTTAAAGCCTATGCCCTTGTGCTCACTGCCCACATTGGCCATTATATCGATCTTGCTAGAACAGCCATGAACGCAGTGACCGGCAGACAATATGAGGCGCTGGCTTAGAACTGACCCACCGCAAGTCCAATACTCCAATTGTTTTTCTGTCTCACATCGTATGCTTAGGGAGACTGCGTGAGGCAAATTCTAAATTTTTCCGACCTTACCGCCGCCAACCAAACTCGTCCCTTGACCGCTCACACGCAAACGTAATGAGATTAAAATAGCTATTGAAAATAGCATATTTGTCTGTGTAGGTACAACTATACTCGGTTTAATTAACGGTTGCTGAGCTGTTAACGTTTATCGTTTCGGTCACACCCATTAAGGATTTAACCGTCTCTATAATTAATTGATTCGGTCCAATGCGATCAAGCATTAAGTCATATTTAGATCATCCGTTTGATCATAAAGAAATCACCGCAGCTTTCAACAAATGCCGAGTGACATGGATAGTTTCCCAACTTTAGCAAAAAGGTCGGAATATAGGAATGCCGATCTTTTTAATGACAATTAATAGATTTAATGACAGATTAAAAATATTTGATTTTATTTTTTTCATTAATAGAGCGTTCACGTAGCCTAATGATTTTCTAGAAACTTAATATTGGAACAAGTGCTAACCACCTAACTATAATACCTAGCAGTTAATCAATGTCAATCGACAGGAAGCCTAAACGTTACGTTTGACAAGAAATTCAAAGACGTACGTACAGTAGCGGTGATGGACTCGCCATCTGTCACGTATAACTGAAATATATTTCCGGTTAAATGGGTGTGTGGGAAATGCACACCTCTGCCTACCTCTACGGCGGCGCTTGTGAGAAAGCGTGAATATATTAATGATATAATAAAATATTTTTTCTTACATAGTTTTTTAAATACGCCTTGTTCATGGCTAATGGCCAAGCGGTAGTCGAGTTCTTGTTGAAGATTTTATGATACTCCTGATTTATGGCTGACTATATAGACTTGCCTAAGGCTTCGGGCTTGAGTACGGTGCTTAAAGTAAACACGGACGTAATTACTTACTTACCTCTGCAAACATACCGTAGCTAACTTTTTATCTACATATAACCGTGGGTGTAATAATAGAGCGGTTTTGAGGTTAGGTTTTATTGAGTTACTTTACATTTATGCCTATGCTTATAGGATTTTTAATCACTACATTATATTAATGTCGATACCAGCTATGCCCTGTGCAGTTGATCATAATCTATGGAAATATGCTTGTTTACAGCTATTTCACATCAGTGTTTCATTTATCTTTGATTTCCAACCACTTTATATCTAAGGTCTAACACACTAAGTAGTTACCTATATAAAGTATCTTCACGCCTTCCCATGAAGTAGGGGTAGGCAGAGGTGTGTAAAATATGAAATTATTAGATAAATTAATATTACATATTAATTTATCTAAGCAGAAACCAGCAGAAAGGAGGCTAGCTAATAATTTATCTGTTTTAACCCTGACAAGCATATATAAAAGATGGATCTAGCTTTTTAATATATCATATATACAGTGCTTTCTAGTTCACGTGGAGTGGAGAACAACATTGAACATTTTAAGTATATTTTAAATTAATCAATTTTGATCCATTTTCAATAAATTCGTAGGTAAATTAGAAAAAAATACTCAAAGGCAATTCTCAGAATTCAATTCAAATGACCTAAAAATGTGTCGACGGCAAAGTCGAAAATAATGTGAGCTTATTTCTTTAAATAACAAGATAGCTAGAGTTAAGTCTAAAGCACACTAGGCTAGTTCCACCAACGACTGAGCAAAGTGAATGCACCAGAACAATTGCGATACTATGGGACATCAAGTCACGTGGCGTTTATTGGATTTTTGCACACCGTCATTTATTTATTTATTTAAGAACAGAAACACAGAAATTTACAAATAAATGTGCGATAATGCCTTAAGTAGTATACAAACTGCGGCGCAGACATTAACACGCATCCCCAGGAAGAGCTGTTACAGAGTTACTAGTTGACATAATTAAAGTGAAAATTACAGCAATGATCGGTGTTGAATTAGAGCATGATAGTTTTTGTGTGGTTGTGTTTGGTTGCGTGATTGTGTGTGTGTATCATAAACCTTGACTAAAAACACTAAGTTTATAAAGTTAATTGACAGAACGATAGCACACTCATTTAGCCGGATATATTTTTGGTGCCAGATTGAGATGGCGTCTTTTGCCATTTCTCAAGCCGAACTTCTTCTGAACGTCTTCACGGCCGAAGAAGAAATTCAAAAACGTATGTAAAAATACGTCTTTAAATTGCTTCTTAAACGTATGAATGTTTTCTGACGATGTTCTCGTTCTAAAACTAAAAGTTTCGTAAAGCTTGTGATGTGACAAATTACTTTAAGTTCAGAAATACTTAAGTGGTACAGACCGGCGAGGAAATATCCTGCAATCTTTATTAAGCCATCTTTTTATAACACCTATTATTGCATTTGGTATCATTTTGTATATAACCCTGCACTAACTTTTAAGGCAACAATACGTTTTTATGTTTTTACCTATAATAGTTGGACTGTTCGAAGATCCAGAAGTCTCTTGGAAGTCATATATAGTCATATGGATAATTATACATACATACATACATATAATCACGCCTCTTTCCCGTAGGGGTAGGCAGAGACCACTTCTTTCCACTTGCTACGATCCTTACATACTTCTTTCGCATCGTCCACTTTCATTATTCTCTTCATACATGCTCTTCATCATCTCACGCTGGTCATATATAGTCATATGGATAATTATGAATATCTTAATCAGATACTGATAGTAGATACAGACAGTAGATATGATTTGTGTAACTGTGTTGGCGCATTATTATTCAGAAATATGTAACGTAACATATTCGAGATAACATAGTGATCTCGATTGGAGCCAGTCGACTTGCTAACTCATAGTAACGCATTGCTATTGGCAGGTGAGTAGATACAAAGAAAAAGTACAGCAAATGGCGGCACCGTTATTTGGTGAAGAACGGAATAGCTGTCATGTTCCGGTTCTAAGTGTTATATTCTTAGATTTCATGCTCAGTTGGTTCTTCCAGCTATCCACTTATTGTTTTCCTTAGAACTGCCTGTGACTCGAGTACAAATACAAGTGGAGTTGCAATTATTATTTTTTTGTTTATTTTCTAGTGTCGGTCGATCTTGACAGCTGTTTTTTTATATATGTATATTATTCTCGACTCGATACGGATACAAGTCCTTTAGTTGAATAAACATATTTTAAAATTTTAAAGTATTTGTGGATATTGTATTATAATGAGCGGTATCACGTCATGTCAACGCGTCTTGGAGTTTTTGGAAGGCCTCTAGGTCACTTCACATGTTATTTCAAACTTGATAAGTTATATCATAGGATACGCCTTTAAATTACTTCTCAAACGTATGCAGGTTTCCTCTCGATGTTTTCCTTCACCATAAAGCGCGTGGTGTGACTAAGTACTGAACTTCACAAAAACTTATTGGTATCTACAGTCTGGATACGAACTTGCAATCACCATTGAACCACTCGGCCACCACGGTTGATTTTTATTAAATCCTTAGTATAGAAGTATTAATAACGGCTATTAGTAATTACACCTACAGTTTTAGCTATCCAAATCACGATGATATTCAATTGATAACGGGTAAGAAGCGGGTAACATATTTTTACCGAAAATAGTGTATTAGGTAAATATAATAAGGTGTCAATTTAATTGATTGTCCAGTCCAGCCCAGCTCGTTTTTTCTCGCAAATCAGCAACGCCCTAAGCTATCATAGCCCCATAGTGTGTGCTCTTAGCAATGTTTGCTAAGCACCGAAGTGTCTCAAGCAGTGTCGTAGCTCCCGGAGGGCTAGACGGGGCAGACCCCGGGGCTACCAACTTAGGGGGCTCTAGGACGAATCTGGATTACGACAATACTGGAGTACGTCGAATACGGAACAAACGATTTTATATAGTGTAGTTGGGGCTCTAGTTTTTATTTTGCCCCAGGGCCTGGTTACCTAGCAACGCCTCTGGTCTCAAGAGGCCTATTGACCCTTGGGTAGAAGTTCCCGAAACTGAAGCTACGAGAGACGATTACAAAAAGCTTGACATGGTTAGTCTGTCATTGATTCCAAGAAATACTTTACACACATACGTCTTAGAATTGCTTCTCAAAAGTATGATGTTTTCTTTAACCGTACAGCTAGTGGTGTAAAGCAAGATATCTCTCACCTAGCTCGATGTTCCAACCCATAATAATAAGCATGCCAACATTGATATTTACGATTTCGTTCGACATTTCCCACAGTAAATCGTGCACTTAGAACGAAACGTGTTGACGCTATTGCGCTCAGAAAACATGTACTTGAGGCGTAGTGTTAGACTTTAGTTCAGTATTACAATGTTTCTAAATCAAAATCAGAATGTTATTATACATATAGGTATATATATCCAAATGCCTTCCTACAAGGGTTCCCGAAGAGGTAGACAGAGGTGTATAGGTAGTACCACACCCACTTTCCGCCAGAGATACATTTTATCCATCGCCGTTACTCAAGCACTACTACATACGCCTTTGAATTTCTAAAAAAATCTAAAATATTTACAAATTAAATTTATAATGATTAAAATACAGATTCAGAGAAAATTCTAGAAAAATATACAAATTTTGAGCTGGTGAAGTACAGAGTATTAGTATTTATTCCGGAAAAAACTTACCTTTAAAATATAATTTTACGTGAGTGAAATCGCGGGCAACAGCTTGTGTAAATAAACATTTAAATGGAAAAATGAATCTTATGAACTATGTGAAAGAGATCTCTTCATCTTTTCATTTTCTCTTCTTTTCAACAGGGTTTTAACAACAGGAGCGTGTGAAGCCGTGGCCTCAGCTAGTACAAATAAATGGGTAGGTACATTACTAAAATGTTTGCTGTACCGGGTATCGAACCCGTTAGTATAGAAGAAGCAAAAACACTGACGCGTTAAGTGATCTAGGAATGGTGTAGTAGATTTTACAAAAAGATTTACCAAGTTTTATGTTTTTTAATTGAAACCATAAAACATTATTTTTAAGGCATATTATGACTTCAAAGAAATCATTAGAACATGTGGTTAATTATTTTGAAATGTTTACTTGTGCATAGACTGAACCGCAAAGATAATTTTGATCTGTACATTTGAATCAAACATAATATACTATCGTCTATTGCCAACTTTAATTCAGATCAACGAACGAGGTGATTATTCGCAAAGTATGCTTATTTTCAGCTCACTGATTAAGCTTTACAATAAAACTCAATCTATCCATTCTGTGCAAAAACGTTGTGCTAATTTCGAATACAGTTTCTCGTTTAATTTAGCAAAAACTGCTCTAGATAAATGAATTTCGCCAGCGATACAATTTTCATCCTCGACTGTGAGTTTTTTTCCTATTTGTTCCAAATTCAAATAATTTGCCATTAACATTATAACATGGCCAGTGCCATTAACATTTCTTGCTGTATGTTTGCCGGATTTGATGGAATTTGTATAGGTACCTATGAGGTGCTCGACCAGTAATTACGCATTTCCTGTTTGAAAAAAGAACGAAAAATATGTTTTAGTACTAAAACTGGTTCTAGTGAAAAAAAATGCGTAATTAATGAAATAATTACTTTGTAAATTTGAAAAAATAAAGTACTTTGACATTTCTTATAAAATTCAAACGGTGATAGAATATTTGGTGTGATGCGAAAGTTTGTTGTAGCAAACAAATATAATTAATATTAATACAAATATAATAAAAATACTATTAATATTAAGGTAGGTAACAACGATAATAAACCAACCAAAACCTACCAAATGAGCATATTAGGCTTATATACCTACATATACAAAAGACTATAGACAAGAATACATATCTACACGTTCTTGACAATTACAAAATACTTAAATTAAATTATTTAAAAACAAACAAAAATACTAACTTTTTTCAAGTATTTTGAGTGTAGGGAATTTAATATGTAGGATAAGTTTGTGATTTGGCTTAGGAGTGGAACAATGTAAGTAAGGAGAGTCTTAGCTTCTTATGTGTATTGTAAGAAGTGCTTCGATAAATTGTTCGACATGACCCACGGCCACCTTCCCACTTCGACGGAGAATTCATCCCCATAACTTGGCACCAAGCAGGTGGCGCACTGTGCAGTTTCTCTCGATGAGGTTTCTTCAAAAAGTCAGCTTTGATCAGCTATTTTAGTGCCGTCATATAAATGTTACAACTATTATGTTTATTTAGATAGCCATTGATGTAAGTTATTCTTTTCTTCGATACAAGAAGAACTCTGCATTGAATAATTATTCTTATACTTTGATAATGTTAGCTTAAATAATATTATATTTTTTTAAATACAATTTAGTACCTATGCCTAGCGGCGGAACACTGCACCTAACTATGTGTAAATGAATACCATCTTATTTTCTTTGTTCATGAAATATATTATTTGGTTTGATTTGAGTTTTACAGGAATGATGTGAAAAGGTTCCTGTAGTGTCGGCAATGCGCGAACAATACCCTTAGTGTTGCAAGGGTGAACTGCTTATAATCTTAGTAAATAAAAAAAAACATTTGGCTAAAATTAATATAATTTTACGTACAATATGTCTAACCAACTGATTCTATGTGTCTACAACACCAGACTTGGAGGTTGCGAGCATTGTGTAAGGTGGGCGTAGCTGATAAATGATTTGTTGCTAATGGTCCTAACATTTCTAGAGCTCTAGTACACATCAGTTGCTTAACCTGGGAAGCTTAAGAATCAGGTCAACCTGACATAGAGATCTTGTTTACGAACTGCTATGGATGCCACATACCTTACATACGCTTTTTTAATATTAAATGTTGAATCAGGTCAACCTGACATCGAGATCTTGACGTTGCTTACGAACTTTACTATGAATGCCACATTCTATAAATCCAGAGGTGTGCTGGCAGGAGCGGGATCAGTTCGTCTCTTATACTCTCTACCCATGATTGGATCGGGACGAGCGGGAGATAGCTACGCCTATAAACTATGGTAATTACCTCTTTCATCCGTTTATATGGATGTTTGTTACTCAATTACGCCATAACGGCTGAACAGAATTGAATGAAATTTTGCACATTGATAAATTATGTGATTGTAAATCCGATAGAAGAACGCGAATAGTACTCCAAATCGGCGCACATGTATAAAGAGAGTGATAAATGTAGGACGTCTGTAAGCCTAGATAGAATTGGCGCTCTACTCTCTCTGCATACCCCGGGAGGGACTCGGCAGGATGACATGGAAATACATACATACATATCATCACGCCAAGTCCCTAACGGGGTAGGCAGAGAGTATAGAGCGCCAGTTCTCTCTAGACTTACATACCTCTTTCGCTTCGTCCACATTCATCAGTCTCTTCATACATGCTCGTCGGTTTCGAGTACTCTTAACGTTCCCGTCCTTGAGAGTCCGATCTATTTGATCCAGGTAGTTGGAACGTGGCCTTCCTTTGCCTCTTCTTGCACACACTTTTGCTTTGTAATTTTGACATGGAAATGTATGTAAAATTTGAACTTATAAAAGGATAACAGAACAAGGATAACTAACATTCGTATGCATTTCTCACAGAGTAATAGACGCCTACAGCCTCCACATAACATCCTCTAAACAACCCAAAGCAAACAGAAACTACTCTAATCCTATTCCCATTTCCGCGCTCCGAGACCATAATCATAAATTGATCAGGACACATGACCACCTGGCGTTAGTCGTCCAAGCCATGTAAACAAGTGTTGAATATACGCCGCGGTGACGACTGTGCGCCGGTCACGTGATTCTGGAGACATTTACATAGACATGATTTGATAAAGTGGGGCTATAAAGGGTACACGCAATGCATGTGCCGTTACACAGATAGTGACAGCCACGAAGACGCGCCCCACTAATTTCTAGTCGAGAGGGTCGCGGGATGCGGGGAGTATGACCCGAGTCAATTAATTGTAGCACTCATAGGTAATCAGTGTGTACCGATAATACTTAAACATTAGTGGAAGGTTGCACACTTACACTAGTAACTTTATGGAAGAATAGTGGGGCGCGTCTTCGTGGAGGGCACTATCTGTAATGTTGTCTAAAGCGTGAGGCATAATTGCATCAAGAGTTTAGCATTTAAGTCAATGTAATTTAAGTAAGTTAATGATTAGACTTAAATTTAAGTCTAATCATTAACAATTACCTGATATTTTTTATTTAATACTTAACTTGAGAAAATAAGTGTATTTTTTAACTCGCATGATTTCATATTTCTATATATTAACCGAATCATCTTCAGTCGTGCATCACCATAATCTACCAGCGTCGCATCTTGACACAGCTAGATAAGTGAAAAGAAAATAGATCGAAAGCAAGTAACATTTCATGTTCTAGCTTCGATTGAATTACGTATCTTTACATTGACTTGTATGTCTTTTTGAATAGCCTAGATTGGATACATAAATAGCCCATAACTAAGCAAAGCTTGTGTTATGGTGTCCTTATATATATCTATATAAGGAAATATGTCGTTGTCTAGTTATATGTCCAAGACTAAGGTACAAATACTCGTGTGCATCACACAAATACCTGCCCTCAGCGAGAATCGAACCCGCGATCGCAAGTTTCGCAGTCAGGAGCTCTCTAACCACTAGTGAATTTTATTATAGCTATTTGATTGATTAGTATTTCAAGGGCAGTAATATTTTTTGTAGCCTGAAAATATTGATAAGAATTATTTTGGTGATGGCTTAAAATATAAAAAAATGCCTAATTCTGGTAAAGAGTCTGGAAATCAATGAACTATTTCGAAAATTTCTTAATTTCGGCCATACATTAGTTAAAAAGTCTCCCTATATTAGCTCCTGCCGGATATACGTCTATATAACGTCGATAACCGGATGCCGGATATAACGTCTAATTAGCAGTAATCCTGATATAACAAAATCACGATAATTACATGTAGTCCCGCCTTAACACTGTCCATGAGCCGTGCAAGACCGGCGGGCGCCCGCTTGCCGACAGATTTATCGCTACCAACTGTGAGACCACAACTGATTCACAATGAGACCAGTTCGTATAACTAGTATGCAAGGTAGGGTAATATTGCTCTCATTATTAAAAAGTACAAAAGAGATAGGTGCCTACAGGTCTATAAATGCATCCCTTTCGCACTCACCGCATACGTTGGCAATAATTATAACGTTGCTCGGCATGTTACAGCCCCTGGTCAAATGAGCTAGAGGCATACATAGGACCCCTTCACAAATTTCTATCACTTTATACATTGGAATTTCGGTCAAGGAACCCTAAGTAGTCTGACAAGTAAAACAAGCAATGAAACTAATCATGATTTTCTATTAACTATGCTAATGTAGGTATGGACTACGTTAGTTTAAAGAAATAGTTCTATAGACTTTTACGACCACTGTGTTAGAAAAGTTATTTAAGGCAAAAATCCATTGAAACCACCAAGCCTCACAGTACCTATACTTCCCAATAAATTTCAAAGTGGCTTACGCAATTAAATAAAGTAAATCAAACCGTACGTAACAGATTGAAGGAAGATAAAATGCCTTCTTAAAGAATGTAACTCAAATTAATTGCTCAAGCCCATTTAAATAACCTTAAGTTACTGAAGTACTCACAAATGTTCTTTAAAAAATGCCTTTTAATTTACCGCCAATTATATATAAAATGTGCATAGGAATGCAAGCAAAAGGAAGAATAAATTTTGGCAAAATATTAAGAGATCAAATCTGTTACACAGTGTGTGAACTCGTGACAAACCTGTATACCCTTAGGGTGTTTAAAATAGTTATATCTTCACGTCTTCCCACAAGGGTCCCTGAAAGGGTAGTCAGAGGTAGTTATCCTCTTTTCAGGGGTGACAAATACATTTAAGGTGCCACTGTGACAGATGGCTAGTCCACCGCCGTTACAGTCGGGATTCGATCTTGCAAGCTTTATGTTTATTTCTTTATTTGACATACCAGCATACGGTCCCCACCTGATGGTAAGTTGTTGCCGTTTATTTTCGATTATATGAATATCAGTTTTATTCACGTTCACAGGAACGAGTCATATACAAAAACACGTTGAACTCTCATGGCGTTACAAGCACAATTTATTATAATTTGTAGTTTTTGTAACAATTAGTCCAGAAACAACGTATTAGTCATGACGCTCAACGTGTAACATTCAATGCGAATAAAATCACTTAAAATCGAAGTTTTAAGAGAATTGATCTAAGGCAGAATTCCGTTCATACTAGCCCTTAGTATATATACATACATATATATTAGCCATGCCCCACAACTTTACCCGCGTAATATTGTATTACATTATTTTTCCTGAATGAATAGCACATGCTGTTTTATTTAGGTTATATCCAGCTAAATATCTATCTTTGTGCTCAAATTTCATCCAAATCTGTTCAGTTTTTGACGCTGAAATTTAAATCGGGTCTTTTGTTCCAATTGCAAGGCGTTATTATAATATTTCTCGCATATTCACAGTTTCTCTATATTCATTTTAACGGTAACTTTTCCACATGGAAAGCAAGTCTACTATATCTAGTTTCTCGGTACTATTTTCTCAATAAAACCCTTCCTGCATATAGTGAACCCATGATTACACGAACAGAACTTAAACAAACCTTGTATTACACATCTTAAAACTGTGAATTAAATGCTTGAAGCACGCTTGTGTAAATTGGCGGTTGGATAGCTCGAGCAATAAGGTGGCCTCGTAAATACGCCCGACTCATTACGGACCCTAACGAGTGTTCTGATCGCACGTGCCCGGATATATTAAGCTGCCGTTCACACCGTTTCGTAATCTATACAAATAAATAAAAATTGAATGACTTGTTTATTTACAATAACAACAATTAATAATATTTACAAAGAACAGTTGAAACTAACTACTTACAGATAAAATTATTTGTCCCAAATCGGTATCCCGAGGCATCGTGCCAAGAAGACTAGCAGCATTGCCACGCTGGATAGCAATGCTGATTCTCTGAGCGAGATATGTTCCAGCCCGCCTGTCACGAGAGGCCTCGACTAGACTAAATTGAATGACTGTTTGTAATATAAAAAAAACGCGTTTTACTAAATGCATATACAAATGTATACACGGTAAATATACCAAAATATCATTTTTTTAAATTTTTATCTGTCCGCCTGTCTGTTTGTTCCGGGTAATCTCTGAAACAGCTGGATCGATTTTAACGGGACTTTCACTGGCAGATAGCTGATGTTAAAAGGAATAACTTACACTACTTTTATTTTGAAAACTGAACAACATTTTTTTTGTTAAATTCGAAGGCACAGCACAGTAGTTGAATAAAATTTATATTTTTGTAGGAGAACGAACGTTGCAAATAGAAGCGTTAAGTAGCGCTGGTCTGTGGGTAAGCGGCGTTCGCCGTACGTACTATGCCAATATGTCCCTCAGGCAATTTGCTGACCTAGTGATGAGAGAAAAATCCCAGTACGATAAAAGCGAACTGCCAGGTTTATTGGAGCGCCTCTCCAAGGAGCTCTTTAGCAAACTTCTTCAAGTGTACAGATCTATCTTGGAGCATTACTTTGATGGGGGCTATTACCAATCATAATTCAAGTATATTTCACAAACACAAGTTTAACGGCGAAGGAAACATCGTGAGGAATCTCATAACTTAACTTAGAATTGCCATTTGCTTGCGCCTAAATGTACCTTTGTGGATCACGTAAAATCACCACCTCAAATCACCTAAAAGTGGTTATCTTATCTACGTAAGTCATATAATTAGGAAGGCAACATAACATAATTTTGGAATATCATCTTACAATACTGTGTAATTGCGGACCGATTTAATTCAAACCGTTGAGAACTGAATCTTTTTTATACAAGAATACTGCTCACCTCATTGTAAGCAGTAACCATAACGTTTGCAGTAACAGAAGTATCAATTGCCAACGTTATATTAAAAGGAATTATACAGGTTCTTGCAGAATCAGTTCATTCTTATCTCTAAAGTGGTCTTCTTCTGCCTCTTCTCCACATGGCACATGTAGTGCCATGTGGAGAAGAGGCAGAGGCAGAACCTGCACGTCCATAATTATGCTCGCAGTTACCCTCCCAAGATATGGTGCGAAATAAGTGAATGCGAAAAATTCAAATGCGAAATGAGTGAAATCCCTGTATATCCCGATATAGCCTGCCCTTCATATTGATCGGTCGATGCGCCTTTTGTGATAGAATTTCGGCGGCTATACATAAACTATTAGGTCAAATTTTCCGCTTCTAATGTCAATAATGTATAATCAACTGCGTGAATGTTAGCAGTAAGGGTTTTTGTGTAGAGGAGTAGAGTCGTCATCTTGATCTCTTTGTACGACCGGAGGGCTATTCTCTTTCAATGTTTGGTGTTTTACCTATACCCATCGTGACGTACAATATGTCCAACCATGTCCACTTTTATGTACTACACAAGATACTTATCATATACTTTTTGTAACTGACAAAAACAGAGATTTAGTCATCAAAACTAGCCATTTACTCAGCGTTAGTCACTGGCTCAATTTGCTGCAATGTACTGCAATGTGTGTCATTCCGTCAGATCTAATTCCCTTTTAGCGTTTAGTAGCAGTACATTATAGTCGCTCTCGCCATCTGTCACGTTGGCACCTAAAATATATCTCTGGCGGAATGTGGGTGTGGTATCACACCCACCTCTATACACCTCTGGCGACCCCTTCCAGGGCCCTTATAAGATGCGTGAGGCGGAAACAAAGAAAATATGAAAAACCACGTCACATCCATATTATTCTACAATATGAGTTAGTGCAAAACGAAGCATTTACATCATACACTTATCGCCAGGAAGAACGAATTAAACTTTCCAATTGGACCTCATAAAACAATTTAAGCCATCTGCTACAGAGGAAGACGAATCCCTTCCTTAAGCCATCTAATAAATCGTCGGTACGATAATGAACCCTAATAACACTAGTTGTCCAATTAATAGCACGAGTATTGCACCTGTAGGCTGGCACGCTTGGCGGAGCGCCTGCGCAGCAAACCGGATCGAAATAGAGCCGTTAAAATATGAACATCGGACGTTTTAAGTTGAATGTCAATTGGATTTGTAGGTTGCGTGGTTATTATGTTAATAATTTGTGTTTTAATGCGTCATTGATTTTTATTATAATTGATTTAAATCGTGTGATTATTATACTAAAAATGGCTATCGTTTTTGTAAAACCGCTTGAGTCGCAAACAAGCATGCAGCCCGCGTGTTGGTAAACTGTTTTAGTAGTAATTTAGGATAGCGTCGTTGAGCATGTTAATTTAATTACCAATATAACAATGGTACGCCCTCACGTTTTCTCCTTAGGGTCGTAGTGGTAGTCTTTAATTTATAGGTCTACACCCACTTTTCACCGGATATTATAAAATAACTCCAAATTGAAATGTTAACTATCAAATACACTACTAATATTATTAATATATATTTTTTTGTTTATATTAAACCCTCAAGGATGGGACAAGGATTCTCTAAGCCAGAGACTGTTGAAGTGACAGTGGAGAACTAGGGTTATTCTTCTGCCTACCCCATAGAAGATCGGCGGAAGCATATGTATGTACGTAAGCACAATAAAAATATTATTTATTCTTGGTGGGCCGAATAACTATAGTTATAGATTGAAAGAACTTCTTCTGTAAAGTGTAAAATTTTTACGAGCAGGTAAAATAATTTTATTCCGAATATAAATTGCGCTTGAAACATTTCACAGTGAACAATGAATGCGTGAGTTTAAATGTTCATATCTAAAGTCTTAAAACTCAACAGTGACAAAATCTTATTATTAGAAACTCTAAGAAATGTAGAAAAAAGGTAAGAACGAGGAAAAGCATTAGGCATCACTGCAGAATCGCGCGTTGATTTGACCAATCAATTTTGCCTTAAACTGCCTTAAATTTTAAAAGGATCACTATTTTCAGAATTTGTTTAAGAAAGCGTAAATCAGTGTGTTAATGGTTAGATTTTTAGTGCAAATATTTACGATTATAAGAAATATTTCGCTTAATATGAATGCATCAATCTTTATCAAACCTCATATGCTCAAACATTGGTCATAATATTACGTCATGTTTGTGGCCAACATCCAAGACGGATTGATGGGTTCTAGAAGGTGGGTGACCGAGGTAACGGAGCGGAGCCGAGGGCGCTTCGCTTGGCTGCCCACCAGGATAATGACATTGGCTTCTTGAGCCAATCATATCTCACTTGTCTGCTGTTTTAGCTACCTGCCGTGGAGCCGGTACGAACCGGTGGTAACCGGATGTTTTGTGAACTATGCTAGCAGGTTCATCAGTAATTTCTTTCAATGAAAATTATTTTTTGCTTGACGGAAAGGGGTGCGGTTCGTCGCGGACGACTGCCGGGAGACACTAACAGCAACATTTTGAATGGACGTAAGAAAACTGGGGTCTTTATTCGAATAAAACAGGACAAAATCGTTGAGAAAAAAGATATGATATGATATTAAACGCAAGACTGAAGCTCAACTGTGTAGCAATGAGTTGTTTCAGGACTTAAGTACAGTGTATAATCGCTGCACGACGTTATCAATGAAGCTAAAATCATAAGCAAAGTCTTGCTTGAGATACGGCAACGATCTCGCCACCTGTCACGTTGGCTCCACACACCTATATCTATCTATCGGTGAAAGGAGGGTCTTAGTACAGTAGTAGAGGTTGTGGTAAAGCGTGGCGATAAAATATATTTATAACGAGCTAACTATAACTTGTTGCTTATAAAAGTAGCTGGTAAAAATGGTAAAAACGATAAATTTCTAGCGCTCGCTGGTATCGTCACGCGGTCACCGGAGCGGGACGGAGGGCGCACGGTCTGATGCGCACGGCCTTAAAAACTATCCATGCTACAGGTACATTTAGAAATCGTTAGGTTGGTGAATGTGATAATTTTGATACATCAGCGAGGTCTGTAAATCTGGAGAGTACTGGCGCTCCACTCTCTCTACCTACCACGTGAGGGACTCAGCGTGATGATATGATGACCTTTGAGATTAAAAAAATAACCTAGTAATAATAGGTAAAACCTTTTTGCGCCCTAACCTATTGAGTTGGCAGAACAGCATATAGACGTGCTGCCAAACAGACTGTCAATGCAACGCCGGGCGTAAACTGGTGTAGACTAAACCTCTTTGGCGTAGACGTGCGTTTTCGACATACAAGTGACAGTTAGGCAGTTTGCACAGACCAAAAATTTACCTAAATTTAATAAAAATACAACATAGCAGAGAATATAACCTTCTAAGGGTCGTTTTTCTCGAAGCTTAGTAGATAAAATAATAATATAATAATATAATAATATATCCTCACGCCTTCCCACAAGGGTCCCCGAAGGGGTAGGCAGAGGTGTATAGGTAATACCCACGCACCCACTTTCCGCCAGAGGTATAGTAGGTGCCAACGTGACAGATGGCGAGTCCATCGCCGTTACTCAAGCACGACTATACATACGCCTTTGAATTTCTTCTCAGACGTATGCAGGTTTCCTTTCGATGTTTTCCTTCACCGTAAAGCTCGTGGTGTGACTAATCACTTAGGCTTAGACAAGGCTTAGTAGATGATCTTAAAATGATTATACCCAGTTGAATTTTTTTGTGGAACTTGATGTGGAAATTAGCGTCAACATGAGATTCCCATATTGCCACGACATAGCTACAATCTATCAAATTAACCAAATAACACGTTGGATACATCATCAAATGTAATTCATGAACTAACTTTTATTGAAACTGGAGATATGAATCTGATAATTTTGGGTATTTTTAGGTAAAATAAATTGGTCAGGTTCAGACTACTTAAACGAGGAAAATGCGAGTTTTGAAATTTCGTTAATAGTTTTAAAATAGTTGTTGCTCTTTTCATTAAAGATATTTAGGTGGCAATGTAGCAGACGGCGAGTTCGTCTCCGTATATCTGACACAAATGTATGAATCTACTACACTTTTAGTTGGTCGCACGTATGTTCTCCTCTCTAGGCTTTCGTTCACTGTAAAGTTCTTAGTGTAAAATAGCAGTTCTTAGTGTGATTACTAATTGTACTTGTTTGGGATAACTCATTGGAAGTGTTGGGATTTGAATTTGCAATTATTGTGTTGCAAGCGACTACTAGGACCATAAGGCCACCATGGCTCCGTGAAAATATAAATAAGAAAATGGTGAAGACCGACCACTGGAATAAATACCTGCTGTACAAGTTAATCTAAAGAGATTAAGGTCAACTCGCAACTTTAGCGAGATAATTCTATCATTATTAGAAAGTGCGAAAGGGACAGACATATAGGTATTGCAACTATCAGGTTGTCCTATTCCCAATCACATGTTATAGCTACACACTAGTGTTCCTTTGCATTCGTGAGCTGGGTCGTTGACCTGACCTGTAAGTTGGTAATTCATTAACTCATCTCCTAACTACTTACTATTATGGCTGTGTTAGTCAGCTTGCTCCTTAAGGATGGCACAGTAAAATTAAATTAGCGGTGACCCGATCTATGTATAGGGTTGCCTCGTGCCTCAATTGGAAATTATAAAAGCATTTATAATAAAGAGTTTTGTGCGAAAAACATTTAAATTCACTCGTTACATATTTCGTGTCATTTTGATGATGCAAATATAATTTAATTCACCCGTGTGACAATTTGACTCCATTTGTAGATGTTTTGTGTTAATCCAGCGAATAAATCTATCTCTGTGCGAAATTTTATCCAATCCCTTTCCGTGGTTTTTGCGCGAAAGAAGAGCTAGAGCATTTTCACAAACATTTTTTATATTTAGCATTTATAATTGGATATACATAGATGTATGGGAGAGGAAGACCAAGATTAACATACATGAGTCAGATCAAAGAAAAAGCGTTTCTCGTGACGTCAAAGAGGTTGCGCTGGGCAGAAACGAATGGAAGGGTCTGCATCAGAGACGCCGCCGAGACATTTAAGAGCCTAGCTCTTAAATATATGATGATGATACATTTATGATAAGATTATCGAGATAGCAGCACAAGCGAAGGGTCTCCTATTTTACTCCTCAAAGAACTCTACAAACCTCTTACTATATTATAAATCACAGAGTAGAGGAAAGAAAAAAGTGTTGGTCAGGCGGGCCGAAGAAGCTGAAAGAGAAGACATTTAATCTGTAGTCATTAAAAGAAGAAAAATCCGTTATCTTCTCACAGTCATTGTACTGTAATCAAACATACTCCTCGTGTAGCGGCAGAGCTGATTTAGCGTAAATTCTCAACAGAGAATACTGATGACCCTATAACATTATTGTTATCTTTGTTAATAGAACAATAAATTGTCACGTTTGTGCCCGCAGGTCTAATCTTCGCGGTGTCGTTGTGAACGACGCACGGACGCGACTCAACCGGCCGAGCGTCCGCGCATTTCTAATTAGTTCATTGATTGTAATTCGAAATTTAAATTAACTGTTTTTATTTGTGTTACGAACAAGGAAGGTGTAAATAACGTGGATGTGGCAGTTTCTGGCGCGGAACAAGCAGGTCGCGGCGATGCTGGGCGTACTGACCGTGGCCGCTTTAGTGGTCATTGTCCTCACCACCAGGGGAGCTTCGTTCTCCGTGGCCGGAACCGACTTGGAAGAGACCAAAGATATCAGCAATGATCCCCATATATTTTCAACTCACAAGTAAATAACACTATGCATTAATAATAGTTAGTTGTAAAGTCAAATACACTAGCACTAGCAAATTTTATTTGAATTAAAAGCTCATCGAAATATGGTTTCTTAATTCTAATATATTTAATATAAAGAGGGATGTTAACTTCATCTTGCAACCGTTGGTATTTTCTACCAAATAATATTTATATTGTGAAGCAAAAACAGGTTTTAACTTAAAGCGCCTGTGGTGAATGCAATCGCAACGATGTATTGAGCAACATGCTATGTATAATATAAATCTATATATATAAAAAAATTATGTTGGTTTGTGTACGCTTCAAAAACTCAAAAAGTTCTGCACCGTGCGAGCTGAAATTTTAGCATGATATATAATAAGCTAGTGCTTGTATAAATTAATTTAAACAATTAACTTTCATACCTTTTTAAGGTCTATAATAGCAGTGAGTTTTTCTAGTAGTAGATTGTATTAGAGTAGATTGATTTATCACATCACGAGCTTCATGGTGAGGAAATCTAAACACGCTTAAGATGGAATTCAAAGATGTATTAATATATTTATGCTTGAGGAACAGTGACGGACTCGCCATCTGTTACATTAACACCTTAATATTTCTTCGGCCAAAAGAGGGCGTTGTTTCACTGTCTAGCCCATTTGAAATCCTTTGGGTAAATATTTATAAAAACAAGCACCTAACCTACTTGCTTTCCCCAGTATACCATCGAATGAAAAATTCATGGCATCAATCGGAAACGGACACATAGCGACGAATATCTTCAGCGATTCAGTATATATGAACGGGCTTTACAACGGACGGAAGGGAGAGAGTCACAGGGCAAGGATCCCCGGTTGGGCTAATATTAGACTGAATTCAACATTGACCCACCATCCTTTTAAGCCCGTATACAGCCTCGATACCAAAGAAGGAGCGTTCAAAGTAAGGGTGGATAGAGACAGGTCAATAGTCACGCAGAGGATATACGCGCACAGGTTCTATACGAGAACTATCGTCAACCAGATTCAGGTGGTTTCAAAGCCACATTCAGGTAAGCTTTATACAGTTATTTGATGCCATGGTGGCCTACTAGTTGGAGACGCCTGAAACACAAATATTGGAAGTTCGAATCCCGAATATACTGATGAGTTTCTTTAAACCTAAGTACCTACAGTGATCGGTACACCACGAGCTTTACGGTGAAGGCAATCGGCATCCAGACGTAACCAGCATACGTTTTGGGAAAAATTCAGAGACTGATGAATAGTCGTGCTTCGGAAACGGCGATGGACTCACCATCCGTCAGGGGATACTTAAAATCTATCTATTGTAAAAAGAGGGTGTGACTACAACCCTCTACCTACTCTTTCAGGGACCGTGGGAAGTCGTGAATTTATTTGCTAAATAATTATTCATGGACCTCAAAAATATATAATAATGGGACATAATAAACTGCTGTATGTTTTTGCACTAAATGTCTTAGAAACATATGTTTGCTATGGCTTTTACAGTAGGCTTTAATAGCAACATGCGCACCATGCTATTTCAATAAACCAAACTAGACTCTTTTTATCGTTTAGATCCCAACTTCGTCCACCTCGAAATCTGGATAGCCATAAAATTGATGCCAGGAAAAGATAGCGAGGACATATCGTTCCATGATCCCATACCAGAGATCATCGACGGGAGAACCGTGTGGAGCTCGTGTGGACATACCAAGGAAACTGAAGACCCTATGTACCAACCCTTGCCGATAGAAGTTTGTGCTTATTGGACTTCAGTGCCTGATCACCTGGTGGTCCCTCAACACGGGTCTAGGGTTGTCACGTTCGCCATGACCGTGGATAAAAATAAAACAATAGCTAGGGATGAGTTAGTAAAAGGTACGTTTAGTGCGTTGATACTATTATATCATCATCACAAATTTAAGAGCTGGGTTCTTGTCGGCGTCTCTGATGCAACCCTTTCCATTTGCTTCTGTCCAGCGCAACCTCTTTGACCTCCCTATACGTCATGAGGGACACTTTTTCTTTGATCTGACCCATGTATGTTAATCTAGGCTTTCCTCTTCCTCTCTTCCCCTCCTTTCCCTTTCCTTTCCTTCTAAGATGTTTCTAAAGAAGCTATCATGACGTATAAGGTGGCCTATCATCTATTCTTTCCTCTTCTATTATATACTCCTTAATAAATTTAAGAGTTGGGCTCATGTCGGCGTCTCTGATGCAGTTTCTTCCATTTATATCTATCCAGGACAATCTCCTTGACCTAGTTTATTACAGACTCATTATCTGGTGTAGATACATATGTATAAATTAATCGGCCTTAAGCAGTACGAACGATCACGTACTGTGAGGAGTCACAGTACGTGATCGTTCGTACTAACATTATTTTATGAAATATGAGTTAATCGATGCAATGGTAAAGTAACACGCATGCATAGTTCTGCAGGAGGATGGTGAGGAGTTGTATGACCAGCACGTAGAGCAGTGGCAGAAGCTACACCAACAAGCTGGATTGGAGATTGACGGCAATTTGCAGCTAGTGAGACTTTTTTTTAAATTTTGTCATACAAAGATACCTTAGGGCGATCTGTTTTCGACCTGGAAGAAATCGCGTGATGACTATGACAAGTAGGAGCTTAGTTTTTGTAATCATTCCACCCAGTCCCACTATATACATGGGTAACACAGAAATTCGTATTCTAGAAGTGAGGTTCCTGCGACAGTTGTAGTAGGGACGAAAAATAGCAGATTAATACAGCTTGGATTATGTTAAAAGTTATTATCTCATAAATTGATAATTAAATCAATCAAAATTGTGATGCTAAGAGAATGTTGGTTAACCTGAAGTTGGTGCCCTTAATATTTCGAAAGTGGTCACACTAGAATTTGGAAAATAACAGTTAAGCAAGGAAATTGGGTGAACTAAGTTTTTGTAAAGCGGCAACACTAGAATTCGCAAAAAAAAAGTTATAATCGTCATATCGCTAACGAATAAGACCTAAGACAATTATTTTATTTTTATTCACAGGCCAAAATAGCGAATGGAATTTGGTACTACTTCCTTAGTTCTTTGCCCGCGGAAAAATCTCATCATCCATTGGACAAGTTCTATGGGCTTAGTCCCGTGGGATTGGCCAGAGGCAGCACACTCGAAGACTATGAAGGTAAGGATATTTTCTCACCCTAAAGATAACTTTGAATCATTGATTTGTATTCTCTTTTGCGTCGTAAAAAAACATTAAGCCCGATGCAATCCTTGCTGATAAGCAATTGTTTCAAACAATTAAGGTAAGTAAGAAAAAATTTACATAGTTCAAATTTTTATTTCTGCTTCTATTATGTCGAATAGATGGAGCGATTTTTTTAGACTATTCTGTGATGATAAGTATTTATTCGAATGCAAAGTTATCTTAAATTCGGAAGAAAATCTTATCTGATCTTTTAAATGACTACATACATATAAGTTTCAAGTTTCGCAAACAGTGAATAAACGAGTAAAGCTTATATTTGATCCGCTTTTATATATTTTTCCAGGTCACAATTTCTGGGACACGGAAATGTGGATGTACCCATCAATACTGCTACTGTACCCTCGATACGCACAGAAGCTACTCCAGTACCGTCTAGATTTGGCATACGTCGCGGCTGAACTGGCCAAGATCACAGGACATAAAGGATACAGGTAATTGTCAGATAGATAGACGGTGGTGGTTAAGTGGTTCGAGTAGTTGCCTGCAACACAAAGATTGCAAGTTCGAATCCCGACTGTACCAATCAGTTTTCTGAACTTAAGTACAGTCTTTAGTCACACCACGAGCAATCTGTCATGATGACACCTTAAATATCTCTCCGGCGTGTGTGGGTGTGTGGGTACCTACACACCTCTGTCTACCCCCGTCGGTGGCCCTTGTGAGATGCTGAGGGCTTTAGGATATTATAGATTAAATTTGAATCAATATATTTATTATATATTTATCCTCACGCCTTCCCACAAGGGTCTCCGAAGGGGTAGGCGTATTTATTAATATAATAAAATTAACATTAAATTTAGTAGAAGGAGCACTCATTTAAAATAAACATACCTACAGGTTGAAATGCCTTGTAACATATCACAAGGCATGCCAAACTATACGTTTATTTATACGTAAATATTTATACATTAATAGTGTATTGTCACTAGAATGGTCTACAGGACGTTAATATTCTAAATCAACTACTAGATAGTAATTAAGGACATCGAAAAATGTGTTCAAAATTACTTTATTAATCGTTAATTTGGCATCCACTCAAAAGTCATTAGTACAATCCTTTTACTCCAAACATTCCTCAAGATATTCGCATGGCTCATGTTTTTACCGTAACAGATATCCATGGGAAAGTGGGTACACCGGTGTGGAGGTGACGCAGCCCTGCTGTCCAGACGTAGCGGAGTTCGAACAACACATCTCTGGATGTATAGCCTTCGCTGCTCGCCAGTACTTGGCTACTACCAGGGATGAGGAATGGCTTAAGGTACAAAATTTGTACCTATGTGCTTGTGTATATAGCACACTTTTGTATGCGAGGTTCGACGTAACCAAAGAAGAAGGAATTTTAATTGTTTCTCTGATTAAATTTGCTTTAGTATAGTAACAGTGGTTGATATAGTGCCACGAAGACGCGACCCACCAATTACTAGTCGAGGGGGTCGCGGGATGCGTGGAGTATGTCTATTAATTGTAGTGCGCGTGTGCACTCATAGGTAAAAAATGTGTACCGATAATACTCAAACATCAGTGGATGGTTGCACACTTACACTATAGGCTATAAGGAAGAATAGTGGGGCGCGTCTTCGTGGATGGCACTTTATATACATGGCGCAAAGCTTCACTCTAAGTGCTTAGGATTTGGGAAGGGAACATTGAAGACACGGAGGATTATGAATTGTTTAGCTAGTGAACAATGATACGGAATTTCGAATGTCGAAGGCTCAAAACCAGCCTCGTGATCGAATGAATTCTATCCCTAAATAATTAACTTGACATCGTAGAATTGATGATGACGTTTATATTTTTTACACAAATAACTTCTATGACGAAATGCTATCCATATCCATAGTAAATAATTAAAAACTTACATAAAGGTAATGTCATCCGTAGGTAAATATTGTAAATTTTTTTTCACGCAGCATGGTGGATGTGACATCGTGACTCACATAGCTGACTTCTGGGCTTCTCGGGCGGTAATCAACTACAGTACTGGACTCTATGATATAGAAAGTAAGATCTAATTTTGATAAATGTACTAATGGCGATTGTTTCTTAATTGCATTCTTAAGAGGTTGTTAAGCCAGGTCCTTTAAGACAGATGCTTTCCAATCGGTAGGAGTTAAAATTATAAACGATTAAATTTGATAAGCGTGGTAGCTAAATCAAAATCAAAACCAAAATATTTTTATTTCACATAGGCCCAAGTGGGCGTCGAAAAAGAAGCACGGTTCGGGTTGGTCGCTTCCATGGAGAAGAACCGGCAAGAAAATCCATGGTTACTCTTTTCAAATCATTAGGCATATACAATAACAATATTTTTTCGTTACAGCAATAGTACCCAAGTATGGGAGAACAACGTAGGCCCGACAATAGGTCGTTGCTTACTATACAGAAATACTTTAAGTAATCACGTAAAAAGTCACGATAGCTCTAACCAATAAAGATAGTGTTACTCTACACTGCCTGACCCATCAGGAACCTCTTGAGACCTTTGTGTAGATATATGTAGGTATTTAAATATATTTGGCCACCACTGGCCGTGGCGGCCGAGTGGTTCGAGCAGTTGCCTGCGACGCAAAGGTCGCAAGTTCGAATCCCGACTGTACCGATGAGTTTTTCTGAACTTAAGTACAGTGGTTAGTCACACCACGAGCTTTACGGTGAAGGAAAACATCGAGAGGAAACCTGCATACGTCTGAGAAGAAATTCAAAAGATACCTATGGCGGAAAGTGGGTGTGTGGGTATTACCTGTACACCTCTGCCTACCCCTTCGGGGACCCTTGTGGGAAGGCGTGAGGATAAATTATATTATTCAATTTCCAGACGTGATGGGTCCCGATGAAGATCACAGTAACATCACAAATTCTGCGTTTACCAACGTAGTGGCAGGATATTCACTATACTTAGCGCAGTAAGTATTTTTTTTCATATCCAAAAATATTACCTCGATACATATGTACGTATCACAATATTTTTAATGCTGTTTTACATAGGTAAGTTATTCAAGAGGTTTATATGGTACGTATCCCCATTTTATTTCATTTAAATGCTTTTATTCATAGATAAGCTATTCAAGAGGTTTATAATATGTTTAGATTTGTGTAGCACCCAAGGGAATGAAGCAGTACTTATTATATGGGATATATAAATACTGCTACTGCCCCGTATTAATGCTATAACATAATAATATTGTTATTGTATACCTAATGATTTGAAAAGAGTAACAATGGAGTTTCTTGCCGCTTCTCCATGGAAACGACCAACCCGAATCTAGAATGGAAATAATTTTAGCCTGCTTTTGTTTCAGATACGTATCCTGCCTATGCAAGTCGTATTACATGGCAAAGGACCCGGACCATTGGGCCGACATAGCCTGGAGTCTGTCTCTACCCTACGACCGAACACACGACTACCATCCCCAGTTCTCAGGGTACGAGAGAGGAGAGGGCATCAAACAAGCTGATGCTATCCTGCTTGGGTTTCCATTGCAGTATCGTATGAATTTGTGAGTTATGTTTGAAAATCTTTGCATTCTGTGATCTCTAATGAATTTAACATTATGACTCTTATCGGCGTAACTAATGGGGCTCTTTCCTTTTTTATCTGTCCAGAGCCGTCTCGTTGACCTCTTTGTACCACCTAAGGGCCATTTTGTCCTACGATTCATTTGTGTAAATTATTCCTCAACTGCCCCTTCCTCGCTTCCCTTCGTCAAATTTCAATGAGTAAGAACATAATATACCTCTGGTGGAAAGTGGGTATGTGGGTATTACCTATACACCTCTGCCTACCCCTTCGGGGACCCTTGTGGGAAGGCGTGAGGATATTAAGAACATCTAAACGCATCTATTTCAATTATAATGGGCTTTAAAAAAATTAAATACGTATATATAATATATATAAATAATAATATATTCATCAAACATCCCGTATTGATTTAAGTGCTCGCGATTCTGTACGACTACTTACAGAGTAAATATGACAGATGCTAATTAAAATACTGAATTAATATTTCACTTGTCAAGTGAAAAACTACAATGTTCCAATCCAAATATAATTTATTTTATTTAGTGGTTATGAGATGAGACGATGAGAGATGGCCATGAGACTTTCCATATAGCTCCATCCGGGAAGGCGCGCCCCACCAATTTCTAGTCGACTGGGTCGCGGGATGCGGGGAATATAACCGAGTCTATTAATTGTTGTGTGCGTGTGCACTCACAGGTAATCAGCGTGTACCGATAATACTCAAACACTAGTGGTTGCCCACTAACACTATAAGGAAGAAAAGTGTGGTATAGATAGTGTCTTCGTGGATGACACTATCTATACCTAATAGAGTTGAGTTTGTTTGTTACGCTTTAATTTAATTGACTATTTAACCCGCTATTATCATTTCACACTTTTCACGAGTTCAGAATCTTTAATCCGGTAGGTACTGTTATACTAAATAAATTTTATAAGGACAGTACTTCGGAATAACCACTCAATAATTTTGACCTAATTGCACCATAATGCCTAAAAACAGGAAGGGGAGATGGCACCTGTGGTTTACCGAAAGACCTTATATCTCGAAAGAAGATTAATTAACGTTAGGGAATCCGCGAGCAAAAGCCATACAAATACTTACCCAGAAAAAAATTCGTAGGAGCCTTGAGACACACAGCTAAGGCTTTAGCAAAGCATTTAAATGTTAGTGTACCCTAGCTGGGGAAAGGTAAAATCTTTGCAATATTGTTCACAGATCAACCAGGGCCAACGACCTCGCATACTACGAATCAGTTACTCGCACTAACGGTCCAGCTATGACCTGGAGTATGCACACCATAGGCCATCTGGATACAGCAGACGATCTGAAAGCTGCCAGGATGTTCAACCAGAGCTATCAGAATTATGTCAGGGAGCCGTTCAAGGTAATTTGAAGTTAAACAAGATCTAATGTTTGAGTGTACCAACACGATAGTCCATTGCAGTTCCTCAAGCAAGTGTCACTTGCGCGTTGCCACTCTGTGTTTGGAGAGTTAAGAGAGGTAGGGCATAACGGGTTTCCCGTTCGAATTCGGAGCTGCCCGACTGGGGCAGGACCTCCACCTTACAGAAGTCCGTAGCCAAATAACACAATTTATTGTGTTGTGTTCCTACGCGGTGAATAAGGTTTCCAGTAATGAGCTCCTTGGGGAGGGTGGAGGATTGTTACATTGTGTTGGAAGCAGAGGGATTAAACCCATTATGCTGCCAACACACTATAACTCTCCGAACACAGAGTAGCAACGCGCAAGTGATACTTTAGTATCGTGAGCGTAAATAGGCTACGGTAACCGTTTCCCATCAGGTAGGCCGTATGCTTGTTTGCCACTCTTGTTGTATAAAAAAAAAAAGTTATACTGTGTTGGCAGCATAATAAGATGAAATTCCAAATACTATGTAGGTTTCGTCTCAATGGTTATAAATTTAAAAAAAATATTTTACATAAAAGGCGTTTACTTTACACTCATATACTTTACGATGTTTTTCTACGCCGTAAAGTTCGTGGTTTGATAAATCATTATACTTAGGGTCAGAAATAATCATTGGTGCCAACCGACCATTATGAAGCGAACTGGCAATCTTGGCTTTGGCAGTTCCTTTTTAGTATAACGGCAATTGTAGGAAAAAAACACTTCTATCTCCTATATTAGAACAGTATCAAAATTCTGCATCAGGCTTTGCCCGCCTTCCCATTAAGGTCCGCGAAGGGATTTTATTCAGGTGACGAGTCCATCGCCGTTTGATAGTCACGGCTATAGTATGTGCACTATACACGCACGGCTATTAGCACGTGTTTAAATATCTCCTCACACGTATTTTGTCATCTTATCCCTACTATATGAACGCTTCCTCTAACGTTAATATTTCAGGTATGGTCAGAGCTCCAACGTCCAAATGTTGGGGCAATGAACTTTTTCACCGGCATGGGAGGTTTCCTACAAACCCTAATCTTCGGGTATGCAGGAGTCAGGATACACCTAGACAGGTTGGAGATCAGAAAACCGCAGTTGCCTCCCGATGCCAGAAAGTTTAAGGTTCGAGGTGAGTGTTGATCTACATAAGTAAAAAACAATTAACATATTTTCATAAATATTTATGTTTTTATAGATATCATTTCTTATTTTTTCATGTATTATCATTTTTAACTCCACGCATCCCTAAATGATTCATCCGATTATATTTATACCTTGGTGAGTTGTTCAACATGCAACTCCTTCAATTTGTCCTGCGCAATATCTTTGACCATCCTTACGTCATGACTGACACCAATTCTCTCATCTTCATCTCACTCTTATGTATCTTGGTATTCATTACTTCTCTTTTCCCCTTAGCTTCTTTAGATTTAAATGAGAAGGAAAGTCTTATTTTATTTTAAAGAAGCCAGCTACCATAGTGTATAGGGTGGCCTATCTTATTTCCTCTTCGATTCTCGACTGTCTTCCTGTCTTGTCTATGCCCCGTACCACATAATGAAGCGTACTTAAACATGTATAAGTATATGTATAGATACAGCGTGTTAAAATTTACTCTCACACTTTTGTCCGTAGGTAATTGACCTAAAATAATAGACAAAAAACACAAATATTGCACTTAAGGAAATATTGTTCATTATACTTTCGATATTAACCTTGTAAGCAAAATGTAGGTTGTTTAAGCACTTTTCTAATACACGTGTCTTGACCACGAAATTCCTATATACAGTGGTATTTTTATAGCTTGTTACAAGTTTTCATCTCGTCCGTTTTCATATTCCAAATCGATCTGACACTCAAGGCAGATATAAAGATAAACTTCCTCATAAATTTACTTTTATGCGATACTTTCCTTTAATTTAACAATAAACAATAGTAGGTAGGTATATGATACTGAAGGTCAAACCATGTGTAACTTTTAGATATTAAGTCCTATAATACATACACACATACATATCATCACGCCAAGTCCCTAGCGGGGTAGGCAGAGAGTATAGAGCGCCAGTTCTCTCTAGACTTACATACTTCTTTCGCTTCGTCCACATTCATCAGTCTCTTCATACATGCTCGTCGGTTTCGAGTACTCTTAACGTTCCCGTCCTTGAGACTCCGATCTATTTGATCTAGGTAGTTGGAACGTGGCCTTCCTCTGCCTCTTCTTGCACACACTTTTGCTTTGTATATCTGTTTCGTCAATCTTTAAACTCATCACTCATCCTTTCTATGTCCTATAATATGCTTAAACATTATTCGATAATAAATAAAATTGACCCGCATTATCTTTTTATAATTTAGGACGACAAGCTATTAAGGTAGGTTCAAATCTAACAGAATACATATTTTTAATCATCAACATATGCCTACTGTACAAATAGCTGCAGTATTAAATTCAAGGTTATGTCGGTCTGTAACATTGGTATTTAAATTGGCACTTGATATTTAGTTTAAATAATTTTAAAGTAAAAGTGACGCAAAACAAAGCCAGACCTCGCTACATGAGTTGTCTTTAAAAAAACCTCCACTTTTAAGCTCGCACACTAACTAATCTGAAGAACTCCAACTTTCCCATAAGATGTTAATCCGTTTCAGGGATAAAGTATCTAGGTGCGAGTATGACGCTGAACATCGAATTGACGACAACGACATTGACGGTGTCGTCGGTTGGCGACAACTGGCTGTTGACTATGAACAACGGACGACACGACGTCACACTGCTTCCTGGTATGACAGGTGAGGAATTAAACCACGAAGCCTAGAACGGGCTGTAGTTATTACCACTTGAAATGTCTTATCATGGTAATATTATATAATTACACCTTCATGCAGGGGTCGCTGAAGGGATAACCAAAGGTGTGTTGTACCCACACATCCACCATTCACCGGAGATATATTTTAGATGTCAATGTGACAAATGGCGAATGCATCGCCGTTTCCCATAGAATCTACCCTTTGAATTACTTCTCAAACTTATGATTTCCTTCACTGTAAAGCTCTTCGTGTGACTGGTCACTGCACCTACCTACCAAATGACATTGCTTCTGGGTAGTGTCTTTTACATGCCATTATAAGGTTTGGCTAAGGCGGATCCACAAGGATCTATAGGTAGAACCCGTTTATATCGTTTTGACAGTTAGCAGGGAATTACACTTTTGGAATACCGCAGGAACACAGCTTTTCCACAAGTCACAGCCACAAGCTGTATACATGTACATCTGCTGAATGGCGGGGCCAATAAATTATTGGCCCATTCCCATTTTCTTAAGAACCTTTGAAGATGTATTGTTATTTTCCAGTAACGCTTACAGGCGACGGACCCTACACGATACGTTCCACACCATGGAAAGACTGCAAGCTGCCTGCTGACATAATCGGCCAGAATTATTTACGACCGATTGGCTCATAAAATGACAAGGATATAGTGCTGATGTTTTTGGAAACCTTCATTATGTACATATTACATAGCTTTAATTTATTTAGATCTTTTAATTAGACGACGGTTTTGTAAGAAGTTATAACCAACAGATATCAATGTATCTGAAGAGTGTGTGTGCCATTAACATTTTATTTGCGATCATTAAAAAGCTAAGTAATTATGATTTTGTTTTTGCATGCCTAAGTATTTTGACACAATTTTTGAAATGGCTTCGATGGTTGTCTTGCAAAAATTTAACTGCGTACGAAATAAAAAACTGTGTCACGTAAAAATAGCGAAATTTACACAAAAATACATACTGCCATGTGTATGTAAAGTAATTAATTGCTTTCCGTCTTAGTTGTCATTAAAACTGTTACCTATGTTGTTATAAACAGCGAGGCTAAAGTCCACAAGAAGCACTTTGCTATGTACTTTGGTAATTTACTGCCTATTTATCCCCTTATGTCCACACCACCGCGGGGGAGAGAGGGTATGTCAGGACTATGGACTAAATCCGGCGGTATTCCTCCTGCCCCCTAGACAAAAAGTTTTTCTGTTCACGCACACGCTATTATTTTTATATAACTATAATTTGCATGGCAACTACATAACTTGTTTACCTTGCAATGGACAACAGTGAGCGTGACCAAGAATGATTTTGTTTATGGGGGCTAATCACCTTAATGCGACCGCGTAAGCCTGCAGACCAGAGACAAAACCCTCCCCATCCTATCCCACCACAATATCTGTTACGACGGGTGGTTATCCAGCTAGCAACTCAACCGCTTTATTGTACCGACGCCAGACGCAGGACTTGTATGCAAAGGTGAGGTGCGGCGACATCCACCCTGGGTGATCTCAAACTTATACAAGAGTCTCTCATCAAAGACCTTGCAGACCACCCGCAGCATAACGACCTTACTTTTGACATCATTTAATTAATATCAAATGATAACTCTCTAAAAGAATAAAATAAAACGGCAAGTTGGATTCACCATTTCTCCTCTTATTAGGTATTTGTTCTTTCGAACCAATCATTGTAACGTAATACTCATCCTCACGCCTTCCCACAAGGGTCCCCGAAGGGGTAGGCAGAGGTGTATAGGTCTGCCTACCAACGTAATACTGTATCGCCATATGTCGACCAATAAGTAAAAATATTCCCTATTCAATGCTACAAATTACAAACTTTTATTTTGTATGACTGAATTTTTTTAGATCATTATTTTCCTGTTCATTGTTAATGATGTTGGACTTGTTCAGTTTTTAGCTTAGTATTTTTCATGCAAAAAGGCACTTATCAAGTAATTTAATGAGACGCCATTAGTTTAAAAGATAACATTCTAACGAGTTACTATTTTAACGAAGATAAATACGGTTACCCATATGGCCATTAGGTCTATACAAAGCTTATATTTAAACATTGTATTGCCCATGGCGATAACACTAGACTAAAAGGAAAAATAATTATAAGCCAAATGGGTAATAAAACAGATAACCTTTTAAATTATCAATACATTTTATTTTCATACCATAAAAACATGGTTATCCCAAAACTACACGAGAAAACACGACATTTTATCAATCCATTATTATTTAATATGTACAAGACTTATCACAGAACGCTTTGGAATATCGAGGAATGCATAATTATGAAAACAAATAGATTACTTTACTTAAACATTCGATAATATCATGTACTTATCCTTATATATTCAGCGTAGTGCCTATAAAGTGTATACAGACAGATCTATTCCAGTTTGTAGATTTATTATAAAATAATATTTTATCGTTTATTAATTACAGCACATTTTGCATTACGTAGGTCTCTGGATGGTTTAGATTCGCCATTTTTATCTGATATTTTTATAGATATATTTGTACACTAGCTATCCCGCCCAGTGCCGCTTGGGTGGAAAATAAACTAGAACACAGTGCCACCTATCGGGTCGAATGTGAATCAAAACTGTCCATGGACCAAGGCATAAACCAAAATAATAATAATAACAAGAGCCCTGGTGTTGCAAACGTACATAGGTAGCGGTAGCCGCTTACCATCACGCTGACCGCACGCTTGTTTGCCATCCTTGTGGTATAATATATATATATATATATATATATATCAGATTTATACCATATTTGATTCTTTTCGTTCGCAACTAATTAATAGAGAGGAGACGTATTAAGTAAAACGTATCGGCTCTAATGCGGACATCTAGCTTTCACGATATTTTAAGGTCGTTCAATGTTGTTTTATCATTACCAGAACGAATCATAACTAATTTATATTAAATACAATAATAATAATAATATTCTGAATCTGACACAAAGTCAACAAACTGACCATAAACTAGACAACGGAAATACCAATATCAACGGCATATATACTTATATCTACGTACGAAAACAAACATATTTATTAATAAGTTTACAAGACAACGATACGATATAACTAGACAAGGTTCGACTAACGGAGGCAACCTTTGAACTGCGAATGCATTTTAATGAAGTCCATTATCGTAAAGGAAGATATCATTATCCATTAATCCAGCTAATATTGTGCGTAAATGAAACACAGGATAACGAAATACGTACATCACATAGGCCTAGTAGCGTACCACTTGCTTACATTATTGTTTCACTTAATCATTCAAGTTCAGTCTATTCATACATGCCCATACATGCAAATGATCATGATTCATTCTGATATAGTAAAGTTAGAACATGGCGTCCTATGCTCTCTTCATCACTCTTCCAATACAGGATATCTCAGAAAATAGGACAGTTGCTTAAAGAAAATACAGATAACAATGATGATGAAATACATTCAGAGTTTATAAAAGTATGTACTTTTTTAACTTATTTTCGCATAAAAATCTGCTTTAACCACAGTTATACGTAGAACTACGTTTTTATTATACTTATGTCATTAATAGTTTCTGCAAAAATCCCATAAAACCATGCTTCAGGCTGAAACCCCTTTAATAATGTCATTTTGTTATTTATGGAGCATTTTTTAAGCCATGAGCTCTATATTCAAATATCCGACAGCTTCTAGAAGCTGTCTATTTATTTTCTTAAATACCCTGGATATGCTCAGGTAACACAACATTCGTCCATCTTTGCAATACCCTCACATTCGAATCTCTTCGTGGGATTAAATCTTAGTTTATTTAACAAATTATAAAAGTCCTCGCATTGGGCTAGAAATTAATATGAAAGTACATATAATATCCACCATCTTGTTATCGTACTAATCTAACCGTTTTTACAATAACCTAGAAACACAATTATTTTTATAAGTTATCATTATTTTGAAGCAAATTCAATTATGTAGTTACTAAACTAAGTATTTCTTGTACCTACAGTGGAAACTGGTGAACGGTATTTGCACATAAATTTTATTCTAGTCGGAATCGAAGCCGCGACCTCAAGCCAGGCGGCCCTCAATTATACACAAAGCAGCAATAAAGTAAAGTTAAAATGAAATAAGCGTAATAAAGCTTAGTGTGTGCAAAGTGTTTTGAACATCACTTTCAACGGTGAAAGTGAAACAGTTGTGGATTTTAGTAGCAATATTTATAGTAGTAATATTGAACACATAAATAAATGCAGTAGTGGAACTGGAGCGCTAACGTGACGTGCTATTTCAATCATAATTAAATAATGTTAAGAAGCCTATAAATATATACAGTAGTACCTCTAGAGGTACATCTAGAAAGTAGCATATCGCACCGCCAAAAGGAATATATTTTTGATTAGAATCGAATAGAATTAAATTGAATTTATAATGAAATTTAAAATTAGAATATATATTTTTTTTATATGGATCGACTCGGCGACTTCATACTTCACAAACAGGAGAACCGACCATCGGATATGACTATCAGGCCGTTAATTATTGGTGACTTTTTTGTCTCGCTTGCCGATGACATCTGTCAATGTGTTTTCGGGTTGGCGCGGTCGCTGGCACATGACAGCTGTCAGTAAGGTTTGGTTTGGCGGGCTTTTCATGCCGCGCTTATGATCAAGACTCAATTTACCATAAAATATGTACAATACAAAACTATATTTTTTAACTGGTATATGTACTAAAGGCAAATTATAACCTCATAAATAATGTGTATTTACCTTATACTAACGGAACTCGATTTGATACTTGAAAATCTGAGTATATTTCTAGCTGTATCCGCATTACGTCATCCTACAATGAGAGCGATATGCATTCTACCAATAATTTGGTAATCATGCCATAGATATTATTAACTATCAGATTATCATTATCACTTGGATTATATAAAGGTATATAACATAATCTTTAGTTAATTCTTACTTATATCCGTTACCGAAGATCGAACACGTATTACCAACGTAGATAATATATTTAATTGGAATCTTTACAATAAACGTCCGAAATAATTAGATTTTTCTAAAAAAGCTTTAAATGGAAAAAATATTTGATCTTTAAAATTATTATGCCAATTACCGTACTTATTTACCAATATCACAATCATACGAATGCTTGTGCTAAAAAAATCTTTGCCAAAATGCGGAGATCGTTTGGGCGTTGGAATTAACCCTACTTCCCAAATACTGGCAATGACAATACGCAAATAAAGATTACTATATGTACTTCATCATATTCATATACACAATATTGGCTATACACCTCTATATGTCGTCTATACACCTCTGCCTCCTTCTTCGGGGTCCCTTGCGGAAAGGCGTGAAGATACATATACATATATAAATACAATTTTGGAAGTCTGTAACTTTAAAATCGCACAAACTTGAAATAAAATTTAATATAGCCATCGATAACGTTACCACCATTTTATACAGTAATGATGACATGTAGGTTTATTCAAATTCTATTACTACATCGCTGTAGCCACAATGGAAAATATAGCACCGACTTACCAACAACACAGTAGGTGTGGCATACATCTAAACACTCCGGTACTTGGGCTCATATGAACCTAGCCTAGATCAAACCCGACTATATTATCCAGATTGTAGTTGAATAATCTATAGTCATATTTATACAGCTTGTATAATCGCCTAATAAGAGTCAGGTCCAGTTCGGAGAAGTATTTGTGAAGCTTCTCGGACGTTCCCGATGTGTGGATCAGCCGGGGGAATTCGATGTGAGAGGCGTTGATCGTGTGGAGAGCTAGGAGAGCGTCGTCTAGTAACGTCTCGTATTTACCTGGAAAAATACAGAAGAAAATTATATTTTTTGTGACGTGTGGTCAAGGATCGTGTGACATCACCATACCATACGTATGTATTTTATTATTTGTGTACGTCGGTACATTGGACATAGTAATCAAAGGTATCTTATTACGCATTATAATCCAATGAAAAAAGATACAGTGTTCGTGTTCTTTATTATTGGAAGTAAGATACGCCTGGAATTAGACACCTTGCAAGTAATTTAACAGGAGACTCTGAGAACGGTGATAAGTCTGTCCTGACGTCACGAACTTACGTATGTTTACTTTGAGTTCAATTGTATGCAGGGACTGATATTAAAGGGTAAATGGCACCTCGATGTATGAAAGAAACTATGCGAAGATTCCTCGCACCTAAATATAGTTCGAATGAGTTGCGAAATATGAGTGTTAAATTTCTGCCTACGAGTTTCCGGTGACGGATTTACCAGCCGGCTGAGTGGCCTACATTAGGTTATTGAGTCAACATTTGCAAAAATATAATATAGCGGTGGCCCGCGGGTTTACTCGCGTAAACTCGATTTCATTAGTATAATTTTGTCTAGATTTATTTTCGGAACAAAACATTTCCTAAGTGTTAATCCAGCTAATAGTCTATATTAGTTTTGTGTTGTTGTAATAAAACGTATCCTATATCCTTACTAATACCTTAGAGAATGTGTACAAAGCTTCATGATGATCGGTTAAGTAGTTTTTACGTGAAAGCGAAACAAACAAACTTACATTCACATTTATAACATTAGTAAGGATGAATTCAGATGGGGCAATTATTTCAATAGCCTATATAGGCGGCAAATGTGTAAATTCTCCACTGACGAGTATTACGGTTAGTGTGGATATTGATCAAAATAGCGATGCATTTTTCCAGGATGGGGTAAATTTCTTATTAAAACTGCGTCGTTATACTAGGCTACCATAACCTAAGACCTACAAACAAAGTAAGAGCTTTCAAACCATAAACCATTTGGCAATAAAATCAAAACATAACAG
The DNA here is from genome assembly GCA_945859725.1 of Drepana falcataria. Lineage (NCBI taxonomy): Eukaryota > Metazoa > Arthropoda > Insecta > Lepidoptera > Drepanidae > Drepana > Drepana falcataria. The sequence goes on along the minus strand of OX243923.1, from coordinate 2,872,565 downwards.
CTATTTACAGACCGAACTGCAAACAAAACAAGATTTCTAAGAATACCACTTTAAGGCAGGCTATCCTGCTTCTTTGCACTGAGGTAGGGTCTTCCGACTCTTTTGGACGTTAGCTAAGCCTCTACACAGTTCCTAAATTATTCCAACGTCACGTCGGTTGGCTATAAGATTCTCAGAAAATCGCCATAGCGCGACGTTATCAAAAGGGTCTGAATTTAGTCTTAGAAGTAATAAGCCTAAATATATATATCCTCACGCCTTTCCGCCAGATATATGGATATTTCAGATGCCAATGTGACAGATAGCGTCTCCTACGCCGTTTCTCAAGCACGACTATTTCTTTTTTTACAACATTTCCACACGATTTCTTCTCAAACATATGCACGTATTCAGGTTTCATCTCGAGTTTTTCCTTCACCGTTAAGCCCGTGACTAATCACTGTACTAAGTTCAGAAAACCCATTGGTACAGCCAGGATTTAAACTTGCAAATATTTGTATTGCAGGCAACTACTCTAAACTCTCGGCCACCGACGGCAATGTACCTAAACAAAAGCCATATACAGCCTCGTCAAGTTCGCCAACCTACTATTTGCGAAATAGTAATTGGTTGATATTTGAGAGTATAAGCGATGAATATAAAAGTACCCCTTTAATTTCAGAATGGTTTGTGGATTTAAAGCGAGCTACGAAGTATAATTAAATTTCATTGACTGAGCATGCATTTTTTCACATTATAAAGGTGGAGATGCAGCATTAATCTAAAAGATTACCACTGACGGCTGGAGGCTAACAAGCAGTCGATTTGGAATTGAAATATATATATATATATAAAGATATATAGTCTTACTTTATCCTACTGACATTATAAATGCGAAAGTGTGTGGGTACCTAATATATTAACCAATATATATACACAGTGTCTCAGAAAAAAGACAGTTGCTTAAATATTTAATAGAGCACAATGATACGAATCAAATAAAAAGAAAATTACATTCCAAGTTGATATTTTTGAACTTATTTTCGCATAAAACTCATCTTCAATATTATACATTTTGAGGATATACATGTCGAATCCACTGCTTCTTTTTCATTCTTATTAATAGTCTCAGAACAAAACTAATTTTATTATCGTTGGCGCTATTGGTTTTATTTCATCGTCATGAGGATGTATTGACAATAGCCTAACTTCTAGACGACAAGTGTTGTTTGTTTATGAGGCAATATATTCATGTTATATGGAATTAAACACGACGACATCGACACAAAGATCGCAAGTTCGAATCCCTAGTGTACCAATGAGTTTTTCTGAACTTAAGTACAATGATGAGTCACATCAGAGTTTTACGGTGAAGAAAAACATCGAGAGGAAGCCTGCATACGTCTGAGAAACAATTCAAAGGCCTATGTACAGTCGTGCTTGAGTAACGGCGATGGACTCGTAAAGATATACTATTTATAAAAAAAATACTCCAAATAGTTGCTGGTACGTTCCTCAGGATTTCTAAAGGCCCACCTGAATGTACCGTCCTCACCGTGAGTGAGTTACCGATAATAATCTCACATAACCACACTCGTAGTTAGGTTCAAGGCGTTCACTCAATGACAATAGTAACAATAGTGAAACTGAATGCAACAATAGACGTAATTTTACAAATTTACGTGATTTTAAAATGTTTATCCAAACAAATAATTTTAATTGACAAATGATGCAATTATATGTATAACTTTGAAATAACGCACGCACAAAGGCGCACTACCCAACTTACTTCCTAACCTCGTAACTTCCCAAATACTTCTATTTATAATTGCTGTAATTTTACTGTATTAATAGGTATGTTATTATTTAAAGCCACTAACATCTCAAGACAAGCCTTTATTAATATCTTTACATGTACAGTTACCAATGTTAATACAGTTAGGTTCAAGAGGAGTACTACACAATAACTGGTTCTTCTTGGAGATAATTTGCTATTATAGGCATTTGGAATACAATGTAACGATGATGCTTGTCGATTGTAGGCTCAGTTGTATTTAAAATGCCCATTTAACAATATATTAATACTACAGTATTTTCGCCGGATGTGTATTTTAACTATACCTATATCCGGCACATTGCAGATGATTATTTAAATCACTCGGTCACTAAGAACTTCAATTCAATTTCATCATTACATTGAATCAATTAATTTGGTTAACTTTTACAGTGGTTTCTTTAGCCGAAGGCTCAGGTCAGAATGTCATGCGATATTTCGCATGCTTACAGCATGGGAATTTTCGAAGCTCATTAGCAGCCTTGGTGATATAACAATCAAATAGCAACTCAAACGTAAATATTACTTTGCTAATACGCATATTATTTATCATTATTGTTTGAGGGTCTGCTGAACATTGAACTTGTGAATACAACTGTTGTCAATGACGATGAAATACATAGAACCATAGAAGTTACTATTACTAGCTGCGCCTACGGTGTTACCGGCATTTTAATAGCAATAGACAGATCCCACGTGTTTTACAGCATAAAATAAAGTTTCTGTGGCCCTGACAGCGTTTAAGTTCATATGATTGAGGCGTGAAAACGTATTCCCCGTTCAGAAGAGCCGATGAGCCCTACCTCTCTCAGGTAATATCACGCCATAAAACTTGTTTAATACTGTAGCGTCAGCCGATTGACGCTGTAGTTGTACATTCTAATCAAAAGCATTAGCAAAAACAACCAAGCCGGTTTCCAGACGGGTATTATAAAATTTCTTGCGTCATATTTGGCACAACTATGAGTTTCATACAATTTGTGACGCGTTTTAGAGTACATATAATAACTTTTTGTCTTTCAGCGGTGTGAACGGCCAAGTTCTTAGCCTTGTTTAAGTACAACGGTTTGCTAATAGAGACACTTCAGTTCAAGTCCGAATCGAAAAACATCTTGGCAATTCCTCGGACCTAATTAAGAAACTTTTCACAGTTGTTTTTGCCTACAAAGGTTGCTACGAGATGGGGAATACAATATTGTTAGATACAGGTCGAAAAATGGCATAACATAGTCCCGCTTGAAGGTCATTAGATCATTTACATATTATTAATGCTAAGTTTACAATATTAGTACAATGTATCGCACCTCATTATAGTAATGCAATATTACTGATAGACGTACACTCTACGCATCATAAAACTTGTCAGTCTGGCTATTTGCGTCAAGTATACGTAAAGTAATCGTGGGTATAAACGAAATAATAATAATTGCAAATAAAAATGTTGACGTTTTTAAAGGTTTTGAACTGTGACATAAATGCCATGGTTTATGCCCGAAAATATACGCTTTTTACTTATTTTTACCGATGGTCATATTCTTTTAACGACATAAGAGGTATTTTAAGATCTTTAGAAGCAATAAAAAACAATTCCATTAACATAGGTAGTTAGATGACAAAATAGCAGGTTAACTTATGCAGCGATCCGCTTTACAAATCGTCCTACTCATAATTAACATAAGGGAAAGACCCAGTGATGTAATAAAAACTTAATTTAGATAGATGTAGCGTATGAGTGTATCTCTATCCGGCAGACAAGGCCGTAGACTTGATGAAAAGTTACTAATCATGTATTGACGATTCTTCGGAAAAACTAGCACGACTCTAGTGACTATGTTGAAATTTATAGAATTGGTGGCTTTAGATTTGTTTTTTTCAACATAATATGGTTTTCTGAGATGATACTATTGTAGCAATTTGGGCGCTATTGCACATACCTTTAGCATGAACCTAATGGCGTACTTGATAGTACCATTGCTTTAATCCACTTAAAAAAACCTGGGCTTATTGGGTTTGGGTTGGTGTCGAAAAATTGGTCTAGTTTTGAAAATGTAGGCTGAAGTGTGAAGGTTATCCGGATCACTAATGGCGTTGTAGTTCAGTACTCGTTATATCAACTTACTTGATCACTCGTTTCAAATAACTATACAATCCAAGTAGACAACATTACCGACCCATCTGGTGTGTATATTCTTGAGTTCACCGACATCGGATATGTGTAGGCGTCGCGTGGAAGAGAACTGATTACCGATCAATATGTAACCACTCACGCGTGCTCTGAACAACTTGGGTGTAATACAATTTAAGGAATATCGAATGCTGAAAGTATTACTCTTGGTTCGCCAAGAGAGAATAACGTCAGTGGTTTAAATATTATACGGATCGATTTAAATGGAAACATGCGAAGTCGAGTACAATTTGCCAGCAGAAAACTTATGCCAATGCAATTTTCTGAACTTAAATACAGTGATTTATTAAACCATAAGGTTTACGATGAAGGGAAATATCGTGAGCAAAGTGATTTTTCACATGATAAAAAAGGTATTACATATATCTTGACAATATCTTCCCACAAGGGTCCCCTAAAGTAAGCAGGGGTGTAAAAATATCAATTTTCAGCTATATTTGAATTTAATATATTACCTAATTACTCACTACATCTTGAAGGACAATTTCAAAGAGTTGAAATAAAGAGCTTAAAGTGAGACAAAAAGCTTGTTATAAAGACGTAATTATATTAAAAGGAGGATGTAATTTGCCATGCTAAGAGCACATCAGTACGCTAAGCGCAGTCATTTGGATCGCTTTATACTAAAACTCGAAACAGATACAAAAAAGACAATCAATTCGTACTTATATTAGTACTTACATACTGCCGCAAATAAATAAAAAATATAGTAATCAAGAACATATTATTATTGTTAAATTTGATTTCAAGGCAACGAAGCTATAGGCGAATTGGTGAAATACGATTCGAATTTTGATTGGAATTAATTCAAGTTTGATACCAGTAGTTCTTCCTAAACCTAGTTGTTTAACAACAATGGTAATTCCTCTGGGGTTTTCCAAGAAAATTCATTTAGATATTATTGTGTTTCAATATTTTTTTAAGGAGAGAAGGATAAAAAGAGATAGCTGAAACACCTCTAGGTATTCACTTGAAATCGATGGTGTTAAACTTTAAAAAAGGTTGTTTAGGAATATTTTCTGTGGCCGGATTTTATGTTTATATCAGTTAGTGAGGTTTGCATGATTGGTTTAAAGGCTAAAATTGAATTACAACTTTATACATGTTGGTAGGACAATGTATGAACAAGAAACAAATACGCCAGAGCTGTACAAATTGAAACAAAACAAATGACAAAAATATGAACGACAGAAAAAGATGTCTTGTGACCCAAATACTTCCCTTCAGTAATTTCTTAACGATGCTTGGTCACGCGAATTGAGTCTAAGATCAAATGTATTTCATATATATATTTTTGTAGTACTTCAGGAATAATTTTGACATGTTACTAATAACAACAAGTCCTGAGAGAACTGGCGCTCTACTCAATTTGCCTACCCCGTTACCGTGAGGGACTCGGCGTGATGATATGTATGTAGAATGTAGATAAGTACTAATAACAAGGTCACATCGTGCTTATGTAATGTTTTTGCGATAATAATTTTGCAAGCAATGTTTTCATAGGAATGAAAATAATGTAAATACATCTTTCCAAGGGTCCTGAAGGGGTAAGCAGAGATATGACATCTTCGTTTCAACGGATATATATTTAGGTGCCTATGAAACAGATGGCATTGCCATCACCGTTCCTCAAGCCACGACCGTAACGAATGCAGGTTTCCTGGCAATGTTTTATTTCACCGTACATCTAGTGGTGTAATCAGATGCAGATCATTACACGAAAGTATAAAGACAAACTCACTGATAAATAGAAAACAGTTTCGAACCGGAAACCCAAAATTGAGTTCGCAGACGACTACTCAAAACACTGGACTGTCACGGCTTTATGATAATAACGCAATGGTTATCAAGTCAACAATACAAACGTCAAACATCCAGACACTGAACTTTAACCCAACGAAGTTAATTGCCTATCATGAATGATAAATAATGTGGACATCAATAAAGAGTTGAGTAATAGCGCAATTGGGCCCAAGTGAATTACTATGTAAGATCCTTCAAACTGATATGATAAATTCTAAGGCGTTTGTTACGCTTTGACGTCTCTCTCCTCTTAGACTCCAATTATAAAATAATAACAAAAATTTTGTTCGCGAGGAATATATTATATATATTTTTTATTTCTATTATGTTACGTTGCGGACATAAAACATATTTATGATGGATGGGTGAACAAAAACTAACAACACACATATACGTTGCGAAAGAATGTGAAAGAAGTGGCAGAGGAAGATCTCGTTTCAACAATCTTGATCAATGCGATCTCAAGAATGGAAACGTCAACAGTACATACTCGAAACCGGCGTTAATGAGGAGACTACTGAATGTGGAATCGAAAGAGATCTGTAAGTCTAGAGAGAACTAGCATTCTTTTTGAACTGCATTATGGACTCAGTGAGATGATATATATGTAAAGTGATTTTTTTTTACTCTCAACTTAAATCCGATTTATGTAATATACCTGGCATTAACAACACGAGCGAAGCGGCGAATAAATTTTTGCTACAATGCTAAGGTTGTTCTGAATTCTAGTTTCGCAATTTGAAGGCTGCTCATAATAAGGATGCTTAATAGTTCATTGCTGAGTTATCAAGGTGCTTTGGAGTTAATGGATCTCCTTGGTTGAGTTAATAAAGAAGGTTAATCAATTGTTAATTTTAAAGCTCATAAACACATTCTTAGAAGTAACAAGACGTGATTAGTGTAAAGGATCATGGAATAGTGAAATATTCTGACGCCAAGGTGAATATAAAAATAGCATCACAGAGAAGTTTAGCAACATTGATTCACAGAATATCTCCGGAAATAGTTTTATAACTAATAAATAAGTCATAAATGGCAATACACACGTTCTATCGTATGGTTATACATCATCAGACTATTAAATGATAGCCATGCATGGCAATGAATCTCTTGCAGAGAATTTAACAATTTAATCTTTTTTTTACATCTATGTAGAAGGGAACCAATGCTAAAAAAGGAAACCGAGGAGTTTGTTTTGCCGTTTCTTTGCCTGACAGGTTTTTCTTCTTGGAAACGGTAACTGTAGTTTTATAATTAGTATGTAGCTTTCAATCAGTTTTTCTTGTGTCCTTTGCGTTGAATAGGTACAGGTTGTTTTTTATTTTGATACGTGAATAACCACAAAGATTTAATTATGAGTGACAAGTCAACCGCGATTAAATATAAGTACCTAGATGACCGAGCTTAGCTCGGTATTTAACAATTGATTTAAACACGTCAAAGCAAACACTGGCTTAGTGTTTGTTGCTTAGCAACGCTTTATTGTTGCTGTGTGTGTCGGTAGAGCACTGGCGAAATTCATATTCTAATGAACTTGTAGCAGTTTTTCATTGCCTAAAAACACGGATAAAACGACGTTTTCTAAAAATGAAACCTAGCTAGATCGATTTATCGCCCCCGAAATCCAATCTCTGCCAAGTTTTATGAAAATCGTTGGAGCCGTTTCCGAGATTCAGATTATATATTTATATACAAGAATTGCTCGTTTAAAGGTATAAGATAAGAGCTTTGTTTACCCGTTGCAATACGACATACCGGGTCAGTTAATTCAATGGAGTCTTTATGTTTTCCGACATAAACTTATTATCCCACTAACATTAAAAATGCACAAGTTTGTGAGGATGTTTGTTCCTCAGTCACACCAGTACAGCTGAACGGATTGGATGAAATCTGTCACAAGTTGGACTATTAGCTGGATGCTAATCTATCCTATGTCCATACGATATGTTTTATTCAAACAAAAACAACACCACAAAAAACTTTACACGAGTGAAATCTCGGGGCACAGCTAGTCTTTTTATAGGTATATCTTAAATATAAGGATGAATGGCTGGCGATAATGTCGGCGTGCTTGGAGTATTGTGAGACAAACGAATGAATAAGTAGGTACTAGAAATACTTTTTATCATTGCTGATATTATGTATGTATTAAATAATAATAATATAATAATAATATCCTCACGCCTTCCCACAAGGGTCCCCGAAGGGGTAGGCAGAGGTGTATAGGTAATACCCACACACCCACTTTCCGCCAGAGGTATATTAGGTGCCAACGTGACAGATGGCGAGTCCATCGCCGTTACTCCAGCACGACTATACATACGCCTTAGAATTTCTTCTCAGACGTATGCAGGTTTCCTCTCGATGTTTTCCTTCACCGTAAAGCTCGTGGTGTGACTAATCACTGTACTTAAGTTCAGAAAAACTCATTGGTACAGTCGGGATTCGAACTTGCGACCTTTGCGTCGCAGGCAACTGCTCGAACCACTCGGCCACCACGGCTCTTATGTATTAATCTTTATGTATATTCATATTCAGTTAAAGAAAAAGTCTCATAACGTATCATTGGATAGTAAACATTTACATTTACGTATGTATATGCATCCGTCTGGTCTAGTGGTTAGAGGTCCTGACTGCGAAACTTGAGATCGCGGGTTCGAATCCCGCTGAGGGCAGATATTTGTGTGATGAACACGAATATTTGCACCTTAGTCTTGGATGTCCTATGTATTTAAGTATATATCTATCTATATAAGTAAATATATTGTTGTCTAGTTACTATAACACAAGCTTTGCTTACTTTGGGACTAGGTCAATCTGTGTGCAGTTGTCCCAAGTATTATTATTATCTATACGAGTACAACATTGTCTAGTGTGTACAAGTTTGCTCTGTTTAGGACTAGGTCAATCTGTGTGCAGTTGTCCCAAGTAGGTATTATTATTATCTATACGAGTATAACATTGTCTAGTGTGTACAAGTTTGCTCTGTTTAGGACTAGGTCAATCTGTGTGCAGTTGTCCCAAGTATTATTATTATCTATACGAGTACAACATTGTCTAGTGTGTACAAGTTTGCTCTGTTTAGGACTAGGTCAATCTGTGTGCAGTTGTCACAAGTAGGTATTATTATTATCTATACGAGTACAACATTGTCTAGTGTGTACAAGTTTGCTCTGTTTAGGACTAGGTCAATCTGTGTGCAGTTGTCACAAGTAGGTATTATTATTATTTATACGAGTACAACATTGTCTAGTGTGTACAAGTTTGCTCTGTTTAGGACTAGGTCAATCTGTGTGCAGTTGTCCCAAGTATTATTATTATCTATACGAGTACAACATTGTCTAGTGTGTACAAGTTTGCTCTGTTTAGGACTAGGTCAATCTGTGTGCAGTTGTCCCAAGTATTATTATTATCTATACGAGTACAACATTGTCTAGTGTGTACAAGTTTGCTCTGTTTAGGACTAGGTCAATCTGTGTGCAGTTGTCCCAAGTATTATTATTATCTATACGAGTACAACATTGTCTAGTGTGTACAAGTTTGCTCTGTTTAGGACTAGGTCAATCTGTGTGCAGTTGTCCCAAGTATTATTATTATCTATACGAGTACAACATTGTCTAGTGTGTACAAGTTTGCTCTGTTTAGTACTAGGTCAATCTGTGTGCAGTTGTCCCAAAGTTATTCAGCGTTATTGTTTATATCTTCTGAGGGAAATTATAATTTTATTTGCGCAGATTTTCAAGACTGATTGACATTTCTCGAATTATTAAAAGTAACTATAATAGTTTAAGCTATAAATAGTACATATACCGCGAAATAAATACTTTGCTATTCTAGATAATATTATAGAGAGGAAGAACAAATGAAAAAAAGCCGTAGTGGCCGAGTGGTTTGAGTTACCTGCAACACAAAGGTTGCAAGTTCAAACCACTTACGTTCAAACGTATGAATTAATATCTAAATACGAATATATAATGGCTGACGGCTGGATCTATTTTGATGAAATTTATCGTGTGCATATTTACAATTAAATGTACATAATTACTAAACATAAAGGTACTATAATTTGGTAACAAGAACCGTAACTCACCAACTAATGTGTATTTGATGAGGCAAGGATGGCACAGATTGGAGATAGGCGCCCAGTGTTCGTTGTTGACCACATCGGCCAGTTCCTTGGATTTATTGGTAAGGAACATGACGAATTCCTTAAACGTGACGTCATTGCCATACTCCAGAGATTCATTTGAAGCATTCTCCCGTAAAGCCTTTATAATGCGGCGGCCGACCCGATCCTAGAACAAAAAGATCTTTAGCTTATAAGTTTTATTTTATTGCAAAACATAATCAATTTCTATCTCGCTCCGTCTTTTTCAGTCTTTGACGTACCATGTCATTCTCAAAATCGAATGATTATATTTTAGAAATAATGTTGTACCTAATATATTTGATGTTGATTGTTATAGAGATATTTTATTAATGGCAATACATCATACATACATGGAATTACAGCTGGCTATCAATTAAAGTTACACTAAAAAGTATTTTACGATAGCCTTTAAAGATAGTTCAGTAATATTATGGGATTTTGTAGAGCACACGAGTTTTGTCGTAAATGAAAAGCCTGCAAGACAACCTACGTCAGAGACAAAACCCTAAACGTACGTAGGTAAGACGTGGACGAGCGACGGCAATATGTTCCCTGTCACGTTGATATAAACAATATATATATATATATATATATATATATATATATATATATATATATATACATATGTATACTAGCTGTCTTGCCCAGCTTCGCTCGGGTGCATAAAATAAAAAAATATTTCTTATGGGTATGAAAAATAGATAGTAGCCGATTCTCAGAACTACTGAATATGCAAATAAAATTTCATAAAAATCGGTCAAGCCGTTTCGGAGGAGTATGGTAAATAACATTGTGACATGAGAATTTTATATATAAGACTAGTTGTCCCGCCCAGCTTCGCTCGGGTGGAAAAAAAAAGATGGTGGCGCCACCTATCGGGTCCAATTGTGAATCTAAACCATTCCCAGATCCCCTTGAACACACACAAAAAATTTCATCAAAATCAGTCCAGTCGTTTGAGAGGAGTTCAGTGACATACACACTCACAGAAGAATTATATATATAAAGATATACTCATCAGATATGCAGAATGCCTGATATTTAATCACTATTAAACGACATTTGACATCTATATTCCTAAATACATCTACAGATTTTTCTGATGAGAAGTGTATTATCTACATATCTCTGACGGAATCTATATATAAGTGCCAACGAACAAAAAAAATACATTATTAAGCGTATAGCCTCGGTTTCTGAGACTGTTCGACTACATGTGCGGGCAACGGTCAAGGACTACTTATTTGTGATTATATTTTCATAAATCATCGTCACGTCACCGTCGGCGATGTCATCTTAATTGCCGCTCGAAAATTAAACGGCTGTTTGTTGAAACAAATCGTTATCACCGCATCATTGTTGAAAAATACTTCTAAGGTCATTGGAATATTTGTAAGTTGTTATGAACATCAAATACGATAAATAGTCTTCGGCTAACGGAAATGACTATACCTAAATATAACATACCTAATTATCATGTATATAAACACCTTCGGCAATATTTTATTTCCTCAAATTTGTGTTCACTCAGATTACTCACACCACGAGCTTTGCGGTGAAGGAAAATAATGAGAGGAAACCTGCATACGTTTGAGTAGAAATTCAAAGGCGTACGTCTACGTATTACTCGTGCTTGAGTTACGGCGATGGACTCCCCATCTGTCACGTTAGCATCTAAAATATATCTCTGGCGGAAAGTGGCTGTGTGGGTACTACCTATACACCTCTGCCTAATCCTTCGGGGACCCTTGTGGGAAGGCGTGAGCATATGTAAATTTGTGTTACTGTATTATTATTATTATTTTTTAATTGTTCATACGCTACGCTTAGATCTTCTAAACTACGCAACGGATTTGAATGCAGTTTTCGTCAATACATACAGTTTAATATTTAGCTACCAAGCGGAGTTGGAATTATATAGATTCAATCGGGTAAAACTGCGGGATGCAGCTAGTAAACATTTAAACAAAAGCATAAAGTAATAATTAAAGTATGCTACTCACATAAATGCAGAGCTGTAATAGGTATCAGCGATTGATATGCTATGAAATGTAAATATAACGATCGGAAACACAATTATCAAATATTGCTCTTTGCTCATCACAATTATAATTATGTACTGTGGAGTTTTAAACTGAGTTGTCTGTCGTGTGTCTGGGTATCTGTGTCTGATCGCTGCGCGATCTTGCTGCGGTTTCTTTGATTTTTTTTAAAGGTTTTATGATGTACTTGTTAGATTGTAAGTATAAGATTATTGTGCCATGAAGCTATAGTTTATTAACCATAATATAAGCTGTTTTAGCAAGTTTATTTATTAGATTTATTTTATATTAATTATACAGATTTTTAAAACCGGTTCAAACCGGTATCTCAATAAAAACTTAATCGTACTAACATAAATGTTCCTCACTGCTTGTTCTCATACACTTTTAGGCTTCTGAATAACTATTATTTTATTAGAAACTAGAAACAGATATAGAAAGCAAGTGTGCAAGAAGAGGCAGAGGAAGGCCACGTTCCAACTACCTGGATCAAATCGTTCGGACGCTCAAGGACGGGAACGTTAAGAGTACTCGAAACCGACGAGCATGTATGAAGAGACTGATGAATGTGGACGAAGCGAAAGAGGTATGTAAGTCTAGAGAGAACTGGCGCTCTATACTCTCTGCCTACCCCGTTAGGGACCTGGCGTGATGATATGTATGTATTTTATTATTCCGAAGTCGAATCAAAATTAGCTTTATTGAAACGAAATAAACAAACGATTCATCGATCCAGTTAGGAACCTGACCATAAACAAAGTTGTTCAAGTTCGCAAATCAACAAAACTTATAGTTAGACTTGTGTCTCTTCTAAGGAATTAGGTCATTGATGTGAGATGCTTATGTATTAACGGATGTATGCATTCTATCTATGCTGCACCAAGTAGGTAATGTGGTTAAACCGGGTTGAATCACATCCAATAATAAAATTATTTTAAAAGCCTTTTATTCCTTATGTTAAATGTTGACGATAGTACTTGTCCATATCTACGTAATGATGCATGTAGGCAGAAAAATATAATAAAATCGACGACAATAACCTTGGTCAATATAGGATATCTATATCCTCAATCACAAGGTTTCCGGACAGGGTAAGCAGAGGTGTGAGTTAACAGATTAACAAATGGTGGACCAGGTTACACACATTCAAAGACGAAGAAATTCAAAGACGTTATACATACGACGTGTCAATCGACGTTCGTTTTTTAAATAAGACACAGATAAGTAAAATAGTTATTAGTAATGATGCCAAAGTGAAAGTGCTTAACTAACCTAGTAAGTTATTCTCTACTTAAAAGTAAGTTATTAACAAGTCTTTAAAGAGCAGTGCCTTGGATTAGAGTCATGACTGGAGTGGATATGATTCAATAGTTCTTATCAGAAATGTTTACAGGTTTTTGCCCATGCATTGATTAGGATACACAAACTGATAGGCATAGGGTAGTACATTAGGGCATTATCTTTTTAGGCATCGGAAATAGATGTTGAGGAGTGGTGTGTATATCACATATTTAACTAACAGAGCATGTGAAAATATTTTAATGAAGGAATAATTGTAATTAAGAATTAACTATAATTAAAGACTCACTTGAAAATATTTAGCACTTGGTGTTTCTCCCTCCAATTTATTTCTATAAGCAGAGAGTAGTCTTTCAAATGGATTTCTGACAATTATCATTTTATGATAATTATCTAACATATAGTCCCGTTCTTGTTTCTGAACAGTGCTCAAGTTCCGGAACATTCCTGGAGTGTGTGCTATACTAGCTGTTATGGACAACACATCTGTATTGTTCCATTTGCCAGCCAGTATCATGAGTATTCTTTTCCAGTTTGTACAGGCCACCTAAAAAGAAAGCCTTAAAATTATCAAAAATAAAAACACTTAAACAAAGCTCTTGCTAAAAATTATAAAGTGATTTATTATTATTAAATTAGGTCTTAAAAGGAAACAAGAAGGAAGCACATTAACCAATGCCACAATCATTAAATATGTGCATTACTATTATTATATTGTAGGTAAGTTTATTAATTATATACCTTCCAACATGCATAAGTAAGTAATATGGCATAATTACTTATTAAATATCAAGGATGTGGTCTTTAAGATTGGGTAATCCACAGTTCAATAAAGCAGGCATCGTAAGTTATAATCGGAAGACCTGTCTGCCTTGAAAAATATTACGAGAAATATTTATCATGAGATGTTTGCTTGACTCACCTTTGGCACGTAGCAATAGAGAAGTTTGTGCTCATCATCCACCAAAATGTGCTCCAAAGTGGAAGCCGGTAGTTCGTCTAAGCTCGTCTCAGGCGGGTATCGTCTACAAGTCTCTTGAATCAGCTCTTGTCGAGCTAAGTTCAAGGACTGGGTCAGCTCCAACGAATGCTCCGAATGATCATTAATTTCATTATCACTTACATTACAATTCACAAAAAACAAAATATTGAATAATATCACCAAATCCACCGTTCTAGCACGCATTTTAAGCATTAACAAAACAATTTATAACACAACTTTCTTTTTAAATTGTAACCTAAGTTTTTAATGTAGGACACTTGATTCACAATAACGTTTTAAAAACAGTATGCTTTGATAATAATTTCTAGACTATGCCAGATGTATTTATTTAAGGTAAGTTTTACTGTTTATTTAAGCGAAACTGACTTCTCAATGTAATATTTTGGTCGCGTTTTCATTAGTTTTTATTTAAATTGAACACAACCATCCCGTGCATCAACAGTAAAGAAACTGAGTGATTGAATGAATGAATTGAAACGGCGGAATACGGACGAACGTAAGTCGGTCGGACGGCACAAATGAATGAACGAAATGAGTAACGTAATTTTGAATAGGGGTTGATTTAATTAATATGATTGCCCCGCTGTATTTATCAATATACTATCGGTACTCCGCGGCTTCATCCGCGAAAAAACTGATTTATTGGCTTTTTTTCTGCAATAAAACATCCATATATGTTAAACCAGCAAATACTCCTCCGTGGCAGTTTCATCCAAATCCATTCCGTAGTATCTTATCATCACGCTGAGTCCCTAACGGGATAGGCAGAGAGTATAGAGCGCCAATTCTCTCTAGACGTACATACCTCTTTCGCTTCGTCCACATTCATCAATCAGTCTCTTCATTCTTGTTGTTGTTTTGGTTTAGGTTCGCTATCTCTGTATCTACTTTTTTTATTTATTATCAGCTTGGTATACATATTTACAAACTGCAACAAACAGCAAGGTGGGTACATTATCAATCAAGTAGTAATGTTATATAAAAAAATATTGGTGGATAACTTTGATTTGCTAACAATGAACTATTATCAAATATATCTGACTTGCTGCTTCTTCTTCTACAATTGTTTGCTTGCTTTCGCTCTACTACACTAAGTATGCAATTTTTAAATACTGGTTGCATCAAGCATATCAGCTTTTTTAGTAGGTACCTAAAACATGTCACAATACATACATACATACATATCATCACGCCAAGTCCCTAGCGGGGTAGGCCGAGAGTATAGAGCGCCAGTTCTCTCTAGACTTATATACCTCTTTCGCTTCGTCCACATTCATCAGTCTCTTCATACACGCTCGTCGGTTTCGAGTACTCTTAACGTTACCGTCACAATGTCACAATGAATAAAAATAATGAGTAGTAACTGTCACAGTATAATATATATTGTAATCTTTGGGTGGTACTAAACATGTAGACTGGTGTGAATATGAAGTGAGGAATCAATAAAAGAGTAGATTGTAAACGTTCAGAATTATCAAAAAAAAAATTTTTTTTTTGATTTGATTTTGTAGGAATTTTATATACGACTACTTTATAATTAAGAATGTAGGTAATCGAAAAATACTACCAATCTGCTTAGTTTCAATTTTCCAGTATGACAATAATAATAGTAGTATTCGGTTTTGTTTTAATTTTACTTTCACTGAAGCACAAAAATATTTCTGTTAAATATCGCTGATCAGTGTCGCACCGTAGTACCGTTGTAGCAAAAGGAATTGGTAGATCAAAGTCCATTAAATGCTCAGCGGTTTCTCAAGTCCCATTACCTCTAAGGCATTTTGAAACACTTACATACCAATTTATTGAAGCATAATGCGTAGTTAAGCTCTTTTTCCAATTTTTACACGCGCCTAAGAAAAATCAATAGCAAATCATGGTTCAAACTGTATGTGTACAGTACATCGGGGCCAGAACATATCGAAGTACCTTCAGTGGACTCATACTCGGTGGACTCATCCTCGGTTTTATGGGGTAAGGTACAAATAAGTCTTCTTATTTGTAAAAGTATTTTATTTATCCATTTTAAAGTACCTAAATATACATAATATGAACCTTACTATTGAATAACTCATGACGTAGACTAATTCAATTATTATTAAAGATGTAGAAAAATATTACTTCAGTTTGCAAGTTTTTCTGGAATGTTGCTCTGAAACAAAGAAATTAACAATAATCAATATTTTTTGTTTAACAAGATTTTCTTGCTAAACGTCAAATAAAGTTGGCTTACCCTCAAATGTTGAATGTAGCAAACTTGATAGTACTGTCGAATAAGGGAGAAAGCTTCTTCAGCTACTGCGAGCTGATGGTGTTGCCATGCGAGAACCGCGAGACACGCCCACAAAGTCTCATCTTCTACTGTTCGGCAAAGCTTGTACAAAATAATTAGGTAACTGTGTAACATATTTGAGGGAATAAGATCTGGACACAACAACCGTGGACTGACCAGTAATGCATCGGACAGAAAGAGCTTGCTTAGTTTCATTAGAGAAACGATTAATAGCCATGAAGAAATCTTAAAAGCTAAAGCAGGTATCTTATGGTTACTAGTGACAGATTTTTTTACCTGCAGAGCAGCCTGCCACATATTTGAAGCGACATATTTCAGAAGCTTTTCAGGGAAAGCGGCCAAAGACAAATGCAGCATGGAACCATTTCCACGGCACACCTTCACTATACCATCTTCTACGCTTAGGATAGTAGGATTGCGACCTAAGTCCCTGAAGAATAAACAGAGTGTTAAGGCAGAAAAAAATCCTTGTTCAAAATTAGAGTGAATCCTCTAACTGAGGATGAATTTCTAGAAAGCATGAGTGCTGCCTCAGACATCAGGCGGATCGTATCATTGGTTTACCCTATGTAGTTTAAAATTTGTGTTTAACTTCCATCGACTTACGATATCTCCTTGCTGATGGTTGTAAGAGATAACCAATCAGGTTGCTTGGCTGCTTTGGGACAGCACCAAGCTACGACTGAGTTTGCTCGTAATCCTACCAGCAATTCAGTTTCACAGCTCCAAGCGATACTGAGAATTTGAGACCCTGTGAACATTTTGACTCAATAGATGCAATTTCGCCTTGAATTTATAAAACAATTTTAATAAAATTTTAGAAAGGGTCTAAAATAATAGGTTTTAAATGTATATTGCTACGATTTTTTGGTACTTTGAGTTTCACTACAGTCTTCCCATTGAAAGGTAAGACTTAAGTCAGATTATACGAAAGGGTTATAAACGATATCCTTAGAATATAAAAACGGTTAGTTCCCAGGTCAGTAAAATAACACGCGAAAAGATCGAACATCAACCAATAATACCTACCCAACTTTACAAAATTAGGCTTACTATCCTTTACAGTAACCACATACAAGTCCCTGTTGTAATCCAAAAGTGCTAAGCTCCTCTCATTGATCGAGCCAGATTGGCTGAGAGCAATGCTGGAGACAGTCATCTTGTGCATCAGCTTAGTGACTACGTTGTCAGTAGAGCTTCGAACGATAAGACCGGTTGGCAGGTCGAAAACATGAATTACTGTGAAAAGCAATAGAGACATCAGTTTCATCTTAAAATGTAAAATTTAAAACTGACAGTGACTACGTGCCTGCAACCTAGATCAAAACATTCTAGATAAGACTAGAATGTAAATATTATGGGTATTTTGTCGTTTTAGTACAAGAAAATTGATAATATCCTTATGACTGGAAATTTGGTAGTAGTGTCAATCTAATGGATAGAATTATTGTGGAACCACCACAAATACAAATGTAGCTTTAAATACGGCTCCCGTTTATTTAAACTCTTCGATCTTGCTCTTACATTTCCGGTCAGCCTGGTCAATAGCAGCTAAAGCATCAGGACCCAGAGACACGGCAGCTCGTCCAAGTGTTTCAGGCCTCGCTCCCCAACGGGGACTGGCCAGCAAGCGTCCCATATAACTGTATACCGATATACCTGCTCTTTCTACTACACATATACATCTGAAATCAAAAATATAGTAAATTAATTCAAAATAGCTTTTTGGCTCTTTTTAGATCATGAAAGCCCGATTCGTTAATAAAACTAATCTCACGCCTCACATCTCACACGGGTCCCCGTCACAATCACTTTCTGCCAGAGATAAATTTTAGGTGCTAACGTGACAGATAGCGAGTTCCATCGCCGTTACTCAAGCACGACTATACATACGTCTTTTAATTTCTCCTCAAACATCTAGAAGTTTCCTCCCGATGCTTTTAATCACCGTAAAGCTCGTGATGTGACTAATCACCGTACTTAAGTTCAGAAAACTAATTGGTTCAGT
The DNA here is from genome assembly GCA_945859725.1 of Drepana falcataria. NCBI lineage: Eukaryota > Metazoa > Arthropoda > Insecta > Lepidoptera > Drepanidae > Drepana > Drepana falcataria. The sequence continues at coordinate 2,853,972 of OX243923.1, read as the reverse complement.
CGGGATTCGAACTTGCAATTTTTATCATTAGGAATCAAGTCATTAAATCATTAAATTATTGAGAACTATTAGGATTCCTTTAAAAAAATTAGGGTTTAAAAATCTATCAACTTAATATTACCGTTCAGCCAACAAAATCATGCTAATAGTGCCTTCCTTCAGATCAAACGTGACCGGCGTATTCCACGAAGTCAATTTATGGATAAAGCATTGTTTCACAGTGGCTATCACCAAATGATTAAAGCCTAGAGCAATCTGTATCACCCTGTCTGGATAGTCAAGCTGGTCGCTCTGATCTGTGATTATGTTCTTGATTGAGATTACTTTTCGACCGGATTGTGAACAAGCGAAATTCCTCCATGTGTATTCTCTGAAATGTTCAATCATTAAAACTTTTTGTGACGTAACTTCCGGCTTGCGGCCATGAGAAACTTGTAATACCATTCCAATAAGTAGGTACATAAATATTTTCTATCCATTCGTGAATGAGGCACTCTTAATTGTGACATGTATACATTACATTTCAAATTATTGTCTTGCAAAAGATTAATTATTACTCAATAATAATTAATTAAAAGGGTGTTCAATATTAAACAATAAATAATTGTATGTTATATACTTTGTATCTATATCTATTTTAGTCACAGAAGAGCAATTGGATAGCAATATACATTCAGAACGATGAATATGGATGAAATGAAAGAGGTATTCCAGTCTACCGAAGTCGTTCCATTCTCTCTGTCTAGTCTACCCCTAAGACACTTGACGTGAGGTCGACGTAGGTATTATTACAAGAACTCCTTTAAAAGAAAGAATTAACACAATTTATTGTAATAATGGTATGCAAACCTGTCAATAATATGAGCAAATAGCACGTGCCCATTGGCACACGCGGCTGCTAATTGGGTGCCGTCCGATGACCAAGCGATGTTGTAAACGCTGCCCGTAGCGGGGCGATCTAGACAATGGGACCACTGAAACGGACCGTGTGCGTTAATAATGAGGTTTACATACAAGACGTTTTGAGTTAATTATCGGATAATTAGGTTAAGAAGAAAGGAGAGTTCAACAATTTATAAACTTTGATATTCTAAAAAGAATTATCTCACATTATACTTCTAAATAAATGCCAATCGACTTAATAATTTATGTATAAAATATCTTCACGCCTTCCCACTACGCTCCCCAAAGGGTAGGCAGAGGTGTGTACTCTGTAGCTAGTACCCACCCACCCACTTAGCGTTAGAAATATATTTATGGTGATAACGTGATCGACGGGGAGTACATCGCCGTTACAAGCATGTACGTATAGCATACGCCTATAAATTTCTTCTCAGACGTATGAATGTTTCCTCTTCCTCTTGATGTGTTCGTTCATCGTAAACCTCGTGGTAATCATTAAGTTCAGGAAAACTCATGGGTAGTCGTAACTCAAATTTCTTAAAAATCATCAAAGGCTTAAAATCAGCCTCTTAATGAACCATAATTCTCTTAACCCTATTACGCGTATTATCAGTAAGTTTGATAATTCTGGGTATTTTTTGTATGGCATTTAATGATATTAGCTATGGCGAGAACAAGAAGCCTACAACTAGGAATATTTCAAATACTAAGTAGTAACTTAGCTAAGGCCAACTCTATATATTATGTATATAAAGGCGACGAACTTTATCCGAGTGTGTAGAGAAACTCAGCTTAGGGCGCTGTTGATTCCTAAGCTAGGGAACTGAATTGAATTTTATCTGTAGATACTACGCGTACGCTTAATTGATAGGACTTACTCCATTAGTGTTGCACAAGCGAATAAGATTGTAGCTGCCAATGACAAACATGTCACCAGCGGGAGACCAACTGACGCTTGTTATTGGTTGGTCGTGTTTAACACTCACTGAAATTTGTTGTCCAAAAATGTCCCATATCTGCAAAATCACCAACTATATATTTTTATTTAAATAAGGATAAACCTAAGTCTATCTATTAATTTAAATGTATGATTATAATAATATAATAATAATATATTATTTAAATATTTTTTCAGGATCTGAGCGATTAAATAAAAATTTTATAATTACGCTATGCTCAAATATGTTACGTACCTACCATATCGGTAAAAAGAATATCTCCACTCTTTTCTATTCTATTCTCAAATGTATGAAACATAATTAAAAAAATATCATAAGTTGGTGTGATTCAGAAAATATGTATTTCAAAACATGCCGATACCTTGGAAAATCCATCTTCTGAGCCTGAAATTATCAGGTTATTGTTTGCATTCCAAGAAGTGCATAATATAAGTCCATCGTGAGCTTTCCACTGTAAAATAAAAAAAAAACATTTTAAAATGAATAATAGCTTTATTTTCCATATATCTTCGCACCTTCCCACATGAGTTCCAAAAGAGTGGCACCCCTTCTTTCGCCAGAAATATGCTTAGGTCATAGCGTGAATGATGAATGATGGCTATCATTTGATTGAGTGAACGAGTCTGGCGGCATTTTTCTAGCACGAATAGCATACGGGTGTAAATTTCTTCTAAAACTTGAGCACATTTACCCTCGATGTTTTCCTTCACCGTAAAGTTCTGTGTGTGGTTAGTTGCATTCATTGCCTATTACACGACAGTATTTACTAAATCTTGTAGTCTTGAATGACATTGGTCTGAATTCAGGCACAGCCACAGAAATTAATTACACCTGTACCTACAAGTGGCACTTGTGACTAGCACAAGTTCGAAAATAAATTCAAATACATAGGTATAATCGTCTCGTTGGTACCAAAATTTAGCTTCCAAGACAAAAGATTATTCTTACGGGTAAATACATATTGTTCCTCCTTCTCTTGCAAAGAAGAAAATTCGTTATTAAAATGAATTATTTACCTTAGTTATTTTATTACTCGAGTTCAACTGTTTTATAATGAGAAAATTGCCCTTTGAATGCAAAACGGCACTGCTATCTGGGCTCCAAACAGCGTTGTAGATAGGGACGTCGGATTTCACTATAGTCGACCGAAGAAGGCCGTTCCGTGACCAGACTTTTAAAAAGCCATCTTCCCCAGCTTGAACCGAAAGAAGTAAGAATACCACATTGAAATGCACTGTAATCTATCTTTATATATATAATTCTTCTGTGAGTGTGTAGGTGTAGGGGAATGGTTTAGATTCACAATTGGACCCGATAGGTGGCGCCACCATCTTTTTTTTTCCACCCGAGCGAAGCTGGGCTGTCTGTATGTCCTTTATAGAATCGTAATCGGCGGGACCGATTTCAATGAAATATTCTGTGTGTCTTCAGGTGGATTCGAGAATGGTTTAGATTCACAATTGGACCCGGTAGATGGCGCTGCGGTCGTATTTTAGGTAATTTATTTTTCACCCAAGCGAAGCTGGGCGGCACATCTAGCGTATAATAAATATCTGGCCTGGCAACTCTGAGAATGAGAACGGGAAAATATGTCTCTGCCGCAGCCTAGCCAGCGTGTTCTGATATTGTTGTTTTACTAATATCTAAATATACAAATGACCTGTATATGAGGATATTTAAAACAACAGTGTGCCTGTACAGGCACATATATATTGAATATATTACATACCCGTTAGAAGACCAGCTCCATCAGGGCTCCATTGAGCAGTCAGACACGCACCTTGATGAGCGACTACTGTTTTTTCTATACGTCCATTGTGATTTACGATATGAAACCTATTTGTGCACGAAGATTTAAGAAAATAAATAAACATGAGTTATGAGAACTGTCTAGGGACTGGCGCTTTTAGCTCCCAGATTACTTCGCAAGTGATTCGTAGAGGAGTTTGTATTTATGCGAACATCATCAGTGTTTATACATGTATGAAAGGGCTTTTATGAACATCTGAATAATGTTAATGATTTTACTTACTTGCCATCCGCACAAGAAATGAGGATAACATCATGTTGGTGCTTGTTATTTCCGATGTTGATTTTTGGGAACAAGTGCATTTCAGTTGGATAAAAATCGTCTGGAAATGCTGTTACTACCATGCATTCGCTGTTAACCAAATTCCATTTAAGTAGCTTATGATCGTCCCTTATTGCAAATAGAAATTTATATTTTTTATCATCGAATCATCAAAATATAGTAACGAAAACATCACAATTTTTTCCTCACCCACAAGAAAAAACATCTTCTGTATTGTTCCAGCTAACGCATACCACGACTCCCACATGTTTCGGTTCTTTGAAAATTGATATTTTTAATTTCATTTTACTTTTTACTAGAATCTCAACCAAGGGTGCATTTACTTTGTATACGTATTATTGTTGCTATGGTAACAAGAAATTATATTTGTCTAGTAATACTACTTCCTTTTAGTTCATAGATTTATTTACAATAACAACAATTAATAATATTTACAAAGAACAGTTGAAACTAACTACTTACAGATAAAATATTTGTCCCAAATCGGTATCCCGAGGCAACGTGCCAAGAAGACTAGCAGCATTGCCACGCTGGATAGCAATGCTGATTCTCTGAGCGAGATATGTTCCAGCCCGCCTGTCACGAGAGGCCTCGACTAGACGGCGCGAGACCTCTTTAAAAAGATGGTGAGCCTCAGGACCCCAAATAGATAAGATAGATATAATATAATAGTTCATAGATAAGTTTCATTCGTTCTTTGATTAATTACATTGACAGCAGCTCGCTGACAAGGTAGCGGGTAAGTGACAGATACGATACGATAGACTTTGACTTGACAATTGACATCTCCGCTGACATTTGTTCCACACACAATCCACATTCTCACCTTACTCACATGTTCGTATATTTGAAATCGCCGATATCTGATACAAAATAAAAATACTACTACTCAATAGTAATAAAAGTCTTACTGATAATTGCAAAATGTCTGATGTGCCAGACTTAAGTAGTGACGATGAGCACTTCGAAGAAGATGAATGGCAAGAAATGGAGTCAAGTAACACGATGGTAACATGCTTGTTTTGTTCCAACGTTCTGTCCTCGATAGAAGAGGCGTTTAACCACTGCGAAGCCGTTCACAAGTTTGTCCTCAATACCTTGAAAGCTAAGTTTAATATGGACTGTTATTCTTATATTAAAATGATCAACTACATTAAGACTCAAAAGCCATCTCCTGATGTGATAATGAATGCATGTGGGGCCTTATGGGAAGACGAGATATATCTAAAGCCTGTAGAGCACGATGAATGGCTAATGTTTGACTTTGATTCTGTCTCGGACAAGCCTAGCTCGCCAAAAACATACCATGCTAATGTTGAAAATGGATTAGTGACATTATCTCAAGCTCATTTTATTGAACTACAAAGGACAATTCAGACATTGACTGCACAGCTAACTGAAAGCCAAACTCATCTACAAATGGCTAAAGAGGACATAAGCAAGATGCAGCATTCAATGAAAAGTATTGTTGATGGTGGTAACAACAGTGCATCAGACAGTAAGAATATCATTGTTAACTGTGTATCCAATGTGCCTTTAGAAAGCGATGAGGGGTACTTCAGCACTTATGCCCACTTTGGTATCCACTATGATATGCTCTCAGATAAAGTCAGAACAAAGACATACCAAGATGCAATTATAAAAAACAAAGAATCTATAAGAGATAAAGTTGTTTTAGATCTGGGTTGTGGAACGGGAATCTTGTCTATGTTTTGTGCAACTGCAGGTGCCAAAAAGGTTTATGCTTTAGACCAATCCGAAGTCATTTATCATGCAATGGACATAATAAGAGAGAATAATTTGCATGACAAAATTAAAATTGTTAAAGGAAGACTAGAAGATACAAAGTTGGATGAAAAAGTGGATGTGATTGTTTCCGAATGGATGGGTTACTTTTTGTTGTTTGAAGGCATGCTTGATAGTGTCATATATGCAAGGGAAAATTGTCTCAATCCCGGGGGGTTGCTTCTTCCCAACAGATGTAACATAAGTCTTGTTGCCAATGGTGATATTGATATGCATAAGAGGCTCATAGATTTTTGGTCTAATGTTTATGGTTACAAAATGAACTGCATGAAGTCCGAGGTAGTACGAGAAGCCAGCATTGATATAGTCCCATCTCAACACATACTATCCGAACCAAGTGTGATTAAAGATATAGATATCAATACCTGCAATACAGACGTAATGGACTTTACATCAGATTTCAAACTGACAATTTTAAAAGATGGTACACTGTCATCTTTGGTTGGATACTTTGATACCTTTTTTGACTTGCCAGAGAAGACATCATTTTCAACCGGTCCTCATGCAACTGCAACACATTGGAAGCAAACAGTATTCTACTTCAGAGATTGTAGGTCTGTGAAACAGGGTGACATTATCACAGGGACTATTACTTGCAATAGACAAAAGACAGATGTGCGGGCATTGTCGGTACAAATCAATATATTTGACAAAATTCATAAGTATATCCTTAGTTGAATAGTTTAGCTTGTAAGTGCTGCGTTATTTGTATAATATTTTTCAAGTGCCTTGAAGTTTATTTCCATACAATTTTGTAATTGATCCCATAAGTTGTAATGTAATCTGATCTTGCAGTCTGACCCTAGCTGGGCTTCATGTTGTTTTCAAACTAGCATCAAACATTTGAGTAAATTTTGTCATCCTTATTAAAAATTACAAATAATTTTATTTCATAATGCCTGTATATACATAGGCTGTCTATGAGACATTGCTTTGTGAAAATATGAAGGTATATTAATTGCTAACTACTGCCTAGACTATTTTTATAATAAGGTTCTATTTGTGATGAGCAATAAAAGTGGACATGTTTTCTACGAAAATCTTTTATTTGTTTTACATACAATTTACACATAACTAAAGAATGATTTATATTTTATTTACATAAGATATAAAATAACATAATTATAAATAATATTAAAATTTACAATATGAGATTTCACATGTCACAAAAATTATTTCATAAAGATCATTAATAAATTTTTAGCCATATTAGAAATGATATAAATACGTATATGAAACTAATTAGGAACGACAAAATATTACACTTACTTATTTTGTTAAAAGTGAGTTTAAAACAGTGTTGATAAGATAGACACTTAGGAAGGCTACATTTTGTGATGTGATTATACATTTATTAATGTAAGTTATAAATGAATAAGGTATTTCTTGGAGGTGTCGTTATTATATTTAAATATGTAAAATTACAATATTTTAAAACTGTACACTCCACAATACTATTCTTGATAGTTAAGATACTGTGAACACTGGAAAACAAACCCGGAATGTACTTACGTATTGTACAAAAATTATACTTGCTACCCATACAATATGACTTATATTAAAATTGAAACATCAATTTAGCCACAAGCTGTATAATGAAACAACATTAAAGAATGTAGATACATAAGGCATTACGCTATTTACTACGTGTTCGTAAAGCTATATCCCGAATGAGAATGGCATCTATCGACTACCTTTAAAATTACAATAATAAATACCTAACTTGATTATTCTTAGTTCCTACAAACTATTAGGTACACTAAATGCTTAATATAAAGACTCCATCCATAAATATCTAAATTTTAAATAGATTGATAAGTATATAAAAAGATCTTTTGTTAATTTGTCTACGATAAGCGTCACAGTTCTGAAATTTTATTTATTCTACCCTTACCATCCCTGCAATGAATTTGGGACCTTATTAATATGATGATTATGGCTTCATTTGATTTGATATTCATATGAATGGTCCCATGTACCTACCGAGAAATACTAGGCCTTTTAAATTTCTTATCTGTATAGATTTGTCTTGATATTTTTCAGCTGATGTGCTTTGAAAGTGATAACTGAGCGTATAGCTTGACTACTAAGTTTATTTATAAGATAGGTATAGGTACGCACACTAGTTTATGGCCACCGTAGGCAAGTACGATTATACGGTATCCTGATTGCCGAGTCCCTCACGAAGTAGGCAAAGAGATTAGAACGCCAGCTCTCTATAGGCTAACATACTTCTTGCTTCATACATATTCATCAGTCTCTTCGTACATGCTCACTGGCTCGAATACTCATGACTTGATATAAAGTGTGTTGTAGGTACGACCAGTTGGGAGGTCATCACAAATAGTTATACATATTACCTACAGTAAACTAAGAGGAAAATATTATATATTTTGTTTAAGTTTAATTGATGTTTTTATTGATCAACTATATGGATTATGGATACCATTTAATCCACTTTGGCTTGGTAATTTAGTAATAAGTTTGTGTTATTCTAAATTTGCGTTGCTTTTTACAATAGCCTTTATTTAAAGGCGTCATATGTTATTATTCTTCTAGCTTTTTGCTTTAATCTCAAAAAATCTCGTTCATTAAATGTTGATATTTATTTTTTATTTATGTTACCTAGTTTTTTCTATACCGTAATGGGCGCTAGCAATAGCACAGGTATGAAATGCCAACAAATGAAAAAAAAATGCTGACATATAACGAGATGATCACTGGGCTAATAGCATAAAGGACTGCCGTAACATCAAACGATCCGCTTCTACTAGCACAACTATTCACGCGATAATTATAGGTAGGTACCTGTCAGGTTTATCAGAAGAATCATTTGTGTACTGTTTTCTGAGATCGATGCCAATAGGGCAGTCGTTTATCTAGTAGATCGATTTCAATCATATTTACTTCAAGGTTACTTGGTAAAAGTGAGTTGATCACTTGTTCAAACGTTTTTACAAAATTCACGTAGCTCCATTTCAAGTTCTATTAATCGAAGCCTATAAAGTTCATGTATGAGAGAGGACATCATTGTTTCTTCATGATTTTGATTTCCTACAAGTCAAGTCTGTGTAGGTAGGTACCTATTACCTTATATTTATTGGGTCGTCTATATCTGACGTATGGTTATCTAACCCATATAGGATTAAGTCTATATAAAATTTCGATCGTTAAGGTGGCATCACCTCATCTAAAGGAAATACATATTTAGTCAATTTTAATCTTATTACTTTGATATTTATTCTTGATTCACGCGTTCTTGACTTTGATCGTCATATTTTAAGACATATTGTATAAGTCTAATTGTATAAGTATAAGTCTAATTTCTAAAACCTTGAATTTAAAAATGCTAGTTATGCCAACAAAGAACATTTGCAAGGGAAGAATTAAATACTTTCTAACTTATCTGTAGGGTAATAATGTACTATCTACCTATTTACTACAATTTGAGATGGCGTTAATTATTTAGAAAATAATTTCATATTAAATAACATTTGGTCAGGAATATCAAGACTCTCCAATTTAATCGGAAACATTAAAATTAATAAGCGTATTTTTCATATTATGGGTTAAAGTTAAAACTAACAATATTCTACTATCTAAATGTTTATAAGATATACAACTATGTGTGTTTGTTAAAAGTCAGAAGTGCACATGTTTTTATGATATATGTAAGTTTGATTGCTCCATAACCAGCATTTGATAAGTTAATCTTTAAGTATGTTTATCTTAATAGCTATTTGAAATGAGTTCAGTACAGTTTCATATAATGCGCTATTAAATAATTTGAATTGTGAGTAAACAAGGCATCTTCCTCATGAAAATACTAACATATTATAAGTGCATTCATTACGAGAAATGTATTTCTTTAAGCGCAGGCGCCACAGGGTAACAACATTGGGCCACATTTGTTTATTTAATATCAGGATATTTACGCATTAATTTTTATGGCTTGTAATGGATTACACAATGAGAAATAAGCTTTACGAGATAATTAAGGCTATATAAATAAACTTAGCTACGAATTATAATGATACAATTACATTAACGGCGATGTTTCCGTACACAGGTGGATCAGCCGTTTCGAATTGGCTCACTATGTTGTCTTTCACACATAGACACATTTATAATTCAACCTTATTGTGCTGTCGAGTCATCAATTTGTGCGTTACACACAACATTTTATATAAGCAAGGTACAACAAAGCGCTTTCGTACACGTACGTCATAACAACAATAATAGTTTTTGTAATAATATTAATTTTTTTTCAACAGTGACTGGAACACGTTGTAGCAACTAGATCTAATGCTATTTACAAATGTGGCTAAATATTATTCATCTGTTTGTTGTGGGGCGTCGGTGCTCTCCTCTTCTTGTTTGGCCCGAGCTTCGGCATCTACAAATTATAATATTTCAAGTTGAGAGATTGGGTCAAAAATTGTTGCATATTAAGACATCTGTGAGGATAAAGTGTATTTGGTAGGTAGGCGTCTTAGGTAGTTTACTTCAACTAACAAACTTAGATTGAAGCTGACAAGGTCATATTTATCCTATTTCTGGTCATTTTGTAATCCTATGCGTAACAGATTTCAGAAAGTTTCAAAGCTTTTCTTTACCAACTACCAAGTGAGGACCTACGGATTTCAGCTTTGGTTTCCAAGTGGTTTGAGTATTCTCCTGCAAAATAAAGGTTTCAGATTCGTACCTCGGGGGTCCTGTACCAATGAGCTTTTTCTGAACTTAAGTACCTACTGTGATTTATCGCACCTCGATTTTAAGTTTGAAGGAGAATTCGAGAGGTAGGAATGTGGTATTTAGCTAGACAAATGGAAGCGGACTCGCCATCTGGCGCGTCATAACCCCAAATACATATGAGGATAGAGGAAGTTGGTACATTTCTGCCATCCTCGGGGACCATTTTTGTTGAACGATGAACTCTTAAAATATCTAGATACTACTTCATATAAATCGTGGTCACAACGTCATTATGGCCCGAAGTAAGTCTAGTTCTGCCAAAAAGCTGAATATTACTTTGTTCATAAAGCATTTGATTCCTCTCCTGGTGGAGCTGTGATAGCCTCACCTTTAGCCGCCTGCTCCTTCCAGATTTTCTTATTGTCACTCAGACAAGCAATCCACGGCTTCCGTATTTTAAATTTGATGCTCGGCTCGTTACCTGAAAATTTTATTTACACAAAGCTCAGTAATTATAAGCTAACTACTCATCATCAGAGAAGCGATTTGAATTCCAAATTTAAGCGTGCGTGTGAGGATTCTTATAGTACAGAATACAATATTTGAAACTTTGATCTTAAAGATTACGAAGTTTGTTTTCAGCCTTGTACGTAAAAAATACCAGTTCAATATGAAAAGGGAATATAATTTTTGGTAAATGGTAATACCAGAAACAACATGAAATAGTATTGTTATTTAGGAAAACGGTGTGATACTATAACTATTCTATATTACTATATAGTATAACATTTTCCCTAAAAATCTGTGGTCTTTTTAATCGAGGCTGACACGTCAGACGTGAGACGTCAGACGTGAGACGTCAGACGTGAGACGTCAGACGTGACATTATCATGAGATATCTTACCCGTACTCTCTTCATTAATAGCTTCATGTCCAGCGGTGCTAGTCGAGTTCTTGCTACTGGAATGTAAGGGTCCCAATATGCACTCTAGCATATCGGCACAGACGCCCATGCTTGGCTCTACTATGAACTCTATGAAACCGATCTGTGACTCGGCAACCAAAGTGTTGTTTCTATCACATAGTGGACTGAATGGGAGCCCCAAGTCTCGCTCCTTGTCACCCTGGAGGAAGAACTCGTCGAGAAGACTCATCGTCCATCGGTGGTGGAGATCCCACCTCTGGAATTTTTTTATGTTGGATCAGATAGATTTACGATTTCCATAAGTGCTTTATCAGGGCCTAAATTTAAAATCATCCCTGAAGTGGTAGACTTTCCCCTTTTTTGCCGGAGGAGGAGTCCACTGCCTTTATCTAACGTTGTCTTTGACCGTATTGATTTTCTTTTTAAAAGTTATCAGATTTCCTCTCAACGTTTTCCTTCACAGTAAAGCTTGTGGTGTGATTAATCACTGTACTTAAGCTATCAATTATATATATCCTCACGCCTTCCCACAGGGGTCCCCGAAGGGGTAGGCAGAGGTGTGTATAGGTAATACCCACACACCCACTTTCCGCCAGAGGTATATTAGGTGCCAACGTGACAGATGGCGAGTCCATCGCCGTTACTCCAGCACGACTATACATACGCCTTTTGAATTTCTTCTCAGACGTATGCAGGTTTCCTCTCGATGTTTTCCTTCACCGTAAAGCTCGTGGTGTGACTAATCACTGTACTTGAGTTCAGAAAAACTCATTGGTACAGTCGGGATTCGAACTTGCGACCTTTGCGTCGCAGGCAACTGCTCGAACCACTAATTTAGACTACCCTATCAAATTACTTAAATTTATAGACACTAGGTAACAAGTTTTTATTGATAGATGCAGAGGGAGGAATACATTGGAAGGAATACAAAGGAGGAATGGTACATTTCAAATACCTTGGATCTATATAATAGGTAATGACATATGTGTAAAAGAATATTTTTTACTCGCCTTTGCCGGATGAGAAATATCGCAGCAATGGAGAACCAGCGAAGCAGCTTTGGACTTGTCGACGGTCGGTTCAGCAAGCGACAGTAGGGAGCGCATGTTCTTTAATTGCTGGAAATGGAAGGACATGTCTGTGGCCAGAACCATGTCGATCACCAGCGTGCGGAACTCTCGGAATTCATCGCGGGACAGGTTTTGGAGAATGTTGCACTCCTCGTCGCGCATTAGTCTGGAAAAACAAACAATTCAATAAGTTAAATTTACGTTCAAACGGTTATTCTCAAGTTTTTGTTTTAAAAAAAAAACGATGTCTATCTGATGTGAATGTCTGCGAAGCGTGAGGTCGAGCTGGTTTTGCGCTGAGATTCTTAATCTATTTAAAAAGTTGTAAAAGTAAGTATTTAAAAATATCTAGGAACTATTTACATACGTAATCCTACATAAAGCATTATATTATTATCATCTATCCTTCCTACCCTCCATACCGAGCCGAGGTTTTCAGCACCCCACTAGCAGCTAATATAAGCGGTAGAACACACAGCTCCCCGCATTCATCCCTTCCTACTAATATTATTTATTCGAAAATTTGTGAGGACATGTTCCTTTTTCATGCAATAACTACCGAACGTCATTACATAAAATTTCAGTCACAGAGACATATAATATTTGTAACACATAGGGCATGTTTTGTGTGTGGCACAGCAATTGTTGTAACTAATAAACTATTCTATTGTGTTGCTTTAGCAAAACAATTAGCCACCAAGCTTATAGTAAGCGACTACCGTCACTCAGGAAGTATGCTTGTTTGCCAACTTAATACAAGCTGAAATACTAGACATAGCCCGAGGTATTTTCCACAATAAAGTCAAGGAGAGACGTCAAACAGCGCCCGACCGCTCGTTTATCCCTAATCAGAGACCGCCATCCAACAATCTATCCTGACCTAGCCGTAAATTGCTTTGGAAACTTTACATTATAATAAAAGCAAATATATACAAGTAGAATACAAACTATTCATATATTATGAAGAGGAAAGATTTCATTGTTTGTATTTGATATATTCAAAAGCTACTAAACCGACTCAAAATATTTTTTTACTTATGGCAAACTACTAATTGTTCCGAGCTATATTTTATTATAAGAAAATAATGCGGGTGAAACCGGGGCAGTCCACATATATTTAAGTATATAGTATTATAATATGGTTTGACATATAGAAAGGATTTATGAAGAAACTAGCTGTCCCGCCCAGCCTCGCCTGGGTGAAAAAGTTACTTCTTGAAACACGATCGCAGCGCCACCTATCGGGTCCAATTGTGATGTAAGCTATCCTATCTTTTAAGTTGGATCAAACTGCACGCGGTGTGCAAATTTGATTGAAATCGGTTAAGTAGTTTAGGAGCCCATCGCGGTCAAACAACGTGATACGTAGTTTATATATATTAAGATATTAACGAAGTAACATATCACGAGTGTCTAGAAGTGACAGAGGAAGACCCTGTTCCTAATACCAATAAATGAAAAGTCAAGGATGTAACATCAATATTACTCGAAACCGGAGAGAACGTATGGAGGGTCCGACGAATGTAATTTCTTCTCGACATATTTTTCTATGGCAACTTTCTCTGTTTTTATGTGAACAGTGTGAAAAGCGTTTCGCATCTTAAATATGCGTTCTTTATTCATTTTTATACTTATGCGCAATGTCGTCGCCATCTTGGTTAAACTTGCACATAGGTACATATATTAAATGAGCTGAAAATGGTGGGGATTGCTATGGCGCTATACACATACCAATTTGAACGAGCCATTTTTTATTTTTGGTTTTGTTTTTATTACATATCTATATCAGTGCCTATAGATATTTAGGTCGCAATTCCACCTTATTATTTATGCGTAAGCAATTTATGTTCTTATGTTACGAAAAAATTCGGTAAATGACAGCTTATTTGAAGACTACAGAAGTTACATCACATTTTTCTGCCTAGTTGTCCTGGCGTCGTCATACATCAATCACACCGACTCTCGGCGTGTCTTGCGAAGATGGATATATGTATTTATAGAATCGTAAAACGCCTTCGCATAAACCGAAGAATACGGCAATAACTATGATCCCACGGGAACACTATATTTTCGGTGCGTGCTACAAGCAACCTGCGTTCCAAATGTTACTGGTAATATTTTACTATAAAAAAAAATCTACTACTGCTTAGGATTACTTCTAAGAGCTCTGAGATATATTTAAATATGTAATTAATTTCGAATATATTCGATTGAAAGCCTGGCTACCACTTTAATAATTTATAACTAAAAAAGAAAATAGAACCCAGCATAGGTAAACATAAGGTAACATAAGGTAACAGAAATGTAAAAGTTCGGAGTTCGATATTCGAAAAAGCCTATCATAAGTACATAGCCCTACATAGAGAGCGATATTATTTATAACTAGCTGTCCCGCCCAGCTTCGCTCGGGTGAAAAAGTTAAATTGCCCGTAACACGATCGCAGCGCCACCTATTGGGTCCAATTGTAAATCTAAACCATTCTCGAATCTAGCTTAAGACACACAGAAACACACAGAAAGCTTCGCCCGGGTAAAAAGGTAAAATTATTGAAACTCGATCGCAGCGCCACCTATCGGGTCCAATTTAATATAGCCTATGTTACTCGGGGATAATGTAGCTTTCCAAAGGTGAAAGAATTTTTGAAATCGGTCCAGTAGTTTCGGAGCCTATTCATTACAAACAAACAAACAAACAAACAAATCTTTCCTCTTTATAATATTAGTATAGATATAATAAGATAAAGATGCAATATTTTAACTGGTTTATTGATTGCGAACTATACATTCCGCATCATTTAAGGTCTGTACAACAATTCAAAGATTTTGAAGACTAAAGTCTTGAGATTTAAAGCAGTTATTTCAATTTTTTCGGGAACATAAGAAATAACTTCAGTGAATACTGAAAATAAAGACCAAATTTTTTTATCCTTAGGGAAATCACATCATGTTATGACGCAGCCTCGCGTTTCTTTTGTTATGAAAAAGGCATTTCTATCTAGACTTTATCGTAGGTTCTATATAAGAATATTTATGATTTTTTTATCTGCAGATCATTATAATAAAAAACACATTGTGTTATTTTAGCATATGGCGATATATATGTAAATCTATATATTTGCCTTCTATTACGCTAGGTTTTACGCAAGATTTCCTAATATTCAAGCACGACTATACAATCGCCTTTGTATGTCTTCGCAAACATAATTATGCAGGCTTCCTCTCGATGTTTTCTTTCACCGTAAAGCTTGTGGTGTGGCCAATCACGGTATTTAAGTTCAGAAAACCCATTGGTACAGTCGAGATTTGAACTAGCAATCTATGTTTTGCAGGCCACCACATCATCCTCGTCACCTTTTCGTCTCGGTCACCATCGATATAACTCAAAGGTGACTGACTGACTGACATAGTGATCTATCAACTCACAGCCCAAACCACTGGACGGATCCGGCTGAAATTTGGCATGCAGGTAGATGTTATGACGTAGGCATCCGCTAAGAAAGGATTTTGATTAATTCTACCCCCAAGGGAATAGAATAGGGGATGAAAGTTTGTATGAAACTTTGTCAATTTTAAACCGATCGGGCTGAGACTTTGCATGCATAAAGCTACTATGACGTAGGCATCCTCTATACACACACATCCAAAATAAATAAAAAAATACTGCGCAAACTCACTATCCCACGCGGACGAAGTCGCAGGCACAGCTAGTGTATGTATAAGAACAGATATATGTATGTACATAATATAAATACTTCCATGCCTAAATAATATTCCAAACCTATGTTCCTGACGTGAATGGATCCTTCAATAAATCTCGTGGGATATTAATACCGGATAGGATCGTATTCCAAACACTCTCCTTTGTGCGATCTATAGGCTTTATTATTTTCGGACAATAGTTAAAGCGTACAATCAAACCCTTGGCTTTGTTTTTTAAAAGGTAAATTATTAATATATACATACATATATAGCCTGGTTTGGACATAGGCTATGTTATCTTACTAATATTATAAATGTGAAAGTTTGGATGTTTGCGGTTCTTTCACGGCCAAACGGCTGAACCGATTTGGCTGAAAAATTAAATGGTGATAGCTTATACCTAGGAATAGGACATAGGCTACTTTTTTTTTAATCTTGAATAATTCAAAGTCCTTATATTATAATGTATGATGCTCTTAATGCGCTTCTTGATGCGCTCACGGCGTGGCGGCTGAACCGATTCTAGCAGGAAAATTTCCAAAGCTACTTTTTCGAACTCCACGCGGGCGAGACCGCAGGCATAAGCTTAAAAAAAAGTCTTTTATAAAAAGTCTCATGTCCACCTGTGCGAAGCCGGGACGGACCGCTAGTTTATGAATATTTGTGGTATTGCTCCGTTCACGTGAGTTGTAGACACATTGATTGATCTATCTTTTGATAAATACTGCATTAAATACTACTGCGTAGTTTATAGGATCTAAGCGTACATACGGCAGGAATACACGTGTTACATGCTATGTAAGAACTAATAAAAACACTTTTAATAACGAACAACGGAGACTAGTCCCCGGAGATATATAAAAATTCTAACATGTCAGTTGGCGAGTCTATCGTATAATTTTTAAGGTCGACATTACAATCTTTATATTTCTTCTTATCATTAGCCGTAAAACTCGTGGTGTTTCACGTGATACTTATCTTCACGCCTTCCCACAAGGGTTCGCGAAGGGGTAGAGAAATTTGTTGGTAGTACTCACACACTTATTCTCCCCCTGAGATATATTTTAGGTGCCGTATGCATGTTTACCACTCTTGTTGTATATACAATGAGACTGGGACCGGATACAACACTCGATCGCAACGGTCTAATCAGTGTTTAAAATAAGTGCTATGGGCTTTGAATTTTACAAAAACAGAATAATTTAAAAAGCCGTGGTGGCCGAGTGGTGCGAGCAGTTGCCTGCGACGAAAAGGTCGCAAGTTCGAATCCCGACTGTACCAATGAGTTTTTCTGAACTTAAGTACAGTGATTAGTCACACCACGAGCTTTACGATGAAGGAAAACATCGAGAGGAAACCTGCATACGTCTGAGAAGAAATTCAAAGGCGTATGTATAGTCGTGCTTGAGTAACGGCGATGGACTCGTCATCTGTCACGTTGGCACCTAATATACCCCTGGCGGAAAGTGGGTGTGTGGGTATTACCTATACACCTCTGCCTACCCCTTCGGGGACCCTCGGGGAAGGCGTGAGGATAGAATAATTTTATGCTTTCCTTATTGAACAAACTAATCTGACCCTGAAGGTAGTATGACATTATCTAGATAGCAATTTTTCTCGTCAAATAAACGTCGCGCCATAATATCCGACAACAGACGCTGTTATTTGATTAAAATGTAAATCGCTCGCGGAGGCAGCCCTGATGCACAATATCGTGAAACTTGGCGAATGATAGGGTTGTGAACATTACGTATACAAATATTGCTACATGCAATATCTGTTATATATATTTCTCGTGTACTAAACGGCAGGACCGATTTTGATGATTTTTTGTGTGTGTTCCAGTGGAGCCGAAATGGTCTAGATTCACAATTGGACCCGATAGGTAGCGCTGCGATCGCGTGTCAGGAAATTTTTTTTTTTTCACCCAAGCGAAGATGTGCGGGACAGCTAGTTTTTTTTTAATAAATAAGTATAAATGTTAAATGTTGGAAAAAATGCGACTCAGTGTTGACTAATAGCTATTGGTCCACTGGCTTGTATTTATTGGACATATAGCGAGGTTATAAACACAAAACTGCAAGTTAATATTTTTTAATTATTATTTATTTCGTATCTTCCAATTAGGCTCGCAAGGTTATATACGCGACAGTTGAGTTATTATTTTTACATTTGTAATAGAGGTCGGTGATTAAAGAAGGATCTAAATTCGGATTAAATGTAGATATATTTTAAATAACTGAAATATATATATTGTTGGAATCCATTGGATTATGGACCATAAATAGAACAATTGTGAAAAATAAATAAATCTCAAATGAGATCTAGAAATAGTTTTCAAAATAGCATGTAAGTAACGAAATCATCATTCACATAAGAAATTTATTTAATAGAAAAATAATTAAAATGTTTCATGCATATATATTATTAAATTACTTAAGAAAATTAGAGCATGTAGATATATTTTAAATAACTGAAATATATATATTGTTGGAATCCATTGGATTATGGACCATAAATAGAACAATTGTGAAAAATAAACAGAGTAACGACGTACAACTTTTTTTTAAACCATAGACGACTTCTTTGCGCGATTGTACGCGTATTAATCCAAGACGGATTTTATTATCTGCGTGCTCATTATGTTTTATAAAGGTAGCCATACAAGTTACCTTTTATCGCCCCCATTCAAGTAACGACTTGAACAAAAAACTGGGTGTCGTAAACGGAAATTCTATCCTCTTTTCTCCAACAACTTTTACAAGGAGGCACTAACCGAAACGATGCGTGTAAACATTAAATGGAATACAAAGGATTGTCGGAGCTAAGTACCAACGGGCTTTTTGACTTGTGTACTACGAAACATCTTGTAAGAAAATGCTAATTATAAGTAACACACATGCACTCACATACACACACCACTTAAACTGTAGGTTAAGCAAAAATCAACTTTTATAATACATATTGCTAAACTAAACTAATGTTAAAAACTCATGTAAATTTGCTACGGAAGAGCGGAGTCTCTTAATACAGGCATTGCATGCCTAAAAGAGATTCCAGTTACTAATTATTGTAACCAAAAACATAGAAAAATGTTAAAGAAATAAATCATAATTATTATTATTATAAGTTTATATAGAGGTGTGGTGGCGAAAGTGGTGTTAAAAGTCGCCTGCTAAGTTAAGGTTGCAGGGTACATAGGTTAAACCAATAGCTTTTCATAGGTTATATACGTAACTATTTACTGAAATAAAGAAGTAAAGATGACGATGAATGGCAAGTTACATGGTTTGGTGTTTAATAACCTATTTTATTATTTCATTTACTATATAATATATATATATATAAAAATAAAATAATAAAATAGGTTATTATTTACTAATATTCATTTCCTAATATATATTATATATATATATATATATCATTAGTATCCTTATATATACTTAATATTATAAATGTGAATGTAAGTTTGTTTGTTACGCTTTGACGTAAAAACTACTTAACCGATCATCATAAAACTTTGTACACATATTCTCGGAAGTATTAGAAGTAACATAGGATACTTTTTATTGAAAAAAAAAATACATTTTTACGAACGATAAAAAAGCCGTCCACGCCGACGAAGTCGCGGGCACAGCCAGTATTTTATATAGTATTCATTCTTACCGGAAGGCAGCGCTAATATGGTGATTCTCCAGCACCGCTCTATCGTTGTACAACAAAGCTGTGTCCGTGCCCGACATAACGTGGAAGTTGTTCGTGGTGCCAGTGTGCTCGAAGTCGTGTACCACTGCCGCCACCAGGGTCGCAAATATCTCCAAATCTGACAACCAGTTCTGTGGATAGTTAACAAAACGTTTTAATGTAAGTGTCGCGTATGTGCGAAAGGAAAGACGTGTGCAAATTGCTTTATCAAACTTCGGTTGAATGAGGCTTTGCATTTGCGGTGCACATATTAATAATTGTAGTCTATTATATTAAAACTTCATAACCTATGTTATGCTACGCGGTTTTACACGCGTAACATTACATACAACATTTTTCTTTGATGCTTCGCACTTATTGGTTGTAGCGTAATTATACATAGCCTCTATCTTTCCTTAATAAATATAATCTCCTGTTTCTTGCAAAAGATGCAAAAAGATTTTTCAAATCGGATTAAAGGATCCTGAGATTATCGCGTTCAAGCAACGCGTATAGCTTTATAAAATTAGTAAAGTAGGGATTACATCTCCTACTGTCTTGATGATATGCCTCAGATCTTAGTAAAAGGATAATGCATTTATTTTAAATTGGATTAGTCGTTTTGACATTCGCGCGTTCAAAAAAACTTTGCCACTTTACGAAATTAGGATACTGGGGCAGGCCTTTCAGTTATGGGCCGATCCCAGCCTTCCCAAATCTCCCTAGATGGATACGATGTATATTTGAGCTATTTGGCATATATTGAAGTGCTCTCTCTGCTACCCCGATAGGGACTCGGCGTGATGATATGTATGCACGTAGTTTTAAATGACACAAGTCTGTGATTCCAGATATTGAGACATAACGCATTTACTTCAGAAAGCTTTTTTTTTATACAACAAGCGTGGCAAACAAGCATACGGCATATGCTTATGATGGGAAACGGTTACCGTAGCCTATTTACGCTCACGATACCGAATTATCACTTGCGCGTTGCCACTCTGTGTTCGGAGAGTTATAGTGTGTTGGCAGCATAATGGGTTTAATCCCTCTGCTTCCAACACTATGTAACAATCCTCCACCCTCCCAAAGGAGCTCATTACTGGAAACCTTATTCACCGCGTAAACACAACACAACACAAAAAAAAATTGTTATTTGGCTACGGACTTCTAACTAATAAGGTGGAGGTCCTGCCCCAGTCGGGCAGCTTCAAATTTGAACTGGAAACTCGTTATGCCCTACCTCTCTTAAGCTTTGCCAACTGAAGCATTTTACACTTATTGAAGCATTTTAAAATCAATGACTTGATATATTCAGTTTCATTACCGAACGTTAATGACGCTACGTAGCAGACAGGGTATGAAATATTTTCCTTTGAAAAATTCCAGCACTATCATTTTACGACATAAAGAAAGATATAAATGTACTGATATAAATTTCGCTGAAAATTTTTGATATTTCCCTCGCAGCATCCAATGTGGATACATTAATCTTGAACACGCCAGTGCACTAAAGGTTTCAGCTTGTTCAGTGCATATTTGCATTACGAACTCTCTTTGCACGAGTAGATTTTAAATTTAATGACTATTATTTGTTTGGAGTTCAATGGTTTCAAATATTACATTTTAGCTAGGGATTAAAAAAAAATTTTTTTATGCTTGCATGTATTTTGACGTTGGTCTCACCATCAGTCCTGTCTGACACAGCATGTAATGCACCGTCTGGGCGACGTCGGCCGCGTGCAGGTTGTTGTGATAAGGGTTGTGGAACTTGCAGTAGCCCTCCTCTATCCGGCTGAGGAAGTTCTCCAAAATTGTTGGGGGTACCTGTAAAAGACAGTGTTTAATTTTGGGCTCCATTACTGTTTCATTCCTTCTAGGATACATATTTTTTTACTTCTCGTATAGGAAAACATCGTGCAGAAACTTGCTTACGCCTGAAAAGAAATTCATCGTTGTATGTAACGAGGAACGTCATTTGACAAGTTTGTGGCATGGCCACAGATTTGCTGAGGTAATATTAATTATAGAAATAAATTATCTTTAATCCTTCCTTTATTTTTTTTCGACGTACGCAAACTATTTTCCAGTGTTTCTTTCCTCCTCCTCCTGGGCTCTAGTTAGACTGGTGCTAGATTGAGTGACAGACTTGCTGTCATGATAGCACCTAAATACATCTACGACAGAAGAAAGTATTTTTACACCTGTTCATAGCCAAACTCCTAAACTCTACATACATAATACGTAGTTCATTACAGAAGCTTAATAGTTGATTGATACATCTTGAAACGTCTATTTTAAACAACCAACAATAATCTCCATAAAAACAACATTATATACTCTACAAAGTCACTATGCAAGTAATCAAATATAAATTCAAATAAGGTACAAAAAGAAATAGTTAAAAAAGTGGGTAAGGTAATGTTATATTCATTAAAAGTCCCCACCACAAAGTAAACGCACGACTCGTCGAGAATTCTCAACAAGATGTAATCTAAAACTCTTTTAGGGTTCCCTTGGAATATACATTTTACAAAGTCTTCGCTGAAATAACGCGTGATTTGTTGTACATATTATGAAAAAAAATATATATATGTTACTAATGATGAATTGTCGTGCTTGAAAAACGGTGAGAAACTTCACATTTCAACGGTTATAGGTCACAACTCTCAGAAGTAATAAAAATGTATTTATGACATGTGACAAATTAAATATTTAAGTTCGAAAACCACATGTTTGAACCGGCACATGACCACATAAAACCACATGACCAACCCGGCTAACCCGAGTAAATATCGCGAACCCGCAATTTAATTTCCAACAATCACGCTTCAAAGTTGCAAAGTTATTTAAGTCTATTTAAGCTTATATTAAACTGATGACGGAAAACTTTTCCGCTGATGAATTTTTCTTGGCTGAATCGCGATGATATTAAAAGTTTACAGGTGAAGTTGAAAGGAACCCCGAGTACGACTTAGGTATATAGAAATGGTAAAATAATTATGTTTGTAGGCGTCTAAATAAAAGTAAGGGTAAAGCTACGGTAACCGTAGCCTACAGGCGTAAGCAATACCTGAAGGATAATTTGTGCATTATTGAACTAGTTGTGCCCCACGAATTCATTCGCGTTAATTTTGTTTAAACATATATGTGATAAAATATTGGTAATGTTCTGGTGTAGTTTTCGATAGGTGAAAGGTTTTTTTAAATCGGTAAATTTCTTTTTACTTGTACAAAAAAACTACAAATATTTTCTCTTTATGAGAGTGTAAGTATATAAAATATCAACACACAAGAACGCAAAAGTTATCATTTCACCAAAGCAGTTTGTTTTAATTCTTGGTGTATTTAGTTATGATCATAAATTTACGAAGTACGACTTTGAGATAAACTTGAGATTAATGAAAAGAGGAAACTGCCTACGGCTGATTGGATTAATGGTAACAAATCAAAAGGGAACTGTAACGTAAATTTGTATTTACTTCTGACATCCACATAACCTGTAGTATGTTATTTTTAACCGACTTCGAAAAAGGAGGAGGTCTTTTAATCTGTATGCAAGCCTTTAAGCCTAAATAATAATTGAATCTGTATATAAGGAATTGTCATACTAAACAAGAATGGCGATACCTAATCTATACCGCCTATTTTAGCCTAAAATAGGTCAGTACCTACCACATCACACCACTAAACTGACCGATACATTTAAGAATGTTATATATAAGCCTACGATATATATATAGAAGCCTTTCTAAAAGTATCCCAGGTGGTTTAAGAAGGATGTAATTACACCTAAATTTCATCAGAGATTTAGGTGTCGACGTCACGGATGACGAGTCTTATCTTAAAGGAATATAATATGATTTCATAAATAATAAAACTTGCTGCAACTTTGCTCAAGTTGATAATAATGCTACGCCAAATTTTATAACTACGTTTGACAAATTCAATTAGTATGGTGGGTTCAGTTTAATGACTACGAAATTCAATCTATGTTATGATTTGCATATTTATAACTTTTGAAGATTATATATCAAATCCATTCATAAGTAGTACTTGTATGACAATGAAGGTTTATTTGGGGGAAACAAACGCCCTACTCTCTCCGATCCCGCGAGGAATAAGCGTGATGTAAGTATCTATGTATCAGTAAATCCGCGCAAAGAACGTTTACATGATCGAGCAATATTCCAAGAGTATTTTGAAATGTTTGTTCCAAGAGTATTTTTTAAATCTTCAAGACTTCCCACAAGTGTCCCCGAAGGGGTGGGCAGGGGATGTGTTGGTAGTACCCTAAAAACCACTTTCCGCACGAGATATATTTTAAGGTCCAACGTGACAGGTGACTATATGTACATTCATACGCCTTTGAATTTCTTCTCAAACGTATGCGGTCTATTCCCGGTTTTTTCCTTCACCTTCCAGCTAGTGGTGTGACTAATCACTGAACTTAAGTTCAGAATTGGTAATTATATGCTGTGTTTAATATTTTCGCCTTCGCATTAATACATGTTACCGTCGAACCAATATGAATAAGGTTTCAATGTTCACTTTTCCTCGAATACTACGTAAGTATTCAAGTATTTTTACGTCATAAATACTTACCTTGAACTTATGAATCATCCCGTATCTGTTAAGCAATTCATATCCCAGATACTTCACGGGCGCCCCGCCGGCTGCATCATGCAACGCAAACACGTCGAAGGACCATTCGTCCAGAGTCTGAAAATCGATAATAGAATTAATCCTTTCGTGCTAAAATTTCTTATAATAATAGTAAAGTGACGATAAAACTGCTACTGCTCTTTGGATGAGTAGTTATAAAATTGATCCACAAAAGATAACATATATGTCCAAATTTATTTAAGTGCGTTGAGAAACATAATGAAAAACATATTTAGAATATTGGTCTAATAATATTATAATGTAGCTATCCCCAGCTTTGCTTGGCTAATTAGTTTGAGTTCCTGAAACACGCGATCGCCACATCGGGTATAATTGTGAATATGAACTATTCTCAAATCCACTTGAACACATAAAAAACATATAAATAAACATCAGCCGTATAAGAGGAGTTCAATCACGTAAGCATGAACAGAAGAAATTTACCATAACAGATCAGATTCAAAGATTTGTCTATCTGGAGAAGAATGGGACTCTATTCTTTCTGCCTACTGAGGGGGACTCGGCCTGACGTAATGAAGTGTGTATGATGTTAAAATAATATCTATCTTGTTCATGTTAGTTATATAATATATAAATAATAATAATAATAATATATCCTCACGCCTTCCCACAAGGGTCCCCGGGAAGGGAAGGGAAGGGGTATATATATATATATATATATACTGTCTAGTAGTTATATTATTACTACTAGTGAGTAAATGGCAAAAAATTCTTAGTATAACCAAAGATTAATATATAAACAACCCAATTAAGAATTCCTTTAGATGTCCTTTTTACGGCAGATAGTTAACTTAGTGTCGAAAATTAAGGGAATTAAATAGTTAATTAAGTTTCTTACTGGGGGGTCATGCGTCTCAATGTAGATACTAGCACTGAATTACCTTTTAACTTAGCCGCCTACTTAGTACCTAATGAAACTTTACGAGGAATATATGAAAAAGGTAAGTACTGTTTCCATGGCCTGTCTTAAAATTTTTGGCGGCTTCGGGTTTCCCTGTGACTCGTAAATTGTATAAAGACTGCTAGCTTAGTGTTCAGTACTATTGAGCTTGACATGACATATTCGATTCTCGCTTGGGTAGAAGCGATACATATATATTTGTGTGATGAACGCGAATATTTGAACCGTAAATGTCGTATATTTTACACAGGTATTTATGTATCTATCTGTAAAGGTATGTAACGTCACCGCGTTGACATAGTACAAGCTTCGCTCAGCTTGGAACTAGGTCAATTTGTTTAGAATTGTCCAAAATTGGTTGGATGAGATTTATGTTAATGGATGGTCCATTTAGATGCCAACGTAAGCCACGTACGGCGTGAATGTCGCCGTTTTTCAAGCGCGACTGTACACAAATCTTTGAATTTTTCATATCTTCACGATTTCGCACAAGTGCCCCTCAGTGGTAGGCAGATGTATGTAGATAGTACCCACACACTCACTTTTGGCCGGAGACCAAAGACTTATATTCCTTATGTGCCAACGTGACAGTTGCCGAGCCCATCGCAGTTACTCAAGCACGACTATACATACGTCGTTTGAATTACTTCTCAAATGTATGTAGGTTTCCTCTCGATGTTTTCCTTCACCGTAAAGCTCGTGGTGTGACTAATCGCTGTACTTAAGTTCTGAAAAACCGGCACATACAGTGCATTGGCACAGTCGGGATTTGAACTTGGAATCCTTATGTTGCTCGCAACTACTTGAACCACTCTGCTACCTTTGGCTCTTAATTTTACACGGAATTTTAATTAGGTATTCTTATTTCCTTATACCACTTAGTTACAAGCCATGTACTTATTGACAATACTTCGTGGTTTCAAGAACTGTGATCCTCATTTACTGGTGAGAATGATTAATTCTTATTTCATGTTCTGGTCACAACTCTCTAAAACTCTTATAAGAATCAAATGACCCAAAAACAATGTTATTGTGATCAAAATCCATTTATAGGATTGAATGAAATTACACAATAAAAGCGATTAAGAGAACCAATAAATTTCACAAATCAATTGAAAGTTGTAAAAGCTGCGCCAAACGATTGTTAGATGAAAAATCAGGCGCAAGCTACTTTCGACTTTATTATAGGCTTTTAGAATTCGAAACTTGATGTTGAACATAACATGAGGCACTGTAGATTTAAAAATTCAAGGCTTAATAAGGAAAGTTAAAACCTTTGGTTTATTTTTACGACGAATGATTGTCAACCCTCTCCAAAGTATTTTAATGCCTAGAGCAGTTTATTCAATTAAAATTACTTGGTTATTTCAGATGCCGATAGTAAGACAGACGAATTTTCGCTTAAAGTTAATAAACACATTTAATATTTGTTTCATCGGTGGTCCTGTTTGTTAAGTTAAAGGTCGCCGATACGATCCTCTGTCTAAGTAAAGATATCTGTGTGAGTTCGACAGTCTTTTCTTTGCGTGCGTTTATGACGGTTTATGCGATTTCCTTACTTAATTTATATTGTCTGAATTTTGATAATTTCTTGCGATAGTCATCAAATTCCTACATGGGTATTAATCATCGGTCTGTTATATTGCATTCATGGTGTTATTTATTTATTTAATATTTTGCAACAGCTTACAATTTTTATAAACTGACCTAATGGGTATATTAGGGCGTAGCAACACAATAATATTCTTATTCCTTAAATTAATACATACTTCAAATAATTAAATTTACTTAAAATTATGATAACATTTATACTATTAAAATTTAAAATGTTTTGAGATCAAAGTTAGAATTTAATGTTATAATGTAATCCCTATAACTAATGACAACAATTATATGTTTAATAATAAAATATATATCTAGCGTATAATACATGGTGAATAAGTGATAAACAATTATTGTTTGTTGCATCCGTATTTTGTGGGTATTTGGTTGATATCGGAGTTCGATTTAATCACTTTCTGTAGGTGATATCAGTAATTATTACCCGTAAAATTTTGCCACCCATTCTCGCTATATTCCTAAGTATCTGTTCTTATTTCGGCACTGAGAATATAATGAGTACTTCTAAAATATCATGGATATTTCGTGGTATAGTCACAACAATTAGTCTGTAAAGCCTTTTCAAATGAGTAAGTAATTTCGGTCTTGCTTTGTTCGAAACGGAAAGCTCCATAAGTAGCGTACCTGCCTAATATTTGATTTAAAATTCTCAATGAAATTATATTTGTCTGCTTGAAAACAAATATCCTTTTCCCATTTCGTTGCGGTAGCTAATAGGTTTAAATTCTAATGATAAGATATAAGATATAAGATATAAGATACAATGTGGATTTTAGAGGGAATTTTGTATTGTATTTGTTACTGTTTTCTACTCTCATTGTGTGTTATTAGAATATCTCAGACAAATCATGATTGTAAATATAATTATGTATAAATTGTACGTACGTATACCCATTAAATTGACTCGTGGTTTAAGAAAGTAAATAAAGTAAAGTAAGTAAACCGACATACGTTTGAAAATAAATTAAAATGTATATCTTAGTCGATCATAGTACTACATAACAAGAGCATTTGGAAAATGGTCAGACTTGTCATCTGTCATCTGTCATATATGAATTGTATTACAGGATTTCTCAGAAAATTGCACAGTTGCTCAAATATGTGATAGGGCACAATGAAAGAAAGCTAATAAAATAAGGATATACAAGTATATATATATATTTTTTACTATTTTCGCATAAAAGTCTGCTGTAACGATAAACTTATACATAAAGAAAACTACGTTTTTGTTATGTCATAAATAGTGTCTAGAAAAAACCCCATAAAACCATGTTTCGAAAATAATGTTTTATTTTTTGGTCTTGATATATTCACAGTAATCGAAAACTTCCAGAAGACAACTATTTTCTTAGGCAACCTGTATACAAGAAGCACTAACCTTTAGCACTCGAACAACATCCTGAGGGAATTGCATAAGGGCAGTGCTGGTGACTCTCCTATAGATCCTGTCCACGAAGATCCCCGCCCGGATAGCATGAGCAACCGATCTGAACTTCGGCTTCTCGTCGGACTTCCGCTTGGCCGTCGCCAGCTGTCTGGTGAATGTAGACGCAAGCCATTCCCTGACCTCAGGCGGAACAGCATCAGGCTGCACCTCCGATAGCTCGTCATCTTCGTCAGCAAGGCGTCTGCGCACAGCCCAAGAATAAATTAGCCAAAAAGATTTACTAATGTCTAAATCAAAGCTCAATTCTGCGGCTTCGCAAAAGCACGACGGTTATCAAATTAGCACAAATGGAGAGTTAGTCAGTGGTTCCAAGATGGAGACACCATCGAAAGCCAAGCTTACTGGCACAACGGTAGTACAGTTATCGCTGTTGAATATTTTTATTACTGTAGCAAATTTTTAGTTTTACATATTTTACCTGAAATTTTATGGTGGAGTCAATAATACGCATCGATATCTCTTTAGCCGTAAATAGCTTACAGTAATCGTTCCTATGAATGTTAGCATACAAATTACAACTAAATCTAATGCATTACTTGAAAATCTATTATGTTCGATGTCTAGCCTATGGCTTACATTATTAATATAATCTTATATAATATGATAACTATATATTACATGACGTAAATAATTTAAATCAAAAAGTTTGTCTCTTAAACGAGTGTTATATATTGATAAAACATTTAAAATATAGCTAGAAAGAAAGGTTGTTATTAAAAAGATGAAAATATAAAAGGTTGTGTAACTCTCTCGTAGATACAATTGTTGAACAGAGTTCATGATGACAAAGTTCCACGGTTTATCAGGCAGGACATAATCGCCTTGCATTCAAAGTGGAGCTTTGTCAAATTATAAATATTTTGTTTCATTGCGCGTTACTAAGTGTGTTTTATTTTGAATTGAAGAAACAATACCTGAAATTAAAAGGGTCACCTTTGAAAATATGCAGAGTTATGATTGCAGAAAGAAAAGTGAGATAAACTGTGAGATTGACGATTGGTTATGGCATGCCATTCGGGTCAGCTACCTATCGAAACTGCATGCAGCGTGCTCAAGAATTCCTTACGCACAGTTACATTGCTTTTCATCGACATTCTGTATTTCTTCCCAAAAATGTGGTTCATAAGAAACTAGGACCTTCGAGAAAAATTAAACTAAGTACTGAATGAACTGTTGTAAATTATCCACACGCCTTCCCACAAGGGTCCCCGAAGGGGAAGAGGTGTATAGGTCGTACCCACACAACCACTTTCCGCCAGAGATATATTTTTAGGTGCCAACGTGACAGATGGCGAGTCCATCTGTCAGGATCCATCCGATGTTGTGCCAATATACGCGGATAAAAAATTTACCCTGCTTCTGGCCTTATCTTTATTAAAAGATTTGCTAGTTAGAAAGCTCGACTTTATTATCAAGAGCACATAAACAATGGAAAGCAATGTAGCACACAGAATTTTCACACGACAGAATAAGCTTTGGGATGCTCAAGGGTTTTATTGGGATTAATATTGGTACTTGAATCGAACCAGACTAATAAACTATATTTTTAAGTCAAATCTAAATTGACTATGCGGTTTTCGACACACTAAACATTTTGAAGTAAATACAATGATTTACATGTTTAAATTCTGTTTCAAGATGTAGAGTCTGGTTTGTATCAAATATCAATGGAATCTAGAATAATTGGTAACATCGACACACCTAAACACCAGGGTGGGAGCCGACTGCTGACGCGCCACTGCCGGTCTAAAATAAAACACGACGTCAATGGGACAAAATAAGGAGAATAATTTCGGGATTTTATTGAGGAATTGAAGTATCTGGACGATCTGTTGATATAATGATATCAGAACAATGCTTATACATTTTATCAGAGAAGTAAAATACAAATATCAATATGTAATATACGACTGTCTCGTAATCATGACGTCGTTGCTGAAAAGTATTCGCAATAAGGTAAATACATAATATAATAAATAATAATAATATATCCTCACGCCTTCCCACAAGGGTCCCCGAAGGGGTAGGCAGAGGTGTATAGGTAATACCCACACAACCACTAATATAATAATATAAATAAATACATAATTTTATTTTCACAAGTCATGTGTGCTTAAATTATCTACTTTGTCTTATAATTGCTACGAATATAATTATTATGTGATATGTTGTGAAAGCGAGGTGGCAGCTAAGATAAGAAAAAGTGGAATGAAGTTATAATGGACTCCACACTATCATGACGACATTTTAAGTAAGAAGATCGTCTCACACACAAAGGATAAGCTGGATATGGATATGGCTACAGGGGTCACCCAGAGACAAGAAATCGAGATAATGAAAAATCATGCCTGGGGACAAATGTGACAGAGAAGAAACATGGACAATCACAAAGACAAATCACACAAGGTATCGAAGACGGCACACAAGACTAAATGCCAGATCTAATCTAGAACGAGGAGTTAACTATAACTACTCTAGAATAAGTTGAGCAGTTATACATGTTGAAAATTAAAATACGCGATCATAGGAAGTAATGATACCGAGTAATTCTTGCTCAACTTATTCAAATGAAACCGTAATTACATCGAACATAACCTATGTACAACAACATAACCTAAAAATATATGAATAGTTTGGAGTAAATCCAAACTTAACACGCAAAATAATTCGGGAAAGATGTTCTAAACTAACAGGAGGAAAAACTTAGAATTTTAATAGTTGAATTGAACTGAAGCATCAAAGAATAAAAAGACCTAATCGCACAGAGTGGGCAGAAGGGAGGCGCGACTACTTGGCCAATGGCGGCGTTGTTGTAACGGTATTAACTTTGCTTCATTCGGTTTCTCTACTGAGCACCGCGCCCAGCAGGGCGTGCGCAGCCGTCGCATGGGTAGCGCCGTCGTCGGCACACGTGGCTGCTCTGCATCCCTCCTATCCCTGCATTAGACAGAATCACTGTCGAAGCGACGCCCGCCCGCAGCCGTGTGGTAAAAAAACATTCTAGAAATTGTAGGTACCTAGTACAATTGCTAACGTGAAAAATTAAACCCAAGATAAAAACAAAAATGTCGGAGCATTATACGATCTATCCATAAACATACCCTTTATTTCTAAATGGATATACATATTTTATACCCGTAATAATAAATAATGACTTCGAAACCTATAAATGCCACGATTATTGCCAACTAAATGAATGTGACATTTCCACGGTTTCAAAGCTAATTTTGTACAAATCAGACTTTTGTACGGGTTCGGTTCAAACGACAAGTTCAAAGATGTGAAACCATTTAAATATGTTCCTTCATGTTTCCATTAATTACAATGGTCCTTTCAGGTCAGATACAATGGTATGATATAACTGCATGGATATCGGAGTCTTCATGGGTATGAATGATCAGAGCCAAATCTTAATTGCGTTTTAATTGGTCATCTTAATTTTTTAAGCGCCTCTTATGAAGCTTTGAATTTCTTCTAAAACATGTAGGTATAGTCTATTTATTTACAATAACAACAATTAATAATATTTACAAAGAACAGTTGAAACAAACTACTTACAGATAAAATATTTGTCCCAAATCGGTATCCTGAGGCAACGTGCCAAGAAGACTAGCAGCATTGCCACGCTGGATAGCAATGCTGATTCTCTGAGCGAGATATGTTCCAGCCCGCCTGTCACGAGAGGTCTCGACTAGACGGCGCGAGACCTCTTTAAAAAGATGGTGAGCCTCAGGACCCCAAGGCCCCAGAGTTTCAACCGCAAATGCAGCAAATATGTAACCTGACCCGAGACAGGCATACTTGCGGCGCTTGAGGCACTCCTGCTGAGCAGCAGCGGCGCCTCGGCATCGGCACCGGCATCCTCCATGGCATCAGAGACATACCGTCCAGCCTCCGGCCATCGCCGCGAGCGAGACCGACTGGTTCCAGCACAGCAGGCACGCCGGCGCTGACCAGAGCCCGGCGTATCAAGTCATTTATGGAGGAATGACGTGATATCCGGCCGGCACTGCTGATGCAGGATAGACCATGGTGTCCGGAGTCATTGACAATATCCCCGCAGTGACACTGATGTGGGACAATACATTTAGCGCCTAAACGTAGGCTCGCACACAATCTGAAGGTTGCATCATCTAGGTATTAAAAATACACGTAAAGTTGGTTCCAAAATTATGATACATAAATTTGAAATAGAAATATATTTTGCACTGCATCATTTTCCCGGTGTAAAATGCTTAGACGTTGTAATCAGGCGAGTGCACTTACGGTGCCGTGCGCTCAGTACAAATTTAATTAGACCTACAATATCTACAAAATGTGAAAATTGTACTAAATATGAGACCTATAAGAATATTCAATTATAATACGCTATACCTCGTGGCATGTACCTCGTGTATGTCAAGCTTGTTTCATTAGCTTATATTCTTCTGAACAATGAGTCGATAGCTATTTTCACCCTTATATGGGTGAATTTCGAAAAAAGGATATATGCATTTGTGAAGCTTAAACTATCTCAGCGTGAAATTTCATCAAAAACTTTTGGTACAGTCTATGACAGACAAAAACTAACATGTTTATTCATATTGCATTATTTTATTAATAGTGAAATTTTTTTTATTTAAATCTAATTTGTTTGCATGAATAATAATAATAATAGAAGCCTAACAGAACAAACAAGTACATACATACTTTTCAAGGAGGCCTTTGAAGAATGACTAATGCACTATTTTGTTTCTCCAAAACAAAATTACTCGGTTATCTGTTAAAGACTATTTTTGACGTAGCTTTTATTTCACGTGGCACAGACTTAAAAAAGAAAAACTATTATTTTTTCTTTTTTACTAATATTATGAATAGGTTACATAATTGAATTACCTTTTGTAGAGTTTAAAGCTGTCATTAAAAGTAAATTTCACCAAGTAACATGTTAATCATTATTTAACGCTTGATGTATTTTTTCCATTTTCTATATCGTTATTTTTTATCTTATATGAAATTTTGAAAAGAACAATTATTGACATTGGCTAAGACTGTACTATGATACAAAGGAATAGAATAAGTTTAATATAATAAAATAAGTTATTAATAAGTCCTCCTGGCACGTTGCCTCGGGATACCGATTTTGATCAAATATTTTATCTATAAGTTATACAAAGAGCCGTGGTGGCCGAGTGGTTCGAGCAGTTGCCTGCGACGCAAAGGTCGCAAGTTCGAATCCCGACTGTACCAATGAGTTTTTTCTGAACTTAAGTACAGTGATTAGTCACACCACGAGCTTTACGGTGAAGGAAAACATCGTGAGGAAACCTGCATACGTCTGAGAAGAAATTCAAAGGCGTATGTATAGTCGTGCTTGAGTAACGGCGATGGACTCGCCATCTGTCACTTTGGCACCTAATATACCTCTGGCGGAAAGTGGGTGTGTGGGTATTACCTATACACCTCTGCCTACCCCTTCGGGGACCCTTGTGGGAAGGCGTGAGGATATAAAAATAAAAATAAAAGTTATACAATAGTTAATCGTTGTTATTGTAAATACAAATTAAGTCTCCCCATATCCTCGATTCCTATTGTCGTTCCCACACTTAGGTGTTCGATGTATTAAAGTTTAAAAAGCAGAGAATTACTGAATTACTAAAGAGACGTAAAGTTCACACGGACGGATAAAATTTTATTTAATCAAGATAACATTTGATTTAAATTTTTAATTAAGCAAAGCCTAATTAAATTGTCTCCTACTTTTATTATTACAACCGGCAATGAAAATAATTGCGGCGTATCTCTTAACGACCTTTTGAATTCGACAGTACTTTCGCCAAGTTTGAAGTAGCTCATAAAATAATAATGGGAGTTATTTCATGGTTTCTACAATATTTGTATTAATAATTGCTAGCAATATTCTAATCAACCGTTTTGGTATAACGTTGTATGTATAATTCAGTTTAATTGTTATATTTAATGTCGTATTAAATTAAAAAAAAGGATTACCTATTTCCAAATTAAAGCGTAAAAGACGAAAACAGAAGTTTATATATATACATACCGCTAGACCACCTCTAGACCCTCTCGGAGTAGGCAAAGAGAGTAGAAGGCCGGTTCTGTCTAGAATTACTATATAGGTACTAATAATGTTTATACTCCTCAAACTCTTTTGTTTGCTCATCAAATTTCAACTAGTGTAAATACCGTTAGGAAAATATTTAGGAAAGCCGTGGTGGCCGAGTGGTTCGAGCAGTTGCCTGCGACGCAAAGGTCGCAAGTTCGAATCCCGACTGTACCAATGAGTTTTTCTGAACTTAAGTACAGTGATTAGTCACACCACAAGCTTCACGGTGAAGGAAAACATCGAGAGGAAACCTGCATACGTCTGAGAAGAAATTCAAAAGGCGTATGTAGGTGATAGTCGTGCTTGAGTAACGGCGATGGACTCGCCATCTGTTACGTTGGCACTTAATATACTTCTGGCGCAAAGTGGGTGTTTGGGTATTACCTATACACCTCTGCCTACCCCTTCGGGGACCCTTGTGGGAAGGCGTGAGGATATATTAATATTATTTTTATATAATTATGACTTGATTTGTTATACTTCGAGCTTTTATCATAATCGGAATGAAATTATTTAGAAGCCGTTCGATTTCAGTTCATGTTGATATATGTTAAAACAGAATGAGCTCATAAATTTACATAGATACTAAATAACCCTTGAAAAAAGCAAGCAAGTGTAATGAGTAGTAAATTAAAAAAAAATTATTATAAATAACAAAAGTAGGGAATGAAAAGGTGTCGTTGAACAAAACAGCAGTATTAAAATACACGAAAATTACTTCCACCTTGAAATGTTTCAGGGGCACGCGGGAACATTTTGTTTTGCCAATTAACCTAAGAACTGGGCTCTTATTAGGCCTGTCCTAATTTGACTCTTTCCGCTTAAATTTACGTCGAGAAGGGACCCCATTACTTGCCTTTGTAACAGCATTTTTAAGTGTGAGGTTAAAACATTGAGGCTTCTACTTTGTTTCCGTAACAAATAATAAAACCCCACAAATATAAAATAAAGGCGAACATTTTTAAGAATCTTTGTTACTCGATCACGCTAGAAGAGCTGAACGGATTTGGATGAAACGTTGCACATGGGGAGCCGGATTTACCAATTTGATGTTTAATTAAAAAAAACACAATCATAATTAAAATAACGCGGGTGAAATCGTGGGGCACAGCTAGTATTTTATAAATGTCATATGAGAAATCTCATAACTCGAAATATTTGAGTTAGTGCACATAATCGATGGACTTGTCCCAAATGTATATATATATATTATTCCCCATATATATCCTCACGCCTTCCCACAAGGGTCCCCGAGGGGTAGGCAGAGATGTATAGGTTGTACCCACACACCCACTTTCCGCCGGAGATATATTTTAGGTGCCGAAGTGACAGACGGCGAGTCGATCGGCGTTACTCAAGCACGACAATACACACGTCTTTTGAATTTCGTTTCAAATGTATGCAGGTTTCCACTCGAAAGGAAAACATTCCTTTACCGGAAATCTCGTGGTGTGACTAATTACTCTACTTAAGTTAAAAAAAACTCGTTGGTACTGGGATTAAACCTCGCAATCTTTATGTTGCAGGCAACTTACTCGAACCACTGAGCCACCATGGCTATATCCACCTCTGTTATATACTTATGTTATAAATATGAATTACACCATATATTAAAAACCAACAGCTGAATAAAAATGCTCCGACAGAGATACAAAACGAAAGAAAAGAAATATTATTTGGAAGCAATCTAAATGCTTTTAAAAGAGATTTGGTGGAGTGAAATTAATGGTCCTTCGATTCATGAATGAAATATTGTTGCGATATAAATATTTTGATGACTGGTACATCTGAAACATAAACTTGGTAAGTATCCCTTCGATTTGGTAAACACACAATAGGAGATTGGCTGCAATCAATAAAACAACAAATGTTATAAAAGAAGGTTGTTTTCATACAATATTATTATGTCATTTAGCGAATATGTATTTAATGATATATTAATAGAATTAAAGTAACATTTTCTATTCAGCTTAATCGGAGACAATGTATGTCTTTTTTGCTTAGCATTTTATAATATTATTTCGAAGGGTTACTTATATGAGATATGCAATAAGATAAACCGTCACAGTGGCATTAATAACAATTTATAACCACCAAAGACGACCAAGCCACCAAAAGCAAACAGTTAATATCTCTAAAAACCCTAATAAGTTATTTAGGATACAAAAAGGACGTCTCAATCTTTCGCAGTTCAATTTATTATACTAACATTTTTAGTATAATAAATTATATTATACTTATGATATACTTATGATACTGTAATATTTAAAAGGAACGACATAGCTTCACCCTATTATATGTATGAAAACACACCTCAAATACTTTTCTCCAAAAGCTGAAATACTTTTCCCTAGCCAATCTCCTTGAGCAATTACTGTAAAAAAGTCATGTTATGTAATATTTAAGGTCAGTTAAGGTGAACTTAGATAACTGTACATACTTGGTCTCGTCAATGTAGACAGCTTCCAGGACTTTGGCGGCATACTGAAGGTTTTTTTGTAAAGTTTCTGCGGATATTTCACCTCTGTTTAATTGTCTTAGGAGATAGCGTAATCTGTGAACAATAGAAATGTATGTATAAATACGAGTGTAGATTGTAAATACGATACGCTTTTCTGCGAGCTACTCGCCATATTAAGGAATTAAAATAGCAAGGAAGCAAAATATTCGAATTTGGAGCTGTCCGACGGGAGCAGGACCTCCACCTTATAGAAGTCCGTAGCCAAATAATAATTTTTGTGTTGTTCCTACGCGGTGAATAAGGTTTCCAACAATTAGCTCCTTGGGGTGGGGGAAGATTGTTATATTGTGGCAGCAGAGGGATTATTCCCATTATGCTGCTAACACACGACCAAACGGAACTGCTTCCGGAAATGAATTGATTATGGATTCACTACGCGATTGCATCTTCAAACAGACGCTGAATCTGGGCGTTTCATTACTTGTAAATGGCTGAAGTGAAGAGCGGTCGGATAGGAAATAGCTTAATCACGTTGGATCTCGAAATTGCGAGAT
The DNA here is from genome assembly GCA_945859725.1 of Drepana falcataria. Lineage (NCBI taxonomy): Eukaryota > Metazoa > Arthropoda > Insecta > Lepidoptera > Drepanidae > Drepana > Drepana falcataria. The sequence goes on along the minus strand of OX243923.1, from coordinate 2,816,364 downwards.
TTATGGCAAAAGTTAAAGTTTGGTGACGTGCCTGATATTGAGGTTTGGGATATTTATTTATCTCACAAGCCGTAGGTGCTGAGTGGTTCATGTTAATAAGGGTTACAAGTTCACATCCCATAAGTACTTACAGTCATTACTCACACCGCGAGCATGACGGTGAAAGAAAACATCGGAAGGAAACCTATGAAATTCAAAGATATGTATACAGTCGTGCTTGAAAAATGGCAATGGATTCGCCATCTGTCACATTAGCACCTAAAATAGATCTCCAGCGGAAAGTGGGTATGTGAGTATTACCTATGCCACCCCTTTAGGGGTTCCTTGTGGGATAGCGTGAGGATAATACACATCTCTTTTCTACTGCTTTAGTAAATGTACAAATTGGCTTAGTTTTCTTTCATGTAATTTTACCACTTTTGCACGATTCAATAGTTGGGCCGAACCGGAGTGCTCGTCGAGTCGAGAGCTATTGAGTGTGTTTTGCCCGCCCACGTTCAAGCTTTCTTTATTTACTTCTATCGTCTGTGATTGCGTTAGAATACACATATAAAGATATTAAAGTAGCGAATATTTTTCATTTTCTTTTATATTATTGTATATAAGTGACAAACGACAAGCCTATAATAGGTACTAGCAAGACCAGAAGCATGCCGTGTGGACGACTTTATGTTTTAAATTTTTTATAAAAGAAAATATAGCCTGTCACTGAAAGTGAATGTAGCTTCCCAATGGTGAAAGAATATTAGAAATCGGCACAGTAGTTTTTGTGTTTATTCATTACAAACACAAAAATACAAATCTTTCCTCTTTATAATATTAGTGTAGATGGAGTTATTGAGCTAGCAGTATGAGGGATGCACTGATCCTGTTTCTACCAGTACGTGGTTCACCCATAAATAAGTACGAATGCTGTAACATAATAATATTGTTATTGTATACCTAACTAGCGGCCCGTCCCGGCTGCGCACGGGTGGACATTTATTTTTAAACATATTGGCATAAAATTCATTTTCCTCTTGCAATTATAATAGCTTATATTAATCAGTGATAATGTAGCATTCAAATGGTGTAAGAATTTTTAAAATCGGTCCATTACTTTTTGAGCCAATTCCTTACAAACATACTTACATACAAATCTTTCCTCTTTATAATATTAGTATAGATGATTTGAAAAGAGTAACCATGGAGTTTCTTCTCGTTCTTCTCCATGGAAACGACGAACCCGAACCGTGCACCCTTTTCGACGTTTTATAAGTGTCGATCTCTAGGCCTATGTGAAATAAAATATTTTGATTTTGATTTTTGACACTTACTACATGAGGATGTCTTGAAACTTAGCTGTAGCTTAAGTTGATATGCAATAATAGATGCGGAACATTTACCTTAACCCCTAACCTAAGATATACAGCTAAACTAAATACTATAATATATCCTCACGCCTTCCCACAAGGGTCCCCGAAGGGGTAGGCAGAGGTGTATAGGTAATACCCACACACCCCCTTTCCGCCAGAGGTATATTAGGTGCCAACGTGACAGATGGCGAGTCCATCGCCGTTACTCAAGCACGACTATACATACGCCTTTGAATTTCTTCTCAGACGTATGCAGGTTTCCTCTCGATGTTTTCCTTCACCGTAAAGCTCGTGGTGTGACTAATCAACTAAATACTAATGTTTTAAATTTTAAGTATTCTTAAGTATTTTTATCAAAACTCTTTAACAAGAAACTCTATTCTATCATAAATCCAATCTAATAGCTAATTTTTTAAGTTTTGCTCTGTTTGTAGGCAATTCATATCTTAGAAATATTGTTAATTATGATAAAATATATAGAGATTTAAAGTAAGAGTTGAATCGTTTGTGTGTTCTATTAAAATATGGATACAAATTTATTTCTAACTCAAAGCGATTCCCTGGAGAGCCCACACGACCCCACTCACGACGTAATCAGATTTATCTCAAAGCCTTTACATCCCATTACCGCGGGGACATGAACGTCACTAGTTATGACATGTATGAATGGGAGTTTATATGTGGTAGCTCTTACAGCATAAATTATACATCCAATTCCATGCAATAAATGCTAAAACGATTATTGATTACAAAATGTATGCAAACGACCGTCTGGTCTAGTGGTTTGAGCTTCTAACTGACCTTAGTCTGAGTAAGTTATTGGTGTACCTTAGTTTTGGACGACTAATGTATATGTATATCTCAATATAAATAAATTACGTGTTAAAGCCGTGGTGGCCGAGTGGTTCGAGCAGTTGCCTGCGACGCAAAGGTCGCAAGTTCGAATCCCGACTGTACCAATGAGTTTTTCTGAACTTAAGTACAGTGATTAGTCACACCACGAGCTTTGCGGTGAAGGAAAACATCGTGAGGAAACCTGCATACGTCTGAGAAGAAATTCAAAGGCGTATGTAAAGTCGCGCTTGAGTAACGGTAACGGACTCGCCATCTGTCACGTTAGCACCTTAAATATATCTCGGGCGGAAAGTGTCTGTGGGTAATATCTATACACCTCTTAGAACGTCTTAGAACATGCACGTCTTAAAACTTCTTATTGCAATTTGTCACATGAAACCGTAGATAAGTGCGTCTATCTAGACTCAGTGAGTGATTGATGAACACATCGCCAAGTGATAGATTTATATACGTAAGGATCTATCCAATTTGTTTCAGACGTAATTTTTTCCCTCGATATATGTTCTAATATAGAATATAGTTATTTATGCAAACGATTTCACGAGCGCAATGAATAATATACCATTTTTTTTTATTTAAATGTAGTTCTTCACCATTTTCCACAAGGGCCTCCTAGGGAGTAGGCAGAGGTGTAACACACAAATTTTGCCGAAGATATTTTTGAGGTGTCAAGTGGAGGTGGAGAAGTTAAGCGAGAGGAAAGAGCAATGGGAGGCGAAATTAAGGAGAGGAAGATTATTATTATTCTTGAACCTCAACATTGTTCCAATACAAAAGATGAAAATAAAAATCAAGAGTAACGCCCATAAAAAATTCAAATAAAAAATTCTTCATCTTCAAAAGTCTTTTATAAAATAATTGAAGATCGACCATTGTTTATTCTCACACTCATAATAAGGGCATTAACATAAAGAAAACGGGAAGGAAATCCTTATAAAACATTACATTAACGGATAAAGAAATGTACAAATTTCAACCTTATATCCCTAGAAAAGAATACAATTCTAATGTGAAGATATATTTCCGTTCATATTTCATTCAAACGAGTTTACATTACGATCGATCTAGGGCTCGAGAAACGGTAACGAGGCTACTTCCCTCTACATTTTTACTAAAATGTATTTTGCTCATTTTTATTGGTCCATTAAGCTTTGTTAGTACTTGAGTGTTCTTAGTTATACAATGTTTCAATTAACTTTAGTGCTCAAGAGATGACAATTTTTACTTGGATTATACTTTGATTAAATTAGGGTGAGTATTATTATGGGCAGGCAGTGGTGTGTACTTCCTCATACACCCACTTTTTACCGGAGATATATTTTAAGTGCCAACAGATGGCGAGTGCACCGTCTTTTCTCAAGGACGACTATACATGCATCTTTGAAATTCTTTTCAAGCGTAAGTAGGTTACTTATTGATGTTTACATTCACCGTAGAGCTCGTGTTGTGACTTACCACTATAAGTACTATATATACTACATATATCGCTCTCGCCCTGACGACGTAAGAATATATTCCCATCCTACAACTCTATGCTATGCACTCTAAGGAAACCCTCAAAGGGAAGTTCATTCCACGGGGGTTTGTTCGCGGAAGGCAACACCTTTGCAGCCACGCAGTTCCAGACATGTTTGTTTCCAAGATATTGGTCAGAACACTTAGTTATATAAGCGATAGAATAGAAAGAAAACGATATAGAATAGGAAAGAAGAAACAGAACAGGGAGGTAAAGATTCTCCAATGGTCCTAAGTCACTTGTGGGCGTCGAACCCATGGACATGAAACTGGGACAGAACAAGTGACGAGTTCCAATATTCGGGGCGCAAATATAAAATAGTCTGAAGCGCACGGATGTTGTGTCAATGCAGCGATCCGCGTTGGACCTTGTACCGTGCGCTTTGATCACTGTTTTCAGTTCAGCACACCGTGAGTATGAATTGTTGAAATTGAAATTGAAATAATTTATTTCGTTAACATATGTTAACAAGGTAGGTAAGCTACATACAGACTATGGTTTGTGCTACGTACATATTCAACTGTTATAAAAAAAGAATGTGCTTTGATGGAAACCTACTGAACATGAGTTGAAGGTGTGGTGGATTAAGATACGATATGTATTATTAAATAAACTGATGAAATCAAATTTCGGACGGGTGAAACCGCGGGATACATCTAGTTACCTTAAACTGCAGTTTTTATGTGTGCTTCATTGGTAAATACGGACATGTCAATGATGTTTCACTAAACCAACCTTCTGTCACGTTGATATCTGTGGTGGAAAGAGGTTGTGTATCTACACACCTCTGCCTCTTTCTCGATCCACTCAACCATCAGCACGGTTTGTAAAGGTCTAAGTTTGTGGACTGTTGTCAGTTCAGATAAAATCGTTCGAAGTTCAGAAAAACTCATTGGGTCGCCCCGGCGACTTAATTTTGACAATCATGATTTGCATGTGACTAAAAAGCTCGTGGCTAATGCAGAAATTCGTCATAAACGGTTGTCTGAAAGTAGGTATATGTATTTATATCTTAAGAATCAGGTCAACATGGTTTATATGCTTGAATAATCGAAGTCTTGTACTACAAAGTAGTTTTCATATGTAGTAGTTAATTATGTTCGAAACGAAAATTTCTAATTAGCCGAACAATATAACTGCTGCCTTTAAACACTTTTTAATTGTAGCTCAAATTATTTATTCAGGCAATAGGCCGTATTTCCAAGTGGATAGAGTCTATAGACGTATGTTTTTCGTGACCCACGTTAGGTACTTATTAGAACGATAAATTTCGCAGACCACCGGCTCTCATGGGAGTCTTAAATCTCATTTCTGCGCCGCCGCAAAAAATATTTGTTCTGTAGCTCTACCTGGGGTAGTTTGGAAGTTAGTTTGTACGATTTGATTGAATAGTTGAAGGTTTGAGGAGGAAACATTTTTTGTTTGAGTTTTCCAGGTAATACGGGTGTATAGTGTGTGCTCACACGAATTCTTACAAGGGTCGAAATGACCCATGGAATTTACAGCAGTTTTTCACTGGGGGTATAATTTAGTATATCCTCACGCCTTCCCACAAGAGTCCCCGAAGGGGTAGGCAGAGGTAATACCCACACACCCACTTTCCGCCAGAGATGTATTTTAGGTTCCAACGTGACAGAAGGCGAGTCCATCGCTGTTACTCAAGCACGACTATACATACGTCTTTGAATTGCTTCTCAGACGTGTGCAGGTTTCCTCTCGATGTTTTCCTTCTCTCTCTATCTATATATATATCAAGAAGATAATATATTATTATTATTATATTTATTATATTATTATTCTTTTTAGACTATCAGCCCTTTTTCGCTGCATCACATTCATCGGTCTCTATACATGCTCGCCGGTTTCGGCTATTCTTGACGTACGAGTACCTATATCTAACATATCTAACGTATAGAACGTTACATTTGCTTTGGATTAAACATTATTTTAAATTATTATTATTTATTATTATTTTATAATACTAATGTGGCAAATGCGGTTCGCCCGATGGTAAACAGTAACCGCCTATAGACGCTTGCAGGGGTATTGCTCGCGCTTTACCTGCACGAAACTTTTCACAACTCCATGCTAAAACCATAACCTATAAAATGACTACATAATTAACATCGGCATAGATAGTGCCATCCACGAAGACGCGCCCCACATTTTTTCCTCGTAGTTTATAATGTAAGTGTGCAACCTTTCACTAATGTCTGAGTATTATCGGTATACACTGATTACCTTTGAGTGCACACGCACACTACAATTAATAGACTCGGGTCATACTCTCCGCATCCTGCGACCCCCCTCGACTAGAAATTGGTGGGGCGCGTCTTCGTGGGTGGCACTATCTATACCTGTATCTTGGCAAGACTTTTACTAGTATCAATGTCAAATTGAGTAGTTGGTATCGATACAAGAAGCCTCATTAATATTACTGTACCTTAAATACATTTTACAAATTGTACAATTTGATATCATCTAACAAGCTGAAGGAGAAAATTACTAAGATTTTAATTAAGATCTTAGAGACAGGAATGTTTGCGAAGAACCTTTAGTATTAAGTAACTCGATGTAATATTTGACGAGAAACTTGGTATTTGATATTAAATAACAAACACGGTTGGTTATTTAAGGTATAAAAGGCTTAAAGGGACCCTTATCGTCCTAAGCTAACAACCGTCGATGCGCCGTCCGCCTTACGTTCGCAGCCACAGAGCATATAAAGCTAAGTTTTGTAAAACAAATTATTGGATCTGTCCCACGTGGCAGTGGGTACCGATTTGCCACAAATATTTTATCAGTAAGTAGTTAGTTCAACCACCACAAGTCTATAATATATATATATATATATATAACGAAGTTATGTAATAATATAAATAAAATCAAGATCAAATCGATCGGACACTCAAGACTCGGAACATCAAGAGTAATCGAAATCGGCGAATATGTATGAAGAGATTGATTAATGTGGACGAAGCGAAAGAGGTATGTAAGTCTAGAGAGAACTGGCACGCTATTCTCTCTGCCTACCCCGTTAGGGACTCGCCGTGATATACACAATAAATGTATTATACCAAGCCGCAAATGTTTTGCAAGCGACGTCAAGTGCTATTTTTAACGCGGAACAAGAATATTTTGATATAATTATAATTCAGCTCGTTGTTCCGTCATTGTAGCTTTTTAAAGACCTATTTATGAAGAGCCCGGCGGAGCCTCAATTTATAAAGGTTATACCAAACCCTTTTTTGTGTGTATATTACGCGATCATCGCTGTTTGTCAGCTGATAAACGCCTGTCATAAGGGTCTCTATAAGGGTAGGCATAGGCATAGGTAATAACAGCAACTTATAGTCCTGTATATCTTTATACATATAATTCTACTGTACGTGTGCATGTCACTGAACTCCTCCTAAAGGGCTGGAACGATATTATTGAAATTTTCTGTCTTCAGGTGGATACGAGAATAGTTATATAAAATAATATATATATTTCTACAGGTTTTCAATGAATTCAAATTTAAGCTGGTGAGACTTTTTTTTTATACTACTAGAGTTGCAAACAAGCTTACGGCCCACCCGATGGAAAACGGTTACCGCAGCCTATTTACGCTCACAATACCGAAGTATCACTTGCGCGTTGCCACTCTGTGTTCGGAGAGTTGTACAGTGTTGGCAGCATAATTCTCATTATGCTGCCAACACAATACAACAATCCTCCCCCCACCCCAAGGAGCTCATTACTGGAAACCTTATTCACCGCGTAGGAACACATCACAATAAATTGTGTTATTTGGCTACGGACTTCTATAAGGTGGAGGTCCTGCCCCAGTCGGGCAGTTCCAAATTCGAACGGGAAACCCGTTATGCCCTACCTCTCTTAAAAACTCTCTTCGAAACTGAGGTGTAGTTAGTGCACAGCTAGTATAGCATCAATAAGTCTTACCTAAGAGCAGCCTTATCGCAAGCGTCGGGCGTGTCGACGGCGGGCAAGTGTTCTGTGTCAAGGTCAAGCTGATCAAGCTGCTCGTCGGTGGGAGCCTTGCTCTCTGGCTTGCTGCGGCTTGACGAGCGGCGGACTATCGTGAGCGCACCTTGTTCTGGAACAGAAGAGAGATTTTAAAATGAATGACAACAGATAAGTGATGCGGAAATTGTCTATATACATTTCCAAAGCGAAATTTGAAATGCGAAATTCAAATAATACTGTCTGAGCATTATTTATATAAAGGTCATTATATAAGCTACGCTTAGATTTAACATTGATTCCTATAAGAATAAACGTTAACGATACAGTAAACAAGTAAAGAAAAGACAACAAAAGAGAGGAGACAAGACAAGAGATAGACGTAGCGTGTTTGTTTATAAAGGTCGCTGCACACTTATGCTTAATTATTTTTTCAAAATGGAAACAACTAAGTTTGCCGTTGGAAAAATATTCATCGCACATAATTATATACATGCCGAAGCAAACATTCGAAAAAAAATAGGTGCATCCGCTATAAACCATTCCCTGCCCGAGTCGGCTAAACATGAGTGGAGATTTGCTATAATGTCAAATCTAAATCGAAAAAGATCGCAGATCATAATAACATCATATAATTCACAATGACTTTCAAACCTAATTATATTTATGCGAGAACCAATCTTAAATACCACATGCAAACCTCAATTTACATAACCAATCTAAAGGGCTCGGATTTATATGCCATTATTTACATAACATTCCATAAAAAACATTAAAAAAGGACGACAGATACACGAGAACGGGCATTTAAATATTCCTCGATATGTCTACTTAATGTTTTCTTTCTTTTTTAATGCAGCAAGTCGACGGCGCGTGTCCTCTTTAGCGGTCTACATGTGTTTGTTCTATCCCCTGTATTAAGCTTGTATTCACGGTAACTGTGTTTGGTTTTCATTAACCCAAATGAAAATCTCAAGGACCTGTATAAATATTTTGGCATGAAACTAAAAAGGCTATGTTTTAGAAGTATACTATTACTAGCGCTGTCGTGGTCATGTAAGTATATAGTTGGTACAATTGTTATTTCTGGTCGATTTTCTCGTGTCCATAAAGTATCCTCACGCCTTCCCACAAGGGTCCCCGAAGGGGTAGGTAGGGGTTCATAAAGTAAATGGAAGATTATCCGATTTTTGTTGATCCCCAACATAATCCAGACATAATTTTATTTTAACATCGCAATAAAACGGGGCGTTAAACAGAAAATGTCAACAGGCCACTCCTTACGGCATTTGCTTAGATTAACGCTCAGTTTAATGTGTCGCCGTTGTTGTCAGTGCTTAAAGTTTTGACATAAAATTGGTTGAATTCGGCATTCGAATTAATCAGCTGGATAGATGTTTATCTAACACGGATTCGACAGCCTCAAAATAACACTCGGTGTTTTAAATTATCGTAGGTTTGAAACAACAAGAACTGCTAATTATTTAAGGTCACGAAGTAAGGTCCATACCATCATCATCACTCCGAGTCTCTCACAGTCTCGGCAGAGAGAAAAGAACGCCAGTTCTCCCTTGAATTATAGGCCTTTTTTATTTCATTCACTATCATTGGTCTCTCCATACATGCTCGTTGATAGCGAAAATACTCTTGACGTGCTATCCTTGATCTATAAATTTGATTTCTCTGGAGTATTCTACTTGTTTTTTTTTGTATTTATGTCCTTGAAACAGTTCAAGTTCGGAAGGATTTATGGTACAGTTTCTACTGTCAATCACACTGATAACTTCCCTCATAGTCGATATTTCTGTCTACGTTCGTTTATAACAGATACTTCGCCGTACATTGAAAGTGACAGGTGATTAGACGCTGGATCCAGTTAGCAACAAAATGTTACATTTAGTGATCATGCCAGGTTACTGACCTGACTGGAAGAAGTAGCGGAGAAAGACCGCGTTCCATTTACAAACGTTCAAATCTCGATCGCACATGAAAATTATTTTTTTAAGGGCTCGGCGTAAATGTATATCTATACTAACTATGTCTATACCAACATTATAAATAGGAAAGATTTGTGATTAAGTACGCTTGTATCGAAAAGGCTCCGAAACTTCTATCCCGATTTGAAAAACTATTTCATCATTGTAAAGCTACATTCACCCTGAGTGACACAGGCTATATTTTCTTTTATAAAAAAATCTTATGTCCACCCGTGCGAAGCCAGTACGTACCGCTAGTCACATATAATTATATGAGTATGAATATCTATTTACTTTGCAGACCTTCGCTCAGTATTCAACCAACAATAATTATGAGATTAAGCTGTCATTTGGAATCATTCGTTGGGAAAACAAAGCGAATCGTTACCGTGTTCACATTATTTTAAGTGTAAACAAAGCGCAATCCCTGAAACATTAACGTTGTAAACGAAAATAAATAATCTATTTACCATTGCCGTTCCCTTTGTGCTGAAGCAGCTATTTGCTTGGAACAATTAATTAGCACGTTCTCTCACTCTAGATTTGCTTTGTTTTTTATTCGGACACAGATTTGTTGAGAGTTTTTGCTCGAGGTCCACAAAGGGTGACATCACTCACTATTTCTAGGATTTATACTTGCGTATTTGTTGTCAACATGACATATTGCGAGTTTGCCACCGACTTCCAACCAACAATTCAAAATTCGTGTTTAAATTTCTTATCAGACGTGTAACATCGATCTTCACTGGAAGGCTCATGGTATGATTGACTTGGTACTTTGGTAAAAAAGTCATTCGCACAGTCCTTGAGGTTCGAAGCTGCAACCCTGGTATTGCATTTTCTTCTTTTTGTCTTGTCATCAGTATGTATACTAATGACCTTTACTAAACAATACAGGCGATGCTAGTTGAATGCTATTATTGTGCCTTCTTTGGTTTCAACTTTGTGTAAGATAACCAGGTAACGATTAAAAGTATAAATTGATACATACATACATACATATTGTCACGCCGCGTCCCTAACGGGGTAGGCAGGGAGTATAGAGCCCCAGTTTTCTCTGGACTTACATACTTCTTTCGCTTCGTCCACATTCATCATACATGCTCGTCGGTTTAGAGTACTCTTGACGTTCCCGTCCTTGAGCGTCTGATCGATTTGATCTTTTGGTCCGATTTTTGGTCCGATTGGAACGTGGACTTCCTCTGCCTCTGCTTGCACACACTTTTGCTTTGTGTATCTGTTTCGTCAATCTTTCTACACACATCCTTTTTTATGTCCAAACCAACGTAACATGCCTTTCTTCATCTTTACAATGGACACAATACAACTTTAAATGGATACAATACGGTATAATAAATTAATTCCACGATCTATGATTGATCTTCTAAGTATGAGTGACGTAATCAGTTTAAGTACCCAAATTGAATGTCAGCTTTACCCAGAATAAATATTATTTTTCTCTCCATTTCTTTACGTTGTGCGAGGGATGGATAAGGATTTCTGGAGCCCTCTGTTGACCGACCGGTTGTCATGGTAACCAAGAGTGAATCTAACTCAAATACATTAACAAGACAAGAATGACTTGCTCCTTGTAAAAATGATTTTTAATACTTGTAAAGTGGCAAACTGTGAAATGACAGTATTTCGAACGCATATATTACACACATTAACGTAACTTTACCACGAACGTTACGGTGAAGGATAATTTAACGTGAAGAACCTGCACAATTGTTAGTCAGAAATACATAGATGAAAAATCGAGGATTAGTATGTAGTATAACGGTATAACGGTAAAGCCGTGGTGGCCGAGTGGCTCGAGCAGTTGCCTGCGACGCAAAGGTCGCAAGTTCGAATTCCGACTGTACCAATGAGTTTTTCTGAACTTAAGTACAGTGATTAGTCACACCACGAGCTGAACGGTGAAGGAAAACATCGAGAGGAAACCTGCATACGTCTGAGAAGAAATTCAAATAGTCGTGCTTGAGTAACGGCGATGGACTCGCCATCTGTCACGTTGGCACCTAATATACCTCTGGCGGAAAGTGGGTGTGTGGGTATTACCTATAGACCTCTGCCTACCCCTTCGGGGACCCTTGTGGGAAGGCGTAAGGATATATTATTTATTATATATATAACAGTATAGTATGGAATAGATGTAAAATAATACTCTTGATCATACCACTTGACAGCTTCTTTGAAATTATCCTCGAAAGAAAGAGTTTGACAATCATGTGTCAAAAAAAAAGAAAATGTGTTTTTCATCGCGTTAAGGGAGGTGAGATTGCGCTCAACTGTGGCAAATGGAAGAAGTAGAGACGTCGACAAGGCTTAAATAAGTCATGATAATGTGAAGGCACTATTGCAGAAATTTAAACTGCGTGCCTGCGTATTCGCCCCTTGTCTCGTTCGCACGTAAATATACATACATACATATAATCGAGTCGACGAGTCCCTTACGTATATATATTGAAGCGGAATATACCTAAGTACTTAACCCTTTAACTCAAAGCACGGCTTAACGATTCACACCAAATGCACATCTCGCAATATTATTAGTCTTCAAACAACACAAAGGGCGAACAATCGTTCGTTTGTCGCCTTAAATTCTTACGAATAGGTACCTTTTTTTCTCCCGGTCATTCGGTCTCAAAGGAGCTTGGGTGCGGAGCGAATAGGCAATCTCGAAAACAAACGAGATATGCTTTTGCCTTGCCAAATCGTAATAACTAATGTAAGTACCACACTAGCTCCCAATTTATTATATTTTATTTCTGCCATTTTGTAAAACAGTTCTATCCTCTTAATGGTATAGCCTCCTCGGCTATGTGACTCATCACGGAGTGTTAAAATGGCTTTATTTGCCTATTGTAGATAGTGGTACAAATAATATTACTATTTGAACGTACATTATAGGACTTTTGGCGCCTAACAAAACGAACAAAATTTTGATGGGATATTTTTTATCGTGTTTGTTTATGGAGACTAAAAAAGCTTATGTCGTTCGTATAAAATACGGGTTTACAACTGTGATTCGAACGAGTGCGCAATTGGCGATCCCTTTTGATGGATTTATTTGTATCAACTTTTATATATCGTCACGCCTTTCAAGTAGGGTAATAATAACCATTTCATAATAATAAAAAAATCTGGAATTTTAATTCAACAGATGGCGTGACAGTTTCCGTCATTCAAGCACATTTTCACAAACGCCTTTGAATGTATAATAATTTATAATGATTCCCCAATCCTTCCCTTTGAACTCGCCATTTGTTACGTTTGCACCTAAAATATATCTTTGGTGAAATGTGGGTGTGTGGATACTACCTAAGCCCTTGCCAAAACCTTCAGGAATCCTTGTGGGAAGGCGTGATGATATAATTATTATAATTAAAAAGTAATATTTTACGTTAAGTAGTGTTTCCTAAAAAACCACATATGCAGCTCTGCTATTAAACTCAATTAGAAGTTGTCGGTAACTTAGATGGTATGTATTATGCAAATCATATTATTATAGAAAATGGGTTCGGTTAGTAGTTTCACCGAGAAACGGGATCCCGGAAACATGTAAATTACCTTTGAGACCTCTGTGAGAAGCCCGATTTAGTTTTCAACTGTAAAGCTCTTTGACCTGAATAACTTACGTAAAAGTAGGTTGGTTGTAATAATAAATATCATATTTTATCAATTGTATTATATTTTACGTGACTGCTGCCAGAATTCTTGGCACCCTCCCGCAGGATAACGAGCAGGGACAGGTATTCTATTTTGATTAATTTTGTATCCACATTTTATTTATATTTTTTCCAGGTGGTTTTTGTTTTAGCCTTTTGTAAGTGTGGGCTATTTTTGAAATACTGTTTTTTTATATATGTGCCTTCCCAGAAGGGTCCACGTAGGTAACAGCGCTCACTTTTCGCCGAAAATAATCATGTGCCAGCGTGACATATGGCAAGTCCATCGCCGCTTCTCAATTGACTGCATTTACAAACGTATTTGAATCTCTTCTAAAACTTATGCAGGTCCTCACGATATTTTCTTTCACTGTAATTTGGTGTGATTAATTACTATACTCAAGTTCAGAAAAAACTCATTAGTGGATTCGAGCAGTTGTGCTTTCACACATGCACCGGGAGGCGATTGAAGTTTGGTCGCCCCTAACAAATTCATTACCTAGAATACAACCATGAGGTATATTAACTTGCTAATAACATTTTGGTCCGAAATTTGCCGTCTTAAGCTCGAGCCTACTTAGCATGTCTGGTAAGTCCACAGCTGCGCTGAGTCTTTGGGTTGCAGGAGACTACTTGAACAATTCAATCAGGAAAAAATATTTGCGGGTGGGGGGTTATCACTGGTTACCAGTAACCATTATTTTAGGCGGACTACGCCCTTACGCAAGAACCTTGTGGTGTTATAGAATACCACTTGTACTTATCCGGCGGTCTTCGGCTTGCTACGAAATCTGGTTACAAAAGCGATGTAATCTGGATGCATTACATACAGTAAATATAAATCATAGTGCGTTCGAGAGAATAAAGTGCAAAAGTATTCATTAAACACTACTTACATACATAAGGGAATAAGATAACATTTAGATTATCAACGGGACGTATTTCGACAGATTTCTAAGCGTGAGGGATGCAATGCAAGATGCGCAGCGGATCCGAACAAAATCCTTTTCTGCTAGCGTTCACGCCATCCGATATATGGCAATGACAGCTATAACAAATGTTATGGATATCAGATAGCGTGAACGCTAACAGAAACGCATTTTTCCCAAAGCCTCTGAAGTAGAAAGACATACTGAACGTGCACGAAAATACATAGCAATTACTGCGACCCAGTTTGATAGTGTTATACTTGCTTATGTGTCTGCTGACTTAATTAAACTGAAAAAATTGGCACTTATGGAATACGAACTGTTTTTCAGATGTTACACTATCATATGTGTGGTATGCACAATGCTCCGGTTCTTATTATTTTCATTTAATTATGCTAAGTGGGAATATAAAATTACTTTATTTATAAAAATATTGTTGTCATTGCTTTTAACTATTATCAATACTAAGAAAGATATTTAGAATGTTTTGTATGATATAGGAGAGAATCAGCGTTGTGCAATCGCAGTAACTGCCATACATCCTAGCCGTGCTTACTGGGAGGGGTGCCGTTGCGGGGCGTGGGTGGCGGCGGGCGGGGCGGTTCCTCGCGAGGTGCGCCCGCGCCGCCGGGGGGACTCGCCACTGGAACATACTTCCTTATTAAAGCTTACAGAAAAAAGTTTATCAAAACCCAGAACGTAGTTTTATGAAACTTAAATAAATAATCACACTTTAATCAATAAAAATTTACTAGTGCCAAACTACTAGTAACAAACAAAGCTTGTACTATCGGAACTAGACAACGATTTACTTACTTAGATATATACATATATACATAGAGCATCCAATATAAACGATCAAATACTCGTGTTCATCACACAAATATCTGCCCTCAGCGGTATTCGAACCCGCTATTCCGGACCTCAAGTTTCGTGGTCAAGAGCTCTGACCAGTAGACCAGACATCCGTATGTCGAATAAGGACATTTTAGAACACTGACATTATTTTTCTTCGTGAATCTAATCGGAAATAACTGGATGCAGATCAGAATCATCTCTGTGTTAATAAAACACCTAGATTAACTCAGTACATATTAATACTTTAATTCTAATTAAATCTCTTCAAATAAACTTTTTTGTCTGTCTGTTTGTTCCGGCTAATATATGAAACGACTGGACCGATTTTGACGGAACTTCTACTGGCAGATGTCTAACTGTCAAGAGGAGTAACTTAGGCTACTTATATTGTAGTATCTGATAATTATTTTGCTTCCACGCGGACGGATGAAGTCGCGAGCACAGGTAGTGTACGATATATAAATTCAATCTTAGCATCTTAAAGTAAGAAGATTAATACGTTACTAATTAGTTTGCCGGTGGTTCAAGCAGCTGCCTGCGACACGAAGATCGCAAGTTCGAATCCCGGCTGTACCAAAGAGTTTTCTGAACTTAAGTACAGTGATTAGTCATACCACGAACTTTACAGTGAAGGAAAACATCGAGAGGAAACCTGCATACGTCTGAGAAGAAATTCAAACGCGTATGTATAGTCGTGCTTGAGTAACGGCGATGGACTCGCCATCTGTCACGTTCGCACCTATACACTTCTGCCTACCCCTTCGGGGAACCTTGTGGGAAGGCGTGAGGATATTATTTTATTTTCATTATAATTGGTTTGCCAACCTGTTTACGATCTTTATTGTGAATCTTAAAACCACTGACCTCAATACATTTTTGATAATTGTATCTAATTATAATATGTACCTAATGCTTTGTTGGTATTCGTTCGCTAATTTGATATTATTAGTTACTGCTACCAGAACTTACTCCCGTAGGCTTAATCATTCACAAGTTAAATGATATATCGAGTCTTAAATCCAAATATACAGACTAACTGAATGTTAGACTCTGTATATAATGGCAGTATTATCACTTAATAAAGCCGTGATACCTTAACAGTGCAACACAGGCAAGGTAGTAAATTTGTTGTTTATTCTGTGCTAATGAGTTTTTGGAAGGCAAAAGGTTCTCTTACCAGGTTCAGTGTTTAGAAATTTTGCTCGAGTGCATTCGTGAGTTGTCGGGAAACATGCCTCTAAAAATGGTTTCGGTGTGTGAGACAACGAACCCTCTGGAGGTCGTGTTAATTGCGAGAAATAGTGATATTACACGTAGTGGGACATGCAGTCTAGTTCAGAGCCGTCGAGTAAATAAGTATTTACAAGTATTACTCGTAATTACAATAGGTGCCATAGTAATGACAGAAGTCCCCGTTGAGTGTCTGTTCTCTTTTTTTCATGCCACAGGGGTGGCAAACCAGCAGCGCCTGCTGGTAAGCGGTTACCACCGCCTATGTACGCTTTCAATACCAGAGGTATCTTTCGCGCGTTGCCGACCCTGCATGAATCTTTTCATACATAAATCTTATCTGTCTTTCTATATGACGGCGATCTGGAGGCCTACCCAAGGGATTGGCATAACTTTCCTTGAATATAAAATTTTTCTACGCCTTCTGAAATGTATTAAATTACTATTATAAAATGATGAATATTTACTCTAAAATTGAATTTTGTGTATCAAAGTGGGTGTGTAAAACCCATACACCTCTGCCTACCCCTTCGGGGACCCTTGTGGGAAGGCGTCAGGATAAATATATAAAAATAAATAATAATTATCTATATTATGTTCTTTAATATAAAAAAAATCATCATTAATAAAAAAGACTCAAAATATGATATTCAAATGTTGTGCGCGCCTCTCATTCGGGTACGAGTAAATGACAGTAAAATTGCTTTAGTAACAGACCAACGGGAGGTTTTCATGCATGACGAATATGCAAAGAGTTGGGAAAATTACTCGCGTTAAAATATATGTTACAATCATGTTCAAAATTGTGTTACACTCAAGTTACGTTTAACAACAATTTTGTTATGGATGCGGCATTCATACTCATCTACGATTACTTGGTACATAACAAATTGCTTCACTGTGTCATGTCATGTCTCTCATTAAAATCTTCGTTGCCGATATTTCATCTGATCTGCCAGTACGAATGTTTAATTTATTTTTAAAACAAATTTATCTAGCCTGCCAGTACGAATGCATGATATTCATTTTTTAAACTGAGTTTTTTAATGAAATACCAGAATGGTTACCTAAGCCATTAATGTTTTATAGAAATATATACACTAATTACAATAACGAGGTAAAGTTTGCATGTTATTTAATTTCTTTGTAGGAAGTAATCCCTTGAAATCAATAAATATTTTTGCATGCTATTACTAATAATATGTAATACTAGCTGTACCATGCCACGCTTCGCTGTGGATATGTGACTGATGCAAAAATAGATAAAAACAATCCTTGATGCGGATTATATATCATGCTAAAACTTCAGCTCGATGGATGCCGAACTTTTTGAGTTTTTGAAGCGTACACAAACCAACATAACATTTTTATACATGTAGATATGTATTTAATGCGGGTGGAATCGCGGAGCATATCTAGTTATCTATGAAGGCGGTAATAAAGACATTCAGAGATTCATAATTTGCCTTCAATTCAAAGATATATCACGTTCATTCCAGTATTAATGTCTATAGTTACTTCACGCCTGTTAAGAAAGCTTCCAAATGTCTAGTTATTGTGTCATAGCACTTTTCGCGGAAATGTAGCTCGTAAATTCTCAGTCAGGCATGAATATGAATATTCTTTTAACACAATTATAACTTCTACAGTACTGTGGCGAATGTGAAGCAAAACGGTAAGGTTTTAGCTTGTATTATTTCTGATCTTGAAAATAATTAAGTGTTCGATTTATGAATAAGCTATTTAAAAATAAAAAAATATTGAACTGAAGCTGTTGGTCATAAATTGTACGAGGAACAAAGCTTTGGAATCTTATTAGCCCAAGTAAGAGAAAAGTAAAGTCAATAGAACCTAATCAAATTGCAGCCATATCGGAGTGTAATCCGCCATTATGGAATCGGCTTTCGAACTCGAAACCAATTTTGCTAACTGTGCCTTAACCGACGGTATCCTCTAGTAATGATCAATACACACACGTCGGAAGTTCGGAATCTGGGGCGCTATTGAATATTTGGCAAGTCAAATTCACCTTTGAATTCGGACTCTTAACAGAGGTCGAAGTTTCCTAGCTATATCATCGAAGTACGTTATTTGAACGCTGTGATCCTTTGATTAAATCTGAAAACAAGCCATATGTTGTTAAAATAAAATAAATTAACGAGGTTAGTGCACTATCATATTACTACCTAACCGTCCCAACCCATTTGAAAAGGAGTAGTCTAGGGTATCAGTTATCATAAATCTATCTAAATCTCCTGTCAGATGCCTGCTAGATATTTAAAAGATCGCGAATAATCGTGCTTTTTGAAGCTAGGTAAGGACTATGTACAATTGCTATACACATTTTTAGGAGTTTGACTTAACCTCTTATGTTAACTGACGTGCACATAATTAATCAGTGAAGAAAACAGAGGTGTATTATATAGGTTAGCACCCACACACCCACTTTCTGGCAGAGATATATTTTTAGACGCCAACGTGACAGATGGCGAGTCCATCGCCGTTACTCAAGCACGACTATACATACGCCTTTGAATTACTTCTCAGACGTATGTAGATTTACTCTGGATGTTTTCCTTCAAGTAAAGCCGTAAAGCTCCTGGTGTGACTAATCACTGTACTTAAGTTCAGAAAAACTCATTGGTACAGTCGGTATTCGAGCTTGCAATCTTTGTGTCGTAGGCAACTGCTCGAACCAATCAGCCACCACGGCTCACGATATTTTAATGTAGTGGTATAGTTGGACCTACATTAAGATAATCTTGTAAGATTCGTTATTATCATGAAAACTTCGATGAAATTGCTGGAAAACATAAAATTCGCGATTGACAACAACGAGCCGTTACATAATTCCATTATTATTGCACATAATGCTAAATATCTTATATGTTTTCATTCATAGTAACTGTTTTGTTGACAAAATACTCTGGTTGGTCTTTAATTCTCTTAAAGGTATTGACAGTTGTTGTTTTTGTAAAATTATTCCGCACGTAGCTATTAGCCTCAGTTGTGACTTGGCTTCGGTACCACGTAATAACCCACCTCAAGCTACGGTTCGCGTTATCGACAGAATCACATCAAGTTTACGTTGGAAATGTACATTTTACAATGCCGTACAACTTTGTTAAGGGCTTTGATTTCAGTACGTACAAATGAAAAGGTTTCGTAACTACCTGTAAGTTTTAATGAAAGAGCTTAAATAAAATGTCTCCAAAGAGTAAGTAGTACCCACACACCCACTTTGCTTTGGTGGTATATATTAGGTGCCAACGTGACGCACGGCGAGCCTTCGCCATACGGCGAAATGTGGGTATATACCCACATTTCGCTACTACCTACATACATCAGCTTACCTCTTCACGGACCCTTGTGAAATGCGTGAAGATATAATAATAAAAATAAATTCAAACAAGCTTTGTGTGGTAAATTAAAATAAAGTTGTCTACCCCTATAACAAATTCATCAATATAGTCGGACAATACGTGAATTGCTAGTTACGCTACCCGAGCGACCATTCAGTGTGTTTATACGAACGTTCATTAATAACTTGCAACGTGTAATTTGTCACAGCACTACTGAAACGTCGTATTGCTAGTTCAAAAGAGCATTTAGTTGCACAGTTTGTTTGTACTCTTATTTGATGATAACCCTTCCCATCATCATATCTTGTGAAATATATGAAGTTATTGGATTTAAATATTTTGTAAATATTCAATGAGCAAGAAATGTATAATACCCTCAGTACTCTTTACATGACACGAAATAATAATTGAAACTAAATACGCAATTCACCGTATAAATGTCAAATCTTGTTAGTAAACAACTATTTAAGTCAATTTACTTACGAAACTGCTATAATTGTTTTAGTTATGTGTTTACCTGTAGGTAACAGATGCGATAATACATTTGAAGATATCATCTTATTGAGTTACAACTTGGAAAGGGATCGTATTTAGTTCAAATTGGGCCGTGAATACAAACTGTATCGGATTTACGTTAAAGTTTTCGGTATTATAGGAAATTTCCCTATCACGTAAATTTGATCTTTTGGAGCAGTACGTAATGAAATGATAATTGCTTATTTAGGCAGTAAATGTGTGTGTAGGCACACACAAATGTAAAATGACAATATCATCCAACATGATACTTGATGACCCCTCAAGTTTTTCATCCTATTTCTTTTACGAGCTGTAATTTTACTGTTTTTCTTTGGCCTTTCATTAAAATTCCTCGAAGCTATTAATTTCTTTCCCAACAACGTTCGAGTAGGCGGCTCTCTGATTACATCTTAATCAATAACGAAGATTACAGTGTACAGTTTCACAAAATCTATCTTAAAATCCTTAACCTATGAGAATTAGAGTAGATTTTCCCTTGACTCGGATACCAGTATGGTTTGGTGAGATAATAATGCCAAAGTTAGTCAAAGGAAATCCTTCTGTTGATTTAACAAATTGTGTACGTTTCTTAAATTATGTGTAATAAATGTTTTTGCGAAGCACAAATTACATTAATATCTCATAAATCGTCTCAATTACATATAAAAGTATTTCTATACGTTAGTCATAGCAGAGTAGGTTAGATTAGCTTATGTGTAAAATATTGTTTTTTTCTTGTATTCAACACAAACTACATGCTGAATAATCGTTGTTTTGTTATTACTAAGGGTACGCAACGGAAACGTTTTGAAAGTAGTGAAATTGCGCATAATTGAACTAGCATTTTTTTTTATTAAATCTATTTGTCCCGGTACCGTATGCGGAAAACCTTTTGGCAATTACAATCGTAGCTATACGTCTTCAGGGAGTATTTTATGTGCCGAAAGGGCAAAGGGCAAAGGAAGGGAGTCTCGTGCATTCTACATGTCGGCGCTGCTTAATTACCTTTTAACACGTATATACGGGCGTAATGCTCGTACGAAGTGTAGCTTCGAAGATTGATGGGATTTTAGATGAATGATTTACTCAGAGCCATAAAGATATAACTGTACTGAATTTGAATACATTTGACTATGTCATTATAAACCAATCACTGAGTGGAATCTTGTTAACTACAATGACACTAAAATACACCGATACACAAGAGTTTTATCACAATTTAAAATGAACAGAAAAATATATCGCTCCGCTTAATTCCCACAAAAATATAATTACCTTCAATAAGGAGACACTTACGTACAGCTTCAAGTTGGAACATAAAATGTCATTGTGCCTTATATTTCTAAATTAAACCTGTTTTTCTTAATAAGCACCGCATTAAGATCACGCTGATGCCAAAAAACTACTCGGAAATTTTATTACCTTACATTTTATCGTCTTCTTCATTTCAAAAACATACATATTATCTACTGCGCAGTTACCAGGGTGCTTTTAAATGGATGTCCAAAATCATTCATACCAATGGAGAAGTAAAACCTTTTTTTTCGACCCGTAGAGGTGTGATCGTGTTAGTAATGTCTATAAAAATGCCTATAAATTCGTTGGCAAATGTTGTAGGCTAGAGGTGAGAACATTGAGGTTGGAAATAATGATAAATAGAAGTTGTAGACGTTTAGAAACAAGCATAATTATAACTATGTTCAATATGTGGGTAGTATGAAGTTTTAAATCCTTTTTGTGTACTTTTGTATATTGTATTTCTTCTACTATTTTTCACGTCCTTCTCGTGTTCGTAAATAGGTAATTAATAATAAAGATCCTCATTTTCTCTGTTCACTTCTTTTAATCACATAGGTATTCACCACATTCTTGTTTAATAAATTTCTCATCCAGTATATCAGTCCGATGTCCGCCGTACATGAGCGGCTTGCACTCTAGCGTGACTTACCCTTACACATCCAAAGATGGGTCAAAGTCGTAAATTTATCTTACGAGGTTGTTATCGGAGATCTTCCCGACACCCCACGAAGGGTTGATGTGTTAATAAGTGGTTCGGGAAGGAAAAATGTGTTAAGATCTTCGTGTTATGTATTATAAAAAATTGGGTTTGTCCGGTGTACTTCCTGTTCCTTCATGATATCATTGAGACCGAGTATGAATAACCTCCATTAATTATAAAATACACTATTTCATCGGATACTTGAGCGATCCAAATGTCATGGTTGTTCTGAGACACCATTACCGTTTGAGACCCAAAAGTGCTAATTATGTCCAAAGATATTTAATTATGTGGGTTATTGCTCTCCGATCCAAAGAACTTACAATTGCATTATTTTTCATACTGCATATGCTTTGTACTGATCTATATGGGCTGAAGCGAATGTGCGTAAGTGTACGAGTCGTACAATTGTAATTGCTTTTATAATTGGATAATTTTAAACTAGGGTTATATACAGCTTATTAATCTACATGGCTATCAGGCAACTCATAAACTTTCTAATGGCCTAGCTTCGCAATTTGTACAAAAACTTAAAATACCAATGTCATGAATTTCCCTACGTATCCAAACTAGCCTGCACACAGCGCAAAATATCTGAACTACGGGGCGTGAAATTCCACACCGCTATCAAGGGATCTTACCGAAACTAGATTACCGTTGCCATGACGCCGGGGGTCTTGTCTAATGAGACTCAGCTGCCGGTAATTAAAGGACAAGGTTAATTATGCACAGTTTTGTTTTGAGTCTTGCAGGCAACAGATAAATACATACTGTAACGAGATTCAAAAGTGGGCTGCACCTTTTTCGTCGTGCTTATGTGAAATAAAATATTTTGATTTTGATTTTGATTTTGCTGTGGTGGCCGTGTTGTTGCCAAAACAAAGGACGCAACG
Organism: Drepana falcataria; assembly: GCA_945859725.1. Lineage (NCBI taxonomy): Eukaryota > Metazoa > Arthropoda > Insecta > Lepidoptera > Drepanidae > Drepana > Drepana falcataria. Next base: position 2,793,238 of record OX243923.1, on the reverse strand, counting down.
AATTACAATTGTGAGTTCGAATCTGTACCAACGAGTTTTCTGAATTTAAGTACAGTGATTAGTTCCACTGCGAGCTTTACTATTAAGGAAAACATCGAAAGGAAACCTACATTGAGAATATTTGAGAAGAAAATCAAAGACGTGTGTATATTCATGCTTGAGAATCGGTGATGGACTCGTCAACTTTCACGTAGATACCTAAGAGATATCTTCGGCGAAAAGTGAGTGTGAGGGTAGTAAACCTTTGCCCAACTCTTCGGGAACAGCTGTGGGAAGGCGTAAGGATAAAAAGATATAATATATCCTCCCGCCTTCCCACAAGGGTCCCTAAGGGGTAGGCAGAGGGGTATAAGTAATACTCACTTTCCGCCAGAGGTATATTAGGTGCCAACGTGACAGATACGTGACAGGATAAAAAGAAATACATAATATGTACGTAATCTAACATAGATTTTACATATAATCACGCCAAGTCCCTAACGGGGTAGGTAGCGCCAGTTTTCTCTAGACTTACATACCTCTTTCGCTTCGTCCACATTCATCAGTCTTTTCATACATGCTCGTCGGTTTCCAGTACTCTTAACGTTCCCGTCCTTGAGCGTCCGATCGATTTGATCCAGGTAGTTGGAACGTGTCCTTCCTCTGCCTCTTCTTGCACCCACTTGTGCTTTGTATATCTGTTTAGTCAATCTTTCTTCACTCATCCTTTCTATGTGTCCAAACCAACGTAACATGCCTTTCTTCATCTTTACAATCACGCCCTCATTCACCCAGGTTGATTTGCGAATCTCTTCATTGTGGATTCGATCGATATCGTTACTCCGCTATATTATATTATAATCAATATTATTATAATCTACGTAAGATGTGCTTTAAAATCTATTTTTTTCGTGTTTATTACTTGTGACGTTAACTGTAGGACAGAACTCAATATTATTGGCTCAGCTGTCACTAGCGCGTCGCGTACAGAGCATATTGACATTTAACAACATAAATCAATTATAGCGATTGACAGGAAACGTGTGTTGCGGCTTAAGGTTACATTAGTTTATTGTGGATACACCATTCGTTATAAAATGTTTTTATGGTACTTATTTCTTCAAAGTGAAGCAAGTAAGTGCGAATAAATAGTAATATGATTTAAATTCGCGCGTCTAATAGTCACAAGTGAATAAGAAAACGAGGTCATACTATTTAAGCTTTGCAGCGACTCTTTGAAAAGTTCCAATATTACTTGAAAAGTTCTAATATTAGAGGAAATCCACCTTATTTAACATTCAATAAAACACACGCAATTGTGCACAAGGATGCTATGTTGGTGAAAGCCCTTCTGCGACGACACTAGCCACAGCCACAATATCAAAGGCCGATTAAGTTGCGGCTTCTGATTGATTCCATGCCAACAAAGGTGATAGTAATTAGCTCTTAATCCTTGTTGACCAATGGAATCCAATTTCTAATTCGATGTGTTAAGGATAAACCCTGTGCCTTTTTTAAAGCGATACGGGTATTGAATACAGTACATTTTCCAAGTAGTTGAAGTTATTTTACTTTTGCAAGTTTGCCTCGTTGCCAGTCATAAATATTACACACACATTATATAATTCCTCTAGTTGAGTACTTCGTAGCATTTGCTACGGCGTAGCGTCACGCCTCGCCGGCATTAAAGCGATCAACGTATACTCAATAGTTTGTCGTGTGTGCTTTAATCGTAGCGTTTCATTATTCTATGCGGTTCGTAGTATTATTACGCTCCAGGTTTGTTTTGTAGGGCATTTGATTAAATGCTGCCGTGGTGGCTAAATTGTTTTATTTATTTACTATGTATGAACGGCTAAACACTAATTTGTTATTGCAGCCACTTGCGCTCATGAGAATTGAACATGCTTTCTTTCACAGAACTCCAAGCATAATATTCTTCCATTCATAACCAAGCAGATTGCATTCAGGGTCCTCATCCAGGAATGCATTAAATGCAGTGAGAGTGAGAGGCGAGTGTTTTGCTCGCAGGTACATCGTTGTTGGGCACGTATATGCGGCAAAACTCATTGTGAAGGGCTTTAATTTATTTAGTCGTATAATTAAGTATCCGGGTTCGATACTCAGCCGTCTGCGCAACGGTATTTTTAACTTTAGCACTGTGATTTCTCACATCACGATGTTTAGGGTAAAAATAGCATCGTGAGGAGACCTGCTCGAGAAGAATATGTTCGACGGAGGGTAAGAGTTTTTTCGCAAATCTACCCTTTCGAGGATCTATGCCTACCCATATGCGTAAAGATATTAACTATCGAGCAGTAAGATTTTCAGTAAAGGGGCGCATAAATATCACAATGTATTACAACTTTTGGTGTTGTGTGAAGACGTGATTGATATAACTCGAAACTTAGCGCTCATTATCATTTAAGGTAAAGTAAACAATAAAGCAGTTTCGCCTTGAACCGTTTAACATAATGATAGGATACTTAAGTAAATTAAGTAGAGTTAATTAGTGTTAATACATCATAAACGCTTTAACATCTGCAAGATTTCCCATAGGTGTCCTTTATATTTTTATTATCAACAAATTGAGGGGACGTGTGAGTACAATCAAGCACTCAACTCGCTGATGTTAGATATGTGGGTATATTCGTGTACTAAAGAGTTGGCATTTAATCAAACGTATGGCATGTGGATTATATGGAATCGAGAGCATCGAAGCTCTGTCATCAACAATAATGTACACTCGAGTGAAAAATACGTTAACGGGAAAACTCTCGGCGTTAACACGATATTGTGAAAACACTGGCAGTCTCAGAGTAAATAACCGTGAAATAGCGGTAGTTTTACGATAAATGAAAAATGGAACGAAGAATGTTGGGGCGATGAAGATTGTTGAACACCAATCCTACTAATATTATAAATGCAAATATTATATTTGTGAGAATGGATGTTTGTTACTCAATCAAGCCAGAACGGCTGACCGGAATTTAATGAAATTTGGAACAGAGATAGATTATTGGCTGGATTAACACATGGGATATTTGTTTTGAAACTAAATCTACATAAAAGTATGCTAAAGAAATCGATTTTTACGCGGGTGAAACTGCCAGGCACAGACAGTATATTAACGGTCACGATTATGCGTTATATTTTTTTGAAAATGTTCTTTATATTAAGGGTATAGATTTGATATTACATTGCTATATATACATGAATAAATAATTTGAATTCAGAATATGCGGGAAACTCTCAATAACAATAACAAATACACTTGACACATCCATTCACCTCGGCATCGTGAATATTCAAGTGCGTTCTAGAAAAACAATCGTTGGAAGTATTGAGGTCAATGACAAGTTTTCCACTTTTCCCCACGCTTGTCCAATTTGATGCGTGCGTGCCGCGCCCTTTACGTATCCGATGTCCAACGTCGATAAGACAGGGTGTGAGGTAAATGCGTTATTACAAATGTTTGATTACTTACCAACATGATTGTACTTAATGAGTTATCCATATATGTAACATAGAAAACAAAAACTTAACTTAATAACTACTGGCGGTCCGTCCTGGTTTCGCACGGGTGGACATAAGATTTTTTGAATAAAAGAAAGTATAGCCTATGTCACTCAAGGTGAATGTAGCTTTCCAAAGGTGAAAGAATTTTTCAAATCGGTCCAGTAGTTTCGTAGCCTATTCAATACTAACATACTTACATAAAAATATTTATAATATTAGTAAATAACTCGCGCTATCCTCTCAATTGTTTTAATAAGTTGCTATTTTTCTTCTGCGAAGCTTAATGCTACAAGCATTGGCAGATATTATATTAAATATTTATTTACTGTTCCATTTGTTATATTATTTTTAGTCGTCATATTGCGCCAATATTTCTGCCATAAATGAACTAAGTTCAAAATTTCTAAAGCATTTTATAATAATAAGTATATATTCTCACGCCTTCCCACATAGGTCCCCGAAAGAGTAGACTAGGGTAGGTTTATAGGTAGTGCCCACACACCCACTTTCCGCCAGAGATATATTCTTGGTGCTAACGTTGTGTGTTGTTATGTTGAGTCCGTCGGCGTTCCCCAAGCACGACTATACATTACGCATTTGAATTTCTTCCCAAACGTATGCAGATTTCCTCTCGATGTTTTTCTTCACCGTAAACTTTTTTAGCTCATCAAGGAAAATTGACACCTAAACAATATAAATAGAAGATATAGATTGCACTGAAACAGCCGGTCAGTTGAAATATGAAAACCGCAGGCTATGGCCTAGCTAGTTCCCGTTTTCATATGCAGCAGTAAATTAAATTTGCGGTGAAACAGATATCATAGAGCCTCAATGCAATATTTCCGAGCACTAGATCTACATTTTGTCTACTTTTTTGCAAGCATAGCCTGTTTAAAACTGTGCGGGGTGGAAACTAGCCAACAGTCATGTGACTGCGATATTTCGTATGCAAATACTAATTGCTCCTTTTTTTTAAAACGTATAAAATTTCACACGTAGATATATAAAATCATTTTCCACTGCTTCTTAAAAAATACACATAGAGCCGAGAGATAGAGATTGAAATATGTTGCAAATAGCAAACGATCACGTTGACTTGAAGTGTTTTTTTTTATACCACAAGAGCGCCAAACAAGCATACGGCCCACCTGATGGGAAACGGTTACCGTAGCTTATTTACGCTAACGATACCGAAGTATCACTTGCGCGCTGCCACTCTATGTTCGGAGAGTTATACTGTGCTGGCAGCATAATAGGACTAATCCCTCTGCTGCCAACACAATATAACAATCCTTACCTCCTCCCCAAAGAGCTCATTACTGGAGACCTTATTCACCGGGAACGAACAACGCGTTCTTATTCTCTTCAAAGTCCTTGCTATGCAAGTACGAATTGCTCCTTCCTTTTGCAAACAATTACATGTAAATCAATTGCCCAGCCCTACATACAATTTTAATATCAATTGACTGATCTTGCAGGCGTCTTAAGCTACGGCTACTCGTCCACACTCACACATCTTAATGTCGTTATTGTCAATTGAGTATTAGATTTAGAGCCGTGAACATTTAGAAATTCTTGTTTAATCTCCTTAAGGTTCCGATAAATTACCATTTACTTGGAACTCGTGTTTCCAATCTAAAGTCGATAGGCAATAACTTAATTGTACAAATTGAACCTGTCGAGTGCTTTTCCAGTTCTAATTGCTCAGCCTAAAGTCATTACCTTACTCACGTAGACATAACGCATGTACATAGGTGCTATATATATTATATATAGTGTTAGCTTAAATAACGAAAATTTTAATAATAATAATAATATATCGCCTTCCCACAAGGGTCCCCGAAGGGGTAGGTAATACCCACACACCCACTTTCCCCAGAGGTATATTTGGTGCCAACGTGACAGATGGCGCGTCCATCGCCGTTACTCAAGCACGACTATACATACGCCTTTGAATTTCTGCTCAGACGTATGCAGGCTTCCTCTCGATGTTTTCCTTCACCGTAAAGCTCGTGGTGTGACTAATCACTGTACTTAATTTCAGAAAAACTCATTGGTACAGTCGGGATTCGAACTTGCTGTCGTCGGGCCGGTCTGATTAATCACATTGCGATCTTTCGTTAATGACTCCAAACGATTTAAATATTATTCTGCAGCAACATAAACAACTTCAACTTAATCCTTAATTCGAGCTTGTAAAAAACCAACGAAATTCAGGGGTCACTCAATTGGATCCCAAATATAATTTAAAAGTGGATAGGCCATTAGTAAATTCGATTTCTACCAAATCACGCCCGACATTGACAATTTCGCCGCTAGAGATATTTGATTCTCAGTTCGTATCGATATAAATTGCATTTGTGAGATATCATTTATTCGATATACTTACTACAACCATGCTTTAGATAGTGTCTAGGGGGCACTATCGAATTTATTCGATCAAATAGTTGACTGAGACTGTACCAATGAGTTTTTCTGAACTTAAGTACAGTGGTTAGTCACACTACGAGCTTTACGGTGAAGAAAACCTCGAGAGGAAAACTGCATACGTCTGAGAACGATGTGAAACGTCTGTGCTTGAGTAACGGCGATGGACTCGCCATTTGTCACGTTGGCACCTAAAATATACCTCCGTCGCAAAGTGGGTTTGTGGGTACTACCTATACACCTCTGCCTACCCCTTCGGGGACCCTTGTGGGAAGGTGTTATGATGTGATGACGATAAATAGCTTAGTCACGGTGAAGGAAGTATATGTATGTATTTTTTCAGAGGAGATTTTATTTACAGGAAGGCGAAGGTAGGCGTAGCTATTAGTGTTTGAGAAACGGTGTTAGACCCGGTATCTGTCACGTTGGCACCTAAAAATATTTCCGGTGAAAGAGGGTTTGGTTACCTTTGTCCCCAAAGGGGTACTAGCCTTGTGGGAAGGTTATGGTATATCAAAGGATTTTATCGTGCCTTTTAGCTTTATCACATAATTATTTCCACTATACCACACTACACTATAGATTCTAAAGACAGGTTAATTAAAACATTAATTTGATAATTTACTTAGCATGGATTCACGGTTCAATAGCTCTCCGTAATTGGATAGAACTCTTGTATTTTCATCAAAGTTGTAATTAATTTCGGCATCACGGTAATCAGCAAATATATTATTGTGTGTGGCAATTAAAAGTTACTTTCGCTTCGAGTTTACAGGTGGGAGGGTATACTCAGTTTAACTATGAAATTGAATACTTGATAATATTAATATGGTATCAATGGTAACGAAACTTTCCCTTTTAAACTTTAAATTGCTCTTCTGGAGCTGAAGGTATTGATCGAAGTAGTGATAAAAATAGGTAACTGCTTCTCTATATATATAAAAATGTATGTTTGTCTGTATGTTCTTTATAGAATTGTAAACTGCTCGACCGTTTTTAATGAAATTTTCTGAGTCTTCAGGTGGATTCGAGAATGGCTTGGATTCACAATTGGACCCGATTGGTCGCTGCGATAGTGTTTCGGGAAATTTATTTTTTTTACACGAGCGAAGCTGTGCGGGACAGCTAGTAAAATAATAAAAAAGACTACATGTTTTTACGTTAGAGTTACGCATGATATTACGTTACTGTAATGAATATGATAAAAATATATATTACTTTCACTAAGGCTAAGGGCTGACACTTTGTCGCAGTAGATAGGTGTGGACTGGATGTTTTCCGAGCTAAGTAATGCACATACCTATATACTACTACAGATATGTACATATAAATGTATCTGTAGGTATGTATATAAAAATAGTGTTATATTAATTTTGATCACAGATACCCACAATGCTCGGTAAATTGGAGATGATTGCAGATGAAAGCCCTGATGCACACACACACTTATACATTAAAATATTATTCAACTCAGAACCAAACCCCACAACCTTTCAATTTTCAGATAAAGCCACTGGGATACCAGGAAGTCAAACAACCCGGGCAATACTAGTTCCATAACAAGTTTTCAAACTTCTTTTCCTAACTGCTCTCTATAGCGAGTCTCGCTTCATATTTCCATGAAAGCGCAGCTTTCGTAATTGCTGCTAGCGGCGCTTTTCGCTTGAATTATTAAACGAAACGTGCTAACATCTCTTCTTCATATAAATATGAAGAGATTGTGCATACACGCATGCATGTTATGTGCATGTTATGCATACTCTAATAGAGCGGGGATAGCCCGCTCTATTAGAGTATGCATAACATCACGCAAAATCCCGGGGTAGGCAAAGAGAGTAGAGTGCCTGTTAGAGCAATAAAATCACGCCAAGTACACAGAGAAGCCAGCGTAAACTTCGGTTGTCTCTAGGCTTATAGGCCACGTTGGTTTCATCCACATTTCAGTTATGTCATAAATGCTGGCTTTGAGTACTCTTGATGTCCCAATCTTTGTGTGTCCGATGGTTTTAATGGAGGTAGTTATTCTTCATCTGCCTCTAGTTCCAGATACATTCGCATTGTATACCTGTTTTGTACAACTTTTTTCAATCCTTTCTATACGTCTAAACTAACGTACCATGCCGTTATTCATATTTTCAATAACTGCCTCATTCACTGCAGCTCCTTTGCGAATCTCTTAATTGCGGTTTCGATCTTTACGCCGCACAGTTATCGAATAAGACGTAGCTGATTCTGCATTAAGACATCATGCTTCCAGAACTTAAAATACTTAATGCAATATTCGGTTAGTTGAGGTTTGGTGAAACATCAAAAACAATCCCCATTGGTACCCTGGGTTTGAAGGTGGGACCTTAACTTAATCCTGATTCTGGACTTCTGAATCCACTGAGTCACTGCGCTTTGTTATCTATACTAATATTATAAAGAGGAAAGATTTGTTTGTTTGTTTGTAATGAATAGGCTCCGAAACTACTGGACCGATTTCAAAAATTCTTTCACCTTTGGAAAGCTACATTATCCCCGAGTAACATAGGTTATATTAAATTGGACCCGATAGGTGGCGCTGCGATCGAGTTTCAAGAATTTTACCTTTTTACCCGGGCGAAGCTTTCTGTGTGTTTCTGTGTGTCTTAAGCTAGATTCGAGAATGGTTTAGATTTACAATTGGACCCAATAGGTGGCGCTGCGATCGTGTTACGGGCAATTTAACTTTTTCACCCGAGCGAAGCTGGGCGGGACAGCTAGTGCTTTATATTTTGTTACAGAAGTATTTTTATATACATGATTAAATTTACGATTGAAAATAGTTATTGAATAAGGTACGCCATGGACTCTCTATAGCAATGTCGTCAATATAAGCGACGTTTGGGCATAAGCGTCGTAATATAACGAATATAATATGGAGAACCGAGGGTCACGTGCTAATCCTATTATATAGCCGCCATACGTGATCCGTTTCTAAACGTTTCTGTTGGGAATAATTATTTCATCTCGCATATTGTCCAATTCTAACTTAAAAATTTCATGAGTTGTTCCTCACTATGTTTCTTCTTCACGCTTGCCCAAAGATTCACGAAGGCGTAGGCGTAGGCATTGACACACCCACATTCCACCGGAGATATATATTAGGTGCTAACGTGGAAGAGGGCGTGTCCAGGGCTGTTACTCAAGCACGACTATATTATAATATTATACGTCTTTGAATTTCTTCACAAACGTGTTACGTATTGCAGGTGTCCTGTCGATGTTTCCCTTCACCGTAAATCTCGTGGTGTGACTAATCACTGTACTTCAGTTCAGAAAAACTTATTGGTACAGTTGGGATTCGAACTTGCAACCTTTGTGTTCTAATCACGTAATACTATTAAAATTTACATTTATACCTACCTACTAAGCTACATATAAGACAGCCTAGATGAGCCAAAAGCTGTGGTAAGCAGTTATCGTTAGCAATACAATATATGAGGTATATCTTGCAGACGTGAACAAAATGCATTGCCTTATTTATACTTATTATATCCCTTTCATTCGGATCACAGGTTGCCAACGATAATTTGAATAGGGCTTTAATTTTAGTTGCATTATGAACTTTACAGTCATATATATACCATTCAACTTCGTTCATTATTGTGTGTAGATTATAACACGATATTCACAGCCGTTACACGAAACTGTAACAATGGTATCAAATTCTCCGACTGTCTTTGTCCACGCTTTGTGATCGAGTTTAGTCTCTCGGCAACAGCGGTATCTGCGCTGCTACGCTTTAGGCGCTCAATTCACCGAGGCATAATCTTATAAGGGATTGCAAGTAAAGTTGCAGGTATTGTGACAGCGGTGATAAGGAATAGAGCAACACGCTTTGAATTAAGGTAGGTAGGTCAAAACGGATGTATATACATACATACCTAGATCAAATCGAAATCGAATACTCGAAACCGGCGGGCATGTATGAAAAGACTGATGAATGTGGACGAAGCGAAGGAGGTATTCAAGTCTAGAAATAACTGGCGTTCAATTGTCTCTGCCTACCTCATAAGGGAGTCAGCGTGATGATGCAAAATATATTTTTAATAAGATAATTTTTTCACACCTTCCCGCAAGCTACCAAGATGACGTACAGGTGTATCAAAACGATTAGTTCGTCGAAAATATATTGAGGTGCCACCGTGACAGATGGCGAGTCCATCGCCGTCACAAGCGTGACTATACATATGTATTTGAACTTCAAACTCAAACGTATGGTGAAATGTCCCATTAGATTCTTTATCTCGCTTCCGCTGAATATCAGACCGCGACTTATCATAATAGCGATGTGCCTTTGTGAGCGAAGACGTGCCAAAGCTGCGCGTCACAAGACGAAATTTCTGATTCATGTATCAAAATTTCCAATACATAATATATCAAATGGGTTGGCATGCGATTGGAAGAGATGGGAGCAATTTTTTCACTTGTATAATTTAAATTTAACTAGTCGTTACCTATGTCTTTGTCTGCATTGATAATAGAAATTATAATATTTCCCAAGCGTTCTAGAATGACTTGGCAGAGGTATATAGTACTCACGCACCCTACATTTTCGCCAGAGATATATTTTAGGTGGCAGAAGGTGAGTTCATCGCAGTTTCTCAACACGACTATACATAATAATAATAATAATAAACCTCGACCAACACCTCAAGAGGCTCTCGTTAGACAGTTGGATCAAGTGCCTGATGCAGAAAGCAGTACTGCTCGAGACGGCACGTATTGTGAGGAGGTTTCTTTCTCTGGGACCCTAACCACCGGTACCTTGGACCCTGATCCCGATACCGATGGGCCCCTATATTTTATATTTTTAAATATGTTTTTTTTTTATATATATTTAAAAATGTAATATATAAGATGAATTATAAATAAAGAATAATAATAATAATTTATTTCAGTAACTTATAATTATACTAATAATTCTCAAAGGTATGCAAGTTTCCTCTCGATTTTTTATTACTAAATACTACAAGGTATACATTGCTTACGTCGTCAAATGAATAATAAAGTGTCAAATAGCTATATTACTGACTTCGACAGATATTTTTTTGCCAACATACTAATTGACATCTCAAAGCGAACACAACTGACTAGGAAAATAGCGGTGAATCATAACCCCGAGCCGGTTTCATTGCCCGAGGCATTCATAGAAAGAATATTGAATCGTCAAATACGGAACAGCTAAATTTCCGTAACAGTTTACCTGCGTAGCGATGGACTGTGATGATAAAGATAAATAAAGGCATGTTTGGTCAAAGAGAAAAGACGAGTTACAGGTAAAAAAAATAATAGTTAAAAAAAACTAAAAACACGCTTTTTATAGAAAACCGAACTAAAAAATAGAAAATAAATTTCGATAATATCTTAAAAAGCGTGGGGTGCATGGTGTCAATAGTTATAAATATTTTATTGACAGATATTAGTAGAGTGATTATCATTTCGGTAATATCTTAAAAAGCACCCCACGCTTTTTAAGATATTATCGAAATTTATTTTCTATTTTTTAGTTCGGTTTTCTATAAAAAGCGTGTTTTTTAGTTTTTTTAACTATTATTTATTTTCTACTTTTTAGTTATTAGTGTATTGTCATCGGTCCTCGATAAGTCGACAAAGTTTGAACGAAATCTGGCCGTTTAAAGTGGGTCAAAATCGAGCTCAAAGAAGTCGGTTATATACATACATACATACATACAGGTGAAGCTAATATAAAGCGTGTAAAAACGATAAACATGCCAGTGTCTAAAAAAGGCACAGAAAGACCACGTTCCAACTAGATCAAATCTATAGGACAATTTAACGATACAAATGCTACGAGGACTTGAAACTCACATGATAAGAGATAAAACACCATTACATCCGCGAAGAAGGTTTAGTATACATGTCATAATTAATAATAATATTTCCCTTGAGACAGACTAGCTATGCCTCAAAGTATCCGGTTACTATCAAGAGGACGAGATTTTAGTAAAATAATCATCATTTAAATAAAAGATAGGGTTCGAACCCACAGATAACTACTAATGCCATTTGGACTATACGGCTCTTTAGCACCTAATTGGTTTATTATAGATTGATTGACTATAAAAACAGTTAGTCATTTTCATATTTAAGCTCTAATAAACACATCTCGTACCGCCTTTCTCTATTCAGGAGTATATTTCCATAAAGCTTGAACATACCGTAGGGAGTTTCTGCACGTTTTGAGCATAAAGTGCTCCTTGGGGATCCCGCAGGTTAATAGACGACCGTGTGTGGTATTAAGGGGATGTTAAACGTCGACAAAAGAGCGCAGTTGATAAAAATATTACCTTTTATGATGACCTTGAGAAATATGAACTTGAGGAATCATTTACTATGTTCATTAGATCGTTATATAAATATATTTATGTATAAAATACACAAATATCATCAGATCCGTGGCGGCCGTGTGGTTCGCTTGCAGCTTGCAACACAAAAGTTGCAAGTTCGAATCTCGACTGTACCAACGAGTTTTACAAAACTTAAGGGAAGAAAAAAATCGAAGGCGTATGTATATCAAGCGGTGCTTGGGTAACGGTGGCGGACTCGCCATCTGTCACGTTAGCACCTAAAATATTGGAACTTGCCATCATTGTGTCTCACACCACTCAGACTTGATGAATTCGAGATTCTTATAATACTTTAAAGACAACTTTCATAACTTTAATATACAAAGTTCCGTGTAATATTCCCGAGTAATGCAATATGCATAAAGCAACTGATATTGCCTGCAACTTACCTACTTGCTACTACTCACAAGTATATCTACTTGTGAGCAAGTAGGCAAGTACCCGTAATCTCCCTGAGTGGTAGGCGAGCATAGAAACGTTATGACGTCACATGACGTAGCATATAATGAGCTTCTAATTTTGTTAATACATTATTGTATATTTATAAATTAAGACTGGAGGCCATTTTCGAGGTATTTACAAGTGGAAATGCGTAGGGCTTTTCAAGAAAAGTGTGTTGGGTTTTTTTAGGTCGGCGTATTTCGCTAGCGTGATCTAGATTGATGATACAAGTTATGGAAGTAACATATATACAGACTGGATATATTTTTGTCACATTATTATAGAGAGAACTTACGCTCTATACGCTCTGCTGCTCATGTATGTTATATACCTATATAAAAACAGGAAAGTAATATAATGTGTAATCGGTTTATTGTATAGAAATTTTATTATGTTTATTGAATTCGTTTTTATTCTGTTTCATTCCAATAACAATAAATTAATATTTAAAGTAAAGGCTAAATTAAAACAAAAATAAGTACCGCCCGCAATAAAAAACTGTTTTTTGTTAGTAATTGTCGCGTGTATTTGTTCATAATTTAGAGTTAGTGTAAATTTAAAAACGATTTTTTTAAATTGCTGCTGTGCTAAAGCTTAAGCTCCAATCCAACCGAATAAAATGCGAGAAGGGAATCCCACGCTTTGTATATACTGATAATCAGGAATATTTTTACCTTTAGTTGCGTTCACGGTTTTCCGCCCATGTCACTGTCAGGTGCTGAGTCTTGATTTATGCGACAAGCACTTTTCGTGGCGTTATCACGCTGTTATTATTTTCACTGCAAATATTTTTCGCGTATTTCAAATGCTTTTAGATCAGAGCTTAACTTTAAGTGTTTTATGACGTCATATTTTTGTACATTTCTTATAATATTAAGTGCCTTCACGGAAAATTTATTTATATTGGAAGACTAGCGGCCCGTCCATGCTTCGCATGGGTGACCATAAGATTTTTTTTTATAAAAGAACAGATAACTTATGTCACTCAGGGTGAATGTAACTTTCAAATTGTGAAAGAATTTTTGAAATCAGTTAAGTAGTTTTTGAGTTTATTCATTACAAATATTTAAATTTAATAATAAGTAAAGTATCCATATTTTAGTCGCAAAACATTTGAGAAGAAATTCCAACATACATATGTACATATCAGCGATAGATTCGCGTAAAATAAGTAGAAAAATAGGCGTTCTCTCAGCTTCCTTAATAATATCACTAAAGGAAAGAGAAGAAGAGGAAAACATAGCTCAATATATATGAGTCGAGATGGAATCCCAGGGAAGATAAAAGAAAACGAAGCGGACCGCAGAAATGGTATGATGGTGATCAGATCAGGGAAGTGGCAGGAGTAATTTGGAACAGAGGGGCCCAAGAAAGATCAGAATAGAAAAAGCTGGCGGAGACCTTTGCCGATTGACAGACAATTGTTCAGAAAATAACCAAAATGCAAATAATTTAAGTGTTTACTAGTTATTATAGGTGTGACTAAAGACAATTATTATTAATATATACGAATCAGATAAAAAATCTGATATAATAAAAGAAAAATACTCTCTCATGACGCTTAGGGAAGGCAAAGAGATTGCGCTGGACATAAGTCCGAATCCCGACTATACCAATGAGTTTTTCTGAACTTACTCGAAAGTTTTTCTGAACAAGCATGCGGTCCGCCTGATGGTAAGAGGTTACCGCCGCCTATGTACACCACATATACACTTGTAGCACCAGGGATATCCCTCGCGCGCTGCCGACCCTGCAGGAATCTTTTCACACCCTTCTTGAAGAACTCCATGCGGTACTCTCCAGGGAAAACCTCAACGGGGAGCTCATTCCACAGCCTGAGAGTACAGTGGTTAGTCCCACCACGAGCTTTAGGATGAAGGAAAAGCATCGTGAGGAAACCTGCATACGTTTGAGAATAAATTCAAAGGCGTACCTATGAATAGTCGTGAGCAACGGCGATGGACTCACCGTATGTCATGTTGGTACCTATAGGTATATCCCCAGAGAAAAGTGGTTATGTGGGTAGAAGAGGTAGGTGGAGGTGTACTTAGACACCTCCACCTACCTCTTCTACCCACATCTCTCTCTATCATCTCTTCGGGGACCCATGTGGAAAGGCGTGAAGATACAATATTGAACAATAAATAATTATGAAACGCATAGTAGCTATTAATTAAAAGGTCGACTCGTGCTTTAATTAATTGCTTGCAATGAAAACTGCGATAAATAGAGCCAAGTAATTATGAGCATCGCGCTCGTAATTGTGTTAGTTTCCGTTCGAGCAATCAGCTGTGCACTTCTGTGAATTCGAAATGGTTTTCATGCCACCTCTTTTTATTTACGTAAGTTGACTCGTATTGCTCAGAACAAAACAATATTATTGCAATAATACTTATACATTTGACGGTCGTCTCGTCTAGTGGTTAGAGCTCCTGACTGTGAAACTTAAGGTCACGAGCCCTATCCCACTGAGGGCAGATATTTATATGTAGATAAATAAATTTATATTAAGATATTTATAGATAAGCTGTAACTTAATTCCGTGAAATTATGCACCAGGGTAAACATATCTATGACTCTGAACTATCTTCAATTATTTTATCATTGTTTCAGCTCCTTTTAGGAATTTTAATGATTCCTTTCGAAGTATCAAGTTTCAATTTGAAAGCACTCAGTGAGTTGTTATTTATGCGATATATAGGAATATAAGCTTATTGGCATACATCTTTACAGTTAAAATAATGGGGGGGTGATATACGCTGGTCAACGACCTCTTCAAAACCTTCCATACATAATCATATATGGAAGCATACAGTTAGAGCAAGGGTGTGAATCGCACGTTGGCGTTTCTGCAAAAGTTTCTTCACACTCTTCGTTAAGATGCGCTTCTGTACTCTAAATGAAAAGGTAACGTTTGTAAACTCCGTAGGTCGATTAATAAAAACATATAAGATTAAGGTAATATCTTGAATTCATCTGATCTAATTCCCGCTTAGCCTATGTATCTGCCAATTGTGTTATTAGTGCCAGCTGAATTTCAATGCCAAATTATTACAGCGGATATTCTAGGCTCAGACCTAAGTGCCGAAAGTTCTAGGGATACCGAGGAGTTGAGTAGAGGTAAGCCTGTTTCTTACACTACAAACTAGATATGTCCCGCGGTTAAGCACACGCTAACTTTGATTTAATTTACCTTTACATGAAAAATAACTCCATGTTTGCAAGCATGCATAAAGAAACTGATGAATGTGGATCTCTGAAGTCGATTAAAAGTGACAGAATGTTTTGTTATTGGGATTCTTAAACTTACGATTTTTACAAAATGGTATTTACTCATTTTAGGGAAACACATTAGAGTTAATAATTATTTACAAAATTTTCAGAGGTTTCAAAGTACTTAAAGCAATTATGTAAGTATCTCATACCTTCTTTATAAAAAAAACTTTAAAGTGAATATATATTTATATATATATGTATATATCACAACATAATCGAAGTATATACATCGATACAGCCGTTGCCATGAGGCTCCTTAGCTATTATCCCTTGCCAGTAAGAGTCGACTAAGTGTGGGTCGATGGGCTTTCGAATAGTCAAGCCCTATCACGTAACGCGGGCTCAGGGTTTGCGGGAGCGCGATGTGACTCGTGCTTCCGATGGCACACCGAGAGTACTAGGGGTTAAGTGAGGCGCCCCTGGGATGTGGCAAAGTGCAGGAGGGCACTGGTGCGTTCCTCAAGAGATTACAGAACCCTCCTATATTCGCAGAGGACGCTTTAGTGAGTAGAAATCTCACATAACCCCCCATCGCCTATGACGGTCGGGGATCTATAGAAGGTTTCGCCATTTAAAAAATTTAAATGGTCGCCATTTGAAAAGTATGCAGTCCAAATTTATATCACTATTAAGCAGACTTTGAAGGATATACATACATTATGTAGCCTAAGCACATTACTTTTTGTTATCAATAAAGTTTATATCAAAATTTTCAGAAAAAATCTGCTTCAATTAAAATTAAGTTTCGAATTTCAATTCGACTCGAATTTCTTTTAGCGTACAAAAACAAGTGGTTGAGAACAAAACCGACCTTATCTCCATTGTTTACTTGAACGTGGCTGCGACGTAATCTAGGTCAAACTGATTGTCAGTTTCGTTAGGAAAAGACCTTATACCCCGGACCATTGTACTCTACTTTTATTCCAGCTAAGGAACAACTGAAATTTTACGGCAAGCAACATGGTAAGTTGCCCTACTAAAATATTTTATGAACGAAGGCAATATTTTTAAATCTATACAGCTCTACGCAAGTCTTCTATTAATGATGCTTTCATGAATTGAAAATAGATCAACTGCAAGTATTTCAAAATATAATATAATAATGATAATATAATTATTATATTATATACTTTAAATTATACGTTTCTTAATGTTTATCGGCCACCTCTCTCACCTTTTAAATGTATGGTTATTATACATTTAAAAGTCGAGGTGGCCAAGAAGTCTCGATTAGTCGCCTACAATGCAGATTCCAAGTTTGTATCCATGAGTTTTTCTGAACAGTACAGTGATTAATCACACGACAAGATTTGCTATGAGAATATCGAGAAGAAATCTAATACGTAATAAATACGACGAATAAATTCAAAGACTTATTTAATTATATATATTACCAGGACCCAATAAGTAACAACATAAAGTTGTCATGCATGTTTAATAATGATTTTTTTTATTACGTAACAGTAAAGAAAATAATAGCAGAAGGTTAGTATTCTTATTAATTGAAAATAATTTCGCTATCATCTTTTAAAATGGTATAATTAATTAATTCTGTATTTTAGAGGAAAAGGAAGTTCAGTTTTATGACGACTTGCTGAAGAAAATAAAGTCCATTAATTGTAAGTCGGACATCATAGTTCTTAATACATACATACATACATACATACATACATATAATCACGCCTCTTTCCCGTAGGGGCAGGCAGAGACCACTTCTTTCCACTTGCTACGATCCTTACATACTTCTTTCGCTTCGTCCACTTTCATTATTCTCTTCATACATGCTCTTCGGTTTAGGGTACTCTTGACCTGACCTTTTTTCAAGACGTCCCTAATTTGGTCTTCTATTTAATTCTTAATACAGTTGTATGTTAATGTGTGTCTAGTGGGTACGGTGACAGTAGTGAACTACTATTAAGTCTCAAGTGTCAGCAAGTGTAGCCTGGATTTATGTTAACTATGTAATAGACAAAACAAAGCGGTTGGTTCAGTTGGCTGATAGCATCCTGTCAACTCAGTGTGATTTGTTCTGGAGAAATAATCACACTTGACGAGTGATTGTAAAACTACTCACTATTGATACCTGCCTCCCTAATGCATGTTACATATGCTTACTTATGATAAGTTGATATTCAAAGTTACTCCTCTTGTTGCAGCGGGCCGAAGACAGTCTCATTATTATTAATGTTTGAAGAATATGTATTTTTTTCTACACTCCGCAAATATTATCAGAAATATTCACGACTACGACGAATATTTTTAAATTGCAAAGGAGCGTACATTGATTGCGTATTGACATTGGCTGTAAAAATTATATACTGTGAAAAAATAAATAAAAAAGTAAGTTAATGAATAGATATTCCCGCTCATTACAACCCTAGCGGGAATCGAATCCACCTGCCTCATCAACCATCACCCAGCCACTTTTTCCTGTCGTCTGATAAAGTCTAGGAATTTTCAAATCATACCGGATTACCAACTCCGTTAAAACGTGCCTCCGACACCGGGCACAGTAAAAAGTTACTTACTGAAACATGTAGAGAAAATTTTTCAGTATAAATGTGTCAGCGCTTCTGTTTTATTTAAATGTTGTCTTGGTCGTTTCCTGCTCGGTGAATAAATAAAGTCATTTTGAAAACGATATCTATATACAGGAGCTTAAGGTCTATTGTGGTAAACAGCAACATGGCAACTGTTTCCTGTATTTTGTTGATGACACGAAGTATCGCTCGTCCAAAGAGTGTATTAATGGGCAACATTGTTAGTAGTTTTTTTTTTACTTCATAGGGCTAAACTAAACGTGCAGCATATCCAATACACAGAATACAAAGTTCACCTGAGAAAAATATCAAACTGTTGAATACATTTCCGGCAAAATGTACGTACAAAATTACCGCTTTCGTATTCTTATATTTCTACGCCATCCCAAGGGTGTAGGCAGAGGTTTGTAGGTGTTATATGTATACACCCATTTTCCGCCAGAAATTATTTGAGATGACAATGTGACAGATAGAGAGTCCATTGCCGTTATTCTAGCTTATCTATACATACACCTTTGAATTTCTTCTCACACATATGTAGGTTTCCTTTCAATGTTTTCCTTCACCGCAACGCTCGCGGTGTGAGTACTCACTGCACTTAAACTCAGAAACTTATTGTTGTAAGTTCAAAACTCATTGGAACAGTTCGGGATTCGAACTTGCAATTTTTGAGTTGCATGCTCCTCGAACTCTCGAGGAGCCCGCAAACTCGAACTAATTTAGTGTATCGTATTAGGAAGTTCCAAGAAAACGTCGATAAATGTGCTCAATCCCTTATTTCAACGCAAGAGCCGCACCATCTGGTGAGCGTAAGGGTAACTAATCGGATCTGCATCGTGCTTGTGAAGTTTTCCACATCATTGGACTTAACACGGGATTAAAGTTCGATCTACCAGCTATGACTTTAATTTTATGGGATTTGCTTAGAGATTATGGCATGTATGCTGATTGTGTCCCATGGTTTCACTCGCAATAAATTTGATCCTATGATTTTATTAAGAGTACTCGGACTCGCGATCATGTATCCAAAGACTGATGAAAGAATGTGAAAGAAGCGAAAAGAATTCTATGAATTTAGAGAAAACTGGCGCTCTACTCAGTCTACCTAACTTGATAGACTTGAAATTAGACAATCTGCTCTGGGAGTAACTCGAACTTATTGTCATCCTGACTTTTGTAGGCTACTTAAACTAATCAGACTCACTTCTCACATCAACGTAATAATTACACTTAAACTTTAACTATAACAAAATAAACTAGTGTGCGATCTACCTGAACCCACTAACGGATTAGGGTGCCTAAGAGTATTACAGTTAAGCCGGTAGGTATTATCACTAAATCCATTGAAATACTTAGACAATGTACTTAATCCTAGTTAGTTGAGTACAGTATAACGTTCGTAAATTTGTTCACTCCATTGAGGGCTTTTCGGCAGGATATAAGGTAAATATTATTTACGGAGATATAAGGACTTCTCTTTTTTTTTAATAATAATATCCACACACTTTCCCGTAAGGGTTCCCTAGGAGTAAACATGTGTATAGGTAGTACCCACACACCCAACTTCCGCCAGAGATATTTTAGGTGGCAACGTGGCGACAAAGATGGCGAGCCGAGCGCCGTAATTCAACCACGATTATAGCAATTTCTTCTTAAACGTATACAGGTTTCCTCTCGATGTTTTCCTTTACAGTAAAGCTCGTGGTATTACTGTTCTTAAGTTCAGAAAAAATCATTGGTACTGTCGGGATTCGACCTTCAATCTTTATATGTACAGGAACGAAGAACAGTAAACTGTAACTTATTTTAAAGCATGGATAATCCATATAGCATATATAGCATATTTAAGTTTAAGTTTACTT
This sequence comes from Drepana falcataria, assembly GCA_945859725.1. NCBI lineage: Eukaryota > Metazoa > Arthropoda > Insecta > Lepidoptera > Drepanidae > Drepana > Drepana falcataria. Next base: position 2,772,799 of record OX243923.1, on the reverse strand, counting down.
AAATATAACCCACATGATTGTCCACAACTTACTTAATAATAAAGAAACAACATGCTTAATGATATAGTAGAGCGAGCACATAAGCGTGATATTGGGTCTAATAATAATCTTCTGAGCTTTATATTTTCCCACCGAAGCCTTGAGCTTAGGTGAAACTTTAGCAGGTAGACTAGGGAAATATACATTAATAAACAGAAATACTATTTAGACTAGTTATGGTGTAAATTTTTCTTTTCCTCTTTGATGGGTCCCGGCATGGGATGCATGTTAGTTACGTGAGAGTAGTATAGAGTTACGTGTCCAATAAGCAGAGGCCCTCACAGGGTAGGCAAAAAGAGTAGATCGCCAGTTCTCTCAAGACTTGCAGACCTCTTTCACTTCATGCACATTCATCACAGAGTTAAACATTGCGGATTATTATATTTATCCTGGTATTATTATATTTATAGAGCCGTGGTGGCCGAGTGGTTCGAGCAGTTGCCTGCGACGCAAAGGTCGCAAGTTCGAATCCCGACTGTACCAATGAGTTTTTCTGAACTTAAGTACAGTGATTAGTCACACCACGAGCTTTACGGTGAAGGAAAACATCGAGAGGAAACCTGCATACGTCTGAGAAGAAATTCAAAGGCGTATGTATAGTCGTGCTTGAGTAACGGCGATGGACTCGCCATCTGTCACGTTGGCACCTAATATACCTCTGGCGGAAAGTGGGTGTATGTGTATTACCTATACACCTATACACCTCTGCCTACCCCTTCGGGGACCCTTGTGGGACGGCGTGAGGATATATATATATATATATATATTATTATATTCAGATGTCAAACATATATTTACAACAGAAGATGAAATGCAATAGTTTTGTAAGCGATAAATGTGGAGTACTTTCAAGTGTCGGAAATACCTTGTTTGCATATTTTAATTTAAAGGTTTTTTTAAGCCTTTGAGGCAATTTCACTGAGTTAGCGTTCCCGAAAAACATGCAATAATAATTTGAAAGTTCCCGAAACAAAAATAAACCCACCATAATTCTCCCGAGACACGAACGGAAATATTTAAATTTCTCATTCCTTGGCACAGCCCCAGCCAAAGTGGAAATAAAGTCAAATTATCCTTCCGTGAGAATATTCAGTTTGAGTTGCACCATTGCGTTTGAAACCCTAACCGCAATGCGTCCCATTGCTATTTTCCAACATGCAAATTTCTCCTTCGACTGCAGTGGCGAATAGCCACAAGTTATAATGGCGTTGAGGTTTCATAACAATGAACATAGTATGACATAGGATATAAAGTAATATTTATCCAATGTTATTTCTGACAAAAGCAAGAGGGTTTGCAAGAAGGCAGAGGAAGACCTCGTTCCAACTACCTAGATCAAATCGATCGGACGCTCAAGGAATGGAACGTCAAGAGTACTCGAAACCGACGAGCCTGTATGAACAGACTGATGAATGTGGACGAAGCGAAAGAGGTATGTAACTAGAGAGAACTGGCGCTCTATACTCTCTGCCTACCCAGTTAAGGACTCGGCGTGTTGATATGTTTGTATATGTATTCTTGACACTGAGTTTAAATTAGAATTCTAATGATAGTAATCATATGACAATTTTAAATTTTTTAAATAGTACATAAGTTTATTGTTTGTTAAATTTAAATTTTATATATAAATAAAATAAATATCCTCACGCCTTCCCACAAGGGTCCCCGAAGGGGTAGGCAGAGGTGTATGGGTAATACCCACACACCCACTTTCCGCCAGAGGTATATTAGGTGCCAACGTGACAGATGGCGAGTCCATCGCCGTTACTCAAGCACGACTATACATACGCCTTTGAATTTCTTCTCAGACGTATGCAGGTTTCCTCACGATGTTTTCCTTCACCGTAAAGCTCGTGGTGTGACTAATCACTGTACTTAAGTTCAGAAAAACTCATTGGTACAGTCGGGATTCGAACTTGCGACCTTTGCGTCGCAGGCAACTGCTCGAACCACTCGGCCACCACGGCTCTAATTTTAATTTTTCTTCGAGTATAATTATATAATAAGTATCTGCAAATGTAAACATTTAAAATGTAAGTGTTTTGGCTCAGGGCTGTTAACTTATGTTTTTATTGAAATAAATAAATAAATAAATAAATATGATATTCTGTAATCTATATATATATAGGAGATCCCATTTTTGAACTGACTCATCACGAAATCTCAGGAACTGTAAGGCCGATTGACTTGAAATTTGGTAGGAGTATTCCTTACGTGGTGTAGAGGTCAGCTAAGAACGGATTTTGCGAAACTCCACCCGGAAGGTGGAGTGCAGGGAGATCCCATTTGTGAACTTACGCATTAGGATATCTCAGGAACTATAGGGCCGATTGACTTGAAATTTGGTAGGAGTATTCCTTACGCGATGTAGAGGTCAGCTAAGAACGGATTTTGTGAAACTCCATCCGCAAGGTGGAGTGCAGGGAGATCTCATTTGTGAACTCACTCATTAGGATATCTCAGAAACTATAAGGTCGATTGACTTGAAATTTGGTAGGAGTATTCCTTACGCGATGTAGAGGTCAGCTAAGAACGGATTTTGTGAAACTCCATCCGCAAGGTGGAGTGCAGGGAGATCTCATTTGTGAACTCACTCATTAGGATATCTCAGAAACTTTAAGGTCGATAGACTTGAAATTTGGTAGAAGTATTCCTTACGCGATGTAGAGGTCAGCTAAGAACGGATTTTGTGAAACTCCATCCGCAAGGTGGAGTGCAGGGAGATCCCATTTGTGAACTCACTCATTAGGATATCTCAGAAACTATAAGGTCGATTGACTTGAAATTTGGTAGGAGTATTCCTTACGCGATGTAGAGGTCAGCTAAGAACGGATTTTGTGAAACTCCATCCGCAAGGTGGAGTGCAGGGAGATCTCATTTGTGAACTCACTCATTAGGATATCTCAGAAACTATAAGGCCGATTGACTTGAAATTTGGTAGAAGTATTCTTTACGTGGTGTAGAGGTCAGCTAAGAACGGATTTTTTGAAACTCCACCCGCAAGGTGGAGTGCGGGGAAATCCCATTTGTGAGCTCACTCATTAGGATATCTCAGGAACTATAAGGTAGATTGACTTGAAATTTGGTAGGAGTATTCCTTACGCGATGTAGAGGTCAGCTAAGAACGGATTTTGTGAAACTCCATCCGAAAGGTGGAGTGCACGGAGATCTCATTTTTGAATTCACTCATTAGGATATCTCAGAAACTATAAGGCCGATTGACTTGAAATTTGGTAGAAGTATTCCTTACGAGGTGTAGAAGTCAGCTAGGAACGGATTTTTTGAAACTCCACCCGCAAGGTCGAGTGTGGGGAAATCGCATTTGTGAGCTCACTCATTAGGATATCTCAGGAACTATAAGGTAGATTGACTTGAAATTTGGTAGGAGTATTCCTTACGCGATGTAGAGGTCAGCTAAGAACGGATTTTGTGAAACTCCATCCGCAAGGTGGAGTGCAGGGAGATCTCATTTGTGAACTCACTCATTAGGATATCTCAGAAACTATAAGATTGATTGACTTGAAATATGGTAGGAGTATTCCTTACGCGATGTAGAGGTCAGCTAAAAACGCTCAAATATCAAACAATATTAATAAAAATCGGAAACCAAGACAATTCCAAATTCTTTTTCTCTTATTTTAATAACGAAATATTCAAAGATTTGTAATGTGATCATAGGCACATATTTTTGTGCGTTTAAATCGCAAACGCTGGGCAAACCTTACGAGATAGATCAAATGAATGTACTACGGAGTAGTATATCTTCAAATGATCGATATAAAAGTTTGCGATTGTATTTAATTATCTTTAAAGGATATACCACCATAACCATTTTTATCTTTTACATTATTATTAGCATCAATATTGCACCCGTGCGAAGCCGGGGCGGGCAGCTAGTGTAAAATATGTAAGTGTGAAGATATATTTTCAATTTATTTACTAAAGTGTTTTACGGTGACCCGTGTATTCTGAACGTAAATTATAATGAAACATTAAATAGAGGCAGTTTGTTATTTTTTTTCAATATGGGTTGGGTTGTTTTATAAGGCTCGCCATGGGCCCGCGCTTATAAATGTCGGAGAGAAAATTACATCTTTTGCGTCGAGCCTCGCTGGCGGGGACAGAGGTCGGTTGACTGTAGTGTTACTGTGTGAATGGGCATCCTGGGAGACCGTTATGTCGTCATCCGGCTTGTTTTTGGCATCTTATTCTGGAAATATCAGGGTGCCGATTTGAATTAGGGCTTGAGGTGATTAGCAGCAGAATTTAAATGACGTTTAGACAGTTAATAATTTTGATAGCCCGTTTATGATAATAATAATAATTGATTGGAGAACCGAACAGTCCAATTTAATGCAGGTGATACTTTACTGTGCGGCAAGGAAACAGTGGTTATCTGATTGTCGGCACAAATACTAAAAGAAAGCATATTTTTCTACTTAGACATGGGTACAATTAAAGTTTTCCAAAGATACACAGATGAATACATAAAACAGCCCACATATTCTAGATCTTGGAAAGGATGAGGCAATGTAACACCATATTATCGCCATAGATATTTGTCGTAAATTCACTATTGATTGTGATCAATGCTAAAATAACGCAATTTGTACTAGCGTTTGTCAAACAGCTCATACAAGAATATCAATAATAAATCCATTTTATGATATTGGCAGTTGGCACGCTGGATAGCTGAGTGACTGAGTTTGGGGAATTCACCACTTTCATCCATATTTCAAACCACTTTGCATATCATAACCGAGTTCTGAATATTTGAATACCTTAAAGATTTATGTGTCGAAGATCGCAGCCAAATGGCACTTTTCCCATTTAGTGTTGTGTTCCTGCGCTGAGTGAAGTTTGAGTGAAGTTGGGTAGGCAGAGGTGTGTTGGTAGTACACCTACTTTTCGCGGGAGATATATAGTTTAGGTGCTAACCTGACAAAGACAGTTCAGTGGCTAGACTTATCGGCGGAATCAACATCCGTTATGTATAAAACAAACATGAAGGTATAATACGCAAGAGCATAATTAACGTCCAAAGTTTCCAAAGCTCATAACTGAGAGGACTCCGGTTCAATTCGCAAAGGGAGTCATTTTAATATGCAATATTAAGCTCCCCATATTATTATAGTGGAAGTTCAGCGGCGTGGAGTGCAATTAGCTACGATCATATACCGCTAATAACTCAAGCGTAGTCCGATGCGGCGTTGCATTTCTAATTAGTTAAGAGTATCTTTGAGGAGACTGCAGCTATATTTCATATTATTATTTTTAGTCTTTTAAATGTGTAAGTCTAGAGAGAACTAGCGCTCTATACTCTCTGCCTACCCCGTTAGGGCCTCGGCGTGATGATATGTATGTATGTAAATATGACATTATGGTGGTGGATGTTTTGTATAGTCTACTGAAAAATTAATATTGCAGAATCGAACCAGGACGGTATCTACCGATAATTTTTTTTCTTAGCTTAAGTACCAGTGGTTTAACCCACAAACTTTACGATAAAGGAATACGTCGAGATACCTAAGCATAATGTTAAAGTCGTAGTTGAGAGATGGCGGCAGAATCAACTTCTATCATTAGCGCCTGATAATAGCATGTTATAAATTATATTCTCAGGCCTTTGTCTTTGTCTGCCTACCCCTTCGGGGACCCTTGTGCGTGAGGATATTGCTCAGGCCTTTGTGACAGATGGCGAGTCCATCGCCGTGACTCAAGTACGCCTATATATACACCTTAGAATTTCTTCGCAAACGTACGTAAGTTTCCTCATAATGTTTTCTTACACCGTTAGGCTCGTGGTGTCAGTAAAACTCATTGGTACAGTTGTATTCGATCTTGCAACCTTTTGTTTTGCAACTACTCGAACCACTAGTCCACCACGGCTCATAATATCACTAGCACGTTAGTGCCTAAATATAAGCCAGCGAGTGAAAGGACAAGTTGTCCTTTGTCTAGCTTCTCGTGGATGAAGAGTTTCGAGTGAAAAGGCGTGAACATAATTATATATTACAGAACACGGAAACAGCGCCTGTCCAGCCCTTAATAGCAATATTGCTTTGAGTAGCATCGAGCTAGAATTCAGAAGATTTTTAAAATTAATTAATAAAAACATACATCAGAAAGCTTTCAGTAACGAGGCTGTGCGCTGCTTGTAAGCACCTTTAACGACTACACGTCGTTTTTCCTACGAGTTTATTTCAAATGAATGTTCGTTTCTGCAGATTAAGCCAACGTGGTTTAATCTAAATATAATTGGATTAAGCTCGGTACAAAGTGTTGTTTTATTTAAAAATCCTCAAGTCTGGCGTCTGGCGTCTGGGGTAGGCAGAGATGTATAGGTAGTACCAACACACTCACTTTCCGTCAGACATATATTTTAGGTGCCAACGTGACAGATGGCGAGTCCATCGCCGTTACTCAAGCACGACTATATATACGCATTTGAATTGCTTCTCAGACGTATGCAGGGTTCCTCTCACTGTTTTCCTTCACCGTAAAGCTCGTGGTGTGACTAATCACTGTACTTAAGCTCAGAAAAACTTATTGGTACAGTCGGCATTGGATTCGAACATGCGATCTTTGCGTCGCAGGCAACTACTCGAACCACTCGGCCACCACGGCTCACATTGCTATATGTTATACATACATATTATCATCACGGAGCGTATTTAACGTAAGCAAATATATATTTATTAGATACTTACTTTAGGTATGCACATATATATGAGCTTCATAAAATATCAAAGCATTTGATAAAATGATTCGGCTTGTTCAGACAACCGCGTAACGTGGATTCATGACCTCGCAAATGGTGAAATTTTCTCTCGGTTTCTTACAACTAAAGCGTAAAATATTGCTCTTTCTTTTTCATGTATTCCTTTTTATGGATATAAAATAAGTAAAAAAAGTAACAATACAAAATACCCGATTCGTGAAACGCCGATCAACGCAAAATTTGTTAACCAGTTAATTTTGTATTAAGTAATGTCGGGCTAATGGGTCTAGTCGAGAAGTAGTGAGGCATAATTAGCCAGAATTCGAATAGGAAGGCAGACCTCGTGTAAAAGCGACTACTTAGTAGTAAAAGCAACAAAATTTTAATATACTCTGGTGGTATATTAAATGTCATCTCCATACAGGTTAATATATTCACGCTTTCCCACAAGGGTCTTCGAAGCGGTAGGCAAAGGTGTCTAGTACCCACACATTTATTTTACAGAAATCCTCTCGATAAATTTGCTTCACCTTAAAGCTCATGTTGTGACTAAGTAACCACTGTAGTTTTCAATTCAGAAAAGCTCGTTGGCACAGTTGAAATTCGAATTTGCAATATTTGTGTTTCAAGCGACTACTGGCACAAATCAGCCACCACGGTTCCAATGTACATATGTATATATGCGTAACGATATGTAGGGAATTGTATGTGTGGAAGGGCGTATAGAACGAATCTCACAAGAATGATACATTTATCTCTTTACTCTTATCCTAATATTATCGACGGTAAGCTGTTGAATGAATGCTTTCTTTATAGAAATATATCGCTTTTATAAATCGTTCCCTGGAGAAAACCACCAGTTTTCGAGGATAAAGGGGAGAGATAAATTTAATTCTACTCGCGTTCATTTTTTAAAACTCCGCGAAAGCGCTGAAGTGTAAAAAATCTGTTTGTACTGTCGGGTACTGATAGGGTTAAAATATATATCACATTATACAGTATTGTACAAAAAAAACAATAAGGTGTGATTGTATTATTATTTTGATACCTAGCCTGAAATAGACTGCGCTTATATGCAGCTTAACTGAAATAACTGACGATAACTAGAAAATTACTCACGATGAACGATATAAATATATCGAAATATTACAAAAAAGGCAGAGTTTTTCGGTTTGAAAGCGGAAATCTCAGGAACTGCGAAGAAATATTTGTCCATAAGGGAGCAGAACAATAAATAATATATATATATATATATATATATACATATAATTATGTTAGTTCTAATTATATCCGGTCCGCAGGGTTTAGCTGGGTTTAACATTTTAATGATTACGTGCTTATAATCAGAATTTGTGCCAAATTTCAGATGTAGGCCTCAGTCTGCCCTATGACGCAGATCGCTCGCTATGTAAACTCGAATAGCATATAAGTCTACACAACGGGTCATTAAGTTCCTCCTTGCCTAGCTATTTGATGAAGTTTCTGCCAAATTACGTAATATACAAGTCACTCGTGCTTGCTTGGAAAGGTAAATTAAGTGTGAACTGGTTTCAGAGTTGAATTTCGGCCACTCAGTCAACCTCTACAAATGTACAGGAAATGTATGTATTTGAAATGCATTTAGATTTAATTTGGGATAGCTCCCGCGTTTAAAGCGCTAAAAATGTGCGAAGTGATAGGGTACTATAGCGTCAATAGTATAGTATTTAATCTATACCTACCAATAAATAAAATTTAATTGTCTGTTTGTAATATTAAAATAACCGCTTTTTACTAAATGCATATGGATGTATACCCGGCACATATGGCTAAATCACATTTAAAATTTTTGTTTGTCTGTCTGCCTGTTCCGTCTAATCTCTGAAACGGCTGGACCGTTTTTGACGGGACTTTCACTGGCCGATAGCTGATGTGATAAGGAGTAACTTAATTAAGTTCATTGTAAAAAATAGAACAATAACTTTTTAGTTAAATTCCACGCAGATGAAGTCGCGGGCACAGATATTTTAGAAATAAAAACGTCAATTTGGGTAATATTAGGCAGCCTTCTAATAATACTTGTCGCTTTTCCAGATCGCAGGCAATAGGCAGATACAGTGATCTGTCGACAGATAAGCTAATTCTGAACGATAAGTACCGATAAGTTTTTCTGAACTTAAGTACAGAATCTTTGAAGGTGAAGGGCAATATTATGAAGAAATATGCACACGCTTGAGATGAAATTCAAAGTACTTTAGGTACAGTACTTTAGTACAAAAGGTATGTGAGTCTAGATAGAACTGGCGCTCTATACTCTCTGCCTACCGCGTTAAGGACTCGGCGGCTAGGAACTCAGTTATTCGCTATTATAATAACTAAGAGGCGAACTAGCCTCCTGCCCCTGATGGCAAGCGGTTACCACAGTCTAGAACGCTTCCAACAAGAGTAGTACTCGTGCCCTATCAACTCGGCATTTGTGTTCATAGAATATTTATGGCTACAAAATTAGACACACGTACAAAGCTTGTAGAATCGTTGCCTCCAAATCAACACAGGATAAGTCCCGGATGCATAATGAGCAGCGATGTAATAATGTATCAAAAGACCTCTTCTAATATTGATGTAGGGGGTAACGATACACTTAATTTCAAAGGAAGAGTGAGGTAGGCTCATGTAATATTTAATATGTACCTATGTACGTTTGCACCCCTTGAATGTAGGATTGGAAGAGGTTAGGATATCAATATCATAATTCTGAGGCTTTGACAGGGTAGGCAGAGAGTAGATCTCATACAAACCTCGGTACATTATACATTTATCAGTCTCTTTATACATGCTTGCTCCAGTACCCTTGACGTCTATAGCGGATAATATTGAGTTTTCTTGATAACCTCTTACAATTTGCTATCATCAAGTTGGCGATAAACCATGTGATTAATTGGAGATTAAAATACGTTTAAAGTATGTACAGTCAAGCTTGAGAAACTGCTATAGACTCGCCACTTAGCGTAAGTGCTGGCATCTTAAACATATTTCCAGTGAAAAGTGTTATTTCACGTCTACACCTTCGGGGAACATTGAGAAAAAATGTGATATGAAAATATGTATATCTTAAGTGTCTTATATGTTTATGAATTCTGAATAGCCCCTTTACAAATTCTGTCTGTCTGCTCGAAATAAGCTGAAAAACTACCAACTGAACGGGTTTTCACCAAAATACGGAATGTATGTTCATGAGAAAAGTATAATTTTTACACGCTTTATATTAGCTTCACCTGTATGTATGTATGTATGTATGTAACCGATTTCTTTGAGCTCGATTTTGACCCACTTTAAACGGCCAGATTTCGTTCAAACTTTGTAGACTTATCGAGGACCGATGACAATACACTAATAACTAAAAAGTAGAAAATAAATAATAGTTAAAAAAAACTAAAAAACACGCTTTTTATAGAAAACCGAACTAAAAAATAGAAAATAAATTTCGATAATATCTTAAAAAGCGTGGGGTACTTTTTAAGATATTACCGAAATGATAATCACTCTACTAATATCTGTCAATAAAATATTTATAACTATTGACACCATGCACCCCACGCTTTTTAAGATATTATCGAAATTTATTTTCTATTTTTTAGTTCGGTTTTCTATAAAAAGCGTGTTTTTTAGTTTTTTTTTAAGATTTTATCTAAATTTGTTGTAAGTCGGAAAAATACAAGTCGTCTTTATCAAATGCGCTTCCTTAATCGATTTCAGATATTATGTATGTACCCGAGTGAAGCCGGGGCGGGTCGCTAGTAATGTCGTTGTCTAGTTTCCAAAGTCCAAGCTTTGCTTTGTTGAGAACTAGGTCAATTTGTGTGTCGTCGCAATATATTAATAATCTTATAGTAGTACTATTCGTTGTTCTAGACTTTGTCGAGTTTCCCTTGCTTGGAATTCAATTTCGAATAGCTTTGGTATAGTTTTTATGTCTATAGTACAATAATTGTTTAGACAGCCGCCATAATGGCGATCGCTATTATCTTTCGCTTGGGCTTTTGTTATCAGATGAACGGGAGAGAATGAGACGTTACGTCATTTGCAATTTCATTCTTTAATAACACAGAGCGCATAGTAATAAAGCGCTATAATGATCGTATTCTGAGCGTGTTGTGTATTCCATATCAGAACCAGCCATACACAATGACAAATGTTCTTTGAAATAGAAATTAATATAAAGAAGTAGGTAACGCAAATTGAAACCTATCATGGTCTTGCCTTTCCTTCAATTGACTTCACATCCTCGCGCCTTCCCACAAGGGTCCCCGAAGGGGTAGGCACAGGTGTATAGGTAATACCCATACACCCACTTTCCACTAAAGATAAATTTTAGGTGCCAAATTTACAGATGGCGAGTCCATCGCTGTTACTCAAGCACGACGATAGATACGCATTGGAATTGCTTCTCAGACCAATGCAGGTTTCCTCGCGATATTTTCTTTCACCGTAAAGCTCGCGGTGTGACTTATAACTGTACTTATGTTAAGAAAAACTCATTGGTACGGTCGGGATTCGAACCTGCGATCTTTGTTTCGTAGGCAACTACTCGAACCACTCGGCCACCACGACTTCACATACACTATTAAAAATAAAATGACACAACGCGTTTCAAAAATTGTTCATACAAAATAACATTATTACCAAGTAAAAACCTTCACTCATGCAACAGCATGCCTGTGTAATCTGGATACTTACAGTACAGGGTTCATGAATATTTAAACTAATCTGTAGTTTGTATACGACATCTATAATTGTGTCTTTCGCACTTTTGCATTGTAATTGCTAAAAGGCTGGCTGACTAAAGGCAATGGTTGCGATTGGCACAGGAACGGCCTGGTGTTGGAGGCCATGCCCTACACTAGGTTGATACTGACTGATTTAATTAATTGCACGTCACTGTACAGTATAAAAAAAGCTATATTTCTGGCATTACTTGCTTGCATGTACCTAATTGTATTTCTATTATTCTAGTTCGAAGCAAGTTTCAAACTTGCATACGTTTGAGAAGAAATTCAAGTCTTAGTTATGCTTGCGGTTGGAGTTGCCATCTGCGACGTTGGCACCTAATTTATACATCTGGCGGAAAGTGGGTATTTGGATATTGCCTGTACATCTCTGCCTACCCCTTCGGGGACCCTTATGGGAAGGCGTGAGAATATATTAAAAAAAACATATAAAACAGGTACCTACGTTTGCAACTACTAGATAGATAGCATTTGAATGCGTACATTCAATTGCTATCTCACTCGCACTTTTTATATTAATAATGTTTTAGCAAAGGATTCTACTTTTATATTAATCTCAGCTTTGAATAATACGAGCGGCTTAATATCGACTTTCGGCTTCGAACAAGATGGTTACAGAATTTCGGGAGCTACTTACGATACTTTGTTTATAAGGAGCTTGGACTGCTTACCTGAAAACAAAAAAGGAAATTGTTCAATACACCCTTAAACTCCATCAACATATTTTCGGTCGCATTTATAATACCCCAGAAATCAAACACCACTGTATTTAGCTCTACTTATACACTAGCAATATTATTGCTATACACTTTTTTAATATAATTTTTTTTTCTATTTTCACTAGCAAAATCAAGTCTTTATACAAATTTCTCCAACATATGTCTTAGCTTAATTCGGTGGCAACATCCAACGAACCAGTCGCGCGCCCGGCCATTTTGACGGGACGCGCCAACCCAATCCCGCCAAAAAAAATCACTTTTTTAATTCTCTTTTTGAATTTTTGAATATTTTTAAAACTTTTCAAATACTTCCCATTTTTTCGTCACCAAAATGGCCAGTACAGGTGCATTTTTTTAAAATATATATTTATGAAACCTTACAAACCTAATAATCTGATTATTTAATTTCGTTGGTTTTAATATATAGTAAGGAGGAATGATTATTATTCGATTTTGTAATTGGCCCAAAACAAGGTAAAATACTGATTAACAAACACTACTGCACTACTACTAGGTACGTAAAAGTCATACCAATTAAAAAGAAAACCGGTGAATTTGTTTCGCCATTTTGTAGGATTTTTTCTTGATAACTGTAATAACGGTTCACATTTTAATATCTAACAGTCAATATCTCTTCAGGACTTTTTAAGATATTTGTACCTACTTTATTTCTCGCTGAAGCATAAACAGATACTCTTTCTGTTACTGTAAGCCTGGTACGCTCCTGCTGGGCAAATGCATGCCACATAATAGGTACAACAGAGAAAAATGATTCTTGATCGAATCTTTATGCGAGCGGGAATCGAACCCGCGATCGTTACACATAAATCAGGGCCTATAGTCATATAATTTACCAGTCGGCCATACAATTATATTATCAAATGTACCTTTAACAACATCACATAATAAAATAATGCTATCACAATGATTGTATGGCAAAAACAATACCCATTGTAATAACGATACCAAAACTGTTATACAAACAGTCAAGATCGGATATATGAGCACGATTATCTAAGTCAGATTCACTCTGACTAGACATTTTGCGGGTAAGGTACGTACTTCTATTAAAATACTCTAACTACTCTACTACTAAAATACTCACTTGTGTAAAATTTTATTTCATACTAGCTGTACCCGCGACTAAGTCCCCTTGGAATTTAACAAATAAAAGTTTTAAAAAAAGTTGCCATCGCGTCAAAAACGGTCCAGCCGTTTCAAAGGTAGACAAAATAAAAATAAAAAAACGTATTTTGGTATATATACCGTGTATACCTTCATATGCATTTAGTAAAAAGCGGTTATTTTAATATTACAAACTGAAACTCAAATTTTATTCATTTGTATGGATTCAAGATTTTTTTGGTATAAAACATACCCTATGTTGATACTGTTTGCCCCGCTTATCCATTGCCAAAAAGTTCAAACACACACACAATGGAAATTAAATTTTGTTACATAAATGCATTTGTTTCCTCTACGGGCTGTTTCCCGTTCAAATATTATGATATTCTGTACGAACCTTTATATTGTGTTTATGAACTCCTTGCGTATTTTATGGCGAAATACGTTTGTTAACCGAAATCCGCATGTATGAATCCACATTTGTCACGAATGTGGATGAAGTGAAAGAGGGCAGTAAATCTAGAGCTAGGTTTTCTTACCTCGACTATGAAAAATGCATGTCACCTTATTTTTAATTAAGGTAGAATTTTTTTATAAACTGCTTATTAAGCACTTATAAAAATGAAGATTTCAAATAAATAACTGAAATTAAAAACACATTTATGCTCGTAAAGCTGTTGCTTAATAAAAACACATTTATGCTCGTAAAGCTGTTGCCTGTCGTTGATAAATAATCAGCTTATCATTTCCAGGGATGTGGTCGTTATTGTTAGTGTCAGCTGTAGTAGTGCAAGCGAGAAACGACAATGTGAAGCAGGACTGGTGGCAGACGGGTGTCTTCTACCAGATTTATCCCAGGTCTTTTATGGATAGTGATGGTGATGGGATTGGCGATCTGAATGGTATGGTTTATTTCAAATACATTATTTTTGTTATAATTATTGAAACACGTCTCTAAATCTAGGAAAATTTAGCGCTACCTTGTATTATAATACTAGTCAGTAGTCAGTAGTCAGTTTTTCTTATTATTTAATTATGTTTCCAAAGCAAAGCTTTAGAACTATAAATATTTAAACGAAGTTTATTACCCAGATTTATAGTATTTAGAAAAAAACTTAAAATAATAAAAAAAGGAAATAAATACACATGCTTCTTCTTCTTCTAAAAGTGCCACTCCATTACTGGAGGTAGGCCGTTAGCTCGGAAAACATCTCCCTGTCTTGAGCCATCCGGAATAGTTGCTCTGCACTGCTGATTCCGGTCCACTCCCATACAAATACACATGCAATATAATTTAATTATAATATTGTACCAAACATTGCTATACAGGTAGGAAGAAACCCGTGCTTGCTAAATGGTACTATTATTTCTGACCTCTGTAATTTTTCTGCAGTCATACTTCTGTGCATGCACTTCCAACATTGAACAAAACTATTGTAAATTAGATTGATTTGATGCTGGAAGATTTTTTTGGGTGCCTTTTAACGTTTGCTTTAATTGCCGAATGAATGACAAGATAAAGTACATGCCATCTATATCTTAAACAATGTTGATACTATCGCTTTCAGGAATAACATCAAGGTTAGAATACCTGAAAGAATTAGGAATAGACGCGACATTGCTGTCCCCTATTTTCAAGTCACCAATGAACGACTTTGGCTACGATGTGTCGGACTACTATAGCATTCATCCAGAATATGGAACCATGGAAGACTTCGAACAATTGCTCAAAAAAGCCAACGAACTCAGTAAGCCCTCCATTATTATTCATTGCTCAATCCATTACGTAAATTTATGCATTAGGGTCAGACGAATGATCAGAATTTTCTTCCATACTAAAATTTGTTTACCGTACCGAACCAAAAATTTCGGGTATCACAAAACAATTTGAAAACTTTGAAATTCTCATTAGTTCTGGGACCGTGACGGGACCTGATGTCACTATCATTATTCAAGTGTACGAAAGAAACAGAGCTATAGATGACATATACATGTATACTTCGACTCCAGTTATCCAGTTTGTTAGAAAATAAAATGCCTATGAATGCAGCTGATTTAGTAAAGACCTATGAATTTTGCTGAGCTAAACATACAACAACATAAAAAAGTAATTTCACCTTGAGATTGACTTTCATGGTGAAAGAAAACACCGAGCTGAAACCTGCATCCGTTTAAAGGGTGATTCAAAGACGTAGATACGCATAGTCGTGCTTGAAAAGCTTTGGATTAACACCTAAATTTATCTCCGGCTAAAAGAGGATTTTGTTACACATCTAACTACCCCTTCAAGGGCCCTTCTAGGAATGCGAGCGTGTATGAGAAGATACAATAAAGACAATCAAAACTTTCAATAAATTTTCTTGTAAATATCCTATCCTACTTATACATATTTTTAAAGCCATATTCTCTATTAAAAGTACTACAGAAAGTGTCATATAGAAGTAGAAATTAGCTCATTATTGTTAAGTATATGGTTTACTATACTATATTTGTATACTTTCTTTCAGGCATAAAAGTGGTGTTGGATTTCGTACCAAATCATTCAAGTAATGAAAGCGAATGGTTTGTGAAGTCATCCAATAAAGACGAATATTACAGCGACTGGTATATTTGGGAGAGTGGGCATATAGATGACCAAGGCCAGAGGAGCCCTCCGAATAACTGGGTGATTATATCGTTTAATTGTTAGGTATAATATCTTGAGCGAGTTCCCGACGGTAAAACGGCAACCCTCAATCCTAAAGGCATTTTTATGGGATGGTAGTATTCACGTTATGTCAGAGCATTGTCGAAATTTGATCCAAAACCGTGATCCAGGTACTGAGGTACACACAATGTTCATCGGTTATCGTTACCGCATCTCAATGAAAATTTCACGCACGTTTTAGTTTTTTTTATATACCACAAGGGTGGCAAACAAGCATGCGGTCCGCCTGATGGTAAGCGGTTACCGCCGCCTATGGACGCTTGCAAGTTAGGTTAGGTTAGGAAATTCAATTATGAGAGAAATTAATTAATTATCCCTTTTTAACAGAAAATCAAAACCAACGTAACATGCTTGTGATCTAATCTAAATTTTTAATATTTTTACGACCTTAAATAAAAAAAAATAGGTATTATTGGAAGTAAATATATCTCTTCTTACGTTACAGATAAGTGTGTTTAGAAAGAGTGCGTGGACATATGCAACAACTAGGGACCAGTACTATTTGCATCAGTTCAGTTCCGCGCAACCAGATTTCAATTTTAGGAATCCTGTCGTTATAGAAGAAATTAAAGTAAGTAATGTATTAACTTACAGTCAGCGGTTAAAGGGGACTTGACCGTACCATACTGACGCCATGTAAAATTTTGGTTCGCAAGGATCATATTGTAATCCAATCCAAAATTAGTTTTTCATTTGTTTATGGTGCTTTTAGAATATACTAAAATTTTGGCTGGAAAAAGGAGTAGCCGGTATGAGAATGAACGCCATCAATTATCTTTTTGAAGTCGACAAAGATGTGTACGGTGGCCGTTACCCGGACGAACCAAGGACCGGAAAGCCTGTCCATGGGCCCGAAGACTATGGATATTTGGAGCATATTTACACAAAGGACCAGGAAGAAACATATGACATGGTAGCGCAGCTTAGAGACGTGTTCGATGCCATATCAATTCGGGATAACCTAACTAGGTATCAAAGATTTTCAATTGTTTTAAAGATATTATTGGAGTCATCGACCGAACATCAGCATTAACTCAGGTCTATAAACTGGCACGTTCGCCAGGCCATTCGACTAAAACGCTCATATCAGAGATATGTTAGAACCTAGTATCAGTATGTTAGTTTTAGACTTAAGTACAATGAATAATCACACCACGCCCTATACGATGATAGCAAACATCTAGAGGAACCTGTGTACGCTTAACAAGAAATTCACCGACGTATGTCTTCCTTGAGAAACAACGATGCATTCTCCAACTGTCACGTTACCCAACCTATATTATCAAGCGAAAATACACCTCCTATCCTACCTTGCCTACCCCTTAAACGCTTTCTGCAAAAATAAGAGTGAAGTTACCCATGAGTTCCTAACTCAATTCTTCTTGTAAAGATCCATGAATACTATATTATCATACAAAGCTTACACGAAGTGCGCTCGTTTATCTAATATACATCATCAGAAGACTGCGCACTCTCGTTACGTGCATAAGGTATAACTTGATTTGTTAATACTCCAGGGTAATGATGACGGAGGCTCAGACTGGCATAAAAAATGCAGTACGGTATTATGGAGATAGCGCTCATCCAGGCGCTCACATCCCTTTAAATTTCGCCCTTATTGACCGTTTAGATAAGGACTCGGATGCAAGGGATATCAAATATGCTGTAGACCGCTGGCTGACTTACAAACCTTTGAAGAAGCAAGCTAACTGGATGGTGAGTTCACACATTTATAGATATTGGCCAATTACCAATTTAGAATGATTTGAAGATTTGATACATACATACATACATACAGACATATAATCACGTGTCTTTCCCGTAGGGGTAGGCAAATACCACTTCTTTCCACATGCACATCCTTACATGTTTCGCTTCGTCCACTTTAATTATTCCCTTCATACATGCTCTTCGGTTTAGGGTACTCTTGATTAACAATTAAAAACAAAGATGGTTAATTTCAATAAAAACATATTAAATTTGGAATAATACATAAAGCCCACGTAGTCTAATAATCAGATTTCTTGGCTGTTAAGCTCGAGGTCGTAAGTTCGATTCCTAAGGTGTGCTATTTTTACACGCTTTATATTAGCTTGGGTTGTATCTATGTATGTATGTAACGGAATCTTTGAACTTAATTTTCACCAGTTTCCAGAAGTCTGATTAATTTGAAACTTTGCATACGTATCAAGGACCGATGACAATACACTAATAACAAAAAGTAGAAAATAAATAATAGTTAAAAAAAACTAAAAAACACGCTTTTTATAGAAAACCGAACTAAAAAATAGAAAATAAATTTCGATAATATCTTAAAAAGCGTGGGGTGCTTTTTAAGATATTATCGAAATGATAATCACTCTACTCATATCTGTCAATAAAATATTTATAACTATTGACACCATGCACCCCACGCTTTTTAAGATATTATCGAAATTTATTTTCTATTTTTTAGTTCGGTTTTCTATAAAAAGCGTGTTTTTTAGTTTTTTTTAACTATTATTTATGATTTACATTGATATCCGTCGTCCATCAGGGAGGTTAGAGTATGTTAATATTTTTATATCTATTTAATATTTTTCAGATTGGAAATCATGACATCAGCAGAGTAGCGTCTCGTTTCGGGCCAGACTTAGTAGACGCCTTTAATATGCTCGTGCTTTTGCTTCCCGGAATCGCCGTCACTTTTATGGTAACGTAACTTTTAACGACTTTACTTCACGGAGAGACTCATCATCACTTAATAAATTGGCTTAGTCTATAAATACAGTGCATAAATGCATGTAGATGCATTGAAATCAAAGTTTTTTCTTCTGACGTACAAAAACATTTTCATCAGTCATGCCATCAAAGATTCATACATTTCTTTCTTTCATTCATTCATAGATTTTAAGACAATACTTTTGTATTAAAATAAAGCTTTTCATAAACAGCTTCCGATTCCAAAAATTGATTATCATAGAATTTTACGTTTCATTTGAAATATTCTTAAAATGGAACGAAATCTTACACACATGGGGTGTTAATTATATTTGTAGTAAGTTATACAACGTTTCACATCTTACACCAAAGTGGCAAAGCATGGTAAACGGTTACCGCCGCGTATGAGCGCTTGCAAGGGTGGCGCTGCAATGTTTCATAGGTGTTCATGGCTTTATTAACTCTTCATCTCTTTGAACTCTCTTTTTTCGTATAAGTATTACAGGATGATGGCACAATAACAAGCGGAACTTTTTACTATTTATATTCAATTCAAGGGAGAAGAAATAGGAATGGCAAATGGGTTCGTCCCTTGGAGTGAAACGAAGGACCCTCGGGCCTGCAATACCGACGACCCTGTCAATTTCGTAGAAGTCTCCCGGGATCCAGTCCGCACCCCGTTTCAATGGAGCAATGGGAAAAATGCAGGTAAGGAGCTAAAGACGTGTTCACTGACTTTGAAGAATTGTCTTTATATACATACATACATACATATCATCACACCGAGTACCTAACCGGGTAGATAGAGAGTATAGAGCGCCAGTTCTCTCTAGACTTCCATACTTCTTTCGCTTCGTCCACATTCATCAGTCTCTTCATTCATCTCTTAACGAGTGATACACGTAACACTCATAAACATGCATATTTATAACATGAGTTCCTAGGAAGTACGGATAGCTAATTCTAATCCAATGTGAAAAATATGAAAAGCTTAACTAAATTAAAAAAACATTTCCAACAATTTCAAAGGCCAGTGTCGAGATTAAGCGAGCCCTTAGTTATCTTTACCCAGTCACCCGTACTTCAGTGTGGGGTACAACCCTTTTGAATATTTTCCTTCTACGCGTGAATAAAACACTTCATTTGATTGTGACGTCCGACTAAACGAGGACATTTGGGAATGTGTGTTTCGCGTAGTATTTCATATGTTAATTTCTTTGCCAGTAACGGGGCCCGGGCCTTTTACTGAGCAGTTCTTATAAACCTTAAACCACGAATGCACGAGTATATTGGTATACCAAGCGATAGTTTGGATGAGAATATATGTCCTCAAGCCTTACCATAAGGGTCCCCGAAGGGGTAGGCAGAGGTGTATAGATAATTCCCATACACCCACTCTCCGCCAGAGATATATTTTAGGTACCAACGTGACAGGTATATTTATTTTTAATACTCACAGGGATTGTTATCTTTCTTTCATCTTCAATATTTAATCTCAATATCTGCCCATCTTATTCATATTTAAAAATTCATGTGATGTCCTGTACATTATGTGCCCCACAATTGTAGATGACAGTATGGTAATACCAAGTAATATTCTAGAGTTCCGTGGAAACAAGGAAATGAATCACAAACCAGTTCAACTGTTCTACAAACAATATCCGCTCCCTGAACGCACTACAGAGCCAAAGTCCCATTCTCATTGGAATATTAAGTAGTTGAGGCGTAAGAACTGTGATCTGCGGGTGATTTCTTTTTCTATATTATACTAAAGATTGACCTGGCCAGTGCGTTCGCAATAACTTTTCATCTTCATATAGTGATTTTAATTAAACATTTATAAAAGATGAAGGAATTAAATTAGTCATCAAACGTTTATACATACATATCAATACGCCGAGGCCATTCCGAGTAAAGCAGAGAGAGTAGAGCGGCAGTTCTCTCTAGAATTACTAATCTCGTCGGTCAAACTTGTTCGAATGAAAAATTACTTATTACCTTTGAAAACCTTTTCCAGGTTTTTCGACAGCTGACAACACGTGGCTTCCAATAGCAGATGGCTTTGAGCATTTGAATGTAGCCAATCAGCGTTCGGCGGCTCGTTCGCATTACCAAGTGTATCGGGCTTTGACCAAACTGCGCGGACGCCCTGCTTTCAAGTTTGGCAGATACGAATCACTGGCTCTAAGCAATGAAGTGTTTGCTTTCAAGCGGTAAGTAATTACAATCTAGAACAAACTTAATTGATTATAAGATCACCATTTGATTAAGCGTAGGAGTGTTTCTTTTTAAATGGTAAACAGGTATGCTCTCAACTGTAGATGCGATTCCAAAATATTTATTTAAATTCAGTAAAAAAAAAGTTGGTTAATTCGAGAGTATCAGAAATAAATTACTCAAGTCGAGAAATAATTTAGGCTGGCAATCACTTTCCGGAAGCAGTGGCTATTGCGTGGGAACCTTTATAATGCCCCTGTCACGTGCCCTGAACAACGTGTCTCGCAATTGTGGGTAAACTAAACTTTTCACATTATCGTAACGAGTTTGAACAAAACGGAACGACGTTACTTCAGCTTCAAATTAGGAATACTTATTTATTAAATAACTTATATACGTTGTTTAGATGAGATTCTCAACGTCCTACCTTTGTCATTTTGGCAGACATTTTAGCTAAATTTGCTTTCAAACATCCTTCGTCATGTGAATTATTAAAATCTTAACGGATGTTTGTAATATAGAATGCTACGTCGAATTAATCGTAATATGAATATAAGTTATGTGATCTCCGAAACTTGTATCGTCAGTTTTTTTATTTTGACCAGTTTTTTTGGAAAAGGACGATTGACGAATTTTATGCCCAACTAGCGATCCCGCCCCTTCTTCGCACGAGTAAATACATTGATATGTTATATGTCAAAGAGATTAAGCAGCGTTTTCGATTAAAGCTCCCAGGTGGCTGACTTTTTCCGACATTTTCAACAAGTGTCGTCATATTTCAAGCAATTTACACGCGGCGATAAATATGTAGTGAAATTATAACAATAATAATATAATACACTATATCCTCACGCCTTTCCACAGGGGTCTCCGAAGGGGTACGCAGAGGTGTATAGGTAGTACCCACACACCCATGTTTCGCTAGAGATATATTTTAGGTGACAGATGGCGAGTCCGTTGCCGTTTCTCAAGCACGAATACGTAATTTTGTATTTCAGTCAAACATATGCAGTATTCTCGCTATATATTCGGTAAGTTCCTGCGTTATAAGGGTGTGTAAGTAACACATAAATACCTCTGCCTACCATTCCAGGGACCCTTGTGGAAGGCGTGAGGTTATAAGGATATGTATTTGAGTAAACCTATAGCTATCTCTTACCATTACATTATACCGTATGCTAAAACTTAACGTTACCTACATTCGCAGTAGTTCCCTAACGCATACATATCGGACGATACCATACAGAATAGTTATATACCTTTGTAAACGTAGTTAGAAAGGGAGGCGACCCACGCCTGTGATTAAAATTTCAGGCTTCCAAAGCGCTCTGAGGTTACAAATGGCATTCTGTGTTCGTCTAAAATAATGGGCCAATATCACCTTTCCTGTCACAACAAAGCCATTGTGAATGCCAATTATTTATACTATTCCAACATTTATTTATTTATTTATTACAAAAATTATATATATATAAGCTAACAGCTATATAGCCAAAGCACTTATATATGTACACTTATAGTAAAAAAAATAAAAAAGCATATGCTGTATACAAATAATTAGGCAAATTATACAATGAATCAATATATGACTACATACGGAGATACAAATGTATGTGCCGACGGATTGTGCCGACAGTGTCGCTAAACAAGTCCAACTGTGGGTACCGAGCGAGCATGTCATTCATAGCTACGATGGCGCGCGCTGAGGGCGCGGCCTCAGCACGGCGCGTGCGTGTGCGCACGGCGCAGGCAAACAACTTTCGGCGGCGGCGCGGCCCTGTGCAACCAGAGCCCCAATTGAGATCCCTGCTGGGTATACCTACTAGTCCTATCCGCCCCAATGCATTGGGGTTATCGACCGTATTGGCTAGCAGTCCGCAATAATGTTTCAGCAGCAGCAGCTTTCGCCTTGTTTTCAAGGGAGCTAAGCCAACCATTCCTGATACAAACATTGATGGATACAAATAGGGGTAGTATCCAAACTTCCGCTTATACAGAAATCGGGCAAACCTGCGCTGTACTCGCTCTAGCATGAGGGTATATTTATCCTCGTAAGGGTCCCATACAATGGCGTTATATTCGAGTTTGCTGTGTACAAATGCTTTATACAACGTGGCGGCAACTCCAATATCCCCGAATGATGACGAAGCTCTCATTATGAAGCCAAGAGCTTTGGTGGCATCCTTACATGCTGAGATCATGTGGTCTCTAAAGTCCAAGCGGTGGTCAAGCCACACTCCCAAGTCCCGCACCTTATCAACCCGTTAAACTTAAAGTTAAAACATAAACTAACGTAGCTGTGTGTCTATCGATCGGGCACTGAAAGATTGGAGCGACATGAGAATCTTGAGATTGATGAACGTTGAGCGATAATCTGTAAGTGTAAAAAGAACTCGCGTCGAATCCGGTGAGCTTGTACGAAGATTTAAGAAGTTAGGAAGAAGACCCGGGCTGCTACTCATATTGCTCCTGTTAGCCTGGTACTGGCCTGCTCGGGAAAGATCTTTTCCATGATTTTCACGTATCTGTCCAACGCTATCTTTCACGTCCACGGATAAGTTGTCCAGGTCTGGCCGCCATCTTCTCCGTGGTCTACCTCGCTGACGTCTACCTTTGTCAGGTTGCCCTTTAACTGAACAGCAAAGAGTTCTTCAAGAAAGGTGTGATAAGATTATTTCAGGGGTGACCTCGTGCCAGCGATCCCGTACCCTTAGTCTTGCAAGCGTCCTTAGGCGGCGTTCAAATCTTACTATCAGGCGACCGAATGATTACGTGCTACTTTAGTGGTATAAAAAATATTCTTTTTATTCGCAGATGGTACAAAGATGAAACATATATCATAGTTATGAACGTAGGCAGGACTTATCATGTGGTCAACCTGACTGCATTCGACCTCGTCTTTGGACAACTGGAGGTAGAAGTTAGCAGTGTTCTCTCTTCTAGGACTTACAGGTACATTGTCATATTGTTAAATTCCTATTAGTGTACTTTACTGTGTACCTGGCTGGAGTTTTATAAATATTATTCTAAGACAAAATAATAAGAGGGAGGGAACGTTAAGAGTACTCGAAACCGACGAGCATGTATGAAGAGACTGATGAATGTGGACGAAGCGAAAGAGGTATGTAAGTCTAGAGAGAACTGGCGCTCTATACTCTCTGCCTACCCCGTTAGGGACTTGGCGTGATGATATGTATGTATGTACAAAATAATAATAATTGAATTTGAAGGAAGTCTAGAAACAACTGACATTTTACTGTTTCTACCGGGACTCGGCGTGATGCTATGTATGTATTGGTTGTACATTCGATATTCGTGAAGACGCTTATTCGTATAGCAAGACTAACGCTAATTATTTTTTTCTGAAGATTTATTAATAATTAGGTCTCAGATATTATATATTATTGATTTTGATCTCGAGGGAATAATACTATTCTTTTAGTTCCTTATAAACTATCTTCAAATAATAAATGTATTAAAAAACATTAAACATTACTGATAAATTGAATACCTAACAATTTATTATATTCCAGTGACAGCGTTCAAGCCAATTACTTGGACTTGGTTAGCGACGAGGCTCTCGTGTTAAGAATGCAGATCTGAAGATACAAGACACATAATCTGTAAAATTATAAATAATAATTTGTATAATATATATAAATTTATGAGCCAACGTTTGTTAGTACTTTTTATTAAAATACCCGTTCAAGGCATAGATAAAGAGTTTTAATTATCAAATATAACTCCCACCAATGTTTTCTTATTTTTTATATTTATTTACTTTTATATACTTCTTCACGCCTTTCTACAAGGGTGACCGAAGGGGTAGGCTGAGGTATATAGGTACTACGAATATACCCACTTTTCGCCAGCGATATATTTAAGGTGGCAACGTGTCAACGAGTCTATCGCCGTTACTCAAGGAAAACTATACATATCTTTGAATTTCATTCCAAACGTATGCAGGATTCCTCTCGATGTTTTTCTTCACCGTAGAGCTTGTGATGTCACTTATCAATGTACTTACGTTAAGAAAAACTCATTGGTACAGTCGGGATGAAAAGTAGCAATCTTTGTGTAGCAGGCAACTACTCGAACCACTTGGCCAACACAGCTAATAGATAATAATGAATAAAATGTATGACAACCATGTTGATAAATAATATACTCTTTGATTGACAAGTTGTTTTTCTATTATCTTATCGTAAACAAGAAAAATACTTATTTGAACTTCAAAACACCTCCTGCTACGGTCGAACATGTCATGATAGTGAAGTATTTGAACATGTTTGTGTCATTATCTCCTATGGAATTTAATGTACAAGTAGATTTTATATAACATGTGTTAGACGAGACAGAGCATGTATGAAGAGACTGATGAATGTGGACGAAACGAAAGAGGTATGCAAGTTTAGAGAGAAGTGGCGCTCTATACTATCTGCCTATCCTGTTAGAGACTCGGCATTTCCTATTATTTAATCGATCGGACACCCAAGAAGAGGACAACAAGAACTCGAAATTGACGAGCATGTAGGAAGAGGTTGATTAATGTGGACGGATGAAACGAAAGAGGTCTGTAAGTCATTGTAAGTCAAGAGTTACCATTAAATTTGAGATCAGATTACAGAAATGAAGTTATCTTGGTGTAACATCAATAATATAGCTACATCGTTCGATGGTTGTCAGATAAAATTATATGATAGGGTAATCCTACTCTGCTTGAGGCAGATTATCGCTTCAAGGAGAAGTCTGTTTGAACCCCTCGTATGCATTTAAGAAAGTATCTTAAATGTATTCCATATATATATCTTAATGTATTACATTCGATATCTGTAAATTTATTTGAACAAAACGAGTTGAGATTTGCCGAACAATATGTTTCGATATCTCCCACGAACAATATATTATGATACTTAACCCTTTCCGGTAAATTATAATGAAACTCATTTGGAGATATCTCTCATGGCTGAGTAAATTTTCAAGCAAGCGCAAATATTAGGGGTATCTCCAATGTTTTTTTTAAATTTTTGGTTTAAGATTTCAGTTATATTACCGTGACATCCGTTTTCAACCAGAGATATATTTTAGGTGCCAGCGTGACAGATGGCAATTGTGGAAACACATAAATATTATTTTACTACCTACGCGATAGTAGAAAGTATTGATACATGACGTACATTTAGAAGATGTATGAAGCATGGTATATAATTCCTAACAAAGGAGTTTTCTTCCGCGAACGCTCAGGCTGTGGAATGAGGGCCCCGTTGAGGTTTTCCCAGGAGAGTACAGCATGGAGTTCTTCAAGAAGGGTGTGAAAAGATTCCTGCAGGGTCGGCAACGCGCGAGTGATACCCCTGGTGTTGCAAGCATCCATAGGCGGCGGTAACCGCTTACCATCAGGCGGACCGCATGCATTGTTTGCCACCCTTGTGGTATATAAAAAAAACAGATAATTCAGATTATCAGTTCCAGTACTAGCCAATCAAACGTCGATATAACTTTGTCAATAAAATAATTTATAACCATTCGAAATTCAAACGAAATAAACGTAACGACACAACAAACAAAGCGCCGAAACCGCATCATGGAATAATTAAGGGTAGTGATTGGAAAAATTTCCGTTACGGCGTTGATTTGACTTTCCGACACTTTAAACTTCGCTTTCCATTCAACTGATAAATTATTCTTTAACATCAGCTACGTTGAAAATCCCCTCGTTATTATTACGTTCTTGCATAACGAATAAGATTTGGGTGCGAGTTAGCATATTTTAACCTTATCAAGCCACTTGTTGTGATATATCTCTCTGATAAGTTACCCTCTTGTCGTCGTATAAATCATTGATTTCATAACATTTACTTCAGTACTATTACAACTGTCAAGGGTTAGGATTTCATCATGAAGGCAGTATACTTGCTGCCTCTCTTTCTGGTGCTGTGCAGCTCCAGTACAATTAGGAGCGATGAGAAAGACCTTGATTGGTGGGAGAGTACCACCTTCTACCAGATCTACCCAAGATCTTTTGCCGATAGTGACGGAGATGGCATTGGGGATTTGAACGGTTTGTTCTTAGAATTTTACAACTTATATTCATTATAAATGTGTATGCACAAAAGTACAATTAGTGGAATTAATGCTACAGCATTTTCTACCTGTCTACCTGCACTTGGCATGGGAATAACGTGTTTTGTGAGTAAGTTCTCAACACAAATATTTTACACATAGGAAAAAAAATCCTCGAGGCTTAAAAATATAGACCTATGATTTTTATCATGTTCTTAGAATAACGATTGAATATCGTTATGGACGTTGCATTATTGGATTCTCCCTCTTCATAATTAATATTAGTTCATTGACCATAAAATATGAGGCATCATTAATTCAAACCAATTATTAATGGAGTGTTGAAATTTCAGTAATTAACAGAATATATAAGAACGCTATTAACTTCGTTAAATATTTCATTCACTTGGTTCCATGTTCAAATTACATTTATTCTCTTCTGTTCGTATTTTAATTAAATCACTTTACACTGTGTCAAATAGGAATCACGTCGAAGCTGTCGTACATCAAACAGTTGGGTGTAGGTGCCATTTGGCTTTCTCCGATGTTCCAGTCACCTATGTATGACTTCGGTTACGATATTTCCGATTTCTATGCCGTGCATGATGAATACGGAACTATGGAAGATTTTGAAGCACTTGTGGACACTGCAAATGATCTTGGTAAGATGCTAGTAATATAATATCTTCCCATAAGGATCCCCAAAGGGGTAAACAGAAGTGTAGGTAGTGCCGACACACCATATTCCCCCGGAGATATATTTTAGGTGCCAAGGTGATATGTGATAAATGGCGAGTCCAACGCACTATATAAGTGTGAATTATCCCTGTACTTTCGTTATTAAAAACTCATTGATACGGTCGGAATTCGAACTTGCAATTTAGTGTTGCAGACAATCACTCGGCCACCACGGCTCGCATATACATATACCTACATACATACATATCATCACGACAAGTTCCTAACGGGGTAGGCAGAGAGTATAGAGCGCCAATTCTCTCTAGACTTACATACCTCTTTCCATATAACCAATGAAAGCCTAAGTTACTCCATTAAACATGCTATGATGCATGAGTTTAGCAGCAGTAAACAGATACACGTATTTTATAAACGTTGTGTAAAAATGTGTTTAAAATAATGTGTTTTTGCTGCTAATATCGTTGTTTTAATGCATATGCAAAAAACTGTATTTAATAATTAGGATATAACATAGAGGCTTACGAACAAAACCCTTTGCTTTCACAGGTATCAAAGTAGTCTTAGATCTCGTACCAAATCACACATCAAACGAGAGTACGTGGTTCCAAGAAGCCCTTAATGGGAACGAGAAATATTATAATTACTTTGTTTGGGAAGATGGAATCATTGATGATAACGGCAATAGGCAACCGCCGAACAATTGGGTAAGATATTCCTTAAATTGATAAAAAAATCTACTTACTTTAGTTATAACGCTTAGCCATAACAAATAGACTGAATTCAAATAATATTATGTTCAAACGAGATAAAAATCGTGTATACGTTATTAAGGAGGTAGAATTACAAATATTTATTAACTTACACGTACACTTACGTCTTTGAATAAGCGCCAGCTCTTTCTAGACGTATGTCTAGATGTGATGGCGGATAGCGATATATGGTGATAGCGAAAGAGGTCTGCTTGTTCGCTTCATCCACATTCATCAATCTCTTCATACATGCTCGCTGGTTTCGAGTACCCTTGATGTTCTTATCCTTGAGTATATGTATAATAAAAATATAAAACGACAATGTCATTATTATGAAGAACAAAATTGGTTACATAATGTTGAATTTTTAGCTTAGCCACTTCCGTGGTAGCGCCTGGGAATACAGAGAAGAAGTTGGAAAATACTATTTGCATCAGTTCGTTGTCGGACAGCCGGATTTGAACTACCGCAATCCGGATGTTGTCGAAGAAATGAAGGTATGGGCAAACAACATATACATATTAGGTATATAGCTTAGGTAGGCCTTCAGGGAAAGCTATAGCACGAAGATATATGGAGGGTGCTTTTCTTCGGACATATAATTAGGTATCTATTTGACAGATGGTGAGTCTATATCTGGTGATAGAATAAAGCACTGTACATACATTTATTTACATTTCTTAGACGTATTCTGGTTTTACTCAATGCTTTCTTTCTCCGTGAAACTCGTGCTGTGATGATCACCATACATAAGTTCAGAAAAAAATCATTACAACAGTTGGGATTTGAACTTGAAATCATTGCGTTGCAGGCGACTACTCGAACCAAACTCACCAGAATTTTGCGAACAAACGCTATTATATTTTTAATTAGCCTATAATTATAATTACTTTTCCCTCAGGAAATTATCCGGTACTGGCTCAATAAAGGCGTAGCTGGATTTAGAGTAGACGCTGTGAACTGCTTATACGAAGTAGATAAAGAATTGTATGGAGGCGTATACCCAGATGAACCATTATCTGGGAGAACTGATGTAGACGCCGAATCTCACGACTACCTGAGCCATGTCTATACAAAAGATCAAAACGAGACTTACTATATGGTTTACCAATGGAGAGACGTTATGGATGAGTTCAAAGCTAAAGATGGTGTTTCTAGAGTGATGATGACAGAAGTATATGCATCAATACAAGACGTTGTAAGGTATTTTGGCGAAGGGGACTTACTAGGCGCTCATATGCCATTCAACTTTGATCTGATCACAGATGTTGACGCCTCTTCATCGGCTGCAGATATCAAACGGGCTGTAGATAAGTTCTTGACTTACAAACCTGTAGATAAAGAAGCTAACTGGGTTGTAAGTAAATACTTTTCAGCTACATTCATATCAATTTATATGTTCATAGTTACAATTTAATTTTGGGTTTGACAATATTATAAAATTCACCTTCGTTGTCATTATTCTACAGTTTATAAATAGAAATATAAAAGACATGAGTTTTGTTTTTTAGGTTGGCAATCATGACAATAGCCGAATGGCAACTAGATACGGATCATCATTGGTTGATGGCATTAATATGATTGTACTTTTACTTCCCGGCGTCGGTGTCAGCTATATGGTAAGTTTGGTACACTTTATTCACATTTAACATCACGCATTATCTGCAGAGTTAGTTATTTAGAGCACTAGGTCTCTCTAGATTTACAGAGCTCATCAACATGCTCGCTTATTTCAAGCACTTATAAAATTATACAACACGTGTTTGACAGATTCCGTTCATTTTGAAACAAAAATTGACTTTATTTCGGACACAATCTTATTGAAATGGTAATTTGTTACCATGCTTGTCTATCTCACGGACCCATGTACTTTGTTGTAGTATTATAAGACTTTTGAACAAGTTTATGTTTGATATTTTAAACATGAGAAAAGGCAATTTAGCTATTTTCTCAAGAAACTTTATAATGAGCCTGCTACCAAAAAATGCTGTACTGTCTGGTTTACAAGTGTACCTACGCACTTATTTTTTTCTTTTATTACGTAAAATTTATATCCAATGCATAAAAAATAATTGCCTATTTCGAATTATTTATAAATTGCCAATAAAGTTCTAAAGGAATTATTAATATTCATATGTTTTTAATATGTTTTTAATATTCATATGTTTAGGGCGAAGAAATAGGTTTATTGGACGGATATGTAAGCTGGGAAGACACAGTAGATCCTTCAGGTTGCAATACTAATGATCCTATTAATTACGCCAAAGAGTCCAGAGATCCTGAGAGGACGCCGTTCCAATGGAATGCCGAAAAAAATGCTGGTATGTCATATAGACCAAGACTACTCTACTCAAGGCAGATGAGGCTATATTTGACATAATAGACACAACGTACTATATTTTTAAGCATACTTGTAAATAGCTCATAGACAAATTGTGTATACAAGTTGTCTTTTTTTGGTCTAATTAATATATTATTATTATTATCAGTTATGGTGGTATTAAGTGGGTGATGATTAAATGATTTGGATATAGTCCTCGGCCACTCTGCGAACACATTCCATTCAGGGCTATAACAAGGATAACGTAACAGAGAGTGAATCCATCGCCATTTCTTAAGCCTGATCATAATGAAAGCATGTCTCCTCTTAATGATTTCCTTTAATTCTTTAGTTGTGAAAAAACACATAGGTACTAATCGAACTTGCAATATTTGCGTCGCTGGCTACTCTAACTTCTAGATCACCAGGGCTCCTAGTGAAAAGGTAAATAATTACAAACACTTTTTGCACTTAGGTTTCTCAACCGCTGACAAGACCTGGTTACCAGTAGCTGAGGGCTATGAAGTACTAAACGTGGAGGCTCAGCAGCTTTCAGACAGATCCCACTTGAAGGTCTACCAGGCTTTATCCGAGCTTCGTCAGCACAAGGTCTTTAGATACGGCCGTTATGAGTCTTTAGCTATGACTGATGGCGTTTTTGTCTTCAGAAGGTATAAGTTACATTGTAATCACTAATCATGCTTAACATATCATCATTTTAAGATTCCAACAGGGTCGACAACGGGCGGCGACCCCTGGTATTGCAAGCGTTAATAGGCAATGGTGACCGTATATATCAGGAGGACCGCTCGTTTTATAAATAATCCTGGTCTTTTGTTCGCTGTAATGCTAACATTATATGAAATTTACTTACCACAAGAGTATACTACCCGAGGTGGGCCTGAGATACCCTCACTACCTATGTATTAATAGAAACACATCGCATAAGCCGTTTCTTAGCCTGCGCAAATGCACAGACAAACGGACAAGTAGACAAAAATTTTAACAATCATTGTTTTGGGCGCTATTTGCGTTGATGAAGGTTCCAATAATATCTTATATATCTTCAATGTACATACGCGATCCGTAACATTTTATTATGTGTATTGATTATTATTCTTAGGACATTCAAATATGCTATAAAGAGCTACTTCACCTTTTAATACTGTTCTTCTTTTAGATGGTATAATGGCGAGGTCTATTTGGTGGTAGTTAACATGCGAGACGTGGACTACGAGATAGACTTATCATACTTTGAAGACGTGTCTGGAGAAGTTTCTGTTGTATTGAGAAGTATTCAGTCACCTAAATATGAAGGGTATGTATATAAATAGATAAATCCTTTGTAATATCCGATAAATATTTAACGTATATCCGGTCTTTCTCGGAAATATATTTTCCAATTTCGCAAGCACTGAAATCCTACCCCTTTGGGATGTCTGTGGAAAGGTGACGAGGAAGTCATATTTGAAAGATTATACATGCATTTCATTTTTATATACTACCAAAGAAAAGTCGCAAGTAAGACGCCGACAAGAACCCAGTTGTTCATCATCACTTTACACTTATGATGAAAGTAAATAGAGTGTTATCATGCCTCTGTCCACTTCAGAGACCCTTATGGGAAGGCGTGAAGATGTATGATGGATATTATACTCTTTGTATAATATAATAATTTCTAATATTAATTTCAGAGATACATTTGATGCTGCGGCCCTTCCAGTTGTTGCCTTTGAAGGAATCGTGCTCAGATTGCAGTGAAGAAACTACGATAAATATACATCTTAAACTGCAACCTAACTGGTGGAATTGTGCATAAATACTAATTTTTATTTTACTAACAATAATTTTTTTATATTTTATATTTATAAAATATAAAATATTATTAACAATAAAAAATAAAATATTAAATATTTTATATTATTAACAATAAAATATTATCCAAAACCTGTATAGTATTATTCCAAGAAATTTAAACGGTACTATAGGTCCATAAAGTACAGAAAAGAAAGAAAAGTGTAGAAAGAACTGGCGCTTTTGCCTACCTAGTGATGCTTGGCGTGATCATTTGTATAATAAATATGTAACAATCATCAGTTATTATTATGAGTACATTATAAATATTGTTCATAGCATACATATTGATTGTATTAATAAGATTCCTACTTGCATAAAATTGTATATTCATACCCTATGAATAAAATATCTGCGTTAGCTTAAAGTAGAAACATTATAAGTTCAGATGTCAGATATCAGCTTAAAACTTTTCCTTCCTTAAAGTAATCTGCTTAAACGGCGTTAAAATTATTCCTTTAAGAAATACTCTTGTTATTTATTTCTATCAAACCTCTTTACATAAGCTTCTGCTTAGGTTCCTTATATAAATAGATCACCAAAGGCGTAAATCTTTTATGGATAAGAAATTCGATTACGAAAAGTATTGAGTACCTACCAACATTCGATCTCTTGTACATCCATATCCAAAGTTTCTAAAGGACTTGAGCAATACTATTATTACTACAAACGATTAAGTTCAAATTAAACAAATAACATCACGAATCCCTCAAAGGGACGGCAGAGAGAGTAGAGCGTCTCTCTAGACCTGCTCTAGACTCACTATAGCTATCTGTGCATATAAAATCGGGATTCTGCTGTGGAAAGCACCTGAGTTCGTTGTACTTGGTCTAGTCCTAGGGGCGGGTAATTTCGCTCTTAACACCCTCACTGCGCTCTAGGCATAAAAGTCACACTCCTCTGCCGCCAATCCCGAGCCGACGTTATGCCAGAGCCACCGCTCTAATTACCCAGAAAACTATAGGCCTTTATTCTGCGTGGCTTCACTGAACATTGAATTTTATCGTATTTAGATTCAATTGAAAGAATCCGATCTAATATTTAGTTAGTAGATAGTAGTTTTTATGACAAAGCATGTGCGGATAACTTTTTGTATGACGAAGCCTGTGGTGAATAATTTTAAATATAAGTATCAAGTTGGGTTAGGTGTTCTATACATACTTCGTCAACATAAACTTTTGTTTGTTTAACAAAATTTATAGAATTTATTGCTTTATCATACATGAATTATATAAAATATAACCTATTCATTTGCTTAGCACATTATTTGTTTAAGAAGGGTGAATTAATTGTTACAAACCTGTCATATCGGCGGTTCTTTTGTAAACATTGCCGAGTTCTGACAAAATAGTTTGAGCTTAAAATTCTTCCAGACATTGAAAGAATTATTCAGACATACATGTTAAAATATAAGTTTATAAGCTTCAATAAACAGTTTTAGTTGAGCATCAAATACGCTTCCACTAAAGTTTGCAATATGAAAATGATTGCGGTTAGAAAAACCGCATTAACTAGTTTTAAAACTTTTAAATATCGGTTGTGGTTGATAGAGGATAGAGAAATTAAGGAATTCAAAATGAGAGAGGCTTTAATTTAAATCGAGTTTGAGAGTAGTATCGAGTAAGTAGTAGTTTCAGCTCTGCCTTCACCTTTGAGGGCACTTGTGAGATAATATTATGTAGATATAATCAATAGGTATCTACATTTTAAATATTATGATCGGCTATAGGTATTTTGATGTTATCTATCGTAACAAGAGATCTCGAGTGTTTTATCGCAAGATATATTACACTATATAACCATGGTGTATGTTCCACTATCTCGTGAGGAGAAATATACGAGGTAAGTGAACTATTTAGCTATGTGGCTTGTTTTAATAATAATATATTTAGGAGGAATATGGAGTATACAATTAAATACTGTTATTTCGTAATTATCAATAAATAAAGCTTAATGCAAAAATTATTATGAAAAGAAATATAATATTTAGCATTTTGGATATTCTTATTACTAATGTAAATGCTTTACAGGGAGAGTTTGCTTTACGCAAATTTAATGTCGTTAGTGTAAATGAGTGACAGTTACAACTTCTCTTATCTCATATCTGCTGCTGTGGCGCGACTGGCGCGCGAGTTGCGTTGCGAGCCGAGGCCTGACGCTCCCGTCGGGCGAGGGACGCGGGACTCGGAGGGGGGGGATAGGCAGAGCGCTTTCCTACCTACATTTCTCGGGTGCGACGTACCTACTATGCGACGCGCGGCACCCGCGTTACACAAATTAATTATGTTTGTTGTTGTTTGTACAGTTAAGGGAAATTAAACAATATATTTTCAAATAGGTATTAACAAAATGCATGTCTTTTTTTTCTATTAGGAGGATAATGAAGTTTGTTTTAATATTACCTCTGCTGGTCGTTCTGGCCAATGGGGCTAATATAGAAAGGGAGCTAGACTGGTGGGAAACCACGATCTTCTATCAGATTTACCCGAGGTCGTTTAAGGACAGTGACGGCGATGGCATCGGAGACCTGAATGGTGAGGTTTATTTTTATTAATTAACAAAGAAGAAGATGGAATTGTGTTTAATTGAGGTAGCTAGTTTCCTGACTGGGACAGATCGACATTTGTACTATTAAACAAATCAAGCACTCTAAACTAACTAATTGGTGAGAGCGAACAAGCCGCAATTCTAAAGTAGCGTATTCCACCCCCAGCAAACGTCTTTAAGTGATGAGATTAGCATATTTGATTGTTGTCTGGTGTGGCAGCAAAAGTTAGTTGGTATCATTTGTGTGATGAACACAAGTATTTGTACCTTAGTCTGGAATATTCTATTTGTAATATGTATTTATGTATATATCTAGCTATATAAGTATGTATATGGTTGTCTAGTTTCGGTAGTTATAGGTTTGAGTTGAATTATCCCAAGGTATTTATTTATATTTATGAGGATCCACAATTAACTATAATATTGATCCTCAAACTCGGTATGTAGAAATCTGGTTACCAACGAATTTTATCTATTCTCTCAGGAATTACATCCAGTTTGGAGTATCTGAAGGAGTTAGGTGTTGGTGCGACTTGGTTGTCACCAATTTTTAAGTCTCCAATGTATGACTTTGGTTACGACATTGCTGATTTCTACGATATTCAACCTGAGTACGGTACGATGGAAGATTTTGAAAATTTGATGAAGAAAGCTCAAGAGCTTGGTAAGTTACCTTCTACTACTGCACCTCTCACCATAGGCAGGGATTTAAAGAAATCTCCCACACACTTGTATAGAAATTTCCTTCCATAAACGTTCAAGATGTGGAATGAATTATTCGTTAAGGTTTTCCCTAGAGAGTACATCACGGAGTCAAGAAAGATGTAAAGATTCCATAAGATATAACTAAAGTTACAAGCATATGGTCTCTCTGATAGTAAGTGGTTACCGCTTTCTATAGGCACCTACAACACGTGAAGTGTCAAGTCATCACTTCAGTCAGTAATTCACTTACAGATATTAAAATTATTCTGGACTACGTACCAAATCATGGCAGTAACGAGAGTGTCTGGTTTCAAGAAGCTTTGAATGGCCATGAGAAATATTACAATTACTTTGTTTGGGAGGATGGAGTTGTTGATGAAAATGGTGTCATGCATCCCCCTAATAACTGGGTAAGAGAATGATGGAAACTAAATAAGTAGAGGTTTACAATGTTCCTTTCTTGGGACATAATGTTCTATTTGAGATAATAATGAAAAAAGTTATAAGCACCATTTTCATATTCTACTGACCGACACTTCCACACTTTCCGTATTATAAATATAAGTATCCATAGCAAAGCATCTAAAGCGTTGCTCGAATTTAGACTGCTCCAACAGAGAAATACACCTATGTAGGATGAGGATTTACGTGATAAAATAATCGATTTTATTTATAGGTTAGCGTCTTTCGTAATAGCGCTTGGGAGTACAGAGAAGAAGTAGGCAAGTACTATCTTCATCAATTCGTCATTGGACAACCGGACTTTGACTACACTAACCCGGAAGTTGTCGAAGAAATGAAAAACGTTGTCCGTTTCTGGCTCGACAAAGGAGTAGCAGGTTTCAGAGTAGACGCCATCGCTCACCTATTTGAAGTAGATAAGAATCTATTTGGCGGTAAATATCCCGATGAACCTAAAGCCAATAATTTGGTAGATGATCCAGACAGCTATGATTATTTAGACCATATTTACACCAAAGACCAAGATTTAACCATAGACATGGTATATCAATGGAGAGAAATTATGGAAGAATACAAAAGTAGAGACGGATTCAGTAGAGTAATGATGACTGAAGCTTACGCAAGTCCTGATATCCTTATGAAATACTTTGGCGATGGTGAACGTGAAGGAGCACAAATGCCTTTCAACTTTGTTCTTATATCTAACGTTGATGGTTCATCCTCCGCTTCTGATATTAAATATGCTTTGGATGAATTCCTAACATACAAACCACTAGATAAATTGGCGAATTGGGTGGTAAGTTATTAAAGACTCTTCAGTGAACAGTGCATTCTGCCTTGTAGGTCTGTTGTAGTTTTTTTTTCATGAAACCTTATCTTTTTAAAGGGTCACTGTGCTATGTTTATACGTAATTTTTGAAATTTAGATTTACTAAACTTCTTTTTATTAAGCCTGTAACGCATTTTGCCATGCATTACTTCTAGTAATTTATGTGTACATTTTAGGCTGGAAATCACGACAATAACAGAGTGGCGTCTAGATTCAGTCCGGAACTAGTCGATGGAATTAATATGGTCGTGTTGCTCTTACCGGGAATTGCTGTTACATATATGGTAAGATTATTTGAGTTAAAAATACTGTGAAGCTGAACTGGACTCTCTGAGCACAATGGTTCTTCAGAATGGCTGAGCTACGACTAGCAGTAAAAGTACCCGTCCTTTCCTTGCTACTTATATTACTAATATGTACTTTTTTGCTGCCAATCCTGCATAAGAAATGAGCTGACTTAAGATGTCTATCTTCATTAAAGAGCTTATTGTTCATAACAGGGAGAAGAATTAGGTATGGTCGATGGGTTTATCAGCTGGGAAGATACAGTAGATCCAAGTGGCTGTAATACTAATGATCCAATAAACTATGTGTATGCTTCAAGAGATCCAGAAAGAACGCCATTCCAGTGGAGTGCTGAAATGCATGCTGGTAAATAATTAATGTTTTGAGCTTAATTACTTCTTATCTTATTCACCGGAAGTATGTATGACTGATGAATATAGATGAAGCGATAGAGGTCTGTAAGTCTAGAGAGAACAGGCGCTCGAAGATCCTCTGGAGTGCATGTCTACCTATATGTATGTATTTAAAAAAAAAATTGAACTCGGTGTGGTGATGCGTACATTCTTTTTTAAATACATTTTAATAGCTAAATATTTACAGGTTTCTCAACGGCTGACAAGACGTGGCTTCCTGTGGCGGATGGTTACGAAACGCTAAATGTTGAAGTTCAACAAGCCTCTGAAAGATCACACCTAAACGTTTACAAATCACTGGTTAAACTGCGAGCTGAAACCACATTTAAACAAGGAAGATTTGAATCAGTTGCACTAAACGAAGATATTTTTGCTTTCAGGAGGTAGGTACTTAAAAGTTATCGTAATTTGGGGTTTTGCAAAATTTTAGAAGACTCGTAAGTCTATTCTGCAAAATGTTGATGCTACGATAAACCGAAGTACTTAAGTATAGTAAAACTCGCTGGAACACCGGAGTGCAATCTAGACTTTGCAGTGGACTACTTTAAATCAC
This sequence comes from Drepana falcataria, assembly GCA_945859725.1. NCBI lineage: Eukaryota > Metazoa > Arthropoda > Insecta > Lepidoptera > Drepanidae > Drepana > Drepana falcataria. Next base: position 2,734,326 of record OX243923.1, on the reverse strand, counting down.
ATTGCTACTACGGCTTGTTAAAACTTTTTAAATCAAATTAAAACCAATATTGAAAAAAATGCAGTGGATTTTTATCTTTAAAGATTGGACACTAAGAATCATGCATAGTTTTTTTTCTTTTGTGATACCCACGTGACGTATGGCAAGTACGTCTCCGTTTGTTAAGCACGTCTTCGAATTTCTTTTCGAACTCTTGTTCCGAGTTTAAAACTCTTGGTTTGATTAACCACTGTAGTTAAGGTAAGAAAAACTCATTGGTACAGTCAGTGGCGTTGCAAACTAATCTAGATGTTTATTATTTATAGATGGTACAACGGGGAAATCTACATAGTCGTCATTAACTTCAGAAATGTAGCGCACACAGTTGACCTTACATATTTCGAGAACGTCTCAGGGAAGCTTGAAGTTGTTGAAAGATGCATTCTATCGCCAAGGAATGCTGGGTAATGAATTTGATAGTTTAATATCACTAAAGTACATACATACATATCATCACGCTGAGTCCCTAATGGGGTAGGCAGAGAGTATAAAGCGCCAGTTCTCTCTTGACTTACATACCTCTTTCGCTTCGTACACATTCACCAATCTCGTCATACATGCTCGGTTTCGAGTACTCTTGACGTTCCCGTATTACTAAAGTATATTTATTAATTTGAGAAATACAACAATTTAGTAGAAAATTATAAGCCGACGGCATTCCCACGTTATACGGCAATGCTATTACGGTAAACGAATTATTCGCCATAAATATGTGTTCGTAAATAATTTCTACTTTCAGGGATCTTGTGGAGGCAAGCAGCGTGGAAGTAGCTGAATATGAGTCGCTTGTTCTGAAAGTAGTTCAGTAACACCTCCTAACTACATCTGTACAAATTTGACAATACAATTTACTTGACTTTCACTTGAATTTCACTATATTTTGATTTATGTTAATATAGTTGTTTGTGTTGAGTTACTTTTATACCTTCTATGCGTATCTAATATGTAATTCCGTTCTTTAATAATAAATACCTGGGACAATTCCACACCAATTGACCTAGTCCCAAAGTAAGCAAAGCTTGTGTTATGGTAACTAGACAACGATATATTTACTTATATAGATAGATATATACATAAAATACATAGGACATCCAAGACTAAGGTACTAATACTCGTGTTCATCACACAAATATCTGCCCTCAGCGGGATTCGAACCCGCGACCTCAAGTTTCGCAGTCAGGAGCTCTAACCACTAGACCAGACGGTCGTCTTTAAGGATCCTTGAAGACAGAAGTATCATTTTTTGCGCCGTAGATGTGCGTGTCAGATGTCGAGTCAGCCACCCTTGAGTAAAATAATTATTAAGTACGACTATACGCATAATATGTTTGAGAAAAATTTCAAAGACGTATTCCTTGAATTTCTTCTCAGACATTATTATGCAAGTTTCCTCTCAATGTTTTCCTTCACCGTAAAGCTTATATTGTGATCATTAAGTCATTGTACGAGGGTTGAACCTGCAATCTTGCTTTACAAATTACTAATTAAACCACTCGGCCACCACGGTTCCCCTTTCGCAAATTGTGAAATTTTGGTTAATTCTTATTTATATTCGTAATGTACCTATGTAAGTAGGTAATATTTTGTTTTCGAGAGATAAAAGTATGTGAGTTTGCCATGTAACTACGTACACCTTGCACAAAACATATTATGCAAGATAAAAAAGCCGTGGGGTCAAGATGTCAAGGATACAGCTCAGGGCAGAGAAAAAAGGAAAAACTTCATCAATAACGCTGACAAGAGATGTACTCTTAAATTAAAGAATAAGGAGGTTCTCCTTGTTGATAATAATAGTTTGGTATTATAAAAGTAGTATACATTGCTTGAAGAACAAATACGTTGTACCTGCTGACTCTACGGTTCATTCAAAATGAAATTCCTATGAACATCACTTTATAGTGGTATATAGGTAGGCAGAGGTGTAGAGGGAGGTAGTGCCCATAGTCCCACATTCCACCGGAGATATATTTTAAGTGCCAACGAGGCAGATACGCACGACGATATATGTAACGCCTTTGACTTTATTCTCAAAAGTATGTAGGTTGGTTTCCCCTCTCGACTCCCCTTTATTGTTAAACTCGTGGTGTGACTAATCTCTGTACTTACGTTCTTAAAAAAAGTTCATGGATATAGTTGGGATTCGAACTTACAATATTCGCGTTACAGGTCAACTTTGGTCACCACGACTATTCATTAAAATAAATTATTTGTTGCAACTTCATATGGTGGGGAACATCCCCTATGAATATACAGCAATTGCAAGAGCAATGCTGAAAATCTTATGACCATTTTGCAAAGTTACGTCTTGTGAGTTATTAAATGGTTATTTAGTACTCCCCAAGTTCGGTCTAGTAGACAGAGCTGTGTTGTTATAATTATTAGATATTGTTGTGCATTTTAATGCCTAGTTGATATTAATCACAAGCTCCATATTATTTCACGCAATATTTAATTGTTTCGTCAAATTGCTGAATAGTATAAATCAGGCGTTTCGCCGCTTTAAATTTATGGCTTTGAATATTGTTTATTCACTTGGATAAAAAAACAAAAGCTTCTGAGACACGATTACAGTGCCATCTACCAGATTCAATCGTATTTTGAAAACATCCAGTGAACTACTGAAAATTCATTCCAAATTTCAAAATGATCCAGCCGCTTAGTCCTCCTAAGTAAGGTGACAAACTGAACACACGTACAGAAGAATTATATATATCTAATAGATTATTTCGTTACGGACGCACATACATATACCTACATAATATACGAACGATTATTCCACTGTTCCGTTTGTAATATTGTGAACTCGATTGAAATTAATTATTTAAATTAGAAATTACAATGTGTTTTCATTGCTAGAACCATGAATGATCGCATTACCAGGGAATGGCACAGGATGGCTGAACGGATCTCTCGTTCCGGAATGGTGTGGCCTGAGGTTTTAGATAATGTTTTATATCTGTAATAATTAAGTTCCCCAGAGATATACAAGGCATTGGCTGTGCTAGCATTATAAGGAACCGAGAGATACCCTTTTCGTTAGCACCTATAGGAATTAAAGTCGGTCGTAGATTTTAGCCGTTAGGGTAAAACGTCTTCGAATTCACAGTAAAGCTCATGATGTAATCACTTAAGTCAGGGAAACCTGGTACAATCGGGATTCGAATATATTTTAGGGCCAACGTAATCTAGCTTCTCGAAGAAAATGGCCAGCGCGGCCGATTTCGGTTGAACAAAAAATAACAGAGTAAATATAACACAACTATTTGATACTTTCCACTCACCTATATTATACCCAAAACGGCCACGAAACTAAATATTTTCTATGTAAATTTATAAAGGACAAAGAGAGGGTCAGACGGTACCTTTCTGTACCTTTATAAAAGAACCTAACAATGTGGGGCACGATGCCTTTCATACTTAGTTTCATTTATATACAATGAGTATTTTAAGGTATTCTCATTAATTAACTAACTTGGAACGGTAAAGGGTGGCTAAAACAAATGTGAACTCAGATTGATTATACGACTATGCGTTTTCAGTAAAAAGAAACAAATAGGACTTGTTTTGAAGACATACAATATTAAAGAATCCCCCGTACAAACGTATAGTTACACTGTATACATATATATATATATATATATATATATATATATATATACAGTCATCTATATATATATGATGAATGTGGACGAAGCGAAAGAGGTATGTGAGTCTAGAGAGAATTGGCGCTCTACACTCTCTGCCTACCCCGTTAGGGACTTGGCGTTATGATATGTATGTATGTATATATATATATATATATATATATATATATATAGAGATGACGTGTCCATCGCCGTTTCGAACAAGACTATACATGCATCTTTGTATGTCTTCTCGAACGCATTTAGGTTTTTATTAATGTTTTTCTTCACCTTAAAGCTCATTATGTGGACTAATCACTGTAATTAAGTTCAGACAAACTCATTGGTGTAGTCGTGATTCGAACGTGCAACCCTTGTGTTGCAGGCCACTCGTCCAAGGCTCTCATTCGTGTGTACAAGGTACTATAAAAATGCAATAAAAAACCTTTCCTTTGTAAAACGCCATGTAATTAGTCTGAGTATCGGCGAGAAATCAATAGCAAAACTATTGCGCCAACATCAATCCGTTCCAACGTTAATAAAGGTAACGACGCTAGTTCATCTCATTACGCCCTTTTAAGGGTGTAGCAAACGGTCGCGCGTCGAAGCATCGCACGAAAGTTTTAACAAGCCGCAAATACCTATCTAAGGAGCGCCGAGCTTTAAAAGGAATGAATGAATTGACGGGCCAATGGTACCCCTAATGCTTTATAGGTTAAGATAATGGTAGGAAAAAGGTAGTTCTTGGCAACTTGCTTCCGTAGTTCTAATTATTATTTGTACAAAGGAAATTCGCAAATCAACTGACGTGAATGAGGGCGTGATTGTAAAGATGAAGAAAGGCATGTTACGTTGGTTTGGACGCATAGAAAGGATGAGTGAGGAAAGATTGACGAAACAGATATACAAAGCAAAAGTGTGTGCAAGAAGAGGCAGAGGAAGGCCACGTTCCAACTACCTAAGTACTACGTTAAGAGTACTCGAAACCGACGAGCATGTATGAAGAGACTGATGAATGTGGACGAAGCGAAATAGGTATGTAAGTCTAGAGATAACTGGCGCTCTATACTCTCTGCCTACCCCGTTAGGGACTTGGCGTGATGATATGTATGTATGTATGTACAAAGGAGGATATTTTGTCGTGTCAACTTTACATTAAGAAAGGTGCATATTTTTATTTAGTTATTTATGTATATTAACGTTTAATCAATCGGGCCCTAAAGGAAGGGGACATCGAAGATACTTGAAAGAGCGAGCATGAATGAAGAGACTGATGAATGTGGACAAAGCGAAAGAGGTATGTATGTAAGTCTAGAGAAAACTGGCGCTCTATTCTATCTGCCTAACCTGTTATACGCTCTTCATTTACTAATTTAAGCCTCTACCTATTTTAATGTAATACGGGAATCATGGGGAAACTACATACGTTTAAGAAGAAGAAATCAAGTCTTTATAATGAATAATTATAAATATAGGATATTATAATGATGACGCAAGAGATATGCAAGTCTAGAGAGAACTGGCGCTCTATTCTATCTGCCTAACCTGTTATGCGCTCTTCATTTACTAATTTAAGCCTCTACCTATTTTAATGTAATACTGAAATCATGGGGAAACTACATACGTTTAAGAAGAAGAAATCAAGTCTTTATAATGAATAATTATAAATATAGGATATTATAATGATGACGCAAGAGATATGCAAGTCTAGAGAGAACTGGCGCTCTATACTGCCTACTCCGTTAGGGACTGGGCGTGATGATATGTCTTCTTCTTCTTAAAGTGCCACTCCATTACTGGAGGTTGGCCGTTAGCTCGGAAAACATCTCCCTTTCTTGAGCCATCCGGAATAGTTGCTCTGCACTGCTGATTCCGGTCCACTCCCTGATGTTTCGCAACCAGGATTTGTATGATATGTATGTTTGTTAAATGGCGACGCATTCACCATCTGTCATGTTGATCTGAATATTTCTCCGGCGAAAAGATTGTATAGTTGCATCTCCGCTAACCCCTTCGAGGAATGTTTATTAGAAATTCTACAAAATGGTGCTATACAAACATGATATATAATTATTATTTGCTATCTTGGAAACACTCTAAGAATGAATCTTCATAATTCCTTAGATGGAATGAAGTCTGTGCTAACAGGTACTTAAGGAAAAACTGAAGAAAAGCTTTTGAGGGCTTTCGAAAATAAATTAACTTATACCTGAACATTTTTTTCCGAGATGGTTTTTGACGTCCATTTCTTTGTAACCGTGTAACATAATTACTCTGCAAGGGAACAAACTTCTTAAAAAGATTTTTTTTTAAGGAGAAAACACTTTTTGTTAATGGAGAGTCATTAAGATTATGAAGTTGAGAAGAATCTCTGAGGTGATCAGGAGCGCTTCTCGTGAACGCCTCAGAACGTATACGAGTATATTCGAAATAAAATGATGAGTAAAAAATATATTCGTTTTCTGTCATTTATGATGATTGCACTATAACAATTATAATTTAGGTTCCCAGGTACTGTGACAGATGGAGAACCAATAGCCGTTCCTCAAGCACGACTATACATCCGTCATTGTATTTCTTGTCAAACGAATGCAGGTTCTCTATATGTTTTTCTTCACCTTAATGCTCCGGACTAATAACCGTACATATGTTGGGAAATACTTATTGGTACAGTTGGGATTCGAACTTGCAATCTTTGGGTTCAATTACAGATTATAAATCACATTTATCCTTAGTAAATGCAGCTACAACCGTTTAAAATGGTGTAAGAAAATATGATATGAATAAATACAGTTTTATGATTATGCTCTTTGAAAATAGCTGCTTCTTTTTATTAGAAGTAGAAACCTACTTTAATGATATTTATTTAGATTATAAGACACATTTGCATAGCAAGGTTCATAATGATGGTGTGAATGTCAAGATAGCTGATATGTTACACTGGTGTTGAAGGGAGTGAATGAGTGACGAAAGGTTTACAATACAAAATACCAGTACTTGAAGCTGGCGCGAGTTTAAGAAGATATTGATGAATATGGATGAAGCAAAAAAGGCCTGTGATTCTAGGTTAGGTTGCCGCTCCACTGTTTCTGCCTATTCGATTTTAAGCAATATTTACATATGGTTTAAAATCGAGTTATCTCCACCGTAGTGAATTTGTGAACTACGGAACGGAATTAGTAAAATTTGGCACAGTGATACATCGAGCAAAAAAGGGCCTCAAATCACAACTATGGCTAAGATAAGGGCTCGAGTTTTTATTACTCACTATTAACTGCATAAACATTACTGCCTGTCTCAACAACTTCCAAGGTCTCTAATATACGAACGTAAATTGAAGTCGACAAGGCACCGACGCCCCGGCGCAGCGCCTTGCATAACGATACATGCCAGAAACTGTCACAGATTATGCATGCTATGATCGTTTATGTACATACGTCTAGAAAACTAGTGCTCTTATCTCTCACCTAATGAAGGATTTGCCGTGGATTATATGCCAGTTAGTATAAATTTTGAAGTATTAATACAATGACAACAATGTTTTTTTCTTTGTTTTATTAATCTTTCATTACTATCTGTAAATGTAAGTTCACTTTGAATATATAAAAAAAAACTCTCATTTCGTTTTTTAAGCTGCTCAACTTTACTGACTTTCTTTACACTTTATGCGATTTTGCTATTAATTATTATGTATTTTTAGTTCTTATTCCATTCAGTCAAAATTCCTCTGTGATTTTTCTTCGAATTAGGAAGTTATGATTCGTTACTGTGTCTGTCTGTCATTTTGCTTAATCTTTGACGCTGTTGCATTCTAAAATTTTAAATGTATATAATTGGTATTGAATAGTTCCTTTAGTCAATATTAGAGTGTTTGAGTGCATTTATTTTTTTTATAGTAATACTAGCTGCCCGGACAGACTTCGCTCTATCAATTTTTTTTTGTATTATAAAAACTTTTCCTGGAGCCTAAGGAATATACAAATTAGCCTAATTGATCCAGCCATTCTTGAGTTATGCACTTACCAACATTCATTTTTATTTATATAGATATATAAATCCTTATGAACGTTTAACAAAAGATATACGACTACCATAATATTTTCTATTTCATTTATTAACTCTCTGTTGAGTTATTTCAACGACAATGGAATTTAGATCAATTACGTCATTATCAAAATACTTCAGTATAATGAATACTTGATAATTTAATATTATTAACGACACTGAATGTCATTAGGAAAAATATATTCTTACAAGACAAAATATCTTCGAGGTCCGTTTCCATTTTTGAATACTCATACAAAAAACTGTGCTGTGTCGTACTCGTACTGTGTCGACTGAAACCCTTTTAATAAATGCATGGCTCGATTCATCATTCTTCCAGCTGTTACACAACTTTTTACACGCGGGCGAAAGTAATGGAAATTAATTTCAACACCAATGTGCTTTTCCATGAAAATAGCTGCAAATAAAATTTTAATTGGACTGAGAGGCAGAAACAATCCCCGGAAAAATTTATTAAAAATGCTAATAAGCACGTGACCCGTGTGTGGGTAAGCGGTTACCGCCGCCTATGGACGCTTGAAAAGGTGCGTCGTCTCACAACAGTCTCCAAAAAAATTGACCAGACTAGTCCAAATTACCCGTGTAATATTTTTCTCAGATATATTTAGATGCCTATTGAACTTACTTATTTCTTATTGAATACTTTCATTACATTCCAAGAAGGTTAATTATTAAATTATTATTAATTATTATAATTTAGAAATTGATGAATGTGGATGAAGCGAAAGAGGTCTGTTAATCTAGAGAGAACTTGAGATGATATGTATGTATGTACACTCAGCTTAGGCCAGGGAGGTGATTTAATATGAGTTGAGCTCTCACAATTTTGGAAATTTATATATTTTAAAATATAAAAACCAATTGTGCTAGAAGTTAAGATAGAAGATATATAAATGCTGACTATAATAATATAAATAACAATATATCTCACGCCTTCCCACAAGGGTCCCCGAAGGGGTAGGCAGAGGTGTATAGGTGCCAACGTGACAGATGGCGAGTCCATCGCCGTTACTCCAGCACGACTATACATACGCCTTTGAATTTCTTCTCAGACGTACGCAGGTTTCCTCTCGATGTTTTCCTTCACCGTAAAGCTCGTGGTGTGACTAATCATTGTACTTAAGTACAATGTTGACTATATTATAAATATTCCTGAAATACTTAACATATACACGCAGTACATGGTTATAGTAGGGTGTTTATATATCGACACGCCTCTCCTCAAGGAGACCACCCACATTTGTGTGCCAGCGCGACAGACAGTCCATCGCCTTTTCTTCTTCAGCGAATTTCTTCTCTAACGTATGACTATGCAGGTTTCTTCTCGATGTTATCCTTCACCGGAAAGCTCACGATGTGGCTAATCACTGTATATACAATTTAAAACTCATTCGTAAAGTAAAGATTCGATCGGCGCGATCAAAATAACTTACACAAAACAAATTGACGCCAAGCGAAACTGGAACGCAGGTATTTATCGATTGAGACATTAAGAACATACCTAGCCTAGTTAAAGCATTCAATCAATTACACTGTTTGACATGCCACTAACACTGATAGCCTCCCCATGGCATATCCGACGATAAATATCTGTTACTGGGACTAGCGCGTCGTGAATCTCGCCCTCTGTACGAGGGGAATACTAATTCTCACCTCTATCAAGCCAAAGTTACAGGTACGAAAATAGGAAACGAAATTGCCTACCAGTCAAATCTATATATATAAAAACTAATGTTTGTCTATGTCCTTTATAGAATCGTAAACGGCTGGACCGATTTTTAATGAAATTTTCGGTGTTTCTTCAGGTGGATTCGAGAATGCTCTCGATAGGTGCCGCCACCTATCGGAGCATTCTCGAATCCACCATCGTGTGCTACGCTTTATCTGTGTTCTATGACAAAGCATGTTGCTAATTACTATTTGTATATATTTATGATTAGTGATTATATATAGTGATATGATTTGATGAGTGATACATTTTAAGTATAATTCGCAGTGCTCCTCGGTTTCTCTTGTTTTGAATTTGATATGTCTGACCGAGTAGCCATTTAGGTACAAGTTCGAATCTCGACGGTACCATTGAGTTTTTCAGAACTTAAGTACAGTGATTAGTCACACCACGAGCTTAGCGTCTCTAGTCTCAAGGACTCCTTCGCTTCATCCACATTCATCGGTGTCTCCATACATTTCCTACAGTTTCGAGTACTCTAAACGTTCTCATCCTCAAGTACCTGTTTCTATGTTGAGTGTACGCTTTCATGATTTTACATTAACAGCTATACATAGATTATCATGAGCTACATCATAGAGGATGTCTAAATTATTGGATATATTACATTGGTGTGGCCCTACGCTTACAATTAGGCTTCACACACATCAGAGGAAATGAAGAGGTGCACGAACTCTGACATACTATTTATGAAAAGCCCGTGACTTTGTTTGCAAGCAATATACGTTTTCCGACTTAAAGGAACGCTACGTTTTCAATGTTTATTTATATATAGGAAAACAAAACACAGCTATAATTTACAAATTATTTTCTATACTAATATTATAAAGAGGAAAGATTTGTTTGTTTGTTTGTTTGTTTGTAATGAATAGGCTCCGAAACTACTGGACCGATTTAAAAAATTCTTTCACCTTTGGAAAGCTACATTATCCCCGAGTAACATAGGCTATATTAAATTGGACCCGATAGGTGGCGCTGCGATCGAGTTTCAAGAATTTTACCTTTTTACCCGGGCGAAGCTTTCTGTGTGTTTCTGTGTGTCTTAAGCTAGATTCGAGAATGGTTTAGATTTACAATTGGACCCAATAGGTGGCGCTGCGATCGTGTTACGGGCAATTTAACTTTTTCACCCGAGCGAAGCTGGGCGGGACAGCTAGTATCTCATAAAATGTGATTTATTTCGACATGATAAAAGTGCATATATTATTATCGTGCCGTGGTGGCCGAGTGGTTTGAGTAGTTTGGCTGCAATATAAAGATTGCAAGTTCGAAGCCCGAATGTATCAATGAGTTTTTCTGATCCTAAATAAACCTATGTAACATCTGGCTCAAATATTTAAGAAGCAAGCAGAGATTGTCAGAGCGACCTTTGAGATCGTAATGCCAAGTTCTGGTTAAAATTGTTAACAAAAAATAAGGAATATCTTTCATGTAAATATTATACCCACTAATCCCAAATATACCAGGATGGAAAGCAGGATGAACTGGACAACCGCCTGAACATTGGTCGGAAGACGAGGTCGACCGAGAGCTCGACCCTAGCAGTGGACATTAGTGAACATAGATGGCTATACATTAATACTGATTCGTTCTTTTTAAATGTAAACTCATCTTGATAATTAAACCATTCCTTCGTCTAGGCGCAAATTAATCATAAATAATCTCGCCATCAATGAATCGATTTAATCCGACACATTTCATTATTGCAACACTATAATGTTTACCTTTCACGAATTTCGTATCCGGCGGCTAATCTTTGACGCAATGCCATTAACTGCCAACCCAACTATTTAAAGTGGTACTTCAATCTCCCTCCTGCCCCATAATCTAGTAACTGTTGCAATTTAGTCGTGTAATAACACCAATTGGCCCGGACCGCACCTAGGTTGGTTTCAAAATGGTCGCAAATTGAAAGCACTTTTATTAATGACTGTACGATAAACCGATATTGATACACCGGCAATTCGTCAATGACAAGGGCAATTAAGGAATAAGGGATATTTATTTAACACTACCATTTAAATAATAAATTGTTTGTACACCTTAACAACAATTGTTGATTAGACACACTGTGAACTTTACGGTGAACGAAAACACCGAGAGGAAACCTGCATACGTCTGAGAAGATATTCAAAGACGTAGGTATAGTCGTGCTTGAGAAACGGCGATGGACTCGCCATCAGTTACGTTGGCACCAATTTTGTAAAACTCCAGCGCAAAGAGGTTACTGTACATATTTTGAACTTTGACTCAAACCAATACATATTTCGTCGTCACAATACTCTCCTTTACCGTAAAGTTCGTGGTGTCTATATTGGGACAGTCAGGCTTCGAACTTTTTATTTTTGCGCGAACTTAAACCACTCAGCCACCACGGCTTTAAATTAATGATTTAAAATACATATATAAGGTATGGTATGTATTATAATACAGGATCAACCCCTAGAACAGGCACCAGTCTCTCTCAAAGGAGCGATTCACTAAGTTAGACTGTATACCTGATCCTCTGTACATGCTTTGTGAAAGATAAATAAATAATATTTCATTTCATTTCATATTTGCTATAACACTACCTACTCGTATCTCAAGGTATTCAATTATGCATTGGATAGGGGGATTAGATTGTCAATTAGCAGGAGGAACGTTTCGAATCACAATATTGAACCATAAGGTGATACGGCTAAATTGATAGCTATTATGACACCGTACTACGTATCCGCTCTATATTTAGAGCCGATACAGTTTTGATTCACGTGGGCTGTTCTGACACCTAACTGGTTGCAACCGGTTGAACGACTATTGGGCGTTTAGAAGCGTGTCTTATACATTATTAGAATGTCCTTATTTTTTTTCTCGTCCATGAAAGTTCAGAAATACAGTAAAAAAAAAAGCTTTGATATGAAAAAATCGATTTTGACCAGTCCTTCCCGGCTTTCTAGCAATGCCAAAACTTAAAGTCCTTAGCCTAGAGACCTAAGCAGGCAGAGCTTTTAACAATTTTTTTAAGCCTTTTACTCTTGAGTCTTCCATTGTTCGAGTTGGAAGAAACCGGAAGGAAAAACCAAACTGATTTAGAAATATCATAATACAACAGAACCTGTTGATGATCACCAGGATTATCAAACCACTATTCATTTCCAAATCATTCACAAATGAATGAAAAAAAAATACTAAAGCGTTTACCATTTTATTTTACGTACATACAAGCAGTGTCCTTATATGTAGTATGTGTATACTTATTTCAAACTTGACTATGGCATGATTTCCTCACGCCTTCCCACAAGGGCCCCCGAAGGGGTAGGCAGAGGTGTATAGGTAATACCCACACACCCACTTTCCGCCAGAGGTATATTAGGTGCCAACGTGACAGATGGCGAGTCCATCGCCGTTACTCAAGCACGACTATACATACGCCTTTAGATTTGATTTGATTTTGAAATTCAAATACATTCACAATTTTTTATTTACTTCTTATAGCTTTGGTTATGCGCTATTTACGGAGTGTTCATTTATAATTTAGTAGGTGCAAATATTTATCCGGAAAAACAACGTTTCAGTTTATATAGTGACGACTGCCTGGTCTAGTGGTTAGAGCTCCTGACTGCGAAACTTGAGGTCGCGGGTGCAGATCCCGCTGAGGACAGATATTTGTGTCATGAACACGAGTATTTGTACCTTAGTCTTGGATGTCCTATGTATTTATGTATATATCTGTCTATATAAGTAAATATATCGTTGTCTAGTTACCATAACACAAGCTTTGCTTAATTTGGGACTAGGTCAATTTGTGTGGAATTATCCCCGGTATTTATTATATACCTAAATAAAGTATTTTCTCCTGAACGTAATCATTTTTATATTAGAAAGCCACAAGTTGCAATTTCCAGTTTCTTTCGCCAATGATTACATTTTTATCAGATTCAATCGAGATGCAACGTTTCTTGACAATTAGATGTTATCGTTCTCGGGACAAAAATGTTTTGCGAAGTCTGTAGAAATTGAATGAAGCTTCAAAAGAAAAATGTTAGCTATGTAAACGTGTTCATGTGTTGACGTATATATTTATGTATTATCACACATATAAGAGGTACAGTCCACACATCTGTGAACTGGCCAACACTAAGATGCCATAATGGGAGTAAACCCTCAGCTGCCAACACAATATAACAATCCTGCGCCCTTTCCAATAATGAGCTCTCATTATTGGAAACCGTATGCACTGCGTAGGAACAAAACACCAAAAAATTTTGTTATTTGGCTACGTACTTCTATAAGGCGAAGGTCCTACCCCACCTCCTACCCCACCTCAGTCGGGCAGCTCCAAATTCAAACAGGAAACCCGTTATCTCCTATTTCTCTTGGATTCCAACCAGTAAATAGTATCAAGCCATAATCGAAACTTCATTTACATACATTTCTCTAACTAAAAAAAAAATTACCAACCTTTGTTCTTAAAAATATTTTTGGGGAAGGTATAGATATCCACCCGATCGTTCTATTAGACATATCAAATACTTTTCAAAGTCAAAGTAACAACTCGGCCTATCCCTCCAGACCAATGTCGGAACTTAAAATATATCTCCTGCGAAAAGAGCTGCTTTTTACTGCAACTGCCTGCGACTATCCACAAATTTTAATTGGCCACCAGCATTAAAAAGCCGTAATAGCGCCTAACATTATGGTCACCCATCCAACTTGTGATCACTTTACGCAGTAGGTAGATCAGTATTGATATCATGTTACAACTTATACTTATTAAAGTACATACGTAATGGAAGAACTTCTCGAGTATTATACGCTACACAAAGGGTTTTGCTTCAAAGACTAGCGGTAATAATACGAAAGAGGTTCCTTTTAAAGGATAAAATTACATTTCTCTACCTCACGTTCAACCCCACAGTCTGTAGTTCACATAGTTACGTAATACGAATATTTTCTAAAAAAAATCTTTAAAACCGTAAAAAATCCGTGGTGGCCGAGTGGTTTGAGCAGCCTGCGACACAAAGATCGCAAGTTCGAATCCCGACTGTACCAATGAGTTTTTTCTGAACTTAAGTACAGTGATTAGTCACACCACGAGCTTTACGGTGAAGGAAAACATCGTGAGGAAACCTGCATACGTCTGAGAAGAAATTCAAATGCGTATGTATAGTCGTGCTTGAGTAACGGCGATGGACTCGCCATCTGTCACGTTGGCACCTAATATACCTCTGGCGGAAAGTGGGTGTGTGGGTATTACACCCAGTGCCCACGGCGGAAAGTGGGTGGTCCCCGAAGGGGTAGGCAAAGGTGTATAGCCTCTGCCTACCCCTTCGGGGACCCTCGTAGGAAGGCGTGAGTATATCTTTAAAACCAAATCGTACTGGAACTTAACAACGTATTTAATTAGCTTTGTGTTTCGCGACTATTAAACCAAAATTTGGTTTAAAACCATAGACATTTGGGACCTTTCGTGATTTTTTTTATACTACAAGAGTGCCAAACAAGCATATCACCCACCTGATGGAAAAAGGTTACCGTATTACTATTTACGCTAACGATACCGAAGTATCACTTGCGCGCTGCCACTCTATGTTCGGAGTTATACTGTGTTGACAGCATCATAGGACTAATCCCGCTTCTGCCAACACAATATAACAATCCTCCCCCCTCCCTAAAGAGGAGACCCCATTACTGGAGACCTTATTCACCGCGTAGGAACACAATACAATAAATTGTGTTATTTGGCTACGGACTTCTATAAGGTGGAGGTCCTGCCCCAGTCGGGCAGCTCTAAATTCGAACGGAAAACCCCGTTATGCCATACCTTTCTAGAATGAAACAAACGCGTAAGTAGCCGGTAGCCAAGTGGTTCAAGTAGTCTAGATGCATTTTACAAGTTTTATGAGCACAAACACAAGAAAGCCGAATTATATAAATCTTTACTAATATTATAAAGCTGAAGAGTTTGTTTGTTTATTTGTTTGTTTGTTTGAACGCGCAAATCTCAGGAATTGAAAAATTATTTTTGTGTTGGATAGTCCATTTCTCTAGGAAGGCTTTAGGTTATATAACATCACGCTACAACTAATAGGAGCGAAGCATAAATGAAAAATGTTGCAATAACGGGAACAATTATTCCTTTTTGAGAGCTTCCGTTGCGTGCGCTGCGTAAACGGTTTAAGTTACGAAAATATCATGTATGAGGGAATAGTTCCTCTTTAAAAGTTCTAAAAAAAGTCCACGACAGCATGTCTATTTTTTCAGATTGGAGTCAATCTAAACTATAACCTTTTTTATGGCAATTATTAAGTCCGCGATGGGCTCCTAAACAACTTAACCGATTTCAATAAAAATTGCACACCGTGTGCAGTTTGATCCAACTTAAAAGTTAGGATAGCTTACACCACAATTGGACCCGATAGGTGGCGCTGCGATCGTGTTTCAGGAAATTTAACTTTTTCACCCGGGCGAAGCTGGGCGGGACAGCTAGTATACAAATATAAATAGCCATGGAATCACGGTCAAACGAGCAAAGTTGTTGAAAAAAATCAATTAAGAGCGCAAATTAAGATAAGGCACTCAGATAGGAATACTTTTTACGCCTCAACGCTAGACATTTCAAGCGATTGATGATTGGGGTTGTAAAAAAATGTTGTAATTGTTACGAGGGAGAAATTTAATTGGCTTTTTTTTAAACGATCATTTTATGGGATGGTAAGAAGTATATTTTACCCGGGTATATCGCATCTTATTTAATTATTTTAAAAATCGAGGTATCACTTGGGGTAACCCTGTAACTACCTGTGTTTCTAACAATTAGTTATTCAGATAGTACGAAAGTAATTCTTCAAATAAATTGTCTTGTTGTTTATCATTTATTTTATACACTTTCGCGATTAGTATTCCTGTTTATTTAACCTTTCTTCACAATATATTTCTATATATTCGATCATATGTTTCCATATCCATATATCCGCCAACATACATATACTAAATTTATGTCTGATGAATGTGGATGATGCGAAAGAGGTATGTACCTAAGTTTAGAGAGAGCTGGCGCTCTACTCTCTCTACTCACATTATATATGTTTGAACATATATTAGATTATACTAGCGGCCTATCCCGGCTTCGCACGGGTGGACATAAGATTTTTTATCAAAGAAAATATAACATATGTCACTCAGGGTGATAGTAGCTTTCCAATGGTGAAAGGATTTTTGAAATCGGCACAGTAATTTTTGAGTGTGTTCATTACGAACATACACACACAAAAATACAAATCTTTCCTTTTTATAATATTAACATAGATTAGAGTTCATTTGGATATACACAACATAGAACGTATACTGCGCATGATTAAAAAGAAATCGAAGATAAATGCGACACTAAACGTGAGCAGCGATGGTAGATAAAGTTGATCGGACCAACATTGCTACTTATGAAGTAACCGGACAGTTTCTGATCAGATTATACTTTCGTTCAGTTGTTTTATTCAGAGTTTATCTATTTTTATATACAGTGTGCATTAGAAAATGGGATGTTTGCTATAGTATGTGTATAAAATTAATACATTCTAAGTTAATTTTTATACCTGAGAGAGTGAGAGTAGTTTTATGCGACAATAAGTCGCATAAAACTACTCTCACGATAAAGTAACCTAGATTGAATCCACGTTGTAATGAGCAATTCATTACTTTTTTATTGTATTAATTGTTATATATTAATTGTTACTGAAAAAAAATTAAAACTACCTATGTTTTGGATTGAATGTTCCTTTTAATAATGTTTTATATTGCGATAATTTTTTTTAATTGCTCATCTTCATGATAATATCACGACACCCTCTAGAAGACCACTTTCTATTTTAGTTTACTCCAATTTAGTTTTTCAAATTAATACAATGTAATAATGGAGATAAACTACCTTACATGCCAAGAAGACTGGCATTGCCAAGTTGTATTGTGATGAGACACATACAAATTCTCACCACGACTTCCTAACCGGGTATGCAAAGAGAGTATCTCTGTAGATCCAGCTCTCTCTATAAACATACATACCTCTTTCGTTTTGTCCACGGTCATCAATTATTCTCTCCGGTTTCGAGACCCTTGACGCTAATATTTTAAAGTGGCGATAATTTCCCTCTGTTAAATCTATCGCGGCTTTTTTGGAATTCCACTTATGGAATATTAAAGTTGATGCATAAGAAATGGGCTTCCACCAACATCAAATTTCAGCATATTTTTTGGAGTCAAATATTAAACTACTCAAACTTTACGTAGGTATTGCGTGCTTGTGCATAGTTTCTCCAAATAATTTACGAATAATGTATTCCTATTTAATATACCAAAGAAACGTCTTAAGTATTATTATTACCGCGCTTGACGTGGAGAGCGAAATAAAAATCTAACGTTTTAATATTTTCTTTCTTATATCCTCACGCCTTCTCTTCTTTCGAACATAATTCAGAATAACAGTTCGATCTTTTCAAAAACCCATCTAGCAAGCAACATTTTCTTGCGGCTATATTTGATTGAGAGTTTAGCGAAAGATGACCGGCTCTATATTCTCAACATATCCCCCGAGAGTTATGTTGCGTATGTATATAATTTTCCATATTGGCTTGGAAGGTCAAATAGCAGTTATCGTTATTAAGGTCCAGTAGCCAAGTGCATCGAGTAAATCACCAATAGTAGGGGAGCCCACGATGCTAAATGGGGATTTACTCGAGCGGCATAGAGACCTATTGAGTTGCAAAACTTAGATAATAAGAAGAAAAAAAAAATTATGATATATACCTTTTCATCGGTGGGGAAAGCGGCTATAGATTTTTAAATATGTAAAAAAAAATACTGTTGCATGGACATTCTCGAGCGCGTCAGATATTGATAGACAGATTAAGGTAGGGTGAGTTAATTACATCCTAAAAAGCGTATATTCCACTAATCTGACAATTTGAGAGTGACGTAAAGAAAGGGGAGGGCAGCAAAGTTCTGATCCTGTATCCTTCACGGGCGGCCTTATTTATACTTATTTACCTTACTTATATTGGCCTTACTTATATATGGCGGAGGTAGTTAACCGGGTACAAGGTATCCCCCTGTATATTAATCTGCCGCGCTTTAGTAAATCCCGAAATCCCCGCTTGGGCTCCCCTACTACAAAATGTGTATGTTACAGCGAGAGAGATGAAGCATTAAGCGTTTGGCAAGGAACCAGCATACAAAACAATACAACAGCCATACAATTGTACGCCTTCTGTGTAAGCTCAGCCGAGCAAAACAAACATAGAGAGGTAGAAATTGACAATCTAGCGCGGTCGGCGGCTGCTGTGACCTAAAACCTAGCGCAAAATGTCAGTTGGGGTCACTATGCCTTTAACAAGTTTGTGGTGTACAGATAATTGGATAAATACATGATTACAAACATAAACCTTTTGATTAATAACCTTACATATTGTCACGTTTTCCATACGAGTCCCCGAAGGGGCTGGCAGATTTAAACCTTCTTTTCGGCAAGTATATTTAGGTTTGCCTGATGGCGAGACCGTTTTTCAATCACGTTTTTGAATTTCTTAAGCAGGTTTCTTCACGATACGTTCCTTCACTATTAAGCTCGTGGTTCGATTCATCACTTTACTTGATACTGCGCGGTTCCAAAGGAGCTTCCTTCCGCTAACGGTTAGGCTTCTGAATGAGCTCTCTATTGAGGATTTCCCTTTAGCGTACAGCATGGGGTTATTGAAGAAGGGTGTGAAAAGATTCTTGCAGGATCGGCAGCGCGCGGGCGATACTACTGGTGTTGCAGGCTTCGTAAAGTAGTTCCTGAGATAAGCGCTTTTAAACATACAAACACACTTTTTAATATTAGAAATATTTCAAACCTAATTCCTCATATAAATAGCTCTCCAAATACGATTCCATAAGGCAGACGCGTTGATTTAGGAAACCGAGTATGTTAGTCTGTTGCAATAATAAAATCTTAAACTCAATATGGATGTCGTACGCACGACTGAACTATCCCACCGACAATTCAATATTTCATAAAACATATTTTTATGACATGTTATGACTTTAAGTATCAACATAATATCACTAGATCTCTTGATAACATACTAACTTCTGCGTACCTATGCCCTTTTTAACACATACAGTATTTGCTAATTGTAAATGCTTTATCGATAAAGATCTATAAGCATTTCGTTATCTCAGTGACATTTCTGTTGGCATTTGTTTGCGAAATCATTCGACACGGGATCTACACTGTATTAACGTCTAAAGTGCTTTTAACTGACTTCTTAGAAGCCTAACCAATTTGAATGTATAATTTGTAAGAGGTGGCCGAGTGGTTGAAGCAGTTAGCTGCAACAGAAAGATTGCAAATAGAAAATAGATTGTTTCACTGTGCCATGGGTCCCCGTCCGGGCCCTGGGTCTTTTAGATCCCCGCCGGCAACAAATACTTGTATGATGAATAAATATATTTGTCAGTGGTGTGTCGAGGTTTATTATTTGTATAACCTCAAGCCTCCCCACAAGGGGCCCCGAAGGAGTAGGCAGAGGGATATAGGTAGCACCCACACACCCACTTTCCGCCAGAGATATAATTTTGCCAACGTGACGGATATTTTTTGTTTCTACTGTATATATTTAGATTTACACACGTATGCTTATTAGACACCTATTGAGCAGTTTCTGCCTAGTTTAGTGCTTGCCTCCAAATGGTAGATAATATTTAGGTCTAATCAATTTTGTCTTAGTCAATCCTCCTTTTAGATTTGAAGTCCAACAAAGTATCAGGTATCTTTTTATATCACACGGGTGCTCAACAATAATTCTGTCTACCTGATGGTGAGCGGTTACCTGCTTTACTATTACGTTAAATTACGCGTCACGTTGTTTGTCTGCGAACGACGCCTAAACTACTGAACCGATTTCAATCAAATTTACACACCGTGTGCAGCTTGACCCAATTTGAAAGATAGGATAGCTCACATCTCAATTCATGATCGCAATTTTATTTTGTTCCAAACTATTTGTCTATTATTTGACAATCAAAATTATCTCTTAGTTCCAAACGATTCTAACAGATGGTGATATCTGTTGACTGGATTGAGTAAGTATTTATTTATTTACAATGTGATATAACACAAACCTTGGCCAGAGCAACGCGTGGCCGGGTCTGCTAGTATATTATAGTAATGTAATATTACGCTAAAATACAAGGTAAAGGCGCGTCAAAAGAACGTGTTTTTGCATACAATATGATGTTACGATTGACATAATTAAGTGGGATACACTATTGTTACCGGTACAGAACAGCATATCCAATGCTAGATCCGCTCTTGTTGTATGTAGAAACTGGCTTGGCGGGTTGGTCCGCCATCCACTGTAATATTACACCGACGTGTTATGTTAATATTTCGATTGGCAAGAGCCGTTACAAGTGATTATGTCAATCAAATGAAGATTAAGAAACGGTGACAAATTAATTACGTGTGATTCGGTTATATTTTATCAATTTATAAAATGTCGTGTGTATAAATTTATTAATAGCCGTGGGTGGCAGAGTGGTTCGAGTAGTTGCCTGCAAAACAAAGATTGGAAGTTCGAATCCCGACTATACCAATGAGTTTTTCTGAACTTATTTTCCTCCACCTTAAAACTCGTGGTAGAACTAATCACTGTACTTAAGTTCAGAAAAACTCATTGGTACAATCGGGATTGAACTTGCAACTTTTATGTTGCAGGCAACTAGCATGTTTACAACATGCTAGCAACTCTCTACAAGAGACTGATGAGAGATGAGATTGGCAATACAGGTTAGAAAATCTAGAGGGATGGAAATAAAAAATCTCCAAACTTTCATAAGAACTTAGGAGATTACAAGCGAATTAAATATATAAATGGATGGCGGACTACAACTCCGCATCAAATGTCAGAACTAGTCGCATTGTATACAGCCATGTTAAGGCGGGCTGCCTATACATGCCAATGCATCGATTCGAAGCTCAGCATTCCTATATCTTTTGATGTTTTGTAATGTATTGAAATGTACGACGTAGGTACGTACAAATATTCCTATATTCAAATAGAATTGACTTCTGTGGAGGGATAAAAGTTTAGGTTACCTTCTTTTTCATATTGCTTAAAAATAAGATAATCTCAACCGTGGTGGCCGAGTGGTTTGAGTAGTTGCCTACAATACAAATATTGCAAGTTATTTTTTATTTAAGTCAATCGACTGTACCAATAAGTTTTTTGAACTTAAGTACTGTGATTTCTGAGAAAAAGTTAGAGAAATGTTTACCTTCACCTTGTGGTGTGACCAATCCCTGTACCTACTTTTTTACGTTTAGAAATGAAGTTCAGAAAAACTCATTGACACAGTCAATTGACTTAAAATATTATGATCTGTGGCCATAGTGTAAATAGACATTGACAGGTGTAAAAATATCTCGCTAAAACGAGAACGGCATTTCACACGACCATTTTATAAATTATAAACTGTAATTCTAGCATTAAGATTTAAAAAGTATATTATTGTTGATTTCAAAAGCACTTTTGTCGTTCCGATCCTTGAGTATTTGATCGATTTTGGTGGTAGCCGAAGCTTGGTTGAACGTGGTCTTCCCCTGCCTCTTCTTCCACACAATTTGCTATTGTAAATCTGTGCCGTCAATCTTCCTTTGCTCATCTTTTATTGAAAATACCCTTTGTGGTCCAAACCAAACTCGACTAAAGAATATGGGGGAAGAGAAAAAGGTATGTTAGTCTAGAGAGAACTGGCACTCTACTCCCTTTGCTTACCGACTCGTTGTGGTGATATTGTGTATATTGTCTATAAATAAATCGACCCGAAATACTTAATTTAATCTGTGCAATTAAAGTTCCTTTTACAATAATTGCTTTTAAATTATCATTCTTAATGAGTATCGAGATAAGATTTATATATTTGATTGTATCTCCGAGAGATGCTTGTAACTTATAAGTTTAAATTCTTTTTAGTTTTTTAATTACTGACACATGGAAATTACAACTTCAGGGACAACTTATGAATTTTAGACAATTGAATTAAAAGCATTTTTCGTATATGACCTTCAAGGAAAAACAGTGAATCGTTTGTTTCGAGATGATCGAGTCGAGAGAGATCGAGTTTAGTGGTCTCCATTAATGTAAAGAGTCGCGTTATTACCTTTTAATTATACCGGCTTGGGATACATGGATTGGATAGTTGCAATGTACAAAGAAAATAGGATGTAAAATGTTTGGTATATATAGAGTACTAAGTGCAAGTAAGGATAAGATTCGCAACGAATATATCCGACAGAGAACCAAAGTTATCGACATAGCTCAAAGAATTAGCAAGCTGAAGTGGCATTGGGCCAGCCATATCTCGCGAAGAACCGACAACCGCTGGGGTAAACGTGTTCTTCAGTGGAGACCTTGACTAGGCAAACGTAGTGTAGGACACCCTCCGACCAGGTGGGATGACGATTTGCGAAGGACTGCTGGCAGATGCTGGATGCGGCAAGCTGAAGACAGGGCGCTATGGCGCTCATTAGGGGAGGCCTATGTCCAGCAGTGGACTAGAGTGGTCTGATGATGAAATGCACCCGGCATTGCCATGCTAATTCAGCGTATTTTTGCCAGAAACCATCGTGTGATCACGCCCAACCAAAGTATCATCACAATCTTATTAATACTTTGGGAACAAACATAAAAACATTGATATTTATTTATATATCAGTCCCGCCTAGATTCGCTTGGGTGAAAAAATAATGTTCTTTAAACACTATTGCAGAGCTACCTATCAGGTTCAATTGTGAATCTAAACCAATCTCGAAACCATTTGAACACCCACAGAAAAATCACAAAATTCTAGCTGTTTAGGAGGAGTTCGGTCACAGACATGCACAGAAGAATAATATAAGTATACAAAGATATTGATATAATGTTTCTTATTAAAGATTCTTCTACTTAATTTCCCCCGAAGTCAGGGCAGGTCGCTAGCGCGCCGATAAAGCGTGGCCTGTGGACAGGCCATATTATCTAGAACAAGCAGGTATAACAAAACTACAAACCCATTCGATTAATGCTACATCACCGTTATCCGATAACGTAGTGTCGGCGTTATCACCATGACGTCATCACGGTAACATTACATCCATATACGCTCCGTCTGACAGAATGTCAGATTTTGTTAATCGCCGTATTTGATATCTGTGGGTAACGCTAGAGTAAGCCCGGATAGCGAGGGAGAGATTCGTCGTAATAAATTAGTGACCAATCTATGTGTTGACTAGCTATGCAACACGGTTTTACCTGCGTAAAAAAATTATTAACCGCTCCTACGGTTAGTAGTATATGTACATATGTGTGTGTATAGAGATAGTTTTCTTCAATAAGGGCTATAAAGTTTTTATTTTTAAATAAGATTAGTCTTCAAGCGCGTTCAAGCAGAGAAATATAAATATAATAATAATAATATATCCTCACGCCTTCCCACAAGGGTCCCCGAAGGAGTAGGCAGAGGTGTACAGGTAATACCCACACACCCACTTTCCGCCAGAGGTATATTAGGTGCCAACGTGACAGATGGCAAGTCCATCGCCGTTACTCCAGCACGACTATACATACGCCTTTGAATTTCTTCTCAGACGTATGCAGGTTTCCTCTCGATGTTTTCCTTCACCGTTAAGCTCGTGGTGTGACTAATCACTGTACTTAATTTCAGAAAAACTCATTGGTACAGTCGGGATTCGAACTTGCGACCTTTGCGTCGCAGGCAACTGCTCGAACCACTCGGCCACCACGGCTTTTTTAATATATAATAAAAATATTAAAAGTTCAAACTTTAAAAATAACGGTCGAATAAACTAGTTACCTCCAACGTAAAGGTTTCAAGTTCGAATTTCGATTGTGCCATTGAGCTAACTTAATGGTAGTGATTAATCCATACCAAGGAGCTCTACGAATTAGGATAACATTTTGCGGAAATATTTTTATAATATCCTCACGCCTTCCCATAAGGGTCCCTGAAGGGGTAGGCAGAGATGTATATGTAATACCCACACACCCACTTATAAATATCTTTACAAGTGACCTTAGGAGCATATAACCATTGGTTATAGACCAAAAATACATATGATATATATATATATATATATATATATATATAAATATCTGCGTTTTCATAATACGAACAAATTCGATGTGAAATTCTCCAAATCCACACTAAAAAAGATGACAAGATATTTTGCAAGATTTTCTGTACATTTTTATCAAAGCGGTTACCTTTTTGTGGAATTATTTTCTCACATATGTATGTGTATATATGTGATGTAACCGAGTAGATATTTGCTTTTGCGACTGAATATCGCCGATCTAACATCAATTAAACGCTGATTACATTATCTTCCATTGAAAAGTGTTTAGGAATGGAATTTTTGAATAAAAAACAAAGAATTTTGTAGATATTATAAAAATACTAATGATACGCTTTACAATCCATGACAAAAAAAACGTACATTAATAATTGCAGTATCCCAAAAACGTTGTGTTTGTGCATTTAGTATTTTGCTATTCACTTCTCATCAGAAAAATCGAAACACTTTATGATTGGGGATTATCAGAAAAATAAAAATGTATATGTTTAGAAATATATGTCAAATGTCGGTATATGAGGTATTATTCACTATTAAACGACACTTGAATGTATATTCATAAATATACACATTTTTCTGATTATCTTTACAAAATATAAACTTGCAAGGTGTTTTGAGTTTTCTGATGAGAAGTGTATGTACAAATACACATTTCGTTCCATCGCCTAATGTAAATAATATTATATATATAAACACATGCTCATCAAAGAAATGTTCAGCAGAAGGGGTTGAAGTCGCAAACTTCGGCGGAAGGCGGAAATCAGGCTATCATCATCCATGTTATGACACAATTAGTTCGTTATGTATTTTAGATACTGTATTATTTGTACATTGTGGCTTAGGATTAAGAGGCGCGTATCGCTCAATCTGCCGATCATCTGCGTTCTATTAATACTGTTCATAAATAATGATAATATTTTGCGAAACTGGCTAAGCTAGTGAATGCAGCTATGACGTGAATAAAAGCGTATTTTTAAAAATGGAACGTGATTTTAAAATAGGAACAAGCGAATGTGAGATTTATGTTGTCATTGCTTTTTTGCTTACTGTATCAATAATTTTAAATTGAGAACTCATTTGAAACTAGATTTTT
Organism: Drepana falcataria; assembly: GCA_945859725.1. NCBI lineage: Eukaryota > Metazoa > Arthropoda > Insecta > Lepidoptera > Drepanidae > Drepana > Drepana falcataria. The sequence goes on along the minus strand of OX243923.1, from coordinate 2,708,629 downwards.
AATTAATAACTCTGTTCACTACACTCCCTCTGCTCTATGTCCTCTTGAAGTCCAATTATGATTGTGACGTGTTTGCAGATGACTGTGGGTGTTTCAGTAAATATTGTTATGTAAGCGAGAGAGTTTTTTATTAATATGTACAAAAAAAAACCTGGGACAATTCCACACAAATTGACCTAGTCCCAAATTAAGCAAAGCTTGTGTTATGGTAACTAGACAACGATATATTTACTTATATAGATAGATATATACTTATATACATAGGACATCCAAGACTAAGGTACAAATATTCGTGTTCATCACACAAACATCTGCCCTCAGCGGGATTCGAACCCGCGACCTCAAGTTTCGCAGTCAGGAGCTCTAACCATACAACAACTATCATTTTTAAATACTGTTACATGTTGTTATTGTAAATAAAGCGCTTACAAGAAAATCAAATCTAGAATATTTGCCAAAACACCCGAAAAGTGTCATAAATTTCAATAAGATGTCTCAAACATAATTGGCAAGAAATTATGAAGAAGTTAACTCATAAAATGAGAAAAGAATCTTGTTAGGAATTTTCTCGAAAAGTTGAAGAATAAAATTATGTTAATTGGCGAGATACCGCCACAGTCGATATTGTAAGGGAATTTTATTGTTGCCCGTATTAAAATTCTTTTTAGCTCTTTACTTAGTTTGTTCGGGAAAGTAGCAAAAATTTTGAAAACAAAAAGCGATTTTAGGCCAATCTCTTGTTGTCTGCAAAAGAAAAACTGGAGCGGCACTTATATTTAGGTGATACTATTTAGTAATCTCTAAAATTCTTATTCTACCGAAGACATATGTACAAACGTGACAGATGTCGTTAGTATGCAAAGTCTATTACAATTCATACATCACGCTTTCTTCTTGCCTTTTTTTTTTATACAACAGGAGTGGCAAACAAGCATACGGCCCACCTGATGGGAAACGGTTACCGTAGCCTATTTACGCTCACGATACCTAAGTATCACTTGCGCGTTGCCACTCTGTGTTCGGAGAGTTATAGTGTGTTGGCAGCATAATGGGTTTAATCCCTCTGCTTCCAACACAATGTAACAATCCTCCGTAGTCCGTGTAACTTCGTCCGTGTAGTAACTTCTATAAGGTGGAGGTCCTGCCCCAGTCGGGCAGCTCCAAATTGGAACGGGAAACCCGTTATGCCCTACCTCTCTCACTCTCTGCCTCATACATACAAGCCTTAAAAATCCTGTGGCCAAATCACTGTACCCCAGATCAGAAATCCTCATCCAAAGACCAGTGGTATCGAACCTGTTATCTTCAGCTTGGACTTCAGGGCACTAAATAAACCGTTAGAAGACCACCGCACTTAGAGAGAACTGTCCGCAAAAGTGTGATTTCTAATTAAGATAGTAGAATAGAATCTTGTGGATGTGAGGGACAAAAGTTCTCGAGGACGCTTGCAAAACGAACAATAGAAAAGCTCTACCAACTTTTGGTGTTTCCTTTCTTTCCTTTTCTTCGTGTCATTGTTATGACTATATGTATTGCAAGAGGCTTACGTGCAATGGACAAGATTTATTTCTTAGCGAATGTTACTTATTTCCATACAGTTCTTGAGAATGCCATCAGGCAAAGCAGTTTAGCTATCTCAGATAATATGCACCACCGTGGTGGCCGAGTGGCTCGAGTTGCCTGCGACACAAAGATCGCAAGTTCCAATCCCGACTGTACCAATGACTTTTTCTGAAAAGTACAGTGATTAGTCATACCAAGAGTTTGCTTGTATGCTTGGAAGCAGAGCTCAAGTTAATGTTAATATAATACTGTTTATAAATTCCAATTACTGTTTTCCAAGTATGTGATGTGGTGTGTGGTGTGGTGAAGTGATGTAGGTGTAAAATACGGATCAGACCACCTGAAGATAAGCCACCATGGCTTTTTGCGCAAGCAATACCTGATGTATCCTAGACGCATTGCCGAACTAAGCTTGTGTGCGGTGGCTCTCGGATTCCTAACGTATTTCTAATGGTGCCAGGTGCTGTTTCAAACGGGCTATTCTTATTTACAATGAGAGATTGCTTTAAGTCCAGGATCACATGGCTAGCGTAAGTAGCAGGTTGAGTTCCTAATTTAAACATTCTGTATATTCACTTACCTATAACATAGGAGTATCCATCGAGCGTTAGGACACATTTTCTGGGAGCCCCTGACGTGGACCGATGTCTTAGGGTTCGCGGCGCGGCACCTAGCGCTCTCCCACCGCCAGGATCACTATGACACTTGTGTACCAGCTCCTTATCACCCACACTGCTATTGCCGTCGACCGAGCCCTGCCTACTGCCTTCCAACAGAGCTTTCCCTCGGCGCATCATCACATCATACGCTATCTCCTTTTAGAACATTTTATCACTCACTGGTTCACTCACACTTCAGTTCACACTTACAGAAATCTCAGGATATGTTGCTTCGATATGCAATCTTGTGCTTAGATTAAGTGTCCTCGTGCCATTTTAATCACCCCGCTGGCTTAAATATAGTATATTATTAATAATTGTGTGATATTTTTACATTTACAAGAATGTCGCGTGGTGCTTGGGCAGGAAAATTTTATTCTATATCTGACTTAAGTGTTTCGCTTTGCAATTTAAACAGATATCAAAGTAAAGATTATAAATAAATCGTGACATATTTCGATCGGTATGTTTATTAGTTCAGTTTCCCAATTAGTTTCAAGTTTCGCGTAATCATGAACCTTGTAGGGTTTTTTGTTATATAGTATAATATTCTGCTAAAGATTAATTAATATTTTCGTATCAAATAAAAGCCAACGTCAGTCGAAGTAGCATTTCGGGGTTGTAACAAATTTGATCCTTTCTCAATATTTGGGCATCTTTATTAATCTTTTGTTGGAATTTAGTTATATTTTATTACACATACATTTTATTTATTTTAGACCTGGACACATTACGTACGTGTGTTTGTACTGCCAGGGTAAATTGTTATCTTTACGTGGCTCATCTTTGTGAGCAATTTAACCTTCAGACAAATGACTCTTTACTGGCGTAAAGACTTCACTACATCAAAGAAGCTCTTGTTCAGTATTTAGCACAAATTTAAAAACCGAACGTCAATCAAAACATGGCATTATTGTTCGACAACAATAAGGCTGTCAGTTCAGTTCAAATGTGAACATTAACGTGCTAACGTACATACTATGGCAAAACCGTGTAATGAATGTTTAGCAAAACACAGGTGGAAACACGCAAATCTATTTGAAGAGACCAAATGTTGTTTTTCCGCCATAGTAACGCAGCACGGGGCGCCCATAAAATGTTGCGTCACGGCTCACGGTCGGGGGTGGCGGTCCCCCCACTTGTAAACAGATTGTGACGTTGTCCATCGGGCTATGCCAAATCGCGACCAACAGGTGGTCCTGCTCCCGGAGATAGCTCCAAATTTATGACACTATACTCACATTTTTTGTTATTTATTTTAATTAAGAGGGATTTTTTATGGGCCGTGGATATGATATCGGACATGTGCGGACGGAGCGTTCGGCGAAAATTTACGGTCATGACGCGAGCACGCCACCGTACCGCGTGGAAGCCTGCGCGCGACTGTCGCCTCTCTGAGCCACATGCTACGCCCGCCACAGGTAGCTGCTGATTAGTGAGCACTGGAAGTTCCAAATTCGAAATCCCCGGGACATTGGGCAATTTAGTTTTCAAAATACTCCATTTTTCAGCCAGTTCTGTTTGCTATGTTTTCTCGGATATCGTTTGCTTGTTACTGATTCTCTGTTCACATCGCCGAGACTTCCGGCTTCCGTCGCCATAGATAATTGATATACTTTTCATTCGTATTTCTTCGCCTGGCAAGAATCCCACCTAGGGAAAACATGCCCTAAGCACAGCGTTTATTCGAAGTGCGTTGCGTTCGTTGTATGATAAATCACAATACCATGCAGTTCAAATTAAATAGATCAATACATTCGTACGTAATTTTGTATTTAGAATAGTAATCGTATATATAAAAAAAAAAGTTAATGCTCCTTCACCATGATTAAATTTTCAAGCATGGAATTCTTCAAAAAGGGTGTGAAAAGCACTTTGTCCACCGCTTATCATGAACGCTTACTTGATTGGCAGTGGTATAAAAAATCGTACAGTGAGAGCGAATTGATCTACTTCGCCCTATTCACGTATAGGATAATAACGTTATACTGTAGGTACTATTAAAGAGTCGTTAAAAGCAAATTAACGAGCCCCAAACTACGCCCATACAAACAAAAGGAACAAGATTCGTATCTCATCATGATTCCAATCTATGACTATCACTATCTATTTTCGCGCATGTGATAGAGACAACTATATATATGCTAGATATATGAATATGCTTTCATTTTGATTGGTTTTAATTAAGTGAGTAAATAAGTGATGAAACATATTTTTTAAATAACATACTAAAGTTTAAATTAAAATAATAACACTATGAATGAATTACTACAGCGCGTTGTAAGTTCATTAAATAGTTTAAATATAGCTCCGTACTGGTAATACTACGTACTCCGTACTTATAATAATATAATATATCCTCACGCCTTCCCACAAGGATCCCCGAAGGGGTAGGCAGAGGTGTATAGGTAATACCCACACACCCACTTTCCGCCAGAGGTATATTAGGTGCCAACGTGACAGATGGCGAGTCCATCGCCGTTACTCCAGCACGACTATACATACGCCTTTGAATTTCTTCTCAGACGTATGTAGGTTTCTTGTCGATGTTTTCCTTCACCGTTAAGCTCGTGGTGTGACTAATTACTGTACTTAAGTTCAGAAAAACTCATTGGTACAGTCGGGATTCGAACTTGCGACCTTTGCGTCGCAGGCAACTGCTCGAACCACTCGGCCACCACGGCTGTTTACTACGTACTAGTATTATGTGTTGTAAAGAAGTTCTTTACGGCAGAGAAGCTTTCCTCTGAGCAGAGGAAACTTGGAAATATTTGTCCAAGTATAACAAATTCCTCTGATAATATCGCGTTGTTAGGACAAGTTTTCGCAACCTTGTTATAAGATCAAAAGCTAAGGATGTACACATTTTATTCTTACTTTTTTCAAGTATAGTAAGAGAAATTTTCACTATTATGTCTTCCTCTTCATTAACTTCAACAAATAAATACACACACAGTACCTAGTGATTGTTGCTACCGTCCGCGGGATCAACCCTTGATACACTATGCGTGACCTATGATTCTGATGAGAAGAAGCCAGGAAAAGAGAAGCTGAATCAAAAGAAAGATAATCCGTTAATCTTTGTACTTAGCCTGAGGGTTGATGGATAATTCTTTTCAAATTTTTTGACTCCAGATTCCTCACGGGGTAGGCAAAGAGAGTGGAACGCCAGTGCTCATACCTCTTTCATATCATCCACATTCTTCTATGTTTTCACAATTGCAGGTTTTGAGTAGTCTTGACGTGTTCCCTTTGGGTGTTCGGTTGATTTGTTTTGTGTAGTAAGAGTCTTCATCTGTACCTGCCTCTCAATCTTTCTGTGTCCAAACGGACTCTCGGTCATACAAGTCTCAACATTCCTTGGAAACCAATATCACACCTATATTGAAGAACTTCATATTATAAGTTATATTATAATTAAAAGCCGTGGTGGCCGAGTGGTTCGAGCAGTTGCCTGCGACGCAAAGGTCGCAAGTTCGAATCCCGACTGTACCAATTAGTTTTTCTGAACTTAAGTACAGTAATTAGTCACACCACGAGCTTAACGGTGAAGGAAAACATCGACAAGAAACCTACATACGTCTGAGAAGAAATTCAAAGGCGTATGTATAGTCGTGCTGGAGTAACGGCGATGGACTCGCCATCTGTCACGTTGGCACCTAATATACCTCTGGCGGAAAGTGGGTGTGTGGGTATTACCTATACACCTCTGCCTACCCCTTCGGGGACCCTTGTGGGAAGGCGTGAGGATATATTATATTATTTTTATTTTTAGTAAATAATTGCACTTCCTTTCCACTTTGTTTAAATATAAGAGTGTAATACCGAAAGGTTTCAGATGGTAGAAGAAGAGATAAATATGCACTTTTTCAAAATATTAAATTACTTTACTAGCTTTTGCCCGCGACTTCGCCCGCGTGGAGTTCGAAATAATAGCTTATGTATTTTTCGGGATTAAAATGTGGCCTATGCCCCAATCCTAGGTATAAGCCATTACCGTTTTAACTCTTAGCCGTAAAAAGCGGCAAACATACAAACTTAGAATTTTTTGCCTTTATAATATTAGTAAGATTATACCACAGAAAACCACTCCAGCTGCCCGCTGGAAAGCGGTTACCGCAGCGTATTAGTCAGCACAATAGAAGGTTTAACCCATACTAACCACGTAAAAGTTACTTCTGCACCCGTTTCCCCAGCTTAGCGTTGGCATAAATCAGGAGCTGTCTGGCTAGGACCGAAAGTTCAATGACCCCCAGTCACAAAACAATTATGAACGGCAGATGCGTATCAAAGGATAAACCTCCGTACGTGAGTAACATCAGAGCTCCTAGTTACATAAGTATGCGTAGGCAATAAATAACCTTCACACAAGGGTTCCCAAAGGGGTAGGCATTGACGCCCACATTTCCGGAGACATTTAAGGGTCAACGTGACAGATAGCTAGACATTGACGTATCTAAGGCTTTCTCTGACGTATAGGACGTTCCTCAAGTTCTTTGTTCGCCAAAAATAGTCTTGGGAAATGTAACTGTGCTCAAAATCAGGAATTACATTTGCATACAAATATCCTCACGCCTGCCCATGAGGGTCCCCGAATGGGTAGGCAGAGGTGTATAGGTAGGTAGTACCAACACACCCACTTTCCGCCTGAGATATATTTTAGGTGCCAACGTGACAGATGGCGAGTCCGCCGCCGTTACTCAAGCACGACTATACATACGCCTTTGAATTCCTTCTCAAACGTATGCAGGTTTCCTCTGGATGTCTTCCTTTACCGTAAAGCTCGTGGGGTGACTAATCACATTTACTTAATTATAATATAAAAATATAACTCAAAGGTGACTGACTGACATAGTAATCTATCAACGCACAGCCCAAACCACTGGACGGATTGGGCTGAAATTTGGCATGCAAGTAGATGTTATGACGTAGGCATCCGCTAAGAAAAGATTTTGATTATTTCTACCCCCAAGGGGATAAAATAGGGGATGAAAGTTTGTATGAAACTTGGTCAATTTTAAACCGATCGGGCTGAGACTTTGCATGCATAAAGCTACTATGACGTAGGCATCCCCTATACACACACACACACATGCAAAATAAATAAAAAAAAAACTGCGCAAAGTCACTATCCCACGCGGACGAAGTCGCGGGCATAGCTAGTTATAATATAAAAACATTTCCACATAAAATAAATCCACCCGAACAAAATTAAGAATTACTTGAGTCTTGAGTTTGAAAGTGAAATTACTTATCAATAAATAATAATAATATAATATATCCTCACGCCTGAAGTGTATAGGTAATACCCACACACCCACTTTCCGCCAGAGGTATATTAGGTGCCAACGTGACAGATGGCGAGTCCATCGCTGTTACTCCCGCACGACTTATATACGCCTTTGAATTTCTTCTCAGACGTATGTAGGTTTCCTCTCGATGTTTTCCTTCACTGTAAAGCTCGTGGTGTGACTAATCACTGTACTTAAGTTTAATCATATTTAAATTTTACGTTGCAGAAACATATTATATATCTATATAGCACCCGTTTTAACACAGAAACCTCTCTGCATAGGATTTTGTACACCCATGGAAGCTAGCGATGAAACTACGAAACACACCCTGCTTTCCCAAGAAATACATGTTAGCCTTTGAATCCTATATATGCAACATTCTGCATCAATCCTTTACCATAAAGTTCTAATAAAATCATACAGAAAAAATCTTTGCCATTAACCGCTGCATCGAACATGCAATTTAAATTTTACCATAACCAGTCTGTCAATGTGTATTTTTACTACGATTATAATAAAAAATAGAATATGTCTTTCGTTCTCTTCGTTAATCATTTCGTTAATCAAGTCATGCAAGAGTCGTAGTGTCGTGGTGGCCGAAGGGTTCGAGTAGTCGTATGCAATATAAATATTGCAAGTTGGAATCCTGATGCGACTTGATTCCTGACGGTACCAAAGAGTTTTTAAAAGTAATCACACCATAAACTTTACAGTGAAGGAAAACATCGAGAGGAAATCTGCATACATACGTCTGAGAAGCAATTCAAAATGGCGTGGGTATAGTCGTGCTTGAGTAACGTCGATGGACACGCAATATGTTATGTTGGCACTTAATATATATCTCCGGCGGAAAATTGGTTATTACCTACCTTGTGGGACCTGACCTGTGTGGGACCTGACCTGTGTGGGACCTGACCTGTGTGAGAGTGCGTGAAGATATATATATGACGGCCGTCTGATCTAGTGGTTAGAGCTCCTAACTGATAAACTTGAGGTCGCCGGTTCTAATCCCGCTGAGGGCTTGGATGTCCTATGTATTTAAGTATATATCTATCTATATAAGTAAATATATCTTTGTCTAGTTACCATAACACAAGCTTTACTTAATTTGGGACTAGGTCAATTTGTGTGGAACTGTCCCAAAGCATGTAAAAAAAAATATGTATAAAAGTCATTCAGTTACGGTGCTGACGGGTTCAGACTCTAGTACTTAGCCACACTTTATTTATTTTATTTATTAGGCTTGTATTACAAATCGTTAAATTAATTCTCGTCACATCACTGCCGTAGTAACAAAGGATCAGTACTTTCAACGTAATTACAGTACACAAACAGACATTGTAAGCCCGCACACGCCCGCTAATTGGATCAATGGTAAGCCAAAGTTCGCGTGCGGGGGTACATTCGAGCCGGCCTACCGCCGACAATTTGTTTTATCGCTCCAGACGGAGGGTTGTATATAACCCGATTCAGCACGAAGGCAGGATGTTGATAAGATAGTTCGGCTTTTCAGTTCAACAGTTCATATTGCAAGTAGCTCCTGCTTTTATACGAAAATGTTAGTTTTTTATGTACCCAGAAATACGGAATTGTGGTACGAGTTGCTTTTTCCTCATTGAGTTAGATTTCTGTTTCAATCAAACTGCTTACAATCTATTGTTAAATTGATTAAAAAAAAGGTAAAGCAAAAGCATAAAAAACTAGAGGAAAAGTTATTAACACAGTTTCAAGATGGAAGATTGTAGTCTCTCGCACAGTATATACACTCTACTTTATGTGGTAACTCGGCGCGAGTTGGAGCTAAAACCATATACTTTTTTGTTTTTTTTTTATACGGACAATTAAATATAATATATCCTCACGCCTTCCCACAAGGGTCCCCGAAGGGGTACGCAGAGGTGTATAGGTAATAAATACCCACACACCCACTTTCCGCCAGAGGTATATTTGGTGCCAACGTGACAGATGGCGAGTCCATCGCCGTTACTCAAGCACGACTATACATACGCCTTTGAATTTCTTCTCAGACGTATGCAACCTGCATACGTCTGAGAAGAAATCCTCTCGATGTTTTCCTTCACCGTAAAGCTCGTGGTGTGACTAATCACTGTACTTAAGTTCAGAAAAACTCATTGGTACAGTCGGGATTCGAACTTGCGATCTTTGTGTCGCAGGCAACTGCTCGAACCACTCGGCCACCACGGCTTTTTTTATATTTATATTTGTAATTATATTTATAATAAATAATAAAAATAAAAAATAAATGAACCCCACTGACAAGAAAGCTCATCACACAGACGATAACTACAGTCGAGGTTAGCCAAATACCTATCTTCTGTAAGGCCATGGGGCAAGAACTTTAACAATAGGTAGAAATAATGAAATCCCTTAGAATTATGGTATTTTGTATTTTGATGCACCTTAATGTGCATCGGCCACGGTCGGTATTGATGGCATACAAGTCAATATCAACTAGGTTTTCCTCATTCGCGTTAATGTAGACTTTCTCACCCAAATAAGGTAATATAATTAGCTTTAACATAATATAATCATAATACGTGTTCTGCCCAACTAAACTTGGGTGAAAACAATTAAAGCTTCTGAAACACGAAAATAACAACACTAAGACCCCAACGTGTTTCTTTTTGAAGGAGGTAGGTGACAAACACATGGTACAGAGTTATACATATACCTAAAGACAAAAGATTAATTTCAAAATTAGAATATTCACATCCTGATGGAGTGTGACCAGAACAAAGATGTCAGAAGAACTATGATTGGATGTAGCCAGGAAGTGGGTCTGTGTAACAGTATCCTGCGGAACCCTAGTTCTGATGATATAAAATATTTATTGAAATTATATAAGCGTAGATTTAAATTACTTTTATATCCAGGTGTCCTCACGGAGTGACATAGTCGCTGTGCGACAAAACTCCTTTAATAAATAGAAAAAAAGAACTTTGTATATTGAGTAATTGTGTCAAGACACAGTTAGCTGTAACTAATGCCATCGCTGTCCAAGCGGTGAAAACTGGAACTAGAACAAGAGCGACTCGGTCCGAAAGCTTTCACTTACCGATCGTATAAGTAGCGCCATCTATCTGAAAGGTAGCGCTCTTGCACTTCTTGAAGATCTTCCCGCTGACAACCTGCCGCATTGCACTGCCATGGGTGGCGGGGTTGGATGCTATCTCCCGCCGCACCATATGACTGGCGGTATTGTCGAACCTGCTCCTTAACTCTTCGAATGACAAGTCCGACGACAAGTCCGGCGACTTGTCGCGTAACCGACACACTTGCCCGCATAAACGACCGCTCTGCGATTCTACCGCTTTCTTGTCCATTTTGTCCGATACACTGCTCTATCTGTCACTCAATCACCACTGGTAACTTACATTGTTAAAATATCAAATGTCACTAGAATGAAAGAAAAGAAATTTTTAGAAATGAAGTATCTGAGACATGTTCGGCTTTTATTTTGCATCTTGAACAAACTACACGTTTTTCGTTCCCGTTCGGGAAATAAACATATTTTTTCTAAAATGTCATTTAATTTTATTTAATTATTATGGGAAAACAAACAGCAACATAATACACATTTCAACATCTTATAGCATAAGTAAATTTTACTAATTATGAAGCCAACTACGTTATCCACGGATTACATAATAAATAGCATTATATAAGGTGCTAGAGAGAATAATAAAAGTTTTTCTAGTAATGAAAATGCGTGCTTGAAACAGTACCTATACATTTTCAACACACGCTGGGCCCTACACACACTACAGTTTCTTAAATGGTAATGGTATGGTGGTTGCATTATAAAGGTAATAATTTATTGTTGTCTTATATCCGCGTGTGTCGTCTTGTAGTTTATATTATGTAGTAGTAGTTTTCTGTTATGTTGTCTTATGTCTTATATTAACGTTAAATAAATAACACGATATTTATCTTCACCTTTAACCTGCTAGTGTCTTTGTAACAGGCTTGCAAACTTGATTTTAACAAACGTCTTCTCAAACCTTAAAGCCATCGAGGCTGCAATGCATTCAAAGCGACATACAGGACCTACTGAGAAATAAATAGTAGCGTAGCGATTCTTAAACTGACGTTCACACTTGGTAGGTCGTAGTACTGTTGCGGCTGAAAGGCCATAGGCAAATCTTACAATACCTCTACCTAACCCTTGGTATCAAAATATATCTTCGGTGAAACGAGGGTTTTATTATAAATACCTCTGCCTCCTCCTTCGAGGACCCCCGTGAAAAGGCGATAATAAATAGTTCACCAGTAACTATAATAGACTACACGCGTAGATATGGTTTCTTCTATAATCCATGATTTTGTCCGTAACGAGTAAAGCCACGCACTCAGCTAGTGTACACACAAACATTTATTTCTATTGAAAATAAGCTGCTGTCATCGTGACTGGACGGATCACCAAATCAACTTAATGGGCTTTTGTAAGTTTTGTTAGCTCCGAGCTCGATACAGGAAATTAATCAAGCTAATTTATAAACTAGATACCTAGTTATGTTGAGGTATTTTTATTTGCAATATTATTTGTTAAAGAGCAGTTGCCCGCGACACAAATATCGCAAGTTCGAATCCCGCCTGTACCAATGTGCTTTTCTGAAATTATGGACAGTGATTAGTCACACCACGATCTTTACGGTAAAGGAAAACATAGAGAGGAAACCTGCATACGTCTGAGAAGCAAATTCAAAGGTGTATGTATATATAGCCGTGCTTGAGTAACGGCGATGGACTCGCCATCTGTCACGTTGGCACCTTAAATATATCTGTGGCGGAAAGTAGATGTGTGGGTATTACCTATACACTTCTGCCTACCCCTTCGGGGACCCTTGTGGGAAGGCGTGAGGATATATACAATAGTATTTGTTGTGTGTTCCTAAACTATATACACATATACTATATAATGATACATGTTGTATTAGAATCAAGTTCCCTGACCCGTCTTTCCGTCTAAGTGCGATGAGTGCAAAAACTATTACCCATATTCTGACGGTTTTTGAATGACGGTTGTCGGTGTTCTAGGTTGGTTTATTTATCAATATATTGTCTATGCTTAATTCATTACATTATTATATTTTCTAACTATGAATAAAATAATCTAAAAAAATACTCGCTACCATAGCAGCCTTCGAGAGCTGCACCTCACATTAGAAAAATTAGTGATAAGTAGCAACAACTAACTTTCAAAATTGTGTGTGTCTACAACAAAAAACTATAAAAATTATATCAGTTTTGCCCTAAGATAATGCTAATTCTGTTTCTATAATTGTACTAGATATTTATACTAATATTATAAAGAGGAAAGATTTGTTTGTTTGTAATGAATAGGCTCCGAAACTACTGGACCGATTTCAAAAATTCTTTCACCTTTGGAAAACTACATTATCCCCGAGTAACATAGGCTATATTAAATTGGACCCGATAGGTGGCGCTGCGATCGAGTTTCAAGAATTTTACCTTTTTACCCGGGCGAAGCGAAGCTGGGCGGGACAGCTAGTAGGCAGATAAAGCTTTCCTGATTCCGAATATAAATCAATTTCGAGAATAAAATTAAGTGTTCCTATTTGAATCATGACGGCAGACCAGGTCAGTGCGACCACCGGTGCGAAATCCACAACTTGAGAAATTTTTCTAGGCTTCTAAGTTTTATTGTTTTTCCCAACCCCATAAGAATATAAAAACTTTTGCGCGATGAAAAGTAGCTTATGTTCTTCCATAGTATCATATCTACCTATACCTGTGGTATACTACAATTCATTGAACAAGGTTCAGCTGCTTAACCGTGAACAAGAAGAAAAAAACTAAAAAACACGCTTTTTATAGAAAACCGAACTAAAAAATAGAAAATAAATTTCGATAATATCTTAAATTACAAAGCGTGGGGTGCAAGGTGTCAATAGTTATAAATATTTTATTGTCAGATATGAGTAGAGTGATTATAATTTCGGTAATATCTTAAAAAGCACCCCACGCTTTTTAAGATATTATCGAAATTTATTTTCTATTTTTTAGTTCGGTTTTCTATAAAAAGCGTGTTTTTTAGTTTTTTTTTAACTATTATTTATTTTCTACTTTTTAGTTATTAGTGTATTGTCATCGGTCCTCGATAAATCTACAAAGTTTGAACGAAATCTGGCCGTTTAAAGTGGGTCAAAATCGAGCTCAAAGGGGTCGGTTACATACATACATACATACATACATACATACAGGTGAAGCTAATATAAAGCGTGTAAAAAGAAGAGTTTTTACCCATTTATAATATTGTACGCTTGTATTACTGTTTGTGTAAATCCAGTGATACCCTAGAACCATGTTTGCGTAATTGTATGGTTTATTTTCATTATACTATTTTTGGAATACTCTTCTGACTGATTCCATGTGGATTTGTTGTTTTAACTATTATATTTGGGTAACAACCAGGATTTTTCCACTAGAGAAATCTGTACATACTTTGGCTCTATGCTCTGCCAGTGCGTATATAGGCTGAGATAGCTGCGGCACGATATAGCTCGTGATATGATATCGAGAACAACGTGCGTTACGGGTGTTAAGGTAAAGTGTAGGAAGAAATCAGCGTATTCTTTTGGAAATATCAAAAAAATTAAGGTAAGGTAGTGAACATGCATCGTGATTATTATAATAATAATATATATATCCTCACGCCTTCCCATAAGAGTCCCCGAAGGAATATGCAGAGGTGTATAGGTAATACCCTCACACCCACTTTCTGCCAGAGATATATTTTAGGTGCTAACGTGACAGATGGCGAGTCCGTCGCCGTTACTCAAGCACGACCACACATACGCCTTTGAATTTCTTCTCGTGAGGGTTCCCTCTCGATGTTTTCTTTCACCGAAAAGCTCGTGGCGTGACTAATCATTGTACTTAAGTTCAGAAAAACTAATTGGTACTTGGTAATTGGATTCGAACTTGCGATCTTTGTGTCGCAGGCAACTGCTTGAACTACTCGGCCACCACGGCTTGATTATTATGATAATTATTGTTCTACTTTGAAATATACTCAGACCATTCAGATTGCAGCTTTCAATGCTTGTTATACGTTGCAGTGGATATGGTTACCGAAACAGATAGGCAACCAACGGAGCAATGAAACGGAAATTGGGCCATAAGCCGTGCACGCGAATGAAAGTGTAATTATAGGTTTACGAACTCCGTACGAGGAAGAGAATTATACAAACGACTGTAAGATGAACTGTTTTGGATTGCATTTTCTCGATATTGAATTTGAGTTGGGGAAAAAAATACTTATGTGACGGCACAATCAAGATCAGATTTCCTAAATGCCTTGCTTATCTAAATTTTTATTGAATCAAATAAAAACGCAATGTCGTCAAATATAGTGCCATCGCTGTTTCTCAAGAACTGTACAAACTTCTTTGAAATAGGTTTTCAAACGCATTAGGTTACCTCTCGACGTATTCCTTCACTGCAAAGCTCGTATGCCGAACCACTGTACCTAAATTAAGAATGCTCACTGTTACATTCGGGATTCAAACTCACAGTCTTTAGGTTGCAGGCAGCTATTAAAACTATTTGGCTATCACGGCTCTAAATTTAATTTGGACTAGCACTACTGTGACCTTTGTAGAAAGATGTGAAGTAATAAAAAGTCTCTCGTCCCAAAGTCCCGACTCGTCATCTGTCACGTTGGCACCTAAATATACACCTGATGAAAAAAGGGTGTTGAATTACACCTTAACGTACCCCTTGTGGGGAGGAGTGAAGTGAATCCACGAAGACGCGCCCCACTATTCTTCCATATAGTTTATAGTGTAAGTGTGCAATCTTCCAATAGTGTTTGAGCATTATCGGTACACACTAATTACCTATGAGTGCACACGCACACTACAATTAATAGTCTCGAGTCATACTCACTGCACCCTGCGACCCCTTCCAATAGAAATTAGTGGGGCGCGTCTTCGTGATCACTAACCGGACATAAAGATGACGAACGTGACTTCTACTAATTATGTCGACATAACAACTTAACAATTTCACTTAACCTAGTATTCCACTTAAATTAGAAGGTGCCTTATCTGAGGTAAAAGGATTTAGTTAAGGGTAGGATTATAAGGCGGTATTTATAACCTTCGTAGCTAGTTAGTCCCGACGACCGCGCCGGAAGATTGTGGCTTAATGTCATTCCGGCGCCGCTCACTCGGAAAAAAATATTAAAAATATAAATTACCTTCTTGAAATTAGGCTGGACGAGACTTTTTGTAGGTCAGTCAGGTCAGCTTAATGTGGTAAGTAGATACATATATTTTAACAGTACGATATTACAGCGAAGATTTTTTTATTATCTACGGTAATAAATTAACGAGGTAACGTTTATGAGCCGTGGTGGCTAAGTGAATCGAGCAGTTGCCTGCAACACAAAGATTGCTAATTCGAATCCCGATTGTACCAAAGAGCTTTTCTGAACTTAAATATAGGGATTAGTATAAACATATAGAGTACAAATATATAATCATGCTACCCATGGGAGCCGACCAGTAGGTATATATTATGAATTTTCACATGTGTTTCTGAAGGATTAGGCAGAGATGTATCGTGTAACACACTTTTTCACCGATTATCATAAAAGTTCAACACTAGTCTTTAAATTTCTTCTCAAGCAGGTTTCTTCGCGATTTTCTCCTCTACTGTACTCACTGCATAGTGAGACAAATCACTTAATTCAACAAAGCAAACTTCTTCTTTCAAGCAGTAATGCCCACAAGAACTTGTATCTACGAGAAGTGAGACAAATAGTCAGCAAACGTCTCAAATGAAATAATAAATGGTTGCGGCGGCGACCAGTAAAAACTCTCTCTAGACTTGTATATTGGAGACTTCATTCTGAAAAATGAGCGAGCGATGTTTTTAAAAGCTGTGTTTGCCTCAAATAGTGCAAATTAAAGCTTTATCTCTCTTGGAGGAGATATTTGTCTAATGAAAACATAGATGCAGGCACAAAAAGGACTTAAAAATAAACTACGTTAATAGTTGACTCGTTATATTAATACATTACATGGAATTTATCCTCATATCTAATCCCTCACTAAGTAGGCAGAAAGAGTAGTGTCCGTTGTCTCTAGTTTGAACAAATTCATCATCTCTTCATAAATAGAATCTCATCTTCATTGTATTGGCAGCAGAGGGATTAGTCCCATTGTGCGGCCAACACAGTATAACTCTCCGAACACAGAGTGGCAACGCGCAAGTGATACTTCGGTATTGCAAGCGTAAATAGGCTGCGGTAGCCGTTTTCCATCAGGTGGGCCCGTATGCTTGTTTGCCACTGTAGTTGTATAAAAAAAAAAAAAAATACTCGCTGATTTCTAGAATTCTACAACTCTCGTTCCCTATGCAACATACAAAATTATCACCCCAGTTTAAGGTCGGCAACGAGAGACTATTTCGAATATCTGAAGGCTACAATAAGTGCTTACCGTTACACTGGGTAATGGCTATACAGTCTGCTTTTCCTATAGACTTAGATAAAGCATTAACTAGCATTAATTAAGCTTTAACTAAGTAATGTTTACGATGTCTTCTATATATATTATTATAAAGAGGCAGAGTTTGTTTGTTTGAGCGAACTACTAACCCAATTTGACAAAATATTATTGAATTTGATAGCCTTTATCGAGGAATTACCTTTATTACCATGCTACCCAAGAGAGTAGTGAAGTAGTTATATACATATATGAATTTATCACGGGTGAAACCGCGGATTAAAGCTAGTAGTACATTGCGTGGGCTCATTCGGGCAATCATTTCGTTCGCCGCGTAGTTTACTCAAACCAACAGACGAAGACTGATTCGAGTCAAATAATTTAAATAAACTTACGGTGTTACTGATGTGTAGGTAAACTTTGCACAGAAAACATGGCTACGTCAACTGTCAGACGTCATCAGAACTCGAAAATTTTCCAACGGAATATATACAAATAGGCAGGCAGGGCGCGAGGAGCGTGTAAATATGTGTAGTGTTCGAACATTTATCATTATAAATTTGCACGTTTTGTTCCGTAAAAGTATTCCTTTCGCAGATTTGGTGGTTTCTGTAATTGAGTGTTAAATACATACATCGTCACGCCGAGCTACACGAAGCAGGGAGGGGGTAGAGCGCCAGTTCTCTCTAAAATACATACTTCTTTCGCTTAGTCCACATTCATGAGTCCCTTCATACATGATGATGATGATGCCATATCAAACAATAATTTCTACCAATTTTACACGTTTTACCAGACTTAGACTGACAATACTACCACTTTCCAATAAATAATAAAACGTTTGAACATAACCTCGTTCAAAGCAGCCTACGTCAGAGGTACGAGCGCAATATTTAGACGTAGCAAACGGAACCGAAGCAGATGGAATCCGGTACGCGTCAACGGAAGAGTTTATTATCTCAAGTCTTCTTCGATGATACTACAAACGTATACGTTTATGTCGCTGTTAATCAAATAGTAACGTAAAATGTTGGTAGCGTCTGCACAAATGAGATGAACTTGGTTTTTGTTTGAGATTTAAACGGTTTACGATAAATTGAGGATTATATACCTAAATGTCTTGTCCTGGTTGGTTTCTCTAACTATTCCATCTGATACAAGAGTGTGGAGATATTTGGGATTTATATGAAATTAAAGCCGTGGTGGCCGAGTGGTTCGAGCAGTTGCCTGCGACGCAAAGGTCGCAAGTTCGAATCCCGACTGTACCAATGAGCTTTTTCTGAACTTAAGTACAGTGATTAGTCACACCACGAGCTTTACGGTGAAGGAAAACATCGAGAGGAAACCTGCATACGTCTGAGAAGAAATTCAAAGGCGTGTCTAGTCGTGCTTGAGTAACGGCGATGGACTCGCCATCCGTCACGTTGGCACCTAATATACCTCTGGCGGAAAGTGGGTGTGTGGGTATTGCCTATACACCTCTGCCTATCCCTTCGGGGACCCTTGTGGGAAGGCGTGAGGATATATATGAAATTAAAAAAAAAAACAATGTACCGTTAAAAGAGAATAAAATACTTATAAAACTATCTGTAATAGACTAACGATTCGTTGATTTTGTGTTTAAATCACAAGATAAATATGTTAACAATTATAAATAATATAATATATCCTCACGCCTTCCCACAAGGGTCCCCGAAGGGGTAGGCAGAGGTGTATAGGTAATAAATACCCACACACCCACTTTCCGCCAGAGGTATATTTGGTGCCAACAATTGTTAACAATTAAAAGTGTATTTATTATCATATTATTATTAGTATTATTTATTAAAAATAGTTCACTTTTATATTACGGAATTCGTGTCATTCTAGCTGACCGACTTACGATTACCCACCCTTCAGTCGGGGTAAATAAATCCTTTTCCAATTTCGTACCTGATTTTTCAAACTGTCAGTTGCAGATTTTAATTAAAAATATCCGAAAATAATTTACGTTCGGAACTTTTAATCCTTGAACAAGATTTTTATATCGATTTTCATTTCAATGTTTGTGTAATTATTGATCGTAAAGCTAACTGAGGAGTGATGTTGTATTATACCTGGAACATTATTTGAAATCACATAACATAGATACACCTCTGCCTACCCCTTCGGGGACCCTTGTGGGAAGGCGTGAGGATATTATTATATAACATAGATTCCAGCAGGGTCAGCAACGCGCGAGTGATACCCCTGGTGTTGCAAGCGTCCATAGGCGGCGGTAACCGCTTACTCAGGCTCAGGCGGGCCGCATGCTTGTTTGCCACCCAAAAAAAAAGAAAAAAAAACTCTATCGAACACTCAAGGACGGGATCCTCAAGAGAACTCGAAACTGGCGAGCATGTGTGAGGAGACTTATAAATTGTGGATGAAGTAAAAGAGTAAGTCAAGATAGAACTGGCTCTCGCTACCAAGCCCGTGAGGGACTCAGCGTGATAAGTATGAATTATGATGATATCCTCACGCCTTCCCACAAGGGTCCCCGAAGGGGTAGGCAGAGGTGTATAGGTAGTACCCACACACCCACTTTCCGCCTGAGGTATATTAGGTGCCAACGTGACAGATGGCGAGTCCATCGCCCTTACTCAAGCACTACTATACATACGCCTTTGAATTTCTTCTCAGACGTATGCAGGTTTCCTCTCGATGTTTTCCTTCACCGTAAAGCTCGTGGTGTGACTAATCACTGTACTTAAGTTCAGAAAAACTCATTGGTACAGTCGGGATTCGAACTTGAGACCTTTGCGTCGCAGGCAACTGCTCGAACCACTCGGCCACCACGGCTGAATTGAATTTTATATACTATATGACGGCACTATTTTACAGGCAAAGCGGCTGCCTAAAATTCAATTACTAAAGGGCGCTGGAGCCTGGATTGCTTTGGGACAAATAGCCTATTTGCAAATAGATTACGTTGCGTAATCTGTTATCAAAATATTATAGTACAATGGTGACTTGGAGTCCTATGATGTCTTATGACTAAGGAACAAATACTAGTTTGCCAACTGATGCAATGTCTTCCCACAGTGGGTATCTCTGTAAACTAAGCTAAGTAATAATTTAATAAAAAAAAAACAAAAAATAAGCAACCTAAAGCCTGAATAAAAATTAAACAACTCAGATAGTTTTTCGTTGCCAGCTTTTCCGTTGTCAGCACTCATATGCAAAGTACATTTATTTTCTAAATACTATACTCTTGAAAATCAAAAGATTATGGATTAATGTCCATAATTTTATTATTAACTAGCTGTCCCGCCCAACTTCGCACGGGTGAAAAAGTTAAAATTCCTAAAACTCGATCGCAGCGCCACCTATCGGGTCCAATTTAATATAGCCTATGTTACTCGGGGATAATGTAGCTTTCTAAAGGTGAAAGAATTTTTGAAATCGGTCCAGTAGTTTCGGAGCCTATTCATTACAAACAAACAAACAAACAAATCATTCCTCTTTATAATATTATTATAGATAGCGGCCCGTCCCGGGTTCGCACAGGACATAAGATTTTAAGCTATTGAATAGATTTTATCGCAGGCTTTGAGCGCGGCGCCCGAATCAAGAAAATCCGTAATAAAAATAAAACCTAACACCTTAAAATATTAAACACATTCGAATATAGAACAATTCCAAATTCAAAATTTCTTTTATTTTACTTTAATAAAAGGCGTGCCTAGTACGTAAGCAGCTGTTTGTAAGAAAGTATATAGGTGGTTAGGTATCTATCATATCTTTGTAATGCCACACTCACCGTATGTGCTGTACGCGTAAAATTTGTGTATAAAGTGTTTTAGATATGAATAAACAAAGTGCATTTATTAATGAAGAAAGTGATGAAAAAATAGTAAAAGAAAATTAGTGAGTACTCTATTTACATACATTTTATTATTATCACAAATACTGCATAAATAATTAATTATAATTGCATAAGTTAATAAAAAATGCATGCAAACACACGTACATTTTTTTATAAAATAAAATATTGCCTATGTCACTCAGGGTGAATGAAGCTTTCAAATGGTGAACTAATTTTTAAAATCGGCCCAGTAGTTTCAGAGCCTATTCAATACAAACAAACAATCAAATCTTTCCTCTTAATAATATTAGTATAGATAACAAAACATCACGCGAATACTCCAAAAGCTCAAGTAGTTTTCTTTTTTGCCGCGGTCCTTGAAAGCAATTTAAAATTCTGCTCATGTAGCGACCTCGATTATCGTTCCGTACGTCTCCACAGACATTTTGCCCAAGTCGTTTACGTCACTTCCCTTGATGTAGTTATTATCAGAATTTCACATGGGGTAATAATAATTAATATGCGTAGAATTATTATTATATATTAAAATTTCCAGTAATATTGATATCATCTATTCTAAATTAAAGGCGTGATGGTGTGTTTTGAATTCATTTTACTTGAGACAAAAACACTATGCTGTATTTATAAGGAAACCGAACGCGTTTGATATGGCAAATGGCGACACGGCAAAATATTTCCTCGGCATATGGGGACAAAATATAACTACTTACTTCATAATGCTAGCACCGCGCTTTCTTCTTGGAAGTGTTGTACGCCTTATTAAATTAAGGAAACTTCGTCTTAATATCCATTATAGGGTGGATCTAGCGAAAAAGATATATAATATGTACTACTTCACATAATAGTTACCATAATGAAAGAAGAATGTGAAAAGAAGGGGCTGCGCCTAAACGCTGGCAAGACTAAGGTTCTGGTATTCGAAAGAGATGAACAAGTGACCGAGTGTGCAATATCGGTAAATGGGCAAATTCTAGAGCAAGTGAATGAATTTGTATATCTTGGAAGCATGTTCACACGAGATGGAAAGTATGAAAAAGATATTGAAAGAAGGATAACTGCCGGAAATAAGGTGAATGGAGCCATGTCGGCGTTGATGGGCAGTAAAAGTCTGAGCAAGAATGCTCGAGTTGCTGTCCACAACGCGATATTGGTACCTACCTTATTGTATGGCAGCGAATCCTGGGTATGTCAGAGGAAGTATGAAAATAGCTTGAATGCAGTCGAGATGAGATCTCTTCGAAAAATGTGCGGCGTAACGATATTAGATCGAATCCGCAATGAAGAGATTCGCAAATCAACTGGCGTGAATGAGGGCGTGATTGTAAAGATGAAGAAAGGCATGTTACGTTGGTTTGGACACATAGAAAGGATGAGTGAAGAAAGATTGACGAAACAGATATACAAAGCAAAAGTGTGTGCAAGAAGAGGCAGAGGAAGGCCACGTTCCAACTACCTGGACCAAATAGATCGGACTCTCAAGGACGGGAACGTTAAGAGTACTCGAAACCGACGAGCATGTATGAAGAGACTGATGAATGTGGACGAAGCGAAAGAGGTATGTAAGTCTAGAGAGAACTGGCGCTCTATACTCTCTGCCTACCCCGTTAGGGACTCGGCGTGATGATATGTATGTATGTATGTACTTCACATAAAACTTACGATTTTGAATAGAAAATCGTATTGCACTTTACTTACCACCACTCGGGTGGCAACCAAGTACGCTTTCAAAAAGTTGGAAATACTAGGGGTATCACAAGCGCGATGCCGACCCTCCTTACTTCCTAAACAAAAGACGATGCGTTTTTAATACGTATATTATGTAACTTACATACATACATATCATCACGCCAAGTCCCTAACGGGGTAGGCAGAGAGTATAGAGCGCCAGTTCTCTCTAGACTTACATACCTCTTTCGCTTCGTCCACATTCATCAGTCTCTTCATTCATGCTCGTCGGTTTCGAGTACTCTTAAAGTTTCCGTCCTTGAGCGTCCGATCGATTTGATCCAGGTAGTTGGAACGTTTTTTTAACGAATTATGTAACTTCACAGAATATAACCGATTCTGAACTGAAGAAGAAGAAGATCGATTTGCCCTTTACTTCCAAAACATATTTCTTTGTAGGCCAAGATTGTCACCTTAAAATAGCTTGTTCAAGCTAAAATAAAACTTTTATATACTACTATAAGGCAGCCTTTCACTTGCCACCACGTCTAATACAATGCCATGTCAATACGCCTTACGAAGCTGCCAATAGATACGGCCTTTATTGTAGTTTATCAATGGAGATTGAATGCAGTTCCTGCATTGTGCGACCAGGGTATGCGAACTCAAATACATATTGATTTATTGGCTTCTGTTCAGTGGCATACAGAGCATACAGAGACTTTGATGAGCGGTTGCTAATGTGGTTTGCGGAGGATTTCTAAGATAGGTAGGGCATAACGGGTTTCCGTTCGAATTTGGAGCTGCCCGACTGGGGCAGGACCTCCACCTTATAGAAATTCGTAGCCAAATAACACAATTTTTTGTATTGTGTTCCTACGCGGTGAATAAGGTTTCCAGTATTGAGCTCCTTGGGGAATGGGTGGATTGTTACATTGTGTTGGAAGCAGAGGGATTAAACCCATTATGCTGCCAACACACTATAACTCTCCGAACACAGAGTTGCAACGCGCAAGTGATGCTTCGGTATCGTGAGCGTAAATAGGCTACGGTAACCGTTTCCCATCAGGTGGGCCGTATGCTTGTTTGCCACTCTTGTGGTATAAAAAAAAAGGAGCACGTGAATTTTATTTTATCCGACTTTTTGTAACGAACACTGAAACAGAAAGATTGCAAATTTGAATTCCGACTATACCAATGAGTTTTTCTTACAGAGATTAGTCATACCACGAGCTTTACGGTGAAAGAAAGTACGTAGAGCAACATACCTTTGCATTGTTTGAGAAGAAATTCAAAAGACGTATGTGTGTATAATCGTTGTTGAATAACGGCGGAATGTATCTACTCACCTCTACCTACCCCTTTGGGTCCCCCTTCTTGGAAGCCGTGAAGATATATAATAATTCTTGAGGACTTTATCAGTACAGACATTCGAAGAAAGAGCCGTGGTGGCCGAGTGGTTCGAGTAGTTGCCTGCGACGCAAAGGTCGCAAGTTCGAATCCCGACTGTACCCATGAGTTTTTTTGAACTTAAGTACAGTGTTAGTCACACCACGAGCTTTACGGTGAAGGAAAACATCTAGAGAAAACCTGCATACGTCTGAAAAGCAATTCAAAGGCGTGCTTGAGTAACGGCGATGGACTCGCCATCTGTCACGTTGGCACCTAATATACCTCCGGCGGAAAGTGGGTGTGGGTATTACCTATAAATCTCTGCCTACCCCTTCGGGGACCCTTGTGAGAAGGCGTGAGGATATATATACAAGAATATACAAATGTCGATTATGTTAAGTACTGGTTCTAATATACCCCCGGTATACCCTCCTACCCTTTAATAAAGAAAATTCCATACAACTTTCATAATGACGCTATTATTTTGAATCGTCCTTGCGTGAAATTGTTTGGTGCTTTTCTAGTCTCTACATATGTATGTTCGCGAGGCCGACGGAGCGTCGTGTGATGTCATTCAGTTGTCTTTGCATGCTTCACAATCTTTGCGAACAAAATGGCAAAATCAAAATCAAAATATTTTATTTCACATGCCTAGATGTGCACTTATGAATCGTCGAAAAGGGTGCATGGTTCGGGTTGCTCGTTTCCATGGAGAAGAACCGGCGAGAAACTCCATGATTACTCTTTTCAAATCATTTGGTATACAATAACAATATTATCAATCTGGATCAAATAGATCGGACTCTCAAGGACGGGAACGATAAGAGTACTTGAAACCGACGAGCATGTATGAAGAGACTGATGAATGTGGACGAAGCGAAAGAGGTATGTAAGTCTAGAAAGAACTGGCGCTCTATACTCTCTGCCTACCCCGTTAGGGACTTGGCGTGATGATATGTATTTATGTATGTATGTAACAATATTATTATGTTACAGCATTAGTACTTAAGTATGGAGGAACAGCGTAGGCCCGACAGTAGGTCGTTGCTTACAAAAAAATCGTAAAACAAGATAAATATAACTAAGTTAACAAGATCTGGGAATCTACAAAGCCTACAACGCACACACGTTCACTTATTAAACAAGTGACACAAATATTGTCTTCAGACGGCACGCGCTTACGTAAACATAGTCTCCTCCAGCGCTTCCTCTTTCCGAACACATTCTTCACTAGATTTTACTAGAAAATCTGATTTTTCACAAAGCATTAGAGCCGTGTTGTTAAAGTAAACATTTGCAAAGTCGGATTGTAAGTTTATATATCAAATAATGTTTCGTAGTTTTTGTCTCAAGAACTTTGATGCTAAGTGTAATTGTATCTGCATAAGAAATTAAATCTAGATCTAGTAAATTTATCTTCAAAATTTACATAGATGTTAATAAATCTTGTTTAGCCCCAGACACCTAAAGGAATCCGTGAAGATGTTAATGCAATATAGTGCCAATTGTTGTATTAAATTCTAAAACATAACTAAAAATTGTATTGAGCTCACGTGTGTCAACGTGACACACCTACCCCTTGGTGGGGAAATCGGGCAGACGGTATGTTTTTTTTTATAATAATAATATATAAATATAATATATCCTCACGCCTTCCCACAAGGGTCCCCGAAGGGGTAGGCAGAGGTGTATAGGTAATACCCACACACCCACTTTCCGCCAGAGGTATATTAGGTGCCAACGTGACAGACGGCGAGTGTAATAGTCAACTCCACGTTGACCTCAAAGTCCCCACTATAAAACAGTTTTTGAAAAAACTGTCCAAACGTCATTTCGATTCTGCTGTAAATCACCTCAACCCCCTCGTCGTATCGGCCGCCCGATACACTCCTTCCCTTATCTCGAAGATAAGGCGTCCAAGACACGCTGTCATCGAACCGGATGACGACATAACCGGTCCTCCAGAACGCCCGACAAAAACATACCAACACTACACAAAACCGACCACTGTTCCGTCCTCGCCGGCGAGGCTCGACGCGAATAAGCCGTAATGTTCCCCCCCGACCCCCGCCGCAAACGCCGGCCTGCGCCGAGCCTGACGCGCAAATCCCGCCCCCAAATAATATTTAAATAAAATTACCGGTCCAGCCCAGCTCCCTTGCTCGCGATCCAGCAACGCCCTAAGCCGAGGTTCGTACCCCACAGGGGGTGCCCTTAGCTGTGTTGCTTAGAAATAAAGTGCCTGGCTGGAGGCCTAGGTCTCGCCATTGACCGGTTAAGTAGCAAAAGTTCCCGGAACTCACGCTACGAAAGACAATACAAAAAAAAAAAAAAGACGGCGAGTCCATCGCCGTTGCTCAAGCACGACTATACATAAATAATAATAATAATAATATATCCTCACGCCTTCCCACAAGGGTCCCCGAAGGGGTAGGCAGAGGTGTTTAGGTAATACCCACACACCCACTTTCCGCCAGAGGTATATTAGGTGCCAGCGTGACAGATGGCGAGTCCATCGCCGTTACTCAGGCACGACTATACATACGCCTTCGAATTTCTTCTCAGACGTATGCAGGTTTCCTCTCCATGTTTTCCATCACCGTAAAGCTCGTGGTGTGACTAGTCACTGTACTTAAGTTCAGAAAACTCATTGGTACAGTCGGGATTCGAACTTGCGACCTTTGCGTCGCAGGCAACTGCTCGAATCACTCGGCCACCACGGCTCTCTGTTTTTTTTTATTTACTTTAAGTGTAATAATAATACCTAAAATTTTAATTTATTTGCCACATACATGTAGATTAAAGCGGGTATTAAAGGCACAATTTTTTATTGTGTTAAATTACCTGTTCTATTGATTAGAGCTCCTGACTGCGAAACGTAAGGTCGCGGGTTCGATCCCGGTTGAGGGCAGATATTTTGTGTGATGAACACGGGTATTTGCACCCAACTCTTGTATGTCCTATGTATTTATGTATATATCTAATTAAGTAAATATATCGTTGTCTAGTTACCATAACACAAGCTTTGCTTAATATGGGACTAGGTCAATTTGTGTGGAATTGTCCCAAGGTATTTATGTATGTATTTTCGCAGATGACTAAACTAGGCGGAGAGCCTGTATTAAAGACACCTGCACTCCCCGACAAACAGATTTCATATTTTGATGTTGGATGTAAACAGATTACAAATTCTCATGTATCTTGTTCAAGTAGTCTTTGGATAAAGTACTCATATGTCATACCTATTAATATTTCTATCAAAGGTAAAATGTTATATTTTAAAGGTAAAAAATATTTTTTTTACTTTTCACTATCCCCGATGAATAAGGCTTAAAAATTAAGCTCTAGAACTTTTTATCTCGACTCCATTGAGGAGCAGCCTTCATACGAACAAAAGGACTTGAATCGAAGTCATTTCGTTTGAGAACGTACGGAAAACTTTTCTTTGCGAACAGTCTTCGAGTTTCAGGGAAATTGTCGCCGAAACTTTATTAAGTTTCTGACGGCTACGGCCGAGTGAGGTCGGTTCAGTTTCATCTAATTAGAGGACCGTGTCTTAGTTCGCCGACTAAGATGCTATCGACGACGTACTTCAAGCGTGCTCGGTGGCTTGTTTTACTATCAGTTCATTATTTTTCCAGAAAGTTCTTGCCAACTAACGACATCACGGTCAGCTAATCGAAAAAATAAAAGGCTTTGTTTACAAAATTATTATCACAATTCGTACCTTTTAATAAGTTTGTGTTATGATGGTATACATACTTATTTGCACGACTATTTTATTAAGGTTTTTTATCCGTATACCTGTAATCAAATAAAACAAAAAAAAACTGGGAGTGACTTTTTCTTATCTTTTTTCCTTGTTATAACGGCAATTTTCTATTTAAAATTTGACGTTCAAATTGTGTTTTAAGTAGCACAAAAGATTTTGAATTTGTAATAAATACATTTTCAAGATCAGTGAAAGAGTTTTTTTTTAACTTTGAAGAAGCTTCTTTACGACTGACTATATGATATAAAAAAACCTATACGTCTTTCTCCTAATCTCATAAATAATATCCGACGAAAAGAGAGTAATGTCATATATCTCTCAACCATTTCGTGTACTTCATAACAGTTAGGTATAATGGTAATATAATAACTATACTTCATAATTTACACTCATATACCTGTAAGTTTAATTAATACAAGCGCTGGGTTCAGTTCGGATAGCTTCCATCCTTTTCAATTATAAAGTACGATACAAGCTCGGTTTTTCCCACGTATCGCGGGTCGAAATGGCTGCAATATGGCTTTAATAATTGCTTTTCTAATATACCAATTTCATTCCAGGAAATTTTGGTACGAGAGTGGAAATACGCATGAGAAAGTTTGGCATAAGGAAATATTTGTAGGGCAAAATTGCCAAGTACAAGTTTTTCGGGCAAATAATAACATTAAATGAAAATATACCTACATAAAAACAATTGAGTTTTTATTACATAGAAATGTGGTGTGTGCGAACGCTTTGTTTTCATTTCATATCGTTTCTGGGAAATACTATTTCAAAGCTGATTTGCTTAATAAAATATATTGCTAAATAAAATTACGATTATTATAGATTACGTCACACCACGAGCTTTACAGTGAAAGAAAACATCGAGAGGAAACCTGCATTGAGTTTTGCGTTTGAGGAGCAATTCAAAGGGTTATGTATAGTCGTGCTTGAAAACCGGCGACGGACTCGCCATCTGTCACGTTGGCACATAAAATAAATCTCTGGCGGAAAGTGGGTGTGTGGGTACTAACTCTAAAATACACCTCTGTTCACCCCTTCGGGAACCCTTATGGGAAGGCTAAATTAAATAAAGCGGGCGAACCACGGCGCACGGCTAGTTGATGACAAAGTCAAGAACATTAATTGTAGCACAAATCTTCACAGGAAAGAAAACGAAAAATAAGTCTAGAACCTCTGAACAATAGCGCTTGTGGCATCATCCGTCGCCGCCGGTTTCAGGAGTACTTCCCCATTCGTTTCAAAGTTAGAGCAGGAATTATTCATAAACTCTAGATAAACACAGTTCAGATTTAAATATATCGCAAAGCGCCGGTTCGCTCCTTTGTTCGGGCGCCCTTTGCGAAAATAATGATGTTGCTCCTTCAAGTAGATACTGTACAATAGTTTCTGATAGGAGCTGTGGTGCACCCATGGGTAATGTCGGAGGCTGGCCGATAATGAGTTTTGAGATGATAAGATCTCGTTGAATGAGATGTAGAGCTAATTGAAAAATATTGTTTGCATAGTCTTCGTAACAGGGGTAGGCAGAAGTGTAACAATACCCTCTTTTCAACGAATGTATATTTAGGTTCCAACGTGATAAATAGCAAGCGTGGGCATTTCTCTCTATACATACGGTTTGGAATTTATTCTCAAACGTGAAGGTTTCCTCTCTCGTAAAAATAGCGATATCAAATCTCCAACCAAAGCTTATTTTATTTCAAGTAAATATTACGATTATTTACTAGTAGTACGTAGTAGTAAGTACGTCCACATTCATCAGTCTCTTCATACATGCCCGTTGGTTTCGAGAACTCTTAACGTTCCCGTCCGATCGATTTGATCCAGGTAGTTGGAACGTGGCCTTCCTCTGCCTCTTCTTGCACACACTTTTGCTATGTATATCTGTTTCGTCAATCTTTCTTCACTCATCCTTTCTATGTGTCCAAACAAACGTAACATGGCTTTCTTCATCTTTACAATCACGCCCTCATTCACGCCACTTGATTTGCGAATCTCTTAATTGCGAATTCGATCTAATATCGTTACTCCGCACATTTTTCGAAGAGATCGCATCTCAACTGCATTCAAGCTATTTTCATACTTCCTCTGACACCCCAGGATTCGCTGCCATACAATAAGGTAGGTACCAATATCGCGTTGTAACTACTAATAATAAATAATAAGTAAACTTAAGTTTTTGCACCTTTAACGTAACGTGATTCCTCAACTTTGGAATACTCGTGCACCATTGCGACCGACTTCGTAAGACTTTCGGGTGAAAAAAATATTATTCTCGGATCGTCTTCACACACTTGCTTGTTGTTGTGTTTGTGTGTGTTGTTGTATGTTTTAGCGTTCGTGAGAAAGCGAGGTGATATTTTGTCATATATTTAATGTAAGCCTGCGTAGATGTCTCTAAAAGTACTCGAAAGCAAAGAGCATTACGAGCATAAAAGACCATCAATCATTAATGGATATGACACGGTTACTTCAGAGAATTTGTATAATTCTTGTCCTGTCCTTGTAATGTCTTGTCCAAATAAGAGAGAGAGAAAACAAAATGTGGATTATTTTGCAGCTCACATTTTTAAAGCAGCCCGAATTTCTAAAAGTAATAAAAACAAGAATTTTATATTACCGTGATTGTGACTGATCTGTTCGCTATGTGATTATTGGTTTGGATTTTACAATGATCTTTTTGGGTGTGTATATTGATTGTGTAGAAGTGTGTGTGAAGTAGTATTAGAACGTAGATTATACGAATGTATCATTTAACAATTTTTCTGTATCATATTAAAAATTTACACGATTCCCGATCATATAATCCAAAACGATTCCGGATGAGCTAGAAATTAGTATTCTCTCTTTTTGCCGGATGGTATTAGCGTGGTTGAAACGAAAGAAGTATATCCGCTTACCATCAGGCGGACTGCATGCTTGTTTGCCATCCGTGTGGTATAAAAAAAAGTCTAGAGGGTACTCGTAGCGCTCTATTCTATCTGCCTACGTCGCGAGGGGCTCGGCGCGATGATATGTATAAATAGATAGTGCCATCCACCAGGAGGCATCCCACTATTCTTCCCTATAGCTTGAAGTGTGCAACCTTCCATTTATGGTTGAGTATTATTGGTACACACTGATTACCTATGAGTGAACACGCACACTGCAATTAATAGAGCCGGGGCATACTAATTGCTGAGGTGCGTCTTAGTGAATGGCACTATCTGTACGTATGTGGGTAAGGATTTGGCAAATAATTACTTGGCTAACCCTGCTAAATATAAGTTTAAATGCCTTTTTCGAGTAAGCACTAACAACGGTTTATACAACACAGTGGGTAGCATTAATTTCAAAGGCAGTTAAACAGAGCTTCGTATGCCTGTGTTAAACAAACAAGGCAAATAAAAATGGACCGGTCATGAACAATGCAGAGGTTTTGAATTTTTCAGGGCTCTACGGTAACATCCTCTTCCGTGTGGTATTTTTCAATCTCAAGCAAGGTTTGTTGAAATAAAAAACCTTCTTTAACCCTTGTGTGGTAGACGGAAATATTTTTTGTTATATTTAATTACATCTAATTAATATTTAATTAATGAGCCCTATTTTTGCCTGTAATATACCTACTTTCTGTATTAAGTGGTGACTTGATAGACGGTGAGTTAGTTACCGTTTCTCAAATATGTCTATACTATCTTTGAATTTCTTCTTCATTGGATGCAGGTTTCGACTCAA
Source organism: Drepana falcataria (assembly GCA_945859725.1). Classification (NCBI taxonomy): domain Eukaryota; kingdom Metazoa; phylum Arthropoda; class Insecta; order Lepidoptera; family Drepanidae; genus Drepana; species Drepana falcataria. The sequence continues at coordinate 2,677,220 of OX243923.1, read as the reverse complement.
TATTCTCTTTACCAGCTCGTATTGTGATAAACTACTTTAGTTTGATTGAGAAATTGAAACCCAAATTGATTGACAATTGGGGTTGAACCTAAAACTCTGATTTTAAAGACTATTTTTAAACTTGTAAGCCACTACGGCTCATTTAATTATCTTGGTTCCAATTTCAAAACACGGTGTCACTTTAACAACGAGCAAACAACAAACATTGTAGCATTAAAATCGTTTACTAACATAATGACTATTTTACATTGTTACGAATTGCAAAATGATTAATGATCTATACAAAGACTTTACTATTAGCTAACAGTGTTCAATAAAGTTAACAGTATTTGTTCGTTTCGCTATTACTATTTCAGGTGTAATGACATGAAGTGGCTATAGTAGAAGACAATTGACTAGACGTGATGGGACGTGGACCAAGGCAGTTCAGGATCAAGGCTTAGAAGAGCGCAATAAACGCAGAGCAGACCACCAATTCCAAATCAACGATGGTTAGACGATATTATCTGACCATCATTGATATTGGAGTGGCTGAAAGACAATTATTGCGATTGGCATAAGGCCGGAGCGTCATGTGTTGGAAAGGATGCCATGTAATGGGTGGTTAAGGTCTCTTTTTTAATTTATTGAATGACTGCAATGCACAAAATAATTTTAAGCCTTGCTATAAAGGATTTGTTAAGGAAAGGATTGCCTTAACATTTACTTTTCTGCGAAGATACTTTCAATACGTGATTCGTTTCATGAATTCGTGAATACGTTTCATACGTGATAAACTTAATGACTGTCGTCTCGTGATCAATACTTCACTCATATATCGATGAGAATGTCATGTTGTGTGAAAATAAAGATATAAAGCATAAATAAATATGTGAGTTTTGAATACAAGTTTTGAAAGACATTTAAATCACGTCTGCTAAGCTGCAAAATGAATGGGGCCTGCCATTATTCCCACCTGTCTACGCTCGCATGAATAAAACATAACATAAATGCTTTTTCAGCTTTGCAAGGCTATGTTCAGTATTATGGTGTGAATCTAGACTTATTTTATAATTTAATTAAAAAAGCTGCAGTGTTACTTTTAACCCGGATTTAAATAGCTCTGCGTCGAAAAATAGACCTTTGAGTCGTGGACATTGCGTACTAAGAACACGCGTGATACCAGCATTTTTTTTTGAGTTTATTGGAGTTTACTCCTTAAGAATCGATTTTAATATATATAAGGCGCTTGTTAATATTTACTTTCAATTGCATATTGTATTAACCTGATATTAACCTACAACAACTGTCAACTTGCGGAGGTTTTATCGTAAATTTTATATTTTATTTATAATTGATATAAATATAAATTTATATCAATTGATATTTATTTCAAAATTGAGAAAATTACTCAATGAATAAAAATCAATCTATAGATGTGTCATGCATACTCTAAGTAATATAAGAAATACATTCATGTAATCTATTTATTTTATAATCGTTCGTAAGGAGTAAACTCCAGTCGTGCGTCGGAGCTGACACACACTTTTTTTGTAATACCACACGGATGGCAAACAAGCATGCGGTCCGCCTGGTGGTAAGTGGCTACCGCCGCCTATGGACGCTTGCAACATCATGGGTATCGGTCGCGCGCTGCCTACCGTAATGATCAACTCTCGTTTTCATCGCATCAGCATCCATTAACCCACTGCTGCGTAGATACCGCCCTTTTTCATGCCAGACGTAGCGATCCTCTACGAATCTCATCCAGGCTTTATTCAATATTAATAGTTCCTAATTAAAGAAAAATAGGCATAATGTTATCTTTAGTTATCCATCTAACATATAATTTGTTTATTTCAGTAAAAACTGATACAAATAAAGCCTTACCAGCAATATAACGATTGCGGGCTCAAACTCAGCCTCAGGGCTTCAACATAACATTACTCTCCAGTCACTCTTAGCATACTCTTATTTTGAAGTCGGTAAAAAAGTAGAACTGGTTACTTCTGCGTATAAATGTAACGTTCTCATACCCATCAATTCAACATTGTATACAAGCTATAGTCACACCACGAGATTAACGGTAAAGGAAAACATCGAGAGGACACCTATACATACGTTGGAGACTAGGAGAAGAAATTCAAAGGCGTTTGTATAGTCGTGCTTGAGTAACGGCGATGATCTCGTCTTTTGTCACGTTGGCTCCTGAAATATATCTCTGGCGGAATGTGGGTGTTTGGGTTCTACCTATAATTCGGGAACTCTTGTGGGAAGGCTCGAGGATATATACGTACATATTAAGTAAGTAAATCCGATGTTAATCGACACGCGCGTGTAAAGAAAGTTAAATTGAGTATCGAACGTACCACTGAATGTATTTACAGACTTACACGATGCGAACATTAAGATAATCGGCGTATTATCACGGCACACCTGGATAGAGCGGGAGCGATGCGGCCACAAAGTTAAATGTATATCTAAGAAGTGCACATACCTAGATACCTAGAGGGTTTTGTGTTCTCGTGTGCCTTACTGGGGTGGAATTACGTCTAATACGAAAGAATATCTGTTAGGTGTTTTTTTTTCATGGAAATTGTGGTAACGGTTATTTTAATTCATTATTAAATATTATGATGCTCAATAAAGTATTTTTATGCTTCGCATTAAATTTAATTATAATTTTTTTTTGGAATATATAGCTGATGTTAATCCACAATAAATCCTTAAATAAGTATAACAATTTATAAAATTGTAACTTTTTTTGTTTTTACATTACAAACAATTTTAAAAATGTACAAATTATAAATTCTTTCATATATAGCACGATATATGACATTCAATAAATCTTCGTTTAGTTCATTGCGTTAAATAAGTGATTTTGGATTAAAATTAACGTTTGCTTCTATGCTTTTGTAAGGTAGAGGGACAAAAGTAAATACTCTCTTGATTCAGATATAATATCTTATTATCTATTAAGTAGACTCATATTTTATATACGAGTATGGACTAAAATGGACTCGTTAAACTTAGTTGTATTTCTCCGCCAACTTTTAAGACTTACACTTTAGCTGTACAAAGATATCAGACTACATTCAGCATACCTTCGAATTAAATTAAGAATTCGATTAGGAAACATTTATATATTGTTTTCAATCTTACTGGTATTAATTCAATAATAATCTTACTAATCTTACTAATATTATAAATGTGATAGTTTGTGAGTTTGGATGTTTGCGGTTCTTTCACGGCAAAACGGCTTAACCGATTTGGCTGAAAGTTGAAATCGTGATGGCTTATACCTAGGAATAGGACAAAGGCAAGTTCTAATATAACGATATCGACGATCTATCTTTATCTTTATACTATCGTCTATCTTTATACTCTTTCACGGCATAGCGGCTGAACCGATTCTAGCAGGAAAATACACAAGCTACTTTTTCGAACTCCACGCGGGCGAAGCCGCGGACATAAGCTAGTAATATATATTCACGCCTTTTCATTTTCAAGCGTGTCAACATCGAGAATGGAGTACCAGTTCTCTCTAGACTTTCATACCTCTTTCGCTTCGTCGACATTTATCAGTCTTTTCATACTTGTTCGCCGGTTTCGAGTACTCTTGACGTTCCCGTACATAATATGTACATGGTTGAATTGCTTCTCAGACATATACTGTTCTCCTTCACCGTAAATCTCGTGTTGCGCTTATTTAGTGTTGTACATACATAATATATGTTATAAAAGGGTGCGTGTAATTATGTGTAGTACGTGATAAGTTATGCTTCCCTGGTATAACCTGACATATGATTTTTAATTAACACGCTTTTATTAGCTAAGTATGCACTGAAAGGATACAAATCTTCAATTAAGCAAAAACTGCAGGATTTTGGAAATAATGAACTATTTATTACTGCTTTACACAACTAGTCTTAGTAACAACTGCTTCCCGCAAAAATGTTTATTCCCTATTAGAACAATGCAAATCCGTCTCACGTCATTCCCGCCAATCTAGTGTTGTCATGATACAAACAAAATGTATTGATGATTAATATCGATTCGCGGACACAAGATTGTCGTCGTAAACGTATTGATATTTAATATCGGTTAACATATTAAATATTAATATAATTTATTATCATAAAAATACATGAATATGAAGTAGTAGAAGTAGTTGTAGTAGTATAGAAGTAGTTGGTTCTCAAGAAGCCTTATTAGTCTCCTACGTGAAAAGCTGAAATATCGTATGAAACTACGTAAATTTAATAACAACCCCCGAGATAAACTTGCCTTAGATTTGTTGAAAAATAGATGAAAAAACTTAAAAACTATTTGCTATAAAAAATACATAGCGCGCTTGGAGTCCAGCCTTCGGTCAAATCCAAAACTGTTCTGGTCTTTTGTTAAGCATAAAAAAAGAGAAAGTAGTAATTATCCGGCCCAAATGTTTCTCAACCAGAATGTTGCATCTGATGGTCCAGCAATATGTAATCTATTTGCAAAAAATTTTTCCTCAGCCTACAGATCAGCGACAAACAGTACATACTCTGCCAATGATGAACAAAATTCGTCCGCAAGCTACCTATCTACTTTATTTTTTGACAAACCCCAAATTCTCCGCGTTTTAAAAAGACTTGATCCTACGAAAGGTCCTGGTGCAGATGGTATTCCGTCTGTGTTTGTCGTAAAATGTGCTTCTGCTCTTGTTCATCCACTATTTCTTATATATAATAAGTCTTTAAGCACCGGTACCTTCCCTACGTTATGGAAAAAAGGTTTAATCATCCCTTTGTACAAAAGTGGCAGTAAAGAGAATGTACAAAATTATAGACCCATCACTATCCTATCTGTATTTTCAAAAGTATTAGAAAAACTTGTGTACCCTAAACTCACGTGGCATTTCAAACAGACTTTCAATGTCCACCAACATGGCTTTATAGCAGGAAGATCAACTGCCTCCAATCTCGTATCTTTTGTTAATGATCTATCTAAATCTGTAGATGAACAATTCTCGGTAGATGCAATTTACACCGATTTTAATAAGGCCTTCGACACAGTAAGCCATAAAATACTTGTGCAGAAACTAAATTGCAATGAGATCATTGGCAATTTGCTTGATTGGTGCCGACGACGACGTATTTGACGAACAGAGAGTCATCTGTCATCATTAACGGCTTTACCTCGAGCCCAATTGATGCATGCTCTGGTGTTCCTCAGGGCTCAATCTTGGGACCAGTTCTTTTTAATATTTTCATAAATGATATTAGCAACTGCTTCATACATTCTAAACATCATCTATTTGCGGACGACCTTAAATTTTACAGAACTATCAGATCTGACAGTGATTCTCTGCTTTTGCAAGAGGATCTCAATCGATTATCTACCTGGTGTGATTTACATGGCATGACTTTAAATGTATCTAAGTGCTTCGCAATTCGCTTTACTCGTAAAAAAGATATGGATCAGACCAATTACAATATCAATGGTATTAATTTGAAGGAGGTGAATAGTATTCGAGACCTCGGCGTTACTTTGGACTCGAAGCTGCGTTTTAGTGTTCATATTGACAATATTGTAAGCAAAAGTTTCAAAAATTTGGGTTTTGTTATTCGCAATAGTAGAGAGTTCAAATCACCCTGCTCAAAAATCACACTATACAATGCACTTGTTCGCAGTGGTCTTGAATACTGCACTACTGTTTGGAACCCCCACTATGCTATCTACTGTAAAAGAATAGAATCGGTACAAAAGCGATTTATGTGGCACATGGTTTTTGGTTGCAATCTAGGGAAGAAACTTATCAACTATGAACAGAGGCTTTATCACTTCGGAATGGACTCGCTTTTGGATCGTAGACAAATGCTGGACAACCTGTTTCTCTAGAAACTTGTAAATGGCACTTTAGATGCTCCAGATTTGCTTCAGTCGTTGAATTTCTCTGTACCTTCTCGCTTGCCGAGACCGTCAAAATTAAAATTATTTCAACCATCTTTATCGAAGACCAATCTCGGCTATAATTCACCCTTAAACAGAATGACCAGGGGCTTCAGCGAAGTCGCAAAGTCACGAGACATCAATATTTTCTGCAATAGCTAGGTATCGTAAGTACGGATTTGATTTGAGAAAGAGACCGTAACACGGGAATGCATACGATTTGATAAATTTGTTTGTATCTACATACTTTACTTTGTTTTGTCTTGTTTTATTTTAGTTTTTAGTTTTTCATTATTTTATGTTGTATGTTAAACTACCTAATTTAGCTTCCTTTTATCATATATAATCTAGATATAAACCTATATTATTATTATTATCTATCCACATTTTTCTGTGCTCCTTATTAATTTGTGTGCATGCTGCCGCCGCTTGTAAATGTAGTGGCATTCAACTAATATTTAACATCTAGTTGTAAGTTATTTTTCATGTCTACTATGCAAGTGGCCTTAAATAAATAAATAAGTAATTAGTAGTCCTTAAACTGAATACAAAGGCTCCATAGATTAATAATCAATGTTTACAACTTCCATAGATTAAAAAATGCTTACAGAACATTGTCTATGTAACTTATATATAAATATATATACCCTATTACCTATTACTTTACCTATACACCTCTGCCTACCCCTTCGGTAGCCCTTGTGGGAACGCATGTAAGGAAGGGAGGATAGAAATATATATAAAACTAGTGGTCCCGCCCAGCTTCGCTTGGGTGAAAAAAGTAAATGCCCTAAAACACGATCACAGCGCCACCTATCGGGTCCAATTGTGAATCTAAACCATTCTCGAATCTCCACGAACACACACAAAAAATTTCATCAAAATCGGTCCAGTCGTTTAGGAGGAGTTCAGTCACATACACACGCACACAAGAAATATATATATTAAGATTTGAACGTGATTTACACCCCTTTACAACTTTGGTTTGATTTGCCTCTGTGCACACTTATCAAGGACCGATGACAATGCAATAATTGAGTATAGTTAATAGTTTGTCCCTTTAATCTTAGATTGTCTACAAAACACGCCTTTGTAGATAACCAAAGTAAACAGTAAAAAAAATGTAGTTTAAAATGACATGCATTTACGCCACGCCGCCAAAAGTTTGTGAACCGTGATTTATTGTGAAAGTGTGACCGTGAAGTCTATATACTATGGAACTCGCTGCCCCAGAACATCAGACTGGCAAAATCATTGAACTCCTTCAAGAAACTTTTATTTGAATACTATTTTTCTTTATAACTTGTACATTAGTAGTTGATTAGTCACACCACGAGCTTTACGGTGAAGGAAAACATCGAGAGGAAACCTGCATACGTCTGAGAAGAAATTCAAAGGCGTATGTATGTATAGTCGTGCTTGAGTAACGGCGATGGACTCGCCATCTGTCACGTTGGCACCTAATATACCTCTGGCGGAAAGTGGGTGTGTGGGTGTTACCTATACACCTCTGCCTACCCCTTCGGGGACCCTTGTGGGAAGGCGTGAGGATATATTTATAACTTGTACATATGTAAGTATATTTATGTATGTGTTATTGTATGTATATAAAGTAGGTATATGTTTCGTATTTATTTATTTAGATTGCTTAGTATATGTATATTATAGTAAATATGTATATTTCATCCGCTCAACTATCCCACCTACCTTTTTTTTCTCTATTTCTTTTCTCTCTTCACTTGGTTGCCTGGAAGAGATCGCTTTTGCGATAAGGCCGCCTATTGTGCGTATTACATGTTTTTCTCTGTCTTTTGTCATCCTATTTGTTTGTATGTGTGTGTACAATAAAGAATATTATTATTATTACAAGTGAACTAAGTCACTTTTAATTATATTATCTGACTAACTTCAACATGTAGTTTTTGTGTAGCCCTTCGAAAAAATCCCCCTCATCATTTTCCTTAACGCGCCAAAAGTACTCCACAAACTATATAACACACCCCAGGGCCCAATCAATGAAAGAAATAGTCTTCAGGAAACCAAAATAAGTTTGGAAAGGAATTCAGTCTCTGAATTCCTTTCCGACAGACCATATGTCACGTTTGCACCTAAACATATCTCCACCTAAAATACAGTATTGCCACACCTCTACCAATCGCTTCGGGGACAGCTTCGAGAAGGCGGTTTAGTAATAAATATTATAGTTGCACGGTCTCTGAAGAATCACGAGAGTAGAATCTCTTCAATAGAGATAATTCACGTCACTTCATCTGTGTTAAATTGTTACCTACATATAATAACCACTTCGCACATATTGGTTGTACAATATTAAACCATATATATGTAGACGTTCAGTTAACACTCTAAATATCAATGAAAAGTAATGAAAACTGCATTGGAATCCGTTACGTTTTTTAAAAGATGAAAAAGAAATAGACGGCGGCAAGCGACTTTGTTTTTTGATGAGTCATGTCCCTGTACCAAGGGTCAGGGTCTTCTTCCTGAATCCCAGTCCTCAGCATAGCTTCTGTCAGTATAACCTTTCTCTCGGAAGGAACAGCACTATCCAAGAAAACGAACTATTGGGAAATTCTAAATTTGGACGTGAGATCCGCTGAGCCCTCTTTTCACGTGCAAAGTATCGAGTGTCAAGCGTTCGAGTAGAAACAATTGCCAATATTCGAATGTAGCACGTAAATCTTACGATTCGTTAGACGCATGATGTAATTTATTTCCAAGCACGTGGCTTACTAACAAATAGCGTGTAAATACGTTGCCAAGAGTAATATAATATAACGTGTATTATTCATTACGAATTCGGGTTCTTTGTTTTGTATTCGTTATTTTGTCCACGCAATGTGCGGTTCTAGTTTTAAAGTAAGCACGCACGCAATGGGTTTTAATTGCTATGTTTTCATTTCAAAATAATTAGCCACTATCCATTACAGACGCCCCAGATTGCGTAGTCTATACTACAAACCTTGATATGCAAATCAGGTAGGCAGCTACGAGCACTGAATGTTCGCTTCACATGAGTGACACAACCGTTGCCGAACTATTATGAACTTTCAAGAATATAGTATGAACTTCGTAAGTAGGTACTAGTAACTAGCTTTACGTCTGCTCATAGAAAATATACATCACACATAAAAGAAAGGCTTAATATAACTTACTAATATCATAAATGTGAAAGTTTGTAAGTTTGGATGTATGCGGTTCTTACGGCCAAACGGCTGAACAGATTTGACTGTAAGTTGAAATGGTGATAGCTTATACCTAGGAATAGGACATAGGATACTTTTTTTGTCCTGAAAATACAAAGTTCTTATATTATTATGTATGATTCTCTTTCACGGCATAGCGGCTGAACCGATTCTAGCAGGAATTTTTCCAAACCTTCTTTTTCGAACTCCACGCGGGCGAAGCCGCGGGCATAAGCTAGTAGCTAGCTTATGTTTTGTTCCGTTTGTATATATATATACAAATAAATAAATAGTAAAATATATACAAGGAACAAAACATAAGCTAATAATCTATCCCTGTGCCAAATTCCTTACTCACTAACTTTCGCATTTATAATATTAGTAGGTTATATATTTAGAATTTCATACCATTGTATAGTAGAAACCGGCGAGCATGTATGAAGAGAATGATGAATGTGGACGAAGCGAAAGAGGTATGTAAGTCTAGAGGGTCTAGGGATGATATGTATGAATGTATATAATATAACAGATAGAGAAGAGCACCAGCTATCTCTATACTAACAGGCCTCTTTCGCTTCATCAACATTCAGTGTCTTCATTCATTCATACATGTTCGCCGGTCGCATGTACTTTTGACGCAGGTAATATTCATCAATTTCTCTTGAACCTTTACAATCAGTTTCGGTCGACTAATCAATCCAATAACGGCAAAATAATGCTTATTAAAGTGTTATGAGGCGATACAAGGTCAGTAATGACCGGATTGTGGGCGTGACCTGATAACATTTAGCTTAATTAGTGCTCAAAATGTGCGTTGAAAACATTTTTTTTTATACAACAAGAGTGGCAAACAAGCATACGGCCCACCTGATGGGAAACGGTTACCGTAGCCTATTTACGCTCACGATACCGAAGTATCACTTGCGCGTTGCCACTCTGTGCTCGGAGAGTTATAGTGTGTTGGCAGCATAATGGGTTTAATCCCTCTGCTTCCAACACAATGTAACAATCCTCCCCCCTCCCCAAGGAGCTCATTACTGGAAACCTTATTCACCGCGTAGGAACACAACACAAAAAATTGTGTTATTTGGCTACGGACTACTGTAAGGTGGAGGTCCTGCCCCAGTTGAAGAGAAGTAGGGCATACGGGTTTCATAGTCGGGTAGGTCATACGTTCGAATTTGGAGCTGCCCAACTGGGGCAGGACCTCCACCTTATAGAAGTCCGTAGCCAAATAACACAATTTATTGTGTTGTGTTCCTACGTGGTGAATAAGGTTTCCGGTAATGAGCTCTTTGGGGAGGGGGAGGATTGTTACATTGTGTAGGAAGCAGAGGGATTAAACCCATTATAAAATAACCCATAATAAGATAAAAAGTTGTTGATGATGCTGTTCCAGTAAATATAAAAAGAGACGTCGGAAATACTTATTGTTTTATAATGTGTTCGTGTTGAGGTTAAGAAAAAATTGGACGCGAAATGTCAATAATGTTCAAAAACCATGGCGGCCAGAAGCAATTCAAAGGCGTATGTATAGTCGTACAAACCTCAGACTGGAATAGTCTGACGCGCAATTCCCCAGACAAACACCCGCCTAGCGAGAATCGTTTCCTTTGTGGCGATCGTCCATGAGCGCTAAGCTTGCCGCACAAGCATATTATTGTAGAGCATTGTAGACTTAACTAGAATGTATTACAGCTTAAAGTTAAATGCAACAGCTTTCTTTATATTTCAATATGTAGGTATAACATTTTTCTAATTTAAAAATAATAAGTAATCCGTGGATGCCGAGTGGTTCGAGTAGTTGCATGCAACACAAAGATTGCAAGTTCGAATCCCGACTGTGCCAATGAGTATTTCTAAACTTAAGTACAGTGATTAGTCACACCACGAGCTTTACGGCGTAGGAAAACATCGAGAGGAAACCTGCATACGTTTGAGAAGGAATTCAAAAAGCGTATGTATAGTCGTGCTTGTGTTCCTAATAGACTCGCCATCTGTCACGTTACCTTAAATATATCTCTTGCGGAACGTGGGTGTGTTGCTACTATACACTTCTGCCTACCCCTTCGGGGAGACTTGTGAGAAAGCGTGGGGATTGTTATATCATATAAAATTATATTGTAAAATCTACATTACTCTTTGCTACAGAGATAGTACAGAGATGGTACACAGGACAATGGGTTAATTTTCTTTTATGTCTGTTGCAGGCTGGAAATGGCGTTCCAATTTGTAATGTTTATAGTTTGCGGTCGCAAGCCTTGTCAGCTGATTTATTGTAGGTTGTATAAACCTGTGTTTATTTTATGACAATGTTTTTGTAATGGAGTTACCATTAGTTAGGTTAGCAGTATGAGTCTTTCTTGGGCTTATGTGATGATCCGTTCATAAGCAGTTTCTTGATACACTCGCGACGTTAATAATGGTAAGGGTTCATTAAGCTGCGCTGGGGTTTGTTCAATCATTTTTGGGGACGCCAACGGCCAAAGTCTTAACAAAAAAGATTTTTTTTTCAATCCGTTAAAGTACTTTAAATGCAAAGTAGCGTTCTCTTCGATAGTTAGGCGTTAGAAGAAGAGTTAAAAATAAAATTAGTTGATGGTGTGGTTGTACAGATGGAGAAAGGCATACATACATACATACATATCATCACGCCAAGCCCCTAACGGGGTAGGCAGAGAGTATAGAGCGCCAGTTCTCTCTAGACTTACATACCTCTTTCGTTGCGTCCACATTCATCAGTCTCTTCATACATGCTCGTCGTACGTTGAGAGTCCGATCTATTTGATCTAGGTAGTTGGCCTTCCTCTGCCTCTTCTTGCACACACTTTTGCTTTGTATATCTGTTCCGTCAATCTTTCTTCACTCATCCTTTCTATGTGTCCAAACCAACGTAACATGCCTTTCTTCATTTTAAAATTACGCCCTCATTCACGCCAGTTGATTTGCGAATCTCTTCATTGCGGATTCGATCTAATATCGTTACGCCGCACATTTTTCGAAGAGATCGCATCTCAACTGCATTCAAGCTATTTTCATACTTCCTCTGACATACCCAGGATTCGCTGCCATACAATAAGGTAGGTACCAATATCGCGTTGTGGACAGCAACTCATGAAAGGCATGTTTGAACATATAGAAAAGATGAGGGACGAAATGTTATTATTTATATATATACTAGCTGTCCCGCCCAGCTTCGCCCGGGTGAAAAAGTTAAACTTCCTGAAACACGATCGCAGCACCCGGGTCCAATTGTGATGTAAGCTATCCTATCTTTTATGTTGGATTAAACTGCATACGGTGTACAAATTTGATTGAAATCAGTTAATTAGTTTAGGAGCCCATCGCGGACAAACAACATGTCACGTAATTTATATATATTACGATATATATGTCCACGCCCCCCCCTGATTTTCCTCGAAGAAATAGGCAGAGGTACACATCTGCACCTCTCACCGGAATTATATTTTAGGTGCCAACGTGACTGATGTCGAAACCACTGATGATATTGGCGCTGCAGGCGACTTGACTACCACAGCTTTATGTTGAAGCCTAAATTTAAGGTGTTCTGTAAATCTAGGTATCTAAGGTATTATCCGCAATTGATAATACTTATATCGGTATGTACTTCTCTTCCTCTCTGACTCCCTTTCAATTCTAATATTTTGTTGACCTTTAATTTACATTCCAATTTGTTATCTTATCAAAAATAATGCATCTATTCATAGGGGTTCACTCTTGAGTAAATTTGACCCTTATTTATTCAGTCACTTGGTATTCCGGGGCCGGTGCGGCGACTTGAGAACGCAATTTACCCAACAGGTTCAGTATGCCAATTGCAGATGGGGCAGAACCGTCGCCATCAATGTCTGGGAAAATTTGGTATTATTATTATATATGTTCACGCCATGAGTGTTGGCGGAGTATTCTATCTTATTATCATCGTCACGCTATCCCCCAAAGGTGGCGTAGCCCCGCAGATATTAACATACGTAACAGATGGCAAGTCCATCGCCGTTTCAAAAGCATGACTATAGATACGATAGAGCGCGAGGTGTGATAAATTACAGACTGACGTTCAGAAAAACGAATTATTACACGAACTTGTAATATTTCCATTTGAGGCTACTTAAACCCAGTCACCACGTCTAATGGTACCTATCATTATCAAAATACAGGAGTTTTATAAGCTGACTCTATGTCAAGTAATTTTATATTAGCAGTCGACTACGTTGATAGGAAATCTATACGTTCCTATCTCGTCTAGAGAGGCTGTAATGATGTTATACACAAATTCACTTCGAGCTTCATGGCTTGGAAATTACCTTTAAAGCGCTCTTAGCTTTGTCAATCAATAAAGCCGTTGTTAAGTCTCGTGATAACATCCGCATCACACCAGCATACATACGTCATACGTCACTCACCGGGAAAGAGGGCATAGTGCCAATATCTCTAGATTTAAGGGAGGGAGGGCACAACGGTTAATTGCCGTTCGAATTCGGAGCAGCCCGACTGGTACCATTACCTCCACCTTACAGAAGATCGCAGCTAAATGGCATTACCCTCGGGTGTGTCGTGTTCCTGTGGTGAGTAAGGTCGCCAGGCTCCAAGAGGAAGCGGTGTGTCGGCAGCACAGGACCAGTGGTGCAATTCCGCCGTGGTGGTGACCAGGCGCGGCATGTCGGTGCGGTTGTTAGGGAGACCCGGTGAAACGGCTGTCCGCTGGCCGCCCGCATATAGTAAGGGTCCCGAACCCAGGGATCACCTAATCTCCGCCCTGGGAGGCTGACCCGCACATGTGTGTAAAGTCCTTGGTGTAGTGGTCGTGCCGGAGGAGGAGACCGGAGTGGACCCGGCCGCTGCATCAGGAGGGGATCGGGGGCCCTTCCGACTTCCGCTCCGGCAATCCGCACTACCTGTACATCACTGCGGCGGATTGAGACTGCGCTTTGTCCTCTTTGATGCCGACACAACGATTCCTCTTCTTCCTTTTCAGCACCCTTAGAAATCTAAAATGGCCAAATTTAAAAATAGTAGAAGTTTCCCAGCGGCCTCCCCTTCCATATTAAAAATGGACTTTTGCAACATCAGGGGACTTCATTCTAATCTAAGTGCAGTCCACCAACACCTTGAGACGACACAGCCGACTCTGCTATTTCTGACGGAGACGCAGATATCCTGCCCTGATGATACATCGTACCTGAACTACCCCGGGTACAAGATGGAACACAATTTTGTGCGCCGCGCCGGGGTATGTATGTACTTCCGGGAGGATATTTGCTGTCGACGTCTCCACGGCCTTGAAGACAGAGACCTGTCAATTTTGTGGGTGCGCGTAGACTATGGTGGCAACACCCGAATCTACGCGTGCCTTTACAGGTCCCATAGCGGTGACACAGACACAGTTCGCCTATTTGAGCACCTGCAATCGACAACGGACAAAGTACTTGAGCAGTACCCCTCCGCGGAGTTGGTGGTTTTAGGAGATTTTAACGCTCACCATGTTGAGTGGCTTGGCTCTCGGTCCACTGACTTTTTTTTTTTTTTTTTTTTTTTTTTTTTATACAACAAGAGTGGCAAACAAGCATACGGCCCACCTGATGGGAAACGGTTACCGTAGCCTATTTACGCTCACGATACCGAAGTATCACTTGCGCGTTGCCACTCTGTGTTCGGAGAGTTACAGTGTGTTGGCAGCATAATGGGTTTAATCCCTCTGCTTCCAACACAATGTAACAATCCTCCCCCTCCCCAAGGAGCTCATTTCTGACTGCGCGGGGAGGGCTGCTTACGAGCTTGCCCTGGCTTATGGCTTCTCGCAGCTGGTACACGAACCAACCAGAATACCTGATATCGAGGGCCATACAAGCTCTTTACTGGACCTTCTGCTGACCACGCGACCGGACAGCTATTCCATCTCGGTGGGTGCGCCGCTTGGCACATCCGACCACTGTCTGGTCCGGACGCAAGTGCCGTGCGCAAAGGCCGAAGTGCCCCGACCCCCGGGGCGGCGGCGCATGTGGCACTACAAGGCAGCAGACTGGGATGGATTGCGTGAGTTTTACGCGTCGTACCCGTGGAGGCAGATCTGCTTTGCATCAGAAGATCCAGACCCCTGTGCAGCAGCCGTCGCTGAGACGATACTGGCGGGAATGGAATGCTACATCCCAAACTCGCTAGTAGCTACAGGGGTAAAGAAACAGCCGTGGTTTAATAAGCCCTGCAAGGAAGCTAAATTATCCAAGCAAGCCTTGTATGAGGCGTGGACCACGGCTCGATCCAATCTGGACCCCAACATATCTGATGCAAAGCGGAAACTTAATGCTGCCTCGAGGCACTGTAAGCGAGCGATTGCCAGGGCGAAATTCGATTTCGTCGGCAGAATTGGTAAGAGACTCGCTAGCTACCCTTCTGGCAGCCGTGCTTTTTGGTCCCTTGCCAAGGCTGCTGAGGGAAACTTTTGCCAGTCGTCCCTACCACCACTCCGTAAGCCGGATGGTAACTTGGCCCACAGTGCCAAAGAGAAAGCGGATCTATTGGGCTCTCTCTTTGCCTCGAACTCGACTATGGATGACGGAGGCGCCACACCGCCCACTATCCTGCGGTGTGAGAACTCTATGCCGGAGATAAGCATAACCCAACGGGAGGTCCGGCGGGAGATGCTGTCTCTGGACGTCCATAAGTCGAGCGGGCCAGACGGTATTCCGGCAGTGGTGCTTAAGCAGTGTGCTCCTGAACTGTGTCCTGTTTTGACGCGCCTATTCGCGCTTTCCTACTCCACCCAAAAAGTCCCAACTTCGTGGAAGACCGCCCACGTGCACCCAGTGCCCAAAAAGGGCGATAGATCAGACCCATCGAATTACAGGCCGATCGCCATCACCTCCCTCCTCTCCAAAATTATGGAGCGAGTGATTAACACGCAACTCCTGCGATATCTAGAGGGTCACGGTTTGTTGAGTGACCAACAGTATGGCTTCCGCCACAGTCGCTCAACGGGTGACCTTCTAGTATATCTCACGCACCGTTGGTCACTCGCCATTGAGAGTCAAGGTGAGGCATTAGCTGTTAGCTTGGATGTGGCGAAAGCGTTCGATCGGGTCTGGCATCGCGGTCTTCTATCGAAGCTTCCATCCTACGGACTGCCAGAGGGATTATGCAAATGGGTCGCCAGCTTTCTGTCCAGCAGATGCATAAGAGCCGTCGTTGACGGTAGCTGCTCCGAAAGCATGGAAATTAATGCTGGCGTCCCGCAAGGCTCTGTGTTGTCCCCGACTCTGTTTCTTCTGCATATTAATGACATGCTTTCTATTGAAGGCATTCATTGCTATGCAGACGACAGCACTGGGGACACTTACTACACGGGCCGTGCTAATCTCCCTCGTTCCACTGTGGAGGAAAGTCGCGAACGACTTGTGTCTGAAATCGAGAGTACACTTCGCAGTGTCTCCGATTGGGGTCGACTAAACCTAGTTCACTTCAACCCCACTAAGACACAAGTTTGCGCGTTCACCGCAAAAAAACTCCATTCGCTGTGGCTCCACAATTCCAGAACACTCCCCTGAACATCTCGGAGAGCATTAGGATCCTTGGGGTCGATATTTCTAGCGACGTTCAGTTCCGTGGTCATTTAGAGGACAAGGCTAAGCTGGCGTCGAGGAAGCTCGGTGTGCTCAACAGAGCTAAGCAGTACTTCACACCGCAACAAAGGCTGCAACTTTATAAGTCGCAAGTTCGGCCACATATGGAGTACTGCTGCCACCTGTGGGCTGGAGCCCCTGGATACCAGCTTGGGCCTTTTGACGCGGTTCAGAAACGCGCCGCTAGAATTGTCGACGATCCCATGCTCACAAGCGGCTTGGAATCACTAAGTCTGAGGAGAGACTTTGCCTCCCTGTGTGTGTTCTACCGCTTGTATAACGGGGAGTGTTCTGCAGAATTGTTCGATATGATGCCCACTTCCACCTTCTACCACCGCACCTCTCGCCATCGACGGGGAATTCATCCCCATACCTTGGAACCACAAAGGTCTCGCACTGTGCGCTTCCAAAGAAGTTTTCTTCCGCGAACGCTCAGGCTGTGGAATGAGCTCCCCGTTGAGGTTTTCCCTGGAGAGTACAGCATGGAGTTCTTCAAGAAGGGTGTGAAAAGATTCCTGCAGGGTCGGCAACGCGCGAGTGATACCCCTGGTGTTGCAAGCGTCCATAGGCGGCGGTAACCGCTTACCATCAGGCGGACCGCATGCTTGTTTGCCACCCAAGTGGTATAAAAAAAAAAAAAAAAAAAAAAAAAATTTACACACCTCCTTTGCTTCATCCCGATTCGTCTCTTCAGATATATGTACTTATTTGACTGTTCGAACAATTTTATCTACTCTTCCTCTGCTCTTTTGCTTTGTACATAAAATATATATTTCTTAATGTTTCTTCAAAAGAGGAATGCCTCTTTTCTATATTTCGTATATCTAAAAACATTCTAAGTTTAGTTTTCAGAGCACGTGCGCAGTGACTAGAGAGTTTTAATCAGTCTTTCAATTGATTTAGCGAGTCTGCTATTTACGAAAAGTTAGTAAATGGTATACTTATACACAGACATGTAACGTGTATAAGCATAATAAGCCAATGTGACACGATGTCCGTGCAAGGCCTGGGAAAATGCATAAAATGAGAAAATATCGTGTATATATTTTCTCAATGTGTCCTTCATCAAACTATCAGTTTTCACACAAAATAGTCTTATGTAGGTCAAACTGAAATTCTATCCTCGTCTTTAATATCGTGGTTCTACATTCTTACTACTTTCGCATGGGTAACGTTGCCAAATCTGATGCAACGCTGCAGTTACTAGCAATATAGAAGAAGTGTAAAGTATTTTTAAGCGTGTTCATAGTAAGGGCTTATTGCAGTTTATAGATGTAACACCCGAGGTTTTACTTGATTTCCCCGCGTTGCAGAATCCTTTTCGCGGTCGCAACCCGAACTGAGCGCGACCAATATTTAAATGATTAAATACCTATCACATAGTTTTTGTAATTCAAATACAATATACTAATATTAAAATGTATACTAATATTATATTATAAATTAATTCAAATATGGAACACACGATGTAACATTCATTATTCAAAATATGAGTTCTCTCGGGTCGCTGACTTGTTTGCTTTCGCTTGCAACATAATTCTCACTACCCTGATCGAGAACCCTCTGGGATGCCAAAAGTATAACTAGCATTTGTAGTAACTAAGTAGGAACATTTAAATCGAGGCTAGAAGTAGCTCCGTAATAAAACCTAAATGTTCACATTAAAACTATTACCTCGTTCAGTTCAGAGTCCAATAGTACACTATTATACTGAACTTACCACGATAAGCCCGCTTAACTTAATTGAAGTTGTTAACTGGAGTGGCAAAGCAGAGGAATTACTTGGTTGGAATACTAAATGCGATCGAATTTTCTTCCTAATTGTGTCAGGTGAGTGCCTGAGAGAAGTACTGCTGCGTACGAGTCCTAAGCTAGATAGCTGTGATATAATAATAATTATTATTATTCCATCCCGCCACAAAAGTCTTTACACTCGGTAGGGATCATCCGGATGTATCTTGGTGCGTATCGTATGTTAAACTCTTGAACGAGCTTCTACATGTTGGATGAACTCCCACGCAAGCTTAGACAAAAAGCCGGGCCCTTATGGGACTCGAGAATTTAAGAGAGCCTTGACCAACCTAAAGAGACTCCTGTTAGATGATGGAATCACGTAGATGGAATGGATGGGCCTGATGTAGAAAGCTGTGCTCCTCGACACGGAACATATTATGGAGAGGTCTCTTTCTAGAGAAAGACATTTAAAATGACTTGACATCTAAAATCTGGGTTTAACTCCTCCTTAAACCCAGAGCTTAGATGTAGAAGCCACTATAATTTTGACTATTAATGATACAAGGAAACAATAATTACCTAATATTCTAGACATTGCACTGAACCTTAAACCAAGCAAAGCTTATACTTTAATTCATACTCGTATCAGCGATATTATATAGGAGGGCAAACTGTTCCTGTAAGTCTAAAGAGAACTGGCGCTCTACTGTCTCTGCCGACCCAGTTAGGGACTCGGCTATAATATGTACGTATATATGAAAAAAATCTCTTTGCTAGAACACTAAAGTTAGGAACCCTTTCTGATGCACTTTCCTCACAACTGTATGCAAATTAAGCAATAAAATTATACAAGTTTAATCTCGTTCAAATTAAGGTTCTATTTTGACTTTCCTCCACTACAAATACAGGACCAGAATTTTGTCTTCCACGTCATTAACATCTTAACGATATTTTTAACGAGATTCATAGTAAGCAATCCAGCGTCTTCTTTCGGAGTTTCCTTTTTCCAAGGGCTATAATCAAAATCCTTACGCCCACTAAAATAGATCTATCGAAGGTCGAATCAGTTCCGTCCCATTACTGGGGCTGAGTGGGTGGTGAAAAAGGTCTATTTATACATCCATCACACCTTGCTAGAAACGATCCTTACATGTTTATTTATTTTATTTTCGTCTACAACATAACACGTCTTTTTTACCATGACGGGCTTTCAACGGAAAGGTCCACGGTATCGCCGGAGAGAAATCTATCCCTCACTTTGAACGACCTCGTTACAAACACTGTCATGTTTATATTTCATCCAATTTCCTGTGATCTGCGGAATCATAAGTTATTTTGGTACCCCTGTACATATGTGCTCTGTTTCTCTCTTATATTTTAACTATCAATAATACGCCCAAGGGAGAAATAACAGAAATTGTTTTGTTTTAATACATTCTCGCTTCGGGATATGTTACGCTGGGTTAACAAAGGCACATGCTTAGACAAAGATTGGTAAAACCAAGCTAAAGTAATACTGACTTGATTTATATTAGATTTACACGAACAATTATTGATGCTATGTTTACGTTTTTTATAATTACTACAGGTCATATAATATATGAACAGAAAAAGGTCGGCAGAAATTTTTAGATATCCCTCCATACCCCCTTTCCTTCGATAGATATATTTCAGGTACCAACGTGACTGATGGCGAGTCCACCCCCGTTCCTGGAGTGCGACTATACAAACGCCTTTGAATTTCTTCTCAAGCGTATGCAGGTTTCTTCTCGATGTTTTCCTTCACCGTTAAGCTCGTGTTGTGACTAATCACTGTACTTAAGTTCAGAAAAACTTATTTGTACAGTCGGGGTTTGAACTTGCAATATTTGTGTTGCTAGCAACTACTCGCACCACTCGGCCACCACGACTCTGTTTTAATTTTTATTTTAATACTAATAATATATCTAGACCACACGGGTCCCTGAAGGCAAAGGTTTGTTTATTTTAATTATTAACTTTATTATATTTTAGCTACCTATATATAAGCTGTTACTAAAATTACTGATATTACAACTCATAATAATATATCTTGTTATATTAAAGCGTGGGTGTAAGAGACAATGATAATATCCGTACAGATACAAGACCTGTCAGAGAGCTAATAGTGTTGTTTTATAAAGCGTCTAGATAGCTGGAACTTATTCCAGGCGCGTCGACGTCTGTCCATGAACAATGTTTGCTAGTGTTGAGGGATGGAGGGTTTAGAAGAACTGTCGATGTTTTTGTTGGACTGAGTTTTATGTTATTGTAAACTGTTACCGCATCTTTAATTTACGTACATTATCACGCTGAGATCCTCACGAGGTGGGCAGAGAAGGTAGAGCACCAGTTCTCTCTAAATAGGATTTATATTATTTATTCAAATTATTTATAAAAGAAACATATTTCAGACAAAATTAATGAAATATGGACTTTATGTTATCTGAAATAAATATATTATTATATAATGTATACCCATTATTATATAATTTCATGTATACATTACCATGCCCTTCCAAAAGCACCTCTAAAGGGGTAGGCATAGGTATAACAAAGCCGTCCTTTCGGTACAGATATATTTAGGTGCTTATAGGATAAATGATGAGTAGGTACGTTGCCGTTTCTGAAGCATGACTACATACATACCTACATACCCACGTCTTTAGATTTTTTTCTCAAACTTAGGTTTGTTGCCTCACTGTACAAGAGTTCAGGAAAAACCTCTTTTGTACAGTCGGGGTACTTTACCTTGCAATCTTAGCATTGCAGGCAACTCGAACCCTACAAGGGCCGAGAGGTTAAAAATGTTGCAAACGAATGCTTGTGTAATTCCTTATTTAAAAACGGATTGTCTTTTGTTTTTTATTAATGCAAAAAAGGTTGAATATGATTTTAATTCCATTTTCTTTTTAAAATTATACTAATACAATTTCCAATAAATAAAGAGTTTCGATCAGCACATCCCTAGAAGCACGAATGTTGTTCAGCCTGCGAGTTATAGCTTTGCTAATTATGTATTTTAGCCTCTTTTTGTCTTCAGAATAATCGACCTGATGATATGTATGTATGTCTTCAGACTATATGCTTCGTATCGTAAGGTAAAAATAGCTGCTTGAAAACTTGTAAGAAAAAATTCAAAGGCGTATGTATAGTTGTGCTTAAAAACGGCGATGGACCTGCCATTTGTCCCGTTGGCACTTAAATTATATTTACAGCGAAAACTGAACGTGTAGGTACCGCCTATACAAATCTGCCTACCCCTTGTAGGAAGGCGTGAGGTTATTACAAATCGAACCTCACCTCTTGCGAGCACAATAATTGTGTCGCCCTTTCAAGTGACGATCAAATTCAAGTCAATCTACGATCAATCTCTTATTTATCGTTCTCTTGAATCCAATAATATAGCTGTCAAATTTATTGCCGCAGTAAACCTATCGGCTGTATCGGTCTCCGCGCCATTGGGTTACGGGGTGTCAGGACGAGTTTTGATATCTGCGATCGCGCGCCGGATTGAGCTCTATGACTGTTCCTGCGTAGATAGCCGCATCATTATGTAACTTTTCTAAGAATAGTTTTGTAAAAGGTCTTTGCCATGGTCGCCGTGTGGTTCGAGTAGTTGCCTGCGATACAAAGATCGCAAGTTTGAATCCCGCCTGTACTGACTAGTCACACCACGAGCTTTACGGTGAATGAAAACACCGAGAGGAAACCTGCATACGTCTGAGAAGTAATTCAAAGGCGTTTGTATAGTCGTGCTTGAGGAACGGCGATGGACTCGCCATCTGTCACGTTGGCACCTAAAATATATCTCTGTGTAATACACCTCTACCTACCCCTTCGAACCTTATGGGAAGGCGTGAGGATATATTATGGGTGCATAAATATTTCCTAGTCTGACCTAGAAAATTGTTTGGCTTGAACACTCTCTGGACAAATGTAATAGGCGAAATAAAGGTGGCCATTAGAAGAAATAGACACATTTAGATTATTATTAGACACATTTAGAGTAACCTACTTTGAACAGACGATTTCACTAGAATACTATCATGTAAAGTGGAAATTGATGATGCTTTTCGCCTTCATTCCCGGTAAGTTATCTCCGGCTTTTAATAACGAAAACGTAATTCTGTCGGCCTTCTGGTCTAGCCGTCAGATTTGACTCCTGCTCTGGGTAGCGAGTGCGATTCCCGCTGAGGGTGGATATTTGTGTCATGAACACGAGTTTCTCTACCTGAGTCCTGGACATTCTATGTATTTATCCGTATAAATATGTATGTCGTGGTCAAGATCGCATAGTACATGCTTTGCTGTAATCAATTTGTGTGTCCCGAGGTATTTTATTTACTAAGCAAACTAAAAATATGAATGTCCACGTTATGTACTGGATTAACGGACTTATATATTAAAATGCACTGATAGATATTCGACTATTTGAAGTTGAATTCGAAATCCTACTGTCATTATAAATTCATAAGTACGGAAAGGATGTATGGATGTTCGTTACTCAATCACGCTAGAACGGCTCAACGGAATTTCAGGAAATTTGGCACATAAATTATAAGTTGGATTAACATAGTCTATTTTATTTCAAAATAAATAAAGATAATCATATTGAACACAGGAGTGACCGCGGGGGAACGCTAGTATAAATAAGTTTATACCAGGTTCCTATTTGGCGGGGATTATCCCTGAAATCATTGTACCCATGTTCGTTGTATGACAGGCAAAACAAAATGCGTACAATGTTACCCTTGTAATCGATAATTCTTTGAAAGGGTTCAACAATTTACACAACCTTTCAGATTTTAATGTACTTTACATGTAATTTCCTTTTAATGTACTCATATGAAAAGGAATCAATATGTATTTATGTTCTGTTTATTTAAATTTAATCCGACTTAAATTAAACAGCGTACATACATTTTAGCCCACGTGACAGATGGCGTGTCTGTCCCGATTCAGTTTTAAATTTCTTTTCAAACGTAACGGTTACCTCGTTGAAGGCATATTTACTAGCTGTGCCAAGCGATTCCACTCGAGTCAAATTTGATTCCTTCTTAAATTATTTTCTGGAATATAACAAATGATATGTGTGCTAAATAATCTATCTATTTCAGCTAACAATCATCAGAGTGATCGGAATTCGATGCTTGCGTATTTCAAAATTCAAAACCTGAAAGATGACCAAACACAAACTTTTTTTTGTATAACACTCTCGATATTGCTCGCGCGCTGCCGACCCTGCAGGAATCTTTTCACACTCTTCTTAAAGAACTCCATGCTGTAACCTCGCATTAATAATAACTCGTGTTAAAATTCATTACTGTGGTTTGAACTTGTTATCTCAATTTTGCAGGTGAATAAACTTATACCACTCTGCCAGCACGGCTTTTAATATGCCAAGAAGAGTCAAACAAATTTTGGATTTGTTGAAAGTGAAAACATAATTCGTACAAAGAAAAACAGGCAACTCTTGGCGCAAATTTCAACTTTCGGAGAAAATGCTGTAGTCGTTTCATCCTATCCAAGACTTTATTATGCAGGATTCGAGTTAATTAGGGCTTTATTTGACACTCGTGGATGAAAATGGACTCTAATCATGACGCTTCTCATCCAGAACAGTTCTGAAGCAAGCAAAATTGTCTAATCACAGAACGCAAAAACCAAAAGATTTTTTATAAAATAAATTTCCAACAACACACACACAGTAATATCGGGCTGGAAGCGGTTTAACTTTGAAAAATGCGAATAATTCATCTTTCCCTTTCAAGGGTTCTCGTCAAGGGTTAATTACGAAGAACATTAACCAGCTGAATAATCTTACGATCGCTTTAGGAACTGTCTTAGCTACTTAGAAGTATATCATAGTTGCAAATTTCTTCTGGACTTCTTCAGAAAGAGAGAATGTATGTTTATTATATACATTACAGGTACTCAACTAGAACCTGCAATCTAGGCATCAAAATAACTTAAGTCATTGAGCTACCGCGGTTCCTGATTACTCTTAACGTTTTCTCCATCATTTACGTATGTGGAATGATGTAGAATACTTATAGTTCTCCCATACCATTTATAGAATCAAATCAAAGTATCTTATTTATAGTCAGCAGATGTCTGATGTATTTAAAACAACTGTTGACATGTTTGAAACAACGACGTTTTTTCTTTTTTTTGGTTTTCGTGCTGGAAACGTTTATTTTACCAAGTTACATTTACAACTTTTGTCCAACTTTGCCAACTGACAGTTTTTTTCCTTTTTGCCACTGTCAAAGTAAAACCTTAAAAACTACTTCGTTGTGTGGCTAACAACAATAATAGCTTATAATGTATCCTATTTCCTTTAGGATAATAAAAGCTGCACTGTATCGAGTATATAACAATTTCTCTCAGTAATGGCAGAAAGCCTCAGTAAAGAATGGTGGAAGACGTCTGAATACATTACGGTTCTAACAATTCTCATAATACCGCGGTTATCCGGGCCATAAACTATGTAGAGATTAGATCTGTCTTTCGGCATGCAACATGCGAAGCTGAAATTCTTTTGTGGAAATAGATAGGACTTCAATAATACTGGGTCGCGTATTACGGAATATATTTATTGTAAAATACGAATGTTTCCAAATTGATGTTTCCAAAATGTCGAATGAAATTTGTTTTGGGTGCCGAGTGGTCATAGTTTTGTAAAGATATGAGGCGCGATCTATTAATCAGAAACTTATTTTCCTTACTAATTTACTTATTATTATAATCTTCACGCCTTCCCACAAGGGCCCTCGAAGGGGTAGGCAGAGGTGAAAAGGTACTACCCACACACCCACTTTTCGCCAGAGATATATTTTAGGTGCCGACGTGACAAATGGCGAGTCCGTCCCCGTTACTCAAGCACGACTATACTACGCCTTTGA
The DNA here is from genome assembly GCA_945859725.1 of Drepana falcataria. Lineage (NCBI taxonomy): Eukaryota > Metazoa > Arthropoda > Insecta > Lepidoptera > Drepanidae > Drepana > Drepana falcataria. Next base: position 2,651,810 of record OX243923.1, on the reverse strand, counting down.
ATTGCTTCTCAGACGTATGCAGGTTTCCACTCCATGCTCTCCTTCACCGTAAAGCCCGTGGTGTGACTAATCACTGTACTTAAATTCAGAAAAACTCCTTGGTACAGTGGGGATTCGAACTTGCGATCGTTGTGTCGCAGGCAACTACTCGAACCACTCGGTCACCACGGCTCTTTATAAACAGCAAAATATATATGCTTTTACACCTCTGCATCTGTCTCATCTTCGGTGGCACCAATAGGAATTCATGAAGAAATATAATGGGTTTTCTTAAATCAACTTGAGGTAGATTTATTTTAGCCAAATAACGAGTGAGTATTTCCAAAATTACTTTCACGGATGGCTGAGAGGAAAATAGATTATCACGCTCCCAATGCTTTCTAGGTAACTTGCCAGTAAATCTAATAATTTTTCAGGTGAACGGTTGATGGAACATATACAATCTTTCGCACATATAATGTGAATTAATAATGTTAAATCGTCACGCCTTCCCAGAAGGGTCTCCAAACTCAAGCACGACTATATGGTGTGTCTAATCAGTGAACTTAAGTTCAGAAACTCATTGGTACAATCGGTATTCGAACTTGCGATTTTTGTGTCGCAGGTTATTACTCGAACCACTCGGCCAACACGGCTCCTTTCTTGAATCATTGTGAACTTTGATTCAACAAAAAATATCCTATCAACCTGCTTTGGTTATTACTTTATTGTAAATAATAATCTGGATTAATTAAAGTCCTTATTAATTATGTCCGCAAACAACTTAACGCCGAGAAAAATATCAAGGAATCATTAATCAGGACACGTAATCGCGGCCGAAAAAATGGCTGTAACGAAACATTTTTAACATGGTGAGCTGCGAAGCTATAAATTAAACGTTACTTTCTTATCCGTGGCGAGCCATGCCCCCCCCCCCCCCCCTGTAGTGAGAGATCGTGGTCGTGGACCACACCTAGAAGCATGTTAGCTCTTTCGTCTCTTAAGCCCAGAAATGAACGCGCTCTTAGAACCAGAACACAGTTCTGTATACACAATACTAATTATTTGGCCAGTGTATCTGCTATTTTTGTTAATTAGAAACCCTTCATATAGGATCTGGTGGTGATTTAAGTTAAAAATTTAATTTACCTGTCATGGTGGCATGTTCAAAACCGTGTCGTGCCAATAATTTCTTCTTAAGTACCTAACCTACAGTAATCTGGTGGGATCCAAGGTCTTCTACTAAATGGCATTTTTTTTCCTCTTTACATCTTAAATAAATATTAAAATAATAATAAAAATTAAGCACAGCTTGTGTTGTGGTTTATAGATAGATACATATATACCTAAATACATAGGACATCCAAGACTAAGGTACAAATTCTCGTGTTCATCACACAAATATCTGCCTTCAGCGGGGTTCGAAACCGTAACCTCAAGTTTCGCAGTCAGGAGCTCCAACCACTAGACCAGACGGCCGTCGCTATATAGTAAATCTTTATCTTAAAAGAAGAAAGCATGCAAATTCACAACGTGTATACATTTTTGAGTATTTTCTTTCTCACTTTATATTGTTATTCATGAAAGACTATCAAGTTGAATCAATTGAGCTTGTATTGAAATACTTTTGCAGCATGCAAGGTCCATATATATATGTATATATGTATTTTATGCATATGTCCAATGTCCTTCTCCTACTAGAGTTCAAGGACAATAAATTCCTTTGTGAAAATGCAAACAATGTGCTCAGTTTATGGGCTATAAATGGGGTTAAGCGGAGCGTTCGTGATAAGGGTTTTATCGGGCTTGGGTTGCATTTTTGTGTGAAGTGCCAAGAATTGGCAATCTTTTGCCAAAAATACAAGGGCTCGTGTAATAAAGTTATGAAAAGCCTTACGTGAAATTGACTCCCGCAACGTGTCATTCTCTTGTTACATAAATATGTAAATTTTGAAACGGATTTTTGCTTTGCATACTAAGAAGATACAAGTATTTTGCGAGTCAAGTATATATTATTATGTTTCTAGTTATAAATCCTCAATTTTTTTTTATTTAATATTGACGAAGGAGAGATGTGGGTCTATATAATATTTATAAAGACATAAATATCTACACAATATATATTTATATAATTCCTTGTCTTCCCACACCTTCTCCGAAGGGGTAGACAGAGGAGTGTAGGTAGTACCCACAAACTCACTTTCCACCAGAAATATATTTTTAGGTATCAACGTGACAGATGGCGAGTCCATCGCCGTTACTCACGCATGATACATACGCCTTTGAATTTCTTCTCAAACGTATGTAGGCTTCCTCTGGATGTTTTCCTTCACCGTAAAGCTTATGGTGTGACTAATCACTGTACTTAAGTTCAGAACAATTCATTGGTACATTCGGGGTTTGAACGCGCAATATTTGTGTTGCAGGCAACTACTTGAACCACTCGGCCACCATGGCTCTACTATAAGTATGAACTTTATAAATATACCTTTAACTTGGAGGCCAAGAAAAGTCTTTAAGAAGCTTAGTTGAAGCAGAACAAAGTATTGTGAGTCTGTGTTAGTTTAAACGATTCTTATCTACAATATGAAATTTATTTTTTTATTTGTTTATTTATTTATTTACTTGAGTTTCCAACAAGAAAAACACAAAACATTCTTAAGAGCTACGTTATAATTATTATAGAATTGTGATTCCTCAATTATAGGAAACCAAAGCATGCAGGAAAACATTAAAGCTAAAGAAGAGAGAAATTAAAATGTAAGGAGTTCTCTTTTTTTTTAAACATGTATTTCGTTTCTAAAAGATTTTTACGCCATAATAAAATATACATATATACTTATCATCACGCCGACACCCTCACAAGGTAGGCAGAGAAAGTAGAGCGCCAGATTTCTCTAAACTTACAGACCTCTTTCGCTTCATCTACATTCATCAGTCTTTTCATACAGGTTCGCCGATTTCGAGAATTGAATGAGATTCTAAATAAAACAAAATAAAAGTAGGTAGATTATTTACAGAACGTAAAATTTTTTACTGGTGCTTTATGAAGAAAACAATTGTAATACGAGATTTTCTTTTCATTACAAGCTTTTATTTAAATTTAAAAAATTTAAAATTAAAAAAAAAGCCGTGGTGGCCGAGTGGTTCGAGCAGTTGCCTGCGACGCAAAGGTCGCAAGTTCGAATCCCGACTGTACCAATGAGTTTTTTCTGAACTTAAGTACAGTGATTAGTCATACCACGAGCTTTACGGTGAAGGAAAACATCGAGAGGAAACCTGCATACGTCTGAGAAGAAATTCAAAGGCGTATGTATAGTCGTGCTTGAGTAACGGCGATGGACTCGCCATCTGTCACGTTGGCACCTAATATACCTCTGGCGGAAAGTGGGTGTGTGGGTATTACCTATACACCTCTGCCTACCCCTTCGGGGACCCTTGTGGGAAGGCGTGAGGATATATTTTATATTTATTTAAATAAAGTAGTTTATATGGAAGTTGCAGTTATTCAGCACAGACGGGCCGTAATTTTGTGTAGTCGTAGTAGCTACAGGCTACATTAAACGTGGATGCCACACTTTGAGTTCAGCCTATCCTGCACTCAGCTTAAACAGGTTTAAGAGGCTAACTTGGACTCTAGCCGCGATATGCAGTTCTACCACCCTGACTACCCGTCAACATCCATATCATTGAAATGACTTCCATATTAATAGAGCCTATTCCTACCCATTCGGGGACCAATGTGCGAAAGCGTGAGGATATTATTATTATTAGAGGTAGGTGTGTTTAGGTAGTACTCACACCAGGCGAGTCCATCGCCGTTTCTCAAGCAAGACTGTACATACGCCTTTGAATTGCTTCTTAGACGTATGCAGGTTTCCTCTCCATGTTTTCCTTCGCCGTAAAGCTCGTGCCGTGACTAATAACTGTACTTAATTCAGTAAAAATCATTGGTACTGCAATCACTTGCCAAAATCACTTGCACAACTAAACTTTTTAATATCATACAGCTAAGGTGGTTGGTAAGCGAACGGCTCGCCTGATGATAATAGGTCAAATCCAGAGGTATTATTTGCACGTTGCTGATATTGAGAGGCAGCTAACATCTAGCAGCATAATGGGAATCTTAACGGGAGATAACGTTGTGAAAAACAAGTCTTTACGCATAAAATAAAATATTACTTGTAGTTAAGTGGCTTCAGTACCGATTTGGGTTATACCTTTTAATGGTAGCTGTAAGAAGATGAACATAAATAAACTATTTCAAAATCATAACAAAATGAAATATTTTGTTACAATAACTAATTTAAAATAACAAAAATGTGGTTATTATTAATTGTTACATAACTTTTGTTACTGATAATCAAATATTGACGAAGGTATAATTTATTAAAGGTAATAATTTACTAATGTAAAATATAGTATATAGTCGTATAAATACATCAAGAATTTAGTAAGTAAATTAAAATTCTTTCAAATTTTGACCTTATTCCAACATGATAATACAAAAATGGTATTACATTTAAAAAAATGGCAAAGATGAAACGTTCCAAATTTACATATGAAAGCCGAACATGTCTCGTGTACAAACTATGGAATAAGCATAATTTATTCTGACTCGACAATAGATGTGTATAAATAATGTGCCACAATAATCTGGCATAATTATACACGTATCCTCGGTTTTATACCTTTATACGCCTATTAAATTTAATAGAAGAAAATAAATAACTATTATTATTAGAGAAATATAAAACCAACCTTCACATAGACACTGGCACCACAAAATTTAAATTCAGAATTAGTTCACTATCATTCAAAAATGGAATGATCTTTCGTTCACTTCAACTCGGCACACTACTGGCGAACTGAGTCCGTAACTACGTTTTCCGCGACCCGTGCTTTCCCGAAAGCGTTATCGGAGCGTCTGACGAAGCGACGACTGGATTTGTTCCACGTACAGCTCACGTAACTGCATTGCGCCCATACAAAGTCTCTATGAAATTTACAGTGGTTTAAATATCAATCCGACAAGTCTGCACTTGCAAGGCGAGTCAAAGTAGCTTAACGTTGTCGTGAATTTTGTGGACATAAAATACGTTTCCATTGGTGTCACTAAAATACTTCAAGCATATATTGAAGCTTAAATGTTAAATGGTTATAAAGTTTTGATGTCTCATGAAGTTTTATTAAACTATTTAATATAAATAAAGTAAAAAGCGCAATATTTTCATTCATTCATTCATATTATCACGCCGAGTGCCTAACTAGTGCCTAACTAAAAAGTAAGGCGGAGAGAATAGAGCTCCAATTTTTTCTACTTACCTCGCTTTTATTCGCTTCATCCACATTCATCAGTCTCCTCATACATAATATTTTCATTCAAAAACAAAGTAGATATGAAAATTATCCTACTAATATTAAAAATACGGATGTGTGAAAATGCTTGTAAGTCAATCGGTAATTGGAAGAAATTAGATTCAGGATAAAATTTAAAGGACATATTTTGCGCGAGTGAAACAGCAAAGCTAGTTATAGATACATGTTCAACCTATATACATATATGCACATTCATTATAGTAATCACATAATACGTACAACGGACAAGTTTGTGTAGAAAGCCTACTTGAGATCTTGGCAGAGATAGTTTTAGATCTAGAATAGTTAAAAGAGGGATGAGATGAGTCCATGCTTGGAACAGTTCGAGCTAATAATAAAAATAATAGGTACCAATTCATCAATATTATTAATTCATTTATTGGAACGTATCCTTCAAAGCCTTAATTGAAAATGTCTACATACGCATATTCAATGTAAATCATTGCTAATTACGGTAATTAAGCTTACATAGGAAAACGTATTTGAATCAAAAATTTGCTAGCGACCTCAAAATGTCAATTACGCCACTTTATCCTAATTGATCGAATTGAATAACATAAAGTTTTCCAAGTCTACGTTGATTAGTCTAAAGGGTGGCTGTTACACCTCTGACTACCCTTTAGCCCCTTGTTCAAGTTCAGTTCCAAATGTCTGAGTTAATTTCAAATGGAACATATATGTTGAAGAAGATTCGTAACAAAAATAAACTCCATATACCTACAGCTAGATTACACAAAACTACCAACAGAACTCATTTGTCGGGCAAGGTGTACGCTTTTTTAATAACATACCTCAGAAATTTATGGAATACCTTTTATAGAGTTTAAAGCTGTCATCAAACGTAAATTAATCCAAAAAGCTTATTATACAACATCTGATTATATATATACATAAAAATTATGATCTCGAAAGTTTGTATGCAAGTTTTTACTCAATCACGAAGTAACGGCATAATGAAATTGAATATATTTTATAGTAATGATAGTTTAAATATTTGATTTAAAATAGAGGCTTATTAAAATATACATTTCATCTCAAAAAGAAAACTGATCCTTTTGGATCACGGCTATTGCCATTCTATTACGGGGTACAGTTACTCATCAGATATATCTGATATATATCAGATATGATATATATCAGATATATACTCAGAGATTTGGGGATAACAGTGGAAGCGTGCACGTCGCGATTCCTGCCAGCCCAGAGGGCTGCAATTCCACTCGATGCGCATTGGCCGGACGGCTGTTAGGGCGTGCCCACGAGGCGACGCGCACCAGTCCGTCCCCGCTGGTGCGAAAAATTCAGCACAGTGCGGCGATGGGGACCGCCACCCATCACGCGGAGTGCCTCACGGCGGGGAGTGGAGTGTGGAGTGTAGGATGGGTGTATGGAATGTAAGAGGAGGTATGGCTGATAAGATGAACGAATTGATCGATGTTATGACAGAGAGCGAGTTAGATGTTGTGTGCCTGTCTGAAACCAAGCGGAAGGGTAGTGGAGTAGACGAGCTCCCGGGCGGGAGTTTAGTGCTGTGGTCAGGAGTGGCAAACACCGAGCACGCCTGCCAGGGAGTGGGAATTCTACTATCCAGCCGCTTGGCAGAATGTATGATAAGTTATGATGCGGTGAGCCCCAGACTTATTTGGGCTCGCTTTAAAATAGGCCTTACCCGACTATTTTTAGTCGCGGTGTATGCTCCGGTGGCCTCAGCGGACACTTGCGACCTGAATAAGTTCTGGGAATGTGTGAGTAATGTTCTAGAGACGAAAGAAGGGAATGAAAAGCTGATTATTTGTGGTGATCTGAATGGATGGGTCGGGACAGCCCGTAAGGATTACGAGGCAGTACTCGGCAAGTATGGTGATAAGAGAGTGAACGAGGCAGGCAAGCTGATATTAGATGTATGCATGGAGAGAGACCTTTTTGTGGCGAACACCATGTTCGACCACAAGAGGATTCATCAGTATACATGGGAACGGAAAAATGAGCGAAGCATGATAGATCTGTTTCTAATAGATCAGCGACTCAGAACACAGGTGATGGACACCAGGGTGTATAGGGGAGCCGACCTGGGAACGGACCACTTTCTAGTTATAACTAGAATAAGGGGTCTGTTCGCGGGCTGGCGATCCCGTGCTGGGGGTCCCTGTTCTGCAGTCGCAGACCGCATCAAAAGCTGGAGGCTTCAAGATGCGGCTATTAGAGACAGATATCAAGAAAGGGTATCTGAACAGCTAGCCTGTCCCCCGAAAGATGTGTTTGAGAGTGTCGATGTTTGTTGGCAGTTCCTGAAGTCCAGCATTTTATGCGCCGCGAAAGAGGTTTGTGGCATTTCGAAAGGGCGGACAACCAAAAATGGCGATGGTTGGTGGGATGATGAAGTGAAAGAAGAAGTTAAAAAGAAGAAGGATGCAAGGCAAGACATTTTGGCTATGTCCAGCTCAAGTGAAAGTATGAAAGAAAAGATGAAAGAAAAATATCGCCTGCAAAAAAATCGTACGAAGGAGATAATAGCTCAGAAGCGTGAGAGGTTCCAAATGACTGTAGACGAAAAACTGTCGCATAATTTCAAGGACAATGCAAAACTTTTTTGGAGGGAAGTTAAGAAGTCCAGAAATTGTGTTACAGCTAGTAGTAGGATGAATGTGATTATTTCGAAGGACAATGACATACTAACTGACAAAACTGACGTCCTCAGGCGATGGAGTGAATTCTACAAAGATATGTATGATGATGATGCCGCTGATCTACTCATAGAGCTGCCTCCAACAGAATCTGTCGAGGATCCTAAAGCGGATAAAATAAGTATGGGAGAGATTGTAAGTGCGATAAGAAGTCTGAAATGTGGAAAAGCTGCGGGAATAGATGGGATTACGGCTGAGATGATCAAGTACGGTGGACCAGCGGTCTGGGACGTCATCTATTTGCTATGCAATCTTTGCTGGGAAAGGGGTGATGTTCCGGACGACTGGAGGCGAGCAGTCATCGTGCCTTTCTATAAAGGAAAGGGATCACGATTGGACTGCTCCAACTACAGAGCCATCAGCTTGGTCAGCTTAGCTAGTAAAGTGTACACGAAGATCCTGACGATAAGAATGCAAGAGCGATCCGAAAGGTTTCTCTGGGAATCCCAAGGTGGATTTAGACCAGGAAGAGGATGTATGGATCAAACCTTCTCGCTTCGCGGAATCGCGGAAAAGTTTTTGGATATTAACCAAAGGGTTTTCTGCGCTTTCGTCGACTTAGAGAAGGCATTTGATAGAGTCGTACGAAAGGAACTCTGGGACGTGTTGCCTGGATATGGAGTGAGCAGTTCCCTACTGCATGCCGTGAAATCACTCTATAGTGATAGCGAGGCGTGCGTTAGGGTTAACGGTGAGATGTCACCCTGGTTTGATGTGAAGTCGGGGGTCAAACAAGGGTGTATCATGTCTGCCTGGCTGTTCATTATATATCTAGATAACTGTCTGAGAGCACTAAGAACGAACGGATGTGGAGTGAAAATGGGAAACTTAGTGGTCAACTGCCTACTATACGCCGATGACGCGGTTTTACTGGCGTCATCAGAGGGCGAACTGCAGTCACTAGTTACCATAATGAAAGAAGAATGTGAAAAGAAGGGGCTGCGCCTAAACGCTGGCAAGACTAAGGTTCTGGTATTCGAAAGAGATGAACAAGTGACCGAGTGTGCAATATCGGTAAATGGGCAAATTCTAGAGCAAGTGAATGAATTTGTATATCTTGGAAGCATGTTCACACGAGATGGAAAGTATGAAAAAGATATTGAAAGAAGGATAACTGCCGGAAATAAGGTGAATGGAGCCATGTCGGCGTTGATGGGCAGTAAAAGTCTGAGCAAGAATGCTCGAGTTGCTGTCCACAACGCGATATTGGTACCTACCTTATTGTATGGCAGCGAATCCTGGGTATGTCAGAGGAAGTATGAAAATAGCTTGAATGCAGTCGAGATGAGATCTCTTCGAAAAATGTGCGGCGTAACGATATTAGATCGAATCCGCAATGAAGAGATTCGCAAATCAACTGGCGTGAATGAGGGCGTGATTGTAAAGATGAAGAAAGGCATGTTACGTTGGTTTGGACACATAGAAAGGATGAGTGAAGAAAGATTGACGAAACAGATATACAAAGCAAAAGTGTGTGCAAGAAGAGGCAGAGGAAGGCCACGTTCCAACTACCTGGACCAAATAGATCGGACTCTCAAGGACGGGAACGTTAAGAGTACTCGAAACCGACGAGCATGTATGAAGAGACTGATGAATGTGGACGAAGCGAAAGAGGTATGTAAGTCTAGAGAGAACTGGCGCTCTATACTCTCTGCCTACCCCGTTAGGGACTCGGCGTGATGATATGTATGTATGTATGTATGTACTCAGATATATTTTAGGTGCCATCTTGACAGGTGGCGAGTCTATCGCCGTTACTCAAGCAGTACTACACCGTTACATGGCTCTTGTACCACGTAAGTATGTATGTTATTAATTTAAATCTTGAAATATCCATCTCATCACTGCTATTGTGAACTATTAATGGCATTAGATGCGAAATAGCTATTCGACAAAGTTAACGACTCATTTTGCCTAATGGACGAGATTTGAGTGCTCAACTCATAACACAGTAACACTTTATGGACGCTATTCGCCTCTCCTCGCATTTTGTGGTAATTTAATCGCTTCCTGGATCTGCGGAATTATTAGAGCGCTTTTGTGAAGTGTTGGCCTATATTGACATGTCGGCTTGTATCTCACAAGGGTACATGAATGGAATCCGAATAGATGCGCCTGTCAGTAAGGTTCAATTTATCGGTCAATATTTGCCCTACATTCATGTCTATAGTTTTGATGACATATCGACTGTGAACTAGTCTTGATAATCAGAATAGTTGGAATGCTGATAAATACGCCATAAATAGCGTTAAATGGACCACCAGAAATGAAATGAATGAATGAAATAGTCCTTATAAATAACCTAGTACTAAGCTAAGCAAAACTTGTATTATGGAAACTAGATAACGATATACATAAAAACATAAAACATCCAAGACTAGGGTACAAATATTCGTATTCATCACAGAAATATCTGCCCTCAGCAGGAATCGAACTCACGACTTTAAGCTTCGCAGTTAGGAGCTCTGACCGGTAGTCCAGAAGGCAAACAGTAGAACATAACATAGAATATATGCAATAATGTCAAATTGTAAGCTGTGTCGCACACATAATAAGCGTACGGTTCTTATTTACTCTTCTTCTTCTTCTCTTCTTCTCAGCATATATGCGTCCACTGCTGGACATATGCCTCTTGCATGGATTTCCAAGCTGATCTTGATGCGGCGATCCTACTCCAGGTTGGCCCTGCCGTCTTTTTAATGTCGTCCGACCATCTGGCTTGCGGTCTTTCAACGCTTCTGCCACCCGTTCGTGGCCTCCAGTGAAGCGCTCGCTGGCTCCATCTGTCATCGCCTCTGCGACATATATGGCTAGCCCATTGCCACTTCAATTGCGCAACTCTTTTTCCGATGTCGGTAACTTTCGTGCGTTGGCGAATGTCTTCGTTCCGTATTCTATCTCGCAGAGAGATTCCGAGCATTGAGCGCTCCATAGCTCGCTGTGCCACTTTTAGGCGGTGGATTCTTCCAGCGGTTAGCTATTTATTTTTTTATTTACTCTAAGCACAAGTATTCCTAAATGTAATGGTCAAGTTTTGTACTCAAAATATCAAAGAGAGAGCTGATATACCCTAACTGTGTTAAATTACGTATTATATGTTATTCTATATCCTCACGCCTTCCCACAAGGGTCCCCGAAGGGGTAGGCAGAGGTGTATAGATAATACCCACACACCTACTTTCCGCCAGAGGTATATTAGGTGCCAACGTGACAGATGGCGAGTCCATCGCCGTTACTCAAGCACGACTATACATGCGCCTTTGAATTTCTTCTCAGACGTATGCAGGTTTACTCTCGATGTTTTCCTTCACCGTTTTTTTCATTAAGTATAGAGATGCAAGAAAATCTACATAAGCTCAAGTTATTTCACTCGCCGCGGTACAACTTTGTATTTTATCTGTAACCCAACCCCGACGGAACAAAGTGTTTCCAAACAGATTTCGGACCGAGCCATTAAGTTTGTCGATTATCGTTTTGATTGATTATCCGATAGAGGTAAACAGTGCTGCTGTAAATATAGATTATGGAGGAAAGATTAAGGAAACATAAATTAGCTATAGATTTTTAGCGGATGTCTGATTCATTGGTACAAAATATAGGTTCATACACAAATTATGACGCAAACTGCAATAACTGGTTGCCAGATATTTTTTACCTCGTCGGAGATTTTTCTTTGCATGCGCAGAAAACTGACCCTGATTTTTTCCAGCGTTACTAAGCCAGTGTCTTTATACCACAAATATGTAATAACGGTGGATACTAAAATATAATATGATATATCCTCACGCCTTCCCACAAGGGTCCTCGAAGGGGTAGGCAGAGGTGTATAGGTAATACCCACACACCCACTTTCCGCCAGCGGTATATTAGGTGCCAACGCGGCAGATGGCGAGTCCATCGCCGTTACTCAAGCACGACTTTACATACACCACTTTACATGCATGTCTTTTCAGGCGTATGCGGGTTACTTCTCGATGTTTCCCTTCACCGTAAAGCTCGTGGTGTGACTAATCACTGTACTTAAGTTCAGAAAAACTCATTGGTACAGTTGGGATTCGAACTTGCGATCTTTGTGTCGCAGGCTGATAGTAAGCGGTTACCTTAGCCTTTTGACGCACGCAATACCAGAGCTATCACTGGCGGGTTGCCGACCTTATATTACATACATATCATCACGCCGAGTCCCTAACGGGGTAGGGACCTTATGAGCGGAGCTAATGAGCTAGCATTTTATGGAAAGAACTGATCTTGCTTCTTTCAATACACCCATTCTATGTGGATTTCTGGAAAGATTTTCACCACAAGAACATATCTCTAATTGGTAGTAGACTTTGTTTCGTTATATATATGTAGTGTCTACCAAACAAATTGTATTTTTATATTGATTAGGTCTCTATATGTAACAATACTATTTGGCCGAGTGGTTCGAATAGTTGCCTGCAACACAAATATTGCTAGTTCGAATCCCGACTGTACAAATGAGTTTTTCTGAACTTAACTACAGTGATTAGTCACACGCCAGAGAAGACATCTAAAGACGCATATATAGTCATGTTAGTAACGGTGATGGACTTGCCATCTGTCACATTAGCACTTAAAATATATCCCTGACGGAAAGTGGGTCGGTACTACCATCGGGGACTGTTGTGGGAAGGCGTGAGAATATTGGATATTAAGTGTGTGTGTGTATTTCGATTTATATTCGCTTTACATAAGTCAAACACTAGCGAATATTAATCGAAATAGACATACAAATATCTAAAATTAGAAAGACTTATAGATCTCCAAAGACATAACGTTCCCTTTGATTTGGTAAATGACAAACTAAGTACATTATAATGATGTTAAATCTAAGATAACACGAACCGCATACTAATAACCCAGCTATCTCATTAGGATAAATTATGCATTTGTCGTAAAAGCATTACATATTCACGCGTTCAGAATTGGACGATCCTACTTAAGCCGCTAATATAACTTTCTGAATATTCAGCTTTTTACTTACATCTACTTCTGAAGCCACATAAGTACACCCCGTATGGACTCTTATTGCAAGGAATGTGTTTGTGTACATCCTTCTAGTATTCTATATACGATATTATATCAGGTTATTTACTGAACGGATTCCGCTAGATATATATTAGGTGCCAACGTGATAGATGGCGAGTTCATCGCCGGCTATACACACGGCTTTTGAATTGCTTCTCAGACGTATGCAGGTTTCCTCTCGATGTTTTCCTTCACCGTAAAGCTCGTGGTGTGACTTATCACTGTGCTTAAGTTCTGAAAAACTTATTGGTAGTCGGGATTCGATCTTAGTGTCGCAGGCTTTTTTGTGGATATTTTAATAGATAAAACATGAATAGTAATTGTAAAAATGTATTTTCCAGAAACGCCACAAAGAACGTTTCAAACAAAGGCTATGGATGACATTTACCGACCCTCTTCTACATTACTCTGGACAAAACCAATCAGCTATAACGAATATAAAAAGGTAAATAGATACATCCATTATAGCCATGAAAAAGAAGCCTGCACATGAAATAGGCTGAAATGATGAAATACGATGAAAAGGCTTTCGTATTTGAACCAAGTTGAAAGGAAAAAAATTACACGAAGAGGATTGAATGCTCCGTGTTTCGTCAATCTTTCTTCCTTCCTTTCTATTCTCGTATTAAGTATCCTTTGTATTAAGTTTAAATATGTTTTCATCGTCATATGTCTTCTAATTACTTCTCAGGTTTCCTTGCATATGTTTCGTTCGCCGTAAAGCTTGTGGTGTGACTAATCACTGTACTTAAGTTCAAAAAACTCATTCGATTAGGGCATATTGGAATATTTGAGTTGAAAGCGACTACCCTAGGCCACCACGACCATATGAAGTGTCGTCTTAAGATAATGCTTGAGTTATTAGGAATTACCTACATGGACTTAGATATTCCGCTACTGCGACCGCCGCAAGTATGCGAGTCTCGGTTCAAGTAACATATTTGCGGCGTTGGTTGAAACACTCCAACTTGTGAACAGAATTCGCGAGCTCTTATCTAAGTTCATATGACAGGCGAACTGGATCATATGTACATAACACTCAAAGAATTGTAAAGTAATTCATAATAATATTAGGATTTTCAGTTAATAACGCAGAAATGTTCTTATTGTCTTGCTTTCATATATCTCAGCGGTAATTCATAGACGTTAATAAGGGTCATTAATCCGCGTTGAGCACACATGATGGACCGTGGTTCGTTTGTCTACGCCCGAAAAGGTAAGCCTGACAAAAGAAAACGTAGAGTGCGGGATCGTTGTGCCGGTCGGTCTGAAGACAATTTGTGACGCTCCCGTCCGTTACGGTGCACTGTGCGCATTTATGCATGTGTCCAGTAAATACTTGCGCGGCAGGACAAACAGTTCGCCGTGCCCGCGAGCCCGTAAGGTGGCCACTCTTATCCCGCACATTCTCCGCACTCAATGTTTTCCTAGATAAAGATAGTGCCATCCACAAAAAACGCAAATAGTGTAAGTGTGAAACCTTACACTAATGTTTGAGTATTATCGGTACACACTGATTACCTATGAGTGCACACACACACTACAAATAATAGACTCGGGTCATAATCCCCGCGTCTTGTAGCCGTTCTAATTATGATCACTGAATGAATAAATAAGATTCATGAAAGGGAAATTCAACCCAAGCTGCTCGATCGATTTTGATGTTTTTTTGTGCTAAGCCACGGAAGACTTTGTGCATATACAAGTGGGCCCGGTGGATGGCGCTGCAATCTTATTGCAGTTTATTTTTTCAAGTGAACCTGGGCGATACAGTTGGTAATGTATTTCTTACAAGTAAATCTCTTAAAAGTTTGTGATGTTGTTTGTTCCCCTTTCACTTAATAACTTGTGAATGAAATTGTATGAAATACACAATATAAATAACACAAATGAAATATATTATTTCAGCAAAAAATATTTGGACTGTAAATATAGCAATGAAATGAAATTTTACGTGGACGAAACCGCAGATCAAAGCGAGTATACATACACAAATTAAAGTCTAAATGTTTTCTTCATAAGTTTACCTTCCTGGTAAATATTCATACTAATGGATATAAGAAAATGTAGACTTTTCCAACTTACCTAACAAGTTTGCGGAGACTTGCCGCATCAGAGGGCGGCTCTGCAGGCACAGTAAATTATTAAAAGAAACCCTTGGCCTTTGCTGTGAGAAATGTAGTTCCTCTAACTTGTTTTTGTAATAACAGAGTAAATGAATACCCGTATTTATTTCTCAGTGCTAAGTTAACACATTTGTAGATGGTATTTCTTATATTCCAAAGTACTCAAAGATTTGTGAGTTTGAGAAAAAAAGTCATGAAATGATTTATTAACAATAACAAAATTAAGAAGTTAAGAGTAAAAATGAAGAGCCATGGTGGCCGAGTGGTTCGAGCAGTTGCCTGCGACGTAAAGGTCGCAAGTTCGAATCCCGTCTGTACCAATGCTGGATCGCGAGCAAGGGAGCTGGGCTGGACTGGTCATTTTATTTAAATATTATTTGGGGGCGGGATTTGCGCGTTTCGCTCGGCGCGGGCCGGAGTTTGCGGCGGAGGTCGGGGGGGAACATTACGGCTTATTCGCGTCTAGCCTCGCCGTCGAGGACGGAACAGTGGTCGGTTGTGTGTAGTGTTGGTATGTTTTTGTCGGGCGTCCTGGAGGACCGTTATGTCGTCATCCGGTTCGATGACGGCATGCACTCGCCATCTGTCACGTTGGCACCTAATATACCTCTGGCGGAAAGTGGGTGTGTGGGTATTACCTATACACCTCTGCCTACTCCTTCGGGGACCCTTGTGGGAAGGCGTGAGGATATTATATTATATTATATTGTTTTAGTAAAGTATATTTTCTTGTTCCTATTGTTAATTTTATTATCTATACTAATATTATAAATTGGAAAGATTTGTATGTAAGTATGTTTGTAAGGAGTTGGGTCACAAATGACTGGACCGATTTTAAAAGTTCTTTCACCATTTGAATGCTACATTATCATGGATTAATATAGGCATTTTTAATTTTAAGAAAAAAAAAATATCCCAAAATGTTTAAAAAACGCCCACCCGTGCGAAGCCGAAGGCCGAAATATGTAAAAAGCAAATCCAGTTTATGCTTCGGTTTTGAAGAATTTAAAACCAGCTTCATAAAGGCATGCTAAAGCTTAATTAACACACCCACTTACTTACACATTTTACTTGCAAGAACAGTGCGGTGTCGAGACGTAAAGATTCGAAATTCAAGCCTGAATTTAGAATATAACAAAAGATTTTTATATACTACAAGGTAAAATACCGAATTTCAAAACCAATGTAATTTTTTTTGCACAACATATACCTATAATATATTTGTGTTCGATTGCTACCCAGTGCGCTGTATGACTAGTCCACCAACACATGCCGCAGACACATTCTTCCAACGTAACGTAACGCAAACGTAACATAAACGCACCGCAAACATATATGTTTTATAGAAACTCGTAAACTGTGTCCTAGATTAAATAATCAGCCTAAGTACACACAGATCATAAAGGGAACAACGCAACATGAAGGCAATCTCGCTGGCGAGTGGGCGCGAGTTAAGACCTTAATCCATTTATTTCCTTGCTAAATGGAAACTGTAATCAGAGCCTTTCGGCAACTAGGACCCTTAATTGAAGTTAGGATAGCAGTTAAGGAGAAAAAAAGATTTATAGGAAGCGAAGAAAAGGCTCACATTCATTCTCATATATCCCTACAAAAAAGTACTTAGATAGCATTTTTATTCGATATACTTCGTTTTATATTCACGCCTTTCAGAATAGGTTATCTGTTTAATAGACGTACATAAAACGACGTGATGGCTGAGTGGTTCGAGTAGTCGCTTACAACACGAAGAAATTCATAAACGCGTGTATAATATAGGCGATGGACTAGCCACCTGTCACGTTCGCACCTAAATTATATCTTTAGTGGAAAAGTGGGTATGGGTACTACCCACACACATCTGCCTACCTTTTCGGGGACCTTTGTGGAAGACGTAGCTGATGTGTAGTAAACATAATATAGGGGCTTGTTTAAAATTCATACGGTAGTTATATATGAACCTTTTCCCGTAGGTAGAAATGTAGTAACATCCACTTTTCGCAGGAGATATATTTATGTGAAAAGTATCTGGAAAAAGATGCAGAGAAAGACCATGGCCACTGTTGGGCTATCATTTGTGAAAATAATGTGTAGAATAGAAACTCATTGTTGACAAAACGTAAAAAGAACATTGACAAAGAATTCAATTTCATACCCGTTCCTATCACTGTCTACACTATTATAAACACGTGTTTGCAACATAAAAAAAATTACATAAACGTGATCTACCTCGAACTTTGTATTATAAAAAACTTTTACGTACTGCCCTGAATTAGTACGTGCTGATAATAAGTTTCGTTTAATTGCCAAGATTACCGTCGCTAACGAATAGAGGTAGTACTTCAAAGCAACGTTTCTAGGCGTAGCGGTGGAAAAAGTGAAAAAAGCGTTTCTTCTGTGCGAAGCTCACGTATTATTTTTAACTAATTCTGAAGAAGGAAGCCTATCGGTTTGTATGTCTTTTTGATTCGTTTTATTTCAGTTCACTCTCTGATGAATGTTATTTTTATTCTCATGATTATTATTTTAATTAGTTTTTACATCAGACTACTAAATAAAGAAATAGCATCCCAGCGACCTCATGGTAAGCAGTTACTGTAAGCGGTCGGTAGCCTTAGGGAAGGAAGCTCCATTTAATTCTGCTCAGTTAAAATACGTGCGAATAATTAAGATCACAACACATTCACAACAGTAGAACTTACATGAAAAGTCAGTCTTTCCTTAGACTTAGAAATTTCAAGCTATCCGAGCGCACTTATCCGCGACAATCATCATCAGCCCACTCTAGTCCACTGCTGGACATAGGCCTTCCCTAATGAGCGCCATAATAGCGCCCTGTCTTCAGCTTGCCGCATGCAGCATCTGCCAACAGTCCTTCGCAAATCGTCATCCCACCTGGTAGCGACAATCCTAGCGGTGTGTAATGGACCATGCAAAAACGCTATAGAGTTTTTTTAAACTAGTACGTGGCCCGTCCTATGATAGCGCTTACCGTCGCCTATTAACTGCAATACCAGGAAGTATTGAATTTGAAAAATGGGAAGGCATGAGAATATAATTATATTATTTTCAAGCTTTCCTGGATTAAGAAAACGTTCCCTTCGTACTTCCAGACATGAAATATCCTGTTTATCTATTACGTATGGTGCTGAACAACTGGACATATAAATCTCGATTTTTCATGATGTGTTTTTACTTTAACTTGATTTAGAGGTATGAATGAAACAGTTCTAGTCACCTTGAAGCCTCAAGTTCCTCATTGGAGCACAAAAATTTTAATGCATGTTACCAACAAAATCCGGGCTTAACGACCTAAATCGTTATCCGATCCGAATGGCTACATTTACAATCCTGCTGAACGTTGTGGATTATTTATTGGTCAATACTCTTTAAATACCGTGAAAGAGGAGTAGCTATATTATTAGGCAGTATATTTTTAAACAGTAACATATGAAGTCCTGTCAAACTTTCACGACCTAAATACATAAAAATGACTAGAAGCTTGGCTGTGATCTTCTCTGGGGTAAATACTAACCTCACAGAAGTGAGTCACCAAGTTAAGTATTATTTAGAAGTTACTTCTGAATAATATTTAACCTATTTCACCCACATTTCATGTGAAATATCCCTGAAAACTCGATAATCAGATCTAGAACCCCGAACGAAAAACGAAGGCCGTTGAGGCGCGACCCCCAACTTTCCGCATTGTTGAGCCCAACGAACCGTAAGTCCAAAACGAACCACACTCGATTAAGGCTGTTGTCTCACTTTGGATGAGTGCGTGAGAGGAGATACTTTCAGCTCATTTTAATAAAAAAATATAAATTTTTATACATATATATACTAGCTTATGCCCGCGGCTTCGCCCGCGTGGAGTTCGAAAAAGCAGCTTTGGAAATTTTCCTGCTAGAATCGGTTCAGCCGCTATGCCGTGAAAGAGCATCATACATAATAATAAAAGAACTTAGAATTTTTCAGGATTAAAAAAAAGTAGCCTATGTCCTATTCCTAGGTATAAGCTATCACCATTTCAACTTTCAGCCAAATCGGTTCAGCCGTTTTGCCGTGAAATAACCGCAAACATCCAAACTTACAAACTTTCATATTTATAATATTAGTAAGATAAGATAAGATACCTCTTTTGTGAATGCGTTTGTCTCTTAACTCCTCCTAAACCGATGGACCGATTTCAATGAAATTTTCTGTCTTCAGGTGGATTCGAGAATGGAGTCATGGTGGCCGAGTGGTTTGAAGAGTTGCCTATAACATACAGTTTACTAGTTACAATCAGTGATTAGTCAAACCACGAGCTTTACGTTGAAAATTGTATTCAAGTGTATGCAAATTTCCGTGCGGTGATTTCTTTCAACTTAAAGCTTTTAGTATGTGATAAATATAAATCTTTAACTAACTTAAGTTTACTTACTTATATTTAATGCAGCATTCGCGAACTCTATGCGAAGAAACTTTATATTAAAACATTCAAAGACAGTTCCAAAGTATTTTCATAATAAATACAAAACGTATAACTTAGGAGACAATGGCGTGAGTTAATTGTTGGTTGGAGCTTGTAGGATTATTGTGCGGTCTCTCGATACAAGTTAGAATTGTTCGCTAAACCTAGCTCTGTGTGGTTTCATATTGTCAATGTGTTCACTGAATATGGTTTATTAATTTCACAGATACTATTTGTTTCTGAAAGGTAGTACGCACCAGTTAGTATTTTACATACATACATATCATCACGCCAAGTCCCTAGCGGGGTAGGCAGAGAGTATAGAGCGCCAGTTCTCTCTAGACTTACATACCTCTTTCGCTTCGTCCACGTTCATCAGTCTCTTCATACATGCTCGTCGGTTTCGAGTACTCTTAACGTTCCCGTCCTTGAGAGTCCGATCGATTTGATCCAGGTAGTTGGCACGTGGCCTTCCTCTGCCTCTTCTTGCACACACTTTTGCTTTGTATATATGTTTCGTCAATCTTTCTTCGCTCATCCTTTCTATGTGAAATGTTAGTATTTTATGTTTTATTAATTTACTCTTTACACTACAAGATCACCCAAAAGGGTAGGAAGTTTGTAGTAACAAACCTCTTTTAGAGAGGCATTCTAGGACGATTATATAGATAACACTAGCTGTCCCAACCAGCTTCGCCCGGGTGAAAGAGTTAAACTTCCTTAAACACGATCGCAGCGCCACCTATCGGGTCCAATAGTGATGTAAGCTATCCTATCTTTTAAGTTGGATCAAACTGCACACGATGTGCAAATTTGATTGAAATCGGTTTAGTAGTTTAGGAGCCCACCGCGGACAAACAACGTGACACGTAATTCATATACATATACGAGAATTTTATATATAAGATTAAGATGTCATTAAATTTCATTAAACGTTAATAGTACTCGAAACCGACGAGCATGTATGAAGAGACTGATGAATGTGGACGAAGCGAGAGAGGTATGTAAGTCTAGAGAGAACTGGCGCTCTATACTCTCTGCCTACCCCGTTAGGGACTTGGCGTGATGATATGTATGTATGTATGTATTAAATTTCATTAAAAAAAAGTGCAGGTTTCCTCTTATTTATGTACGGAAAAGTCCGTTTTGTGACTAATCGCTATACTGAAGTTCAGAAAAACTCATTGCATACTCGGAATTCAAACGTGCAATCTTTGTATTGCAGACGATTACTCTAACTACTCGGCCACTACGGCTCTTCCTTTTACACTACCACTTCCATTCACTATTCCACTAAGGTGGCGACCAATCATATACCCATTCCAGTAACCGCCGCCTATGGCCGCTAGCAACATCAAGGACTCGCCCATTACTTTGGAAGGTCAAATAAGATTATCGATTGACGTAATTACGATTTAAATACGACTAACCTTTTTCCCAAATATTTCCCAAAACATACAAATAATAACGATTATTTGGTAAGAATGAAGATACATTGAGAAAATTTATGTTGAAAACATAACTACCTAACTCTAAGTAGCTAACTCTTGATGTATGTAGCTACGAGTATAGCTTGATTTCATTTAAAGGCATATATTTATGAGGTAAAAATATTTGCAGCCTTATAATAGGAGTCCGAAGGCATTGAGATCAAAGAACTAATTAACGGCGGCTAGGGTAATATTATACGTATATTTGTACCGTCATCATAAAATATCATCATTTCATATAATAAAAAATGCAAGACACTTAATATATAGGTATTACAAATGCACAATAGATGTTATAATGCGCCTTTACGATGTCGTGATTTGAAAGCATTAATAGTTTATGCTGCGTTATTCGAATAGCGAGCGCGGCTGATCCTTTTCACTCGAAGGCGATGAAAGTTTATGCCGTCGTGAAATCCACGAGACCTCACCATCAACACTTCCATTGGCCGATGTAAAACGTAGTTTAGCATAGAACAACGGTTCTGACTCATATATTTCAGAAATTACGGCTTACTTTATGCTTTAAGTAGACAAATCAAATCAAAAATATTTTAGTTGACGTATGTGGCAGAGGGTCCATTGAATGTCACATATTCATTATGAAATTACCAGTACCACCGTTTTCAAGGAAAACCACCCAGGAGAAGAAACGGGGAAACAAAATAGCAGATTTTATTTCTTACTAGCTGCGCCAGCGAAATAGTCCGCGTGGAATTTTACAAAAAAAAAATCTGTTGCTGAAATAAAAGTAGCCTAAGATACTCCTTTTTATATCAGCTATCTGCCAGTGAAAATCCCGTCAAAATCGGTCCAGCCGTTTCAGAAATTAGCCGGAACAAACAGACTGACAGACGGACAGACAGACAGACAGACAAAAATTTTATAAAATATATTTTGGTGTATGTACCGTGTATATAAGTAAAAAGCGGTTATTTCAATATTACAAACAGACACTCCAATTTTATTATATGTATATGTATAGATGGCTCCTCTTTTGTTTGTTTGATTGTTAGCAGAAAGGATACATGCATTGCCATGCATAGCTATCATTAATGTAATTATATCAGAGTATATGTATAAGATGTCGATCGGTTTGATCGGGGAATATGATCTTACTATTAATGAAAGGAAAGTGGGTAAGCTTTTTAATTTAAAATTCGAAATTGACGAGTTTTCAAGATCTTTCTTGGAACTCGAGCAAATTAATTTGGCTTTTCCGCAAAACACAATTAGTGCTACCCTGGGCATTGACATTTGACGCGATGGCATGTGCCTTGTCGACCTTAATAGCTTATTTTATGACGTTTTTATGGTCGGCAGTAATAAATGGAATGATAGAGGCACGTCTTCGTAACGTATGAAAATCCAAGGAGCGATAAATTTTTGGCGAACGCTCGCGTTCATCATAAAATGTAATAATAAAATTGTTATTAAGGGTGCATGATTGTCGAATCGTGCATATAATTAAATGTATGTATTAATATTATTATTAGTCGTGCTTGAGAAACGGCGATGGTCTCGCCAGCTGTCACGTTGGTACTTAAAATATATCTCCGGTGAAAAGTAGATGAGTGATTAATGTTACTACACACCTCTGCCTACTCCTTTGGGGACCCTTTTGGGAAGGCTTTAAAATACATACACACATATATATATATATATATATATATATATATTTATATTCCCTGTTATAATCTTTCTTTTGTATATTTTCTCTCTGTTATATATTTTATAACTCAACGCTGCCTAATCCCTCATTCATCTATTAAACTCTAATAAAATGAGTGAAATATTCTTAAAGTTTTCAAAACCTCATTATTTCATTGTTCAGTGGTGAACAAAATTTTCCTACTTAATAATTTAGAGCGCTGCGATCGCAAAGGTTGAAAATGACGCGCGAATTAGTAAGCGAACTTTGTTTTTCAAAGAACAGCTACTTTCAAGAGTCAATTAGACACAAAGACGGGGGCGTTTAGACTAATAGAAATCGACGAGCAACCAACGTATGGGTATGAAGCGAAAGAGGTTTGGAGAGAAGTGATGATCTGCTCTCTCTGCCTGCCCTTAAAGGGCGCGTTGGGTTAACTGTAATAATGACCAAAATAAAATAATAAATAAATACCTGGGACAATTCCACACAAATTGACCTAGTTCCAAATTAAGCAAAGCTTGTGTTATGGTACCTAGACAACGATATATTTACTTATATAGATAGATATATACTTTAATACATAGGACATCCAAGACTAAGGTACAAATATCCGTGTTCATCACACCAATATCTGCCCTCAGCGGGATTCGAACCCGCGACCTCAAGTTTCGCAGTCAGGAGCTCTAACCACTAGACCAGACGGTCGTTAATAACATACATTCTTACCATGCTGTCGACTATTGCTAAAGTTTATAAGTTATTTATTGTCATACTTATACCCAAGGGAGTGGGGAACTAACCGTTTGATAATTCATTCATATGTATATAATTTAAAACACGTTTATTTAACAATACAGATAAATATATACAAATTTAACCAAAGTGAACCTACGGCCAACAGTATATGAGAACAATAATATATGATAAAACTGTACTTATACCTGGTCCAAGCCAAAGAGATTACTCTCGACACATTTACTGGCAGGTAAAACCTTTAAACCGCTGACTGGACTGCAATGCTGCGATAAAGGAAAACTTGCTTTAAAATTGTCGTTTGAAATCAAACCTTATGGTATCTTGCTTATTTACATAATTGGTATAGATAGCGGCACTGTTTCATATCAATAGCGCTTCAGATATATTTTCATCCCGTCAGGGGTTGAATCTAAAATAAGCTTTTTTTTATACCACATGGGTGACAAGCAAGCATGCGGTCCGCCTAATGGTAAGCGGTTACCGCCACCTATGGACGCCTGCAACACCAGGGCTATCACTCGCGCGTTGCCGGCTCTGCAGGGATATTTTCACACCCTTCTTGAATGTACTCTCGAGGGAAACCTCAACGGGGAGCTCATTCCACAGCCTGAGCGTTCGCGGTTCACATATTATATCGAAAGTTTTTCAACAGATTGACAAATATGGCTTCGGTTTTGATTCCATATTTACATTAAAAACCACTAGCGTCTGAAAGTCAACATGGTCGAAATTAAATTTGCGTACAGTAATAAAGAGAGGTTATGGTTAAGGTGTCTTATTTATTATCTTGAATCACTTTTACGAACGGTTAAAATGCAGTTAGTAAGAGAAGTAGGGCAAACGGGTGTCCCGTTCGAATTTGGAGCTGCTCGACCTGGGCAGGACGTCTACCTAAATGAAGTCCGTGGCCAAAAAGTACATAACCATTTTTGGTTAATAAGGTTTCAATAATGAGCTCCTTGGGGAGAGGGGAGATTGTTACTGCCAACACAGTATAACTCTAAAAAAAATGTTAGCACTGAATCTGTCTGCATTACTTATAATAAAGACTTGAAGATCTACATGTGTAATAGAAATTGGTTACCTTCCTATTGTAATTTGCGAATTTCAAATTATTCATAGCTTTGTGGAACAAAGGCCCATATCGGAAAACGTCGCCCAAAGCTCTTGAATATTAAATTATTATTGTAGTGACCAAATTATTATGAGTTCACCACTTCTATGAGTTCCTGGTTACATAATCCATGATTATAGGAGCATTGAAAATTGTTTTAAACATTAAAAAAATTGCAAAGATATGCGAAAACGACCTGATTGATAGCAAATGGTTACCGTAGCATAGATTTTTAGCCACGATGGAAGAGTGGTTCGACTGGTTCGAATAGTACCTAATCTGCATTGCAAAGAGTTTTCTGTTTGAACCCTGTATCAATGAGCTTGCGATTTATCACACCAAGAGCTTTACGGTGCTATCGAAAGGAAATCTGCATCAGTTTGAATAAAAATATGGGGACGTAAAGAAATTGTGGATATATTAGTGGTGCACACCCTTCGGCATAACTTGTGGTATGGCGTGAATATGTACCTATGTTATAATAAACTAATATTTTCCATAAAGTTAAGATTTAAAAAATAAGCAAATCAGATTTTCAGAATACAATTGTTAAAAATACAAATTGTATTCTGACAAACTGATTTGCTTGTTTGCTTGTCGGTATTTTTGATATCATGCGAAAGAACTCTGGAGAGAACTGGCGCTTCCCGTGAGTAACTTGGCGTGATAATGTGCATATTTTATTTTATTTATTTGATTACAGTAACATGCGGTTTACGTAAATAAGTTAGAAATTTCACAAAATCTACAAGTTTATTCCTTAAATTCGGTAAATGTATCATGAACCAACAGAAACTCAGCATAGAAGAGATATACTGGCCTCGTCATGAATTCTCCTTGTGTCGACCGACTGAATTATTCATTGTGGAGATCTGAATTTATTTCATTCCACTGCCTATTGTTCCCTTCCGAGGACTTCGTATTCATTAGAGGGTTATATTGGCGTGTAATATTCATATTCCAAGTTGAATTACCTTAATACTTATAAGTCATTTTAGAAACAAATCAGTTAGTCAACGCGTCAGAACGACTGGAGAGAATTGGATAAAAAATGTCAAAAAAATGTATATTGAAAGAGCCGTGGTGGCCGAGTGGTTCAAGTGGCTGCCTGCGACACAAAGATCGCAAGTTCAAATCCCGCCTGTACCAATGAGTATTTCTAAACTTAAGTACAGTGATAAGTCACACCACGAACTTTACGGTGAAGGAAAACATCGAGAGGAACCTGCATACTTGAGTGAGTAACGGAAACTTGAGAAACGGCAACGGACACGCCATCTGTCAAGTTGGCACCTAAAATATATCTCTGGCTGAAAGTGGGTGTGAGGATACCACCTATACACCTTAACCCATTCGGGGACCCTTATGGAGAGGCGTAAGGATATATAAATCTATACTAATATTATAAAGAGGAAAGATTTGTTTGTTTGTTTGTTTGTTTCTAATGAATAGGCTCCGAAACTACTGGACCGATTTCAAAAATTCTTTCACCTTTGGAAAGCTACATTATCCCCGAGTAACATAGGCTATATTAAATTGGACCCGATAGGTGGCGCTGCGATCGAGTTTTAGGAATTTTAACTTGTTCACCCGTGCGAAGCTATCCCTTTCTGTGTGTCTTAAGGTGGATTCGAGAATGGTTTAGATTTACAATTGGACCCGATAGGTGGCGCTGCGATCGTGTTACGGGCAATTTAACTTTTTCACCCGAGCAAAGCTGGGCGGGACAGCTAGTATATATATAAAAGCATTTGAATTCTTCAGTCATCCAAAGGAATCCATTTGAAAAAACAATTGTATGGTGATATTGTGGACTCTCCTTCTCTCTCATTAGTACCTAAATATATCACAGACTAAAAAAGGGTGTTGTGTTACACCTCTGTCCAACCCTTGGGGGAACCTTGAGGGCCTGAATAAATATACGATTAGTGTTTAGCTAAATAAAAGCTTAAGCTATTATATACGACCTGAGGACCTGAGCTTTAACACTAAGAACGTTGTTAATCCTTTTTATAGTCTTACAGAGCAATGAATAACGTGTTTTATTGCCAAGAACTTGGGTGTACCAACACGCAATGCGACCGAGCATCACCTGTTTCCTTGTTGATATAAAACAATGTTAACCTTATTGTTTATTAAGGGATTCGCCTACCTTTGTATGTTCTATGGCTTGTATAAGGCAAAGAAGTATGATGATGCCTATAGCAGTTTTCTTACCTAGAACCGCCCTCAGCGGGAAATTCAACTCCGCACATTGGAACTAAGTTGGAACTTGTTCTGGGCGGTTTCAATGGTACCTTCTGCCAATGCTTAAGTGCATTAGCTTTGCATGTGGATTTAACCAGGAGTATACAATATGGGGCTTCAAGAAAGTCGTCTCTTAAAAAGCCGTGGTGGCCGAGTGGTTCGAGCAGTTGCCTGCGACGCAAAGGTCGCAAGTTCGAATCCCGACTGTACCAATGAATTTTCTGAACTTAAGTACAGTGATTAGTCACACCACGAGCTTTACGGTGAAGGAAAACATCGAGAGGAAACCTGCATAAGTCTGAGAAGAAATTCAAAGGCGTATGTATAGTCGTGCTGGAGTAACGGCGATGGACTCGTCATCTGTCACGTTGGCACCTAATATACCTCTGGCGGAAAGTGGGTGTGTGGGTATTACCTATACACCTCTGCCTACCCCTTCGGGGACCCTTGTGGGAAGGCGTGAGGATATATTGTTATTATTATAAGAAAGTGCGCAGATATGATAGTAGGGAGACAATGAGCATTACCTTTGGTGATGCAAGCGTCTATAGACTGGTGTGAAAGGTTACCATCAAGCGGACTGCTTGCTTACCATATAACTACATATATTCACGCCTTACCACAATGATCCCCGAAGAGGTAAGCAGAGGTTTATACCCTTACATCTCCTTTTCCCAAGAAATTACCTTATTGGTGCAAATTTTTATTGCAACAGTTAACTTCCTTAGTTCGTTGACTGGTACAATTTACTCCAAGTTTATCTCCAAGCCACTTTGGTAATTTTAAACTTTCACACTCAATATAACGAGCTAAGTACTCATGCAGTACGAATTTATAACAAGTATGTACGAACGTTCAATAAAACACATCAATCGTCACTTTGCGGAAAATCATCGTTTCCACTGGCTTTTAGTGCGCGAATCCAGATGTTGTGTAGGTAATTGAATTTGCGAGGAAAGCAGCTTTCTGTGGCGCTAGCAGAACTATACTGCTCATATATTAGTGTGTTTTATTACGTCACTCAGAGTGAGCGTTTAAATGCGTCAAACGGGCTACAATCTTGATTGTATGATATTTACTAGTTTTTGCCCAGTTCAGGCAAAGCTTGTACTGCGGTAACTAGGCATTAGTACCATTTTAATTTAAGTTAAGCATGTAGTATGATTTATAATATATAAGTACTTTAAATCTTTTCCAAAGAGCTTTGCATAAATAACGTAACTCTGTTTCAAAGACATACTAAATTCAAAGGGCATTTTTGAGTTTCAACGCCTGAGAAGAGGAACTAATTAACATGAAGGTACATTCTACTTCAGTCTCATACAAAATGTAAAGCACGTATAAAGCCTTACTGTACTCTTACGGTTTGTCAGTGTTAATCATGATTTTTATTATTAAGCATAAGTTCAAATGAAAGCGACCCTTCTTCCGCCTGTGTATTATAAATCCACTTGTACAATGCCTTTGCTCGATTATTATAATAATATAATAATAATAATTTAGATTTAGATTTAGATTTATTGTCAGTTTAAAAAGCTTATCTTCATAATTATAATAATAATAAATAATAATGGGTTTATATAATAATTCACACCCACTTACTTATTCACACTACATATAAGTATATATAAACCCATAATTATGAATTATTATAATATAATATTATTATTATAATAATTCATATACTTATATGTGACGTAAAATAATATTGAGAACTTCATAATATAAAACAAAACATATATGAGGTTTACCCCGTATTAAATATTAGCGTATTGCGTATTAGTAGCGTTTTGAGAAGCAATTCAAAGGCGTATTATATAGTCGTGCTTGATTAACGGCGATGGACTCGCCATCTGTCACGTTGGTACCTACAATATAGCTCTTTACCTTTTCCTTATCCGTCAATATCACAAAGAATTTACGTTTTATCCATTCAATTCACTTGTTCATATTGTATTGTAAAGACAGAAACGTCAAGAGTACTCAAAACCGGCGAGCATGTATGAAGACACTGATGAATATGGACGAAGCGAAAGAGGTATGCAAGTCTAGAGAGAACTGGCGCTCTATCCTTTCTGCCTACCCCGTTAGGGACTCGGCGTGATGCATCTTAATTATGGTCTTGCATACTAATTGCGAGCACTTAGAATCCCAAGTCAGTTCAACCATTACATGAATTTAGCACTACTCAGAGGTACTAGGCAGATTTCCAGTACCTGTTGAATAACGGATAGAAGCTTTGTTCATTCCCAAAATAATACATATTTTTGTACGTTAGTACCTAATTCAAACCAGAAGAGTAAACACGCAAAGTCAATACGAATTAAGTTAAGCCACTTAGCCCTTGGCTAGTGAAAGAAAACAACGGGCTAGTCATGCGAAAATCCCGCGGGATTCGAGCCCGGGACTGTGAATGGATTTCAGTAGTTTTTATTTATCTTCGCTGCTCGCATGTCAGTACTGAGGCGGTTTTCAATTTAGTATGAAAGGGTGTGGTGCAAATAAAAGCGGGTATTTTTTTCAACTGTCTATCTGACAGTTTTAAGTTTGATTACATTTTAGACAAATAATTTATACATCGTTGGGCCAAAATCACTACGGAATGGTAACCTGATACAACTAGACACGGGCGAGGTAGACCACAAAGATGCAGACAAGTCCTGGAAAACACATCTGTGGACTGGCCACCATGAGGGGAGGCCTTTGCCCAGCAGTGGAATGTATCAGGCTAACAACAACAACAACAACTTATACATCATAGGCAATTTGATTTCTAGATAACAGTTGTAATACACATCTATCGATATAATCACGAACAGTTATTATTTATTAAGTAACTAACGATTGTTGGGTGGTCTGCTAGCAGTACAAGGGTTCACTCCATTTACGAATTTCTCCGATTTTTTGACATGTTTTTGTAATTGTAAATAGAGAACAGCATAAAAGACGCGCATATTTTGTGGCTTCAAATGTAAGGTAAAAACTAAAATGTTCAACCCTGTTAATCCATACTTAACGTACATAGTTTTACTTAGACCAATGTTCACAAGCTTTTCGGTAACGCAAATCGTAAAACCGGTGTACTTAGATTTAAATACTATTGAGCCATCATGTCTGAGAGCTGGTGATAGACTCACAACCTTGGCAAAACATTGGCACCTAAATATTCAGGTATAGAGCCTGGCAATGTTGCTCTTGTATTATCGCTATCTGCCTCAATTTGGACGCAACAAACGCCGCTATTACAACCGCAACTGGGGTCAAACTCGCTTGTTGGTACAACCACTTTATCGACTTATCCTTTACTACTTCATCCCCAGTGGATAAACTCGTCTCAATATTTTTACAGATTGCTTGGCAGAATGATTCATGAATACCAATTTTTTTGGAAATATTGTTTTATATAGCTTTGTTGAAGGGGATCAAATTTAAAGCCTATGATTTTTTTGCTTTACCCAAAATATTGCTTAAAAGGTTAAGCAATGAATATTGCCCTAGACATGTACATTTCAAATCAAGAAATGCGAGCAGTCACTTGCAACGCAAACATTGCCAGCAAAGAATCCTGACTGTAAAAATAAGTATGAACTCAACATAAAAAAATATAATGAATCTGATCGAAAAAAAAAACATTACAGCTAAAGCCGATTTGCTCAATTTTTAGGACATTATATAAAACTACCGTAAATTGGTCTTCAAAAAGTTCTATTTTATGTAGGTACGTCACGATGAAAGAATGAATGAAAAATATCTTGACACGCATACTTCTGTATATACATATAACGCAAGGTCCCTGACGTAGTAGGCAGAGAGAGTAGAGCGCCTGCTCTCTGCTGCTGCCTTCTGGCTTACTTCTTTCGCTATAACATTGTTAACTCTTATTACCAAAACATATTAAATTATTTACAGCGCCATCTAGCGGTTAATTTCGCTACTAAAAATGGAACCGTAGCACTTTGCCGCACAAACCTCGTAGCGATAAAAGTGTCGTAGATATCTCATCACTCTTATCTTGAATGCTTGATTAATATAATTATATTCATAATTTGCATCATAATATGATGCAAATACTTAAATATTGGATTTTCTTTACTTTTTAAAAATATGCCAATATCCTCACGCCTTCGCATAAGGGTCCCCGAAGTTTTTACGTAACACTACCAATACTGAAAAAATATGGTACTGTTAGTTCCAAATGTTTTGCTTCTTCCCGTAATTAAATTAACTTCATTGACGAGTAATTCTTTACGGCAACTTCTTCACACAGTAGACTAAAAATCAGTTTAAGTGTGAAGCCCACACCGGGCTAATTCAGTATCATTTAATATCTTTACCACGTGTCTGTGGAGAATAAACCGACACAAAACTTAGGCTTATTAATAAATAAGTTCGTGCCATTTAATTTGTATCAGATATTTTACATATTTTATTGCATATTTAAAATATTAACGTTTCGTTCAAATAAACGAAACTTAATAGAAAAATGCGTAGTAGCGCTCGTAGCAACGGTTCGTAGCGACGACAGCTCTTTCGAGGAAAAGTACCAGGGTTGCATAAATGGAGGGTGAAAATGCTTTGACAACACAATGCTACTAATATAGTATTACTACTACAACTGTCTTAAAGAGCAAGCGAGACGGAGAATACACCCATGACTGTGCACTGCGCATGTGCGATTAGCGCTCGTACCAACCATTCGTAGTGATGATAACTTCCGCGTTTGCGTGGAAAACTACTAGGGGTGCATAGTTCAGACGCTGAAAAAGTTTCAGGTTGCCAAGCGCCAATGGAATCAACAATTTATTTACCACTGGGCAGTGGTCTTTATGCTCAAGTATTGAACACAATATTAAAGGTATAGCAATTAGTATGTAAGGTAAGGTATTCCATGTTTAAGGTAGTTTAAAACAAAAATACCCTTTATATTCGTTACACGGACGGAACAATTTATAGCAAGCCTGTATATTACCGCAGAGAGAATGAGTGAACCGATTCACATCGCATAAGTTCTAGTATCTTACGTATATGCAAATATATAATTTTATCTTTTAAAAAGTTTTATACCTCATATTCAATAAGATGACGATTATTATTTATTTATAGCTAATTGTGTCCACAAAGATAACGATTAATTAATAATTAATGATCCTCCATACAACAACAACGCATTGTTGAAAAATTCACACGCTTTAATAAAATTACACCAATTGTTACTGAGAGCGTACACACCCTGGAATATAGAAGTTGCTCTACGCATTTGTCAGATGTCGCTAGAATCGCAAACGTAGCGACAATCATTCCGTAGCCCGTAGAGCCGAGCGAAAGGCTTAAGCGCTACGGATGAATGTACTAGGGAAGCATACAATAAAGAAATTCATGTGAAGCTTGGCAGACATTGGGAAGCAAATATACTTATCCACCTATTTAGACGTCATAAGATTTACGTATTATAAATTTAAAAAAATATTTCTTATAAATACTTTAGCTTTTATAAATTTGTTTATTAACAACAATTAATAATATTTACAAATAACAATTGAAACTAACTACTTACAGATAAAATATTTGTCCCAAATCGGTATCCCGAGGCAACGTGCCAAGAAGACTAGCAGCATTGCCACGCTGGATAGCAATGCTGATTCTCTGAGCGAGATATGTTCCAGCCCGCCTGTCACGAGAGGCCTCGACTAGACGGCGCGAGACCTCTTTAAAAAGATGGTGAGCCTCAGGACCCCAAGGCCCCAGAGTTTCAACCGCAAATGCAGCAAATATGTAACCTGACCCGAGACAGGCATACTTGCGGCGCTTGAGGCACTCCTGCTGAGCAGCAGCGGCGCCGGCCGCCACCGATGTGTCAGGAAGATGGGAAGGAGCCAGTGTATCGACACACGTAGCGTCCCACACTAAGGGCCGACCCATCCTCCATGGCATCAGAGACATACCGTCCGGCCTCCGGCCATCGCCGCGAGCGAGACCGACTGGTTCCAGCACAGCAGGCACGCCGGCGCTGACCAGAGCCCGGCGTATCAAGTCATTTATGGAGGAATGACGTGATATCCGGCCGGCACTGCTGATGCAGGATAGACCATGGTGTCCGGAGTCATTGACAATATCCCCGCAGTGACACCGATGTGGGACAATACATTTAGCGCCTAAACGTAGGCTCGCACACAATCTGAAGGTTGCATCATCTAACAGCGTACCGATATTAAAAGAGGGCAATGCATGAAGCCAGAGTCCGGACTCCCATCTAGCGATTGCCAGGAGACGGGCTCTATCAGCAGAGTTGAATGCACTATCGAGAAGTGCATTATAGGCCAACCTACTGATAGGCTCATCCCATTGTTTTTGTATGTGCGGACTAAGGGGAACGTCTGTGTTTGGGCATGCCATAATCCAGGCATCCCTGGCCTCAGCCAAGTGCGAAACCTCACAGCCACTAAGTGACGTAATAAGAATATTTCCTATGAGGTCATGCACACCATGTACGGAAGCCAGAAAAGCCGGTAAAGCCACATCGGAAATTTTGCGTATTCCCAGACCTCCGAACCTAATAGGAAGGGAGGCCTGAGACCACGAGCGGTCGTCAAAAGATATATTTA
Organism: Drepana falcataria; assembly: GCA_945859725.1. Classification (NCBI taxonomy): domain Eukaryota; kingdom Metazoa; phylum Arthropoda; class Insecta; order Lepidoptera; family Drepanidae; genus Drepana; species Drepana falcataria. Next base: position 2,618,277 of record OX243923.1, on the reverse strand, counting down.
AAACTGATGAGAGGGTAGACCTAATTGTGTCATCTAAACTGTGTAAAATTTTACGGTCTTTCCACATATGGCTACTACGTAAAACGTAGGTAAATTTGGGTACAAATAGACAGTGCCTAATAATGAAATAAGCCATGTGGCTCTTAATTTTGACTAAGTGGTCTGATGATTTTTGGAAATTTTTAATTTGGTCGTCCGCAAATGAGGGGAAAGCCTCGTCGAAGATAGGAGATCCTAAAAGGCGAAGTGAATTTTTGTCTAAAATATTTATATTTGGAGCCAGGGAGTTAAATTTTGAAATAGTGGAACGTTCAATCTCCGAAGTGAGATCGGAGATAAAAAGTTCACACTTCGAAAAATTTAATTCAAGTCCGATTGACTTGAATTCGGAAATAATCAATTGGAGGTCTGACAGTACCGAATTCACGTCACCGCCCAGGGTCCCATCGTCCAAATACCAAATATTGAATTTAGAATTTAGTTTTGAAATTATAGGGTGTATCGCAAGGCTAAATATGGCCGGCCCAAGAGGGTCACCCTGCTGACAACCTACAGATGAGTTAATGAGATTGTCCTGATACATCAATACTTTAGCTAAATTGTCACGCTATTTCAATAAAGGTAACTATTACAGAAGTCACTGATTAAAAGTTGAGTTGTTACAATTAGAATTTAAAATTTCTAATTTTAAGTTATTAAATTATTAAAAGTTTATAGGAAAACATCGAGGGGAAACCTGCATACGCCTGAGAAGCAATTCAAAGGCATGGTCATGCTTGAGTTATGGCGATGAACGTAACCCATGGCAGGTACGCCATCGGTTACGTTGGCACCTATTATATATCTCTGTCAGAAAGAGGGCGCGTGGGTACTACCTTACCCGTAAAGTCCATGATGTGACTAATCACCGTACTTAAGTTCAGAAAAACTCATTGGTACAGTCCGCATTCGAGCTTGCAATCTTTGTGTCGGAAGAAACCACTCGGCCACCATGGGTTTCGGGAAGTATTTATTATAATAACAATTTGATTATAATAAATTAAAATATGCGATGCGCATTGGCCGGACGGCTGTTAGGGCGTGCCCCCGAGGCGACGCGCACCAGTCCGTCCCCGCTGGTGCGAAAAATTCAGCACAGTGCGGCGATGGGGACCGCCACCCATCACGCGGAGTGCCTCACGGCGGGGAGTGGAGTGTGGAGTGTAGGATGGGTGTATGGAATGTAAGAGGAGGTATGGCTGATAAGATGAACGAATTGATCGATGTTATGACAGAGAGCGAGTTAGATGTTGTGTGCCTGTCTGAAACCAAGCGGAAGGGTAGTGGAGTAGACGAGCTCCCGGGCGGGAGTTTAGTGCTGTGGTCAGGAGTGGCAAACACCGAGCACGCCTGCCAGGGAGTGGGAATTCTACTATCCAGCCGCTTGGCAGAATGTATGATAAGTTATGATGCAGTGAGCCCCAGACTTATTTGGGCTCGCTTTAAAATAGGCCTTACCCGACTATTTTTAGTCGCGGTGTATGCTCCGGTGGCCTCAGCGGACACTTGCGACCTGAATAAGTTCTGGGAATGTGTGAGTAATGTTCTAGAGACGAAAGAAGGGAATGAAAAGCTGATTATTTGTGGTGATCTGAATGGATGGGTCGGGACAGCCCGTAAGGATTACGAGGCAGTACTCGGCAAGTATGGTGATAAGAGAGTGAACGAGGCAGGCAAGCTGATATTAGATGTATGCATGGAGAGAGACCTTTTTGTGGCGAACACCATGTTCGACCACAAGAGGATTCATCAGTATACATGGGAACGGAAAAATGAGCGAAGCATGATAGATCTGTTTCTAATAGATCAGCGACTCAGAACACAGGTGATGGACACCAGGGTGTATAGGGGAGCCGACCTGGGAACGGACCACTTTCTAGTTATAACTAGAATAAGGGGTCTGTTCGCGGGCTGGCGATCCCGTGCTGGGGGTCCCTGTTCTGCAGTCGCAGACCGCATCAAAAGCTGGAGGCTTCAAGATGCGGCTATTAGAGACAGATATCAAGAAAGGGTATCTGAACAGCTAGCCTGTCCCCCGAAAGATGTGTTTGAGAGTGTCGATGTTTGTTGGCAGTTCCTGAAGTCGAGCATTTTATGCGCCGCGAAAGAGGTTTGTGGCATTTCGAAAGGGCGGACAACCAAAAATGGCGATGGTTGGTGGGATGATGAAGTGAAAGAAGAAGTTAAAAAGAAGAAGGATGCAAGGCAAGACATTTTGGCTATGTCCAGCTCAAGTGAAAGTATGAAAGAAAAATATCGCCTGCAAAAAAATCGTACGAAGGAGATAATAGCTCAGAAGCGTGAGAGGTTCCAAATGACTGTAGACGAAAAACTGTCGCATAATTTCAAGGACAATGCAAAACTTTTTTGGAGGGAAGTTAAGAAGTCCAGAAATTGTGTTACAGCTAGTAGTAGGATGAATGTGATTATTTCGAAGGACAATGACATACTAACTGACAAAACTGACGTCCTCAGGCGATGGAGTGAATTCTACAAAGATATGTATGATGATGATGCCGCTGATCTACTCATAGAGCTGCCTCCAACAGAATCTGTCGAGGATCCTAAAGCGGATAAAATAAGTATGGGAGAGATTGTAAGTGCGATAAGAAGTCTGAAATGTGGAAAAGCTGCGGGAATAGATGGGATTACGGCTGAGATGATCAAGTACGGTGGACCAGCGGTCTGGGACGTCATCTATTTGCTATGCAATCTTTGCTGGGAAAGGGGTGATGTTCCGGACGACTGGAGGCGAGCAGTCATCGTGCCTTTCTATAAAGGAAAGGGATCACGATTGGACTGCTCCAACTACAGAGCCATCAGCTTGGTCAGCTTAGCTAGTAAAGTGTACACGAAGATCCTGACGATAAGAATGCAAGAGCGATCCGAAAGGTTTCTCTGGGAATCCCAAGGTGGATTTAGACCAGGAAGAGGATGTATGGATCAAACCTTCTCGCTTCGCGGAATCGCGGAAAAGTTTTTGGATATTAACCAAAGGGTTTTCTGCGCTTTCGTCGACTTAGAGAAGGCATTTGATAGAGTCGTACGAAAGGAACTCTGGGACGTGTTGCCTGGATATGGAGTGAGCAGTTCCCTACTGCATGCCGTGAAATCACTCTATAGTGATAGCGAGGCGTGCGTTAGGGTTAACGGTGAGATGTCACCCTGGTTTGATGTGAAGTCGGGGGTCAAACAAGGGTGTATCATGTCTGCCTGGCTGTTCATTATATATCTAGATAACTGTCTGAGAGCACTAAGAACGAACGGATGTGGAGTGAAAATGGGAAACTTAGTGGTCAACTGCCTACTATACGCCGATGACGCGGTTTTACTGGCGTCATCAGAGGGCGAACTGCAGTCACTAGTTACCATAATGAAAGAAGAATGTGAAAAGAAGGGGCTGCGCCTAAACGCTGCCAAGACTAAGGTTCTGGTATTCGAAAGAGATGAACAAGTGACCGAGTGTGCAATATCGGTAAATGGGCAAATTCTAGAGCAAGTGAATGAATTTGTATATCTTGGAAGCATGTTCACACGAGATGGAAAGTATGAAAAAGATATTGAAAGAAGGATAACTGCCGGAAATAAGGTGAATGGAGCCATGTCGGCGTTGATGGGCAGTAAAAGTCTGAGCAAGAATGCTCGAGTTGCTGTCCACAACGCGATATTGGTACCTACCTTATTGTATGGCAGCGAATCCTGGGTATGTCAGAGGAAGTATGAAAATAGCTTGAATGCAGTCGAGATGAGATCTCTTCGAAAAATGTGCGGCGTAACGATATTAGATCGAATCCGCAATGAAGAGATTCGCAAATCAACTGGCGTGAATGAGGGCGTGATTGTAAAGATGAAGAAAGGCATGTTACGTTGGTTTGGACACATAGAAAGGATGAGTAAAGAAAGATTGACGAAACAGATATACAAAGCAAAAGTGTGTGCAAGAAGAGGCAGAGGAAGGCCACGTTCCAACTACCTGGACCAAATAGATCGGACTCTCAAGGACGGGAACGTTAAGAGTACTCGAAACCGACGAGCATGTATGAAGAGACTGATGAATGTGGACGAAGCGAAAGAGGTATGTAAGTCTAGAGAGAACTGGCGCTCTATACTCTCTGCCTACCCCGTTAGGGACTCGGCGTGATGATATGTATGTATGTATGTAAATTAAAATAAATTTATAGTCATAATATTTTTATTATATAAATATGCCCCGATAATGAAAGGGTTTATAAAAATACTTGTACTTTTTGGGGAACTTTTGATGTTGTTACTCGACCTTTCTCCGACTTCGACAGTAGGCAATACATAAACATTTTCATACTTAAATATTTGTTTAACAAAATCAATTTTTACTAGTCCTCGTATAAAGTTGAGAACTCAATGGTTAAATAAATATTTGAACAATCGCACAGAAGAAAATGGCTACAAAAATATTTCGTTCGCCTGCTACGAATTCAAGTATTCTCGTAGAGGGCGGCTACGTCACTCCAATGACGTCACGCTCGTAGCGACGTCTCGTAGAAGGTTTCAGCGCTAAGGGAAAATATACTAGGCTGGCATGAACAGTAGAATATGCGGGAAACTCGGTATCTAAGCACGAGCTTGGAATGTAAGTGGGGTGGGTGGATTAAGCCCGAGTCGAAGAATAGAGGGCTCTGGAAATCCCGATTAGAGCGGAAAATGTCCGCTCGGTACCAGGAGAATATGAAAAAGCACAGTGCTTCGGACGGATTAAGCTTAGGGGGAAAGAGAAACATACTGGGTAGAATAACTTTAGGGCGGGGCAAAATAAGGCATGCGCAGAACGCATTTACCACGAAACACTATTTCTTGAAAACAAATCTTCAAGTAGGTATTAACCACCGTTCTTAAGGTAATAAAACACTATTGGCGTTCAAATAACAAACGATCTGCACATTTTTAGTAGAAAATAAATTTTCAGCTGTCTCGTGATTGTAGGTAAGCGCCATCTAGTATGCGCCTATAAAATTAATTGTATCCTTCTGAACTACAAGGTAACATAACTAAAGTATATTTGGTAGATGGCGTTGCTAGCTAATTCTTTAATTTTATTGTAGACCACAGAAAGAGAGGGGATTCTTCTAATACAGGTTCTTGGAACTTAAAAGAAGAGATCCCAAACCATGTAATATTATTATCTTGTAATTAATTCAATTAATATTTATTATTATTATTTTTGTTTTTATTTTAGTTTTCACGGTTTTCCACCGGTATTCTGATGGCGCGGGCCTAGGCCAAGTGTTCATCAGGTGTTGTGTCCTGTTAAGCTGCGTGTGATCGGATGTGTGTGCTGTGTACTTTGGTCCTGTTCAGTTTGGAAAAATTTTCGTACTAGGCGACAAGTGTTCAGAATGGCTGCTTTTTGTAGAAGGTGGTAGGTGTTTTGGTGGAGGTTCAGCGTGGTGAGAGACTGGTGTAGTTGTTATTATTCTGAGATCCAAAAAAAATATTTAGAAGGAACCCAGCAACGTAAGTCGAACTGCCTAGGTACTTGGCTCATAAAAGAAAGAAATCGTATTCACACCTTGTTTCAGATGGTATATTTTTCCCTTTGACATCAATCGTTTTATACGGTATTATTGTTGCATTAGGTTTGTTCAGCAAAAGCAAAAATTCAATTACGTGTCTCAATAAAGTAAATAAAACGGAGTGGAAATTGTAAATGTTTGCCTCTGGCCGATCGAGATTTGAATGTAATATAGTCCTATTTTGGGACGTGCTTATTTCAATTCGTGACAATTGTTTGTAATGGCTTCGGCTATGCTTTTGGCCATTCACGTCTATAAATAATGGGATTCCAATGGAAATTGTTGATGTTGAGTTATCGTAGCGGCGAGTTTAGTTGACAACTATGTGGTGTGACAACAGCTGGACGTGCGTCAGCAAATGAGGGACTGTTGGTAGCACTTATTAAGAAAACACATTTGTTATCCTTATCTTACATACATACATAGTCCCTAAGTCCCTAACGGGGTAGGCAGAGAGTATAGAGCGCCAGTTCTCTCTAGACTTACATACCTCTTTCGCTTCGTCCACATTCATCAGTCTCTTCATACATGCTCGTCGGTTTCGAGTACTCTTAACGTTCCCGTCCTTGAGAGTCCGATCTATTTGATCCAGGTAGTTGGAACGTGGCATTCCTCTGCCTCTTCTTGCACACACTTTTGCTTTGTATATCTGTTTCGTCAATCTTTCTTCACTCATCCTTTCTATGTGTCCAAACCAACGTAACATGCCTTTCTTCATCTTTACAATCACGCCCTCATTCACGCCAGTTGATTTGCGAATCTCTTAATTGCGGATTCGATCTAATATCGTTACGCCGCACATTTTTCGAAGAGATCGCATCTCGACTGCATTCAAGCTATTTTCATACTTCCTCTGACATAGATATCTATATCTTTATATGTATAATTCTACTGTACGCGTGTGTCACTGAACTCCTCCTAAGCGACTGGACCGATTCATATAATGAAATTTTCTGTGTCTTCAGGTGGATTCGAGAATGGCTTAGATTCACAATTGAACCAGATGGGTGGCGCTGCGATCTTGTTTTCCCACCCAAGCTAAAAGCAAAGCAAAAAGCTGTGCGGGACAGCGAGTGTATATACATAATTCAATTGTATGTGTGTTTGTACCCTAATTCCTGCTAAACAGCAGGACGGAATTTGGGTTAATTTTTGTTTTTATATTTGAGTACGAATGAGTTTTTCTGAAGTTAAGTACAGTGAAAGACGTGGTGGCCAAGTGGTTCGAGCAGTTGCCTGCGACGCAAAGGTCGCAAGTTCCAATCCCGACTGAACCAATGAGTTTTTCTGAACTTAAGTACGGTGACTAGTCACACCACGAGCTTTACGGTGAAGGAAAACATCGAGAGGAAACCTGCATACGTCTGAGAAGAAATTCAAAGGCGTATGTATAGTCGTGCTTGAGTAACGGCGATGGACTCGCCTTCTGTCACGTTGGCACCTAATATACCTCTAGCGGAAAGTGGGTGTGTGGATATTACCTATACACCTCTGCCTACCCCTTCGGGGACCCTTGTGGGAAGGCGTGAGGATATAGTATATATTATTAAGTACAGTGATCCCACCACTAGCTTTACGGAGAAGGCGTATGTATAGTCCTGCTTGAGTAAAGGCGATGGACTCGCCATCTGTCACGTTGGCACCTAAAATATATTTTTGGTGGAAAGTGGCTGTATGTGTTCTACCTATAGACCTCTGCGTACCCCTTCGGGGACCCTTGTGTGAAGGCGTGAGGATAATACAGACGTTAACTAAATGCGTATGTATCTATAACAAGTAATCCAGAGCGAATTGATTGCTGATAACATGGCGAGTAATTGTGGTGTGATCTCAGCTAAGGATCGATTAGTTATAAATAACGAGCTTTTTACCAACTTTCTTTTTTAACCGACTTCAGAAAATGAAGGAGTTTTTATCCATTCAACAGTATTATATATATTTTTATATGTTCGCAGATATCTTCGTCCTTTATGAACCTATTTTGATGTATGTTTATATATCTTATATTATATTACAAATTAAATAACACTACACATGTTTCATACAGAAAAAATATAGTGATACTACTCTAAATAAATATTAGTAATTTTTTTTAAACATAAATGGTAGGTATTAAACTGTATTTTTATATATAAAAACGGCAAAAAATCATGGTTGTTAACAAACATGATGCGAGCCTCTTCAGTATTTATTTTAGTATTTTTTTTGTATTTGTTGCTATGGCGGCAACAGAAATACATCATCTGTGAAAATTTCAGCTATCTAATTATCACGGTTCATGAGATACAGCCAGGTGACAGATGGACAGACAACGGAGTCTTAGTAATAGGGTCCCGCTTTACCCTTCGGTACGGAACCTTTAATAGATTAAAAGCCTTGTAGCCAAATACGTGCTAACAATTGCTTGAAGAAAACAAAGGTAAGGAAAAAATATTGTATTCATAAATTTTAATTTCGAAGCAGATAGGGTTGGCGTAATTTCATGTAACTACATTTTACCTCCGTCGTCCCGGCGCTTAATTGAATCTGAAGACTTACCTGAAACAAAGATTGTAAATTGAATAAGGCTCTGCACATTTTTGTTAAAATTGCTGAATACCTGGATTTGGAATGTTATTTAATTAGTTTCAATACCTTTGTTCAGGCGAAAATGTCTTAATTGATGAGAATTAATTAAACATAGGATCAGATTAAAACTTGTAGAGTTTCGTTATATTCATTAGTAAATTCCATTGTCTGTTCATACCATAGTCGTGGTGGAAGAGCCCGTGTGAAATAGAAGCACCGGCGCACGGGCGCGTTGAATTTTCGATCAAAGGGAGCGTTTTATTCCCACATGTACCAGTGACGGGACACATAAAATATAATAATAAAAATATATCCTCACGCCTTCCCACAAGGGTCCCCGAAGGCGTAGGCAGAGGTGTATAGGTAATACCCACACACCCACTTTCCGCCAGAGGTATATTAGGTGCCAACGTGACAGATGGCGATTCCATCACTACTAATCACTGTACTTAAGTTCAGAAAAATCATTGGTACAGTCGGGATTCGAACTTGCGACCTTTGCGTCGCAAGCAACTGCTCGAACCACTCGGCCACCACGGCCCTACGGGATACATATCTCCCTTTTTTAGCGATTTAAAACATAAAATCTGCTAATTCGGCCTTAAATCGATAAGCATTGAAGGATGCATAACAATTTTAGACCGAAAGCTCAATGAAGAGATTGAGGGTGGAATTGTAAAGTAAAAAATATACGTACTACCTACATTGGTATAAACATTTCGCAAAGCAACTAGTGAGAATGAAGGTGCAATTTTTTTATTTGGACATATACATCTTATGTAAAAAGGAGTGACTAAGTATTATATTGACGAAACAATACAATGTCGATGTGTCTAGTAGAAGAAGCTGAGAAAGATCGCGTTCCAAATCGAACTTACATAAGGATGGCGAGCAATTACAAAGAAACAAATGAATGTGAATGTCTCTAAGCCCATAGATAGCAGGCGCAATACTCTTCTGCTTACACTGAGAGGGACTCGGTGGGATTATTCAGTATGTATGTAAACAAGGAACTTCTGAGAACTGCATACGAGACATAATATAGTGTCTCATACATGGCGTATTCTTAACATTTTTTTTATCGGGATTCTTATGTATATCAATGATATGAAAGATAAACTCCATGTAGATTACACAAAACTAGCAACTCATTTGTCGGGCCAGGTATACGCTTTTTTAATAGACTACCTCAGATCATAATCGAATTACTTTTAATTGAATTACCTTTGTAAAGTTTAAAACTGACCATTAACGTAAATTAATTCAAAAAGCTTATTATATAATACAATATCAGATTATTTGAATGATGGCCATGCATGGCAATTAATTGCTCCTCTAGTACAGAGTTTATATGTAAGTTTAATCTTTATCTACCCCTACATAAAAAGGGAGAGTTCGTTTCGCCGTTTCTTCTCCTGACAGGTTTTTTTTTCTGGGAAACGATGGTAACTTTAGTTTATATCAAGTATGTTACGTTCAATAAGTCTTCCCTGGGTCCCTTACGTTGAATAAAATCAAAATCTTTGATTTTGAATGACATTCTGGGGAGCTTTGAACGTAAAGTATTCCTCACGATCTGTGTAAATGATATTGCATTCAGAAATGTCTAAGTTGAAGTTGAGAAATCGCATATAGATGTAGATAATAAGCTCGATATTATTAGACATTCTTAATGCTGAACTGATGTTCAATGGTCACAAACTTTTCTAGGGCACTGGTAAAGTCTAGATAAGTTTGTATCTAGCTAGAAGATATAAGTTAAGGATAAGTTCAGGATTGCGTTGCCTTTGTCGCATTGTATGTAATTTTATCAAATAACTTGAACAATGACACTAGATTAGTAAAACAATGCTTAATTTGCCATACTAACAAACATGTGTAATGATAATCACGCCGAGGGCCTCCCTGGGTAGGCAGAGAGAGTAGAGCACCAGCTCTCTCTCTAACTTGACATAAATCCTACATAAATTCAGCTCCCCTTTAATCTTATATACTTGTATGTATACATATTTACATAGTATACGTCAAAGTCGCTTCCCACCGTCTGTATGCTTAGTTATTTTTTTGATAAGATAAACGAGCATGCTGTCTGATAGTAAGCGGTTACCGGTGCCTATAGACGCATGTAACACCAGGGGTACCTCTTGCGCTTTGGCAAAATATGCAACGGATTTTCAATGCCATAATAAATATAGTAGCGAAATTGGAGTAAACAGTGCACACAAAAGTTTATGAATCTAAAAAGAACTGAAGCTTTACTCTCTTTGCCAACCCCGTGAGGAGCTCGGTGTGCTAATATGTATAATAATATAATAAATAAATAATATATCCTCACGCCTTCCCACAGGGGTCCCCGAAGGGGTAGGCAGAGGTGTATAGGTGCCAGCGTGACAGATGGCGAGTCCATCGCCGTTACTCCAGCACGACTATACATACGGCTTTGAATTTCTTCTCAGACGTATGCAGGTTTCCTCTCGATGTTTTCCTTCACCGTAAAGCTCGTGGTGTGACTAATCACTGTACTTAAGTTCAGAAAAACTCATTGGTACAGTCGGGATTCGAACTTGCGAACTTTGCGTCGCAGGCAACTGCTCGAACCACTCGGCCACCACGGCTAATATGTATATAGGTATATGCTATGTATATGTACATAACCTGTCTGTCAGGACTCAGGTATATCATTAAAGTGACAAAGCATCCCATTACATACCTTCGTGTCTCCTTAATCCCTCGCAAGTTCGTTCCTACGATACTTATGATCAGAATCCATTGGATTATTTCTGAGTAGCGTTTCGTTCAAGGTACATGGGGTTTGAATTATATAGGTTTGTATGCGGTTACTGCAAATGAGATCAATTTGTTTCATTGAAAGATATTGAATTGCTTATCGTTCTGGCTTTACGTTCCTAAGATTTGCAAGGATGAGAATTCTGCAAGCGTTCATATTGTAAATATAGTATATATATATATATATATATATATATCCTCCCTCCCTCCCAAAAGGGTCCCCGAAGGGGTAAGCAGAGGTGTATAGGTAGTACCCACACATCCACTTTCCGCTAGAGATATATTTTAGACGCCAAAGTGACCGATGGCGAATCCATCGCCGTTACTCAAGTGCAACTATATACGCCTTTGAATTTCTTCTCAAACCGTTTCCTCTCGATGTTTTCCTTCACCGTAAAGCTCGTGGTGTGACTAATCATTGTAAGTTTAAAGTTTAAGTTTAAGTCTTAAGTTCAAAAAAACTCATTGCCTGCAACACAAAGATTGCAAGTTTGAATCCCGACTGTACCAATGAGTTTTTTGGGACCACAAGCTATTATCTAAGAGAAACTAAAACTTTGCTAAGATTAACAATATCAGTTTAATTCGCTCCTCCATTAAACAAACAGCGGGAATAGCATCTTTTTGTATGAATGAAGCCACATTTCTCCTGCAGAGATTATTTTTATTAATTATTTAATTAAATACAAACCCATTTCAGGTCGTCCACTATTAATTTGACTGTCAACCGCAACGGTTTGCAAACTCTTTGTTCTGGTAACTGGAAAATTACTCTTATTTCGTTTAAAATTAGGGGTTGAAATCGAGTAAACTGCGAGCATTGTTCTTTCGTTCATTTTGAAACAATATTTTTATATTGTTTTTTTATCACTTTATGGAATATGTCTAATCGATAAGACACAAGGATGAGATCATCAAGAGTTCTCGAAACAAGCGGCACTTATCAACAGTCTGATGAATTCGGATGCAGTGAAAGATGTCTACGTTAGGGACTCGGCGTGATATGTAATAATCTTCACGCTTTCCAAAGGTCCACGATGGGATGGAGCTCTTATTTTTAGCAGCAATTATTTATTACCGACAGGGAACAAACCCGATACCATTATCAAGAACGTATAGCTGACAACGTGCCAGATAGCCAGTCAAAATTCAATAAAAAAAATACTCTGAATTGTTTGGCCTTCACAATAATCCCCGAAGTGTTAGCGAGGAATACAACCAGAGATATATTTAGGTGCGTAGCTGACAATTGGAAATGTTACGTTTTCTCTAGTGTTGAAGAGACGTAAACTTCATAATAATAATAATAAGTTATTGTACATAATGTATACTGTAAAACAGCCGTGGCAGTGGAGTGGTTCGAACAGTTGCCTGCAACGCAAAAATTGCATGTTCGAATCCCAAATACTTTTATTTGGTTAAGTACAGTGATTAGTCACACGAGCTTTACGGTGAAGGAAAACTTCGAGAAGAGATCTGCACATATTTGAAAAGGAAATTAAAGACGAAGAGAAGAAGAGAGAAGAAGCTTGAGTAAAGGCGAAGGAATCCCTATCTGTCACGTTGGTACCTAAAAATGTATCTCCGACGGAAAGTGAGTATGTGGGCACTACCTACACACTTCTGCTTACCCCTTCGGGGACCCTTGTGGGAAGGCGTGAAGAAGAAATTGTAGATACAATATCTTATCTATTATCTATCACAATATAAAAAAATCAAAAATCACACTCAGATGAGTGTTACATTTTTTGATAATAACTCCAACTTCCTTAATCAGCTTCAAATAGGAAATATCTCGGCAACGACTTCATTTTAAAGTACAAATTGTGTGACTCGTAGAGCTGAATTGCTTGGTGAATTATTTGTCTTCCAAAAGGAGAGTAGTTTCTTAATTACAAGAGGTGGATCCCCTCCCGGCGATACTTTCAAGTTTTAAACCGAGTCTATCCGCAGGTAGTTTCATACTAATTGTTTTTGTTCTCGACTGGTATTTTCCGAATGTACTACCGTAGAGACATTATGAATTAAAAGCGAACCGCACGCTTTTTGCGACCTTAAAATGTATGATCTATGATTAATCACACCACCAGCTTTACGGTAAAGGAAAACATCGAGAAACCTGCATACGTCTAAGAAGAAATTCAAAGGCGTGTGTGTAGTCGTGCTTTAGTAACGGTGATGGACTCGCCATCCGTCACGATGGCACCTAAAATATATCTCTGGTGGAAAGTGGGTGTGTGGGTACTACATATACACCTCTCTACCTTTACGGGGACCCTTGTGGGAAGGCGTGAGGATATATATCAAAATGTATGATCTAGATAACCGCATACTGTTATTATGACAATGTTCCATATTCAATTACGAGCTACCATTTCCAAGCCAATGTACTTATCAATTGTAATATGATAAGGAATTGTATCCCTAAAACATAGCAAAAGGTAGCAAGGAGTTCAATTAAGTGGCAACACAATGTTGACGCAATTATTTTCTAAGGGCGCCGGTTAACAATATTTTAGACGGGCCCTAAGAGCACCTGTAAAGGTGAATGCATGATGGTGGGAGATATTAAGTACTTTAATGTATTACGTGAAAGGGTTTTGAAATTTTAGTAAATTAGTTTTTAAATCAGGTGCGCATCTATTCGGACAGTACTATAACTTTGGTATAGAGGAATTGGCTAGGTTATGAACAACTGTTGCGAAAACCTAAAAAAACAGTGGTATTCTTTTCTCTATTCATATACCACTAGGGTGTCAAAACATGCCTGAATGATACTGACATTACAAAATTTTCGCCACACATGTCTTGAAAAAAAATATATTGTGCCGCGGTAGGAGACTCATCTCTTTGTATTTGATACATAGAGAGGATCCTCAAATGCCTAAAAAGGCTGTACATTGCTTTAGATAGCGTGTGTATTCGACATAAACATGTGACGATTGATGATAGCTGCTATCGCCAGTCGGAAGTCACGAGATCCTGCGAATACCCCTTATTTGGAACTGTCATGCAAATTGTATATACTTCCGAAAAAATTAAAGAAAGTTATTGTGGAAACAGAAGAGAATTAAAAGATGCACAATAAATAAGTACTATCTTAATATATATAAATTACGTGTCACGTTGTTTGTCCGCGATGGGCTCCTAAACTACTAAACCGATTACAATCAAATTTGCACACCGTGTGCAGTTTGATCCAACTTAAAAGATAGGATAGCTTACATCACAATTGGACCCGATAGGTGGCGCTGCGACGTGTTTCAGGAAGTTTAAACTTTTCACCCGGGCGAAGCTGGGAGGGACAGCTAGTATAACTATGTAACTAAAGTAGGTACATAGTTACAAGTCCAATATTAAATATTATGAATGTAAAAGTTTGTTGTATGGTTGCTACCCCTTCGAGCAAAAACGAATGAAGAGAATTAGATATTTATTAGATAAATAGATTTTAAAATAATAAAAAAAATATTGGTTAGGTTAACACATGGTATGTATATATTAAATCTAGAGGTACACCTAGTTCTATAAAGATCTTATTTAAATCACATTTCTGGGAGCCATACGGTAATGTTTAATATGTTTATTGCTTTTTAACATCACACATGTGGCTAACAAGCATGCAGTCCGCCTGATGGTTACCGCCGCCAATGGACGTTTGTAACACCAGGGGTATCGATCGCGCACTGCCGACCCAGCAGGAATCCTTTCACTCATTTCTAGCAGAACTTCATGCTGTACTCTCTAGAGAAAACCTCAACGGGGAGGTTATTCCACAGCCGGAGCGTTTGTGGAAGTAAACTCCTTTAGAGCCGCGCAGTACGAGACCTTTGCGGTTCCAAGGTATGGGGATGAATTCCCCGACGAGTAGAAGGTAGAAGTGGGCACCTTGCCGAACAATTGTATATGTGCATCCAGCTATATAAAGTAAACTTTTTATCAATAACTTAATGTTGATACCTGGGATATTAATGAGCATATTGATCTATGTTTTGATCAATAATTATGTCGAATAAATCAGTAAACAAACTTATAATGTTAACAAACAAAGTTGCATAGGTAGAAATCCTTCCAATATTAACTCGATTTATTTCTAGATAAACCCCGCAACCTGCAATTGAATTACCAAATCAAACTTTGGTTCCACAATAAATATATTTATTCTCTCCGGAGACAAAGTAGAATGGAACAAAGTTAGTTATTACATTAGTATACCCGGTCGCATCTACGATCCTTGTGTTAAGGCTGTTTTCATGGATGGGAAAGATGTTAACTTATTATAAGTTATCTGAAGAAGTTTCCAAATATAATAAAGCTCTTCAAGAAGGGTGCGAAATAGATTACTGTAAGGTAGGTAACACGCAAACGATACCTCTGGTGTTGTAAGCATCTATAGAAGCGGTAACCGCTTACCATCAGCCGGGCAGCGTAATTGTTTGCCACCTTGGTTTTATAAAAATATATTCAACCTTATAAAGTCTTCAGATGGTTATCACACACATAGACACTGCGAGATTATCTGTGAAAGAAAGCATCGTAAAAATCTTATAAACGATTAAGAAGTCGGCACCCAAATGTATCTCCGCAGAAAAAAGGATGCTGTTACACTACGCCTACGATTTCTTTCGAAATCTGAAAAATATGCTCTAAAACCTATCAGTCTAATACAGCCTTGTCACGACCTGCCTTTATGCTGACAAAGTCCTATAAGGCTGTATTCATGAAGCTATGACCCAAGGGAAAGCTTCAGATGCTATCAGCCATATGTAGTACTTTATTGCGGTTAAACATGGCTCAATTTAATCCTGAATAAAAAATGGTACACTATACAAAAACAAAGGAACATGTACAAAGTATCTAACATATCGTCGCGCCATATCCTTCACGCAGTAGACAGAGAGAGTTGAGCGCCAGTTCTCTCTAGACTTACTTCCTCTTTCGCTTCGTCCAAATTCAACAGTCACTTATGTTAATGTTGCGATATGATAAGAACCATAACTATTTAAGGAGTAAAATTTTAATACATGGTATTTTGATTTTTTAAATAAAACTTTCAAATGTTTTCAAGAGCATTGATGGCCGAGTGGCTCATGTAGTCATCTGGAACAGAAATACTCCAAGTTTGAATAGCGACTGTACCAATGAGTTTTTCTGAATTTAAGTGCACAGAATATTGAGAGAATCCATGCATATGGGAAGAAGTTCAAAGACGTATATATATATAGAAACGGCGATGGACTCGCCATCTTTAATGGTGGCACGTAATATAGTGTGTATATACGGTGTATTACTACCAAGTTCCTACTCTTACTAAGTACCTACCTCTTCGGGGACCCTTGAGAAAGCAAGTGAAGATATAAAATACTTATATATCGACATCTGTGTGGATCAAGATATTGTAGCGCTATATATTATATACTATGGTTTGTCCTGAAACACCCACTGTGTGATCTATCACTGCACTTAAGTTTAGCAAACAACGGGAAAAATACCGAGATTTGAAACGAGGTCACTCCACTTGAGTGACGGGCCCTCTCAGCTTCTTTTTTGTAGATATTACTTGTGACGACAAACTATTTCGAGTGAGACTTTTCCGTAAGTTTAAAGAAAAGCGAATGGGAAATGTAATAAATAGTAAATCAAAATGTAATTAAAAATCATTTATTTAATATATCTCCAGCTAAAAGAGCCTACCCCACTACATGGACTCGCCATCTGTCACGTTGGCACCATAAAATATATCTCTGGCAGAAAGTGGTTGCGTGGGTACTACATATACACCTCTGCCTGCCCCTTCGCAGACCCTTGTGGGAAGGCGTGAGGGTATATTATTATGTATTTTTATTTTGTATAAGGAGTAATTCTTATCTAAAAGAACTGAAGGTGAAAATCCCGGCCCCGTAAGTGTTGTGGAGCGACGAATGAACGACCCTTTTTCCCACTATCACAGCATCCGATGGCTGGGGCGATAATGTGATCCCTTCATTGATCAGCTTCAATCCCTCGTTAGGGGACATTTCTCATTATAAGGACCGAACGACAGATCGTCTGTAACTAATGATATTTTTTTTTAAAACTACTTTGTACCAGTATCTTTTTTAGAACAATGAAATAAGGTTGTAGCAGACGTTTGACTACTCATTAGAGAGATAAGACAATGAACCTGGAGGTTTTACAGGCTTACCTTATCACCTTAGAATCTACATTGTGTGGTGACAAATTGAGTAAATGACGTCACACAGTGCCCGCCTCTCCACTTTTGATGTGCACACATGTTTGCTAATCAATCTCATTCTAAGCGGGTCAAAAGTAGCCCTTAGTAATTGTTCTTGTAACGCGATTTTTGATTTAGGAACTACTTAACACGCGAACATTTTTTACATTTTGTACATTTAATTGAACCTGCGCCGCATTCTTAACGTCTATCGTATCACATGAAAAAAATCCAACTTAAGCAATTCCCAAGCGTGGTGCTATATTTCAGAGAATATCAGTCACTGATTGTGCTCTACGTTAGTGCATACTTGAAATTTTATACTTAACCCACTTAAAAACCCTTTAACACTAAGCCTATAAATTTGTGTCTTATGTAATATCTCAAAACAGTTATAAACAGAAGGGTATATAACGAAGAAGACTGGGTACAAACAATAACAGAACATTTAATTAAAATATAATTTAAATTCAGTTAGCATCAGATCAAGAGTTTAATCAAATTTCAACTCGTTAATTAAAATTTTCTTCACAAGTAAAGCCACGAACGCTTGCTTCATTTGTTCTGACAATCATATTTAGCCAGCGATTGCTATGAATATGAAAACTGAATACATTCTCGCTGCACGGAATAATGTCAAGAGACTGCACTCTGACGGATGGAAGTAGATAGAAGCCTTTGAACAGTTTCACAAGGGCCCTTGGCTTTACCGAGGCTGTAGCGGTAATTAATTATCAACATGATAATTTGTATTTGCATATTCAAGTTGATTAATGACACCAAGAGCGTCACGGTGATGGAAAACATCGGAAACACCTGCAAACGTTTAAGAAGAAATTCAAAGACGTAGGTCGAGTCGTGCTAGAGAAACGGCTTTGGAGCCGCTATCTACCACAAGGACATCTGAATATATCTCCGAGGAAAAGAGGGTGCTGTTACGCCCCAACCTACTCCTTTGAGCACCCTTGTAGAATGGATACAACATCAGATTATTTGAATGATAGCCAGCATGGCAATAATTTTGCTCCTCTTGTACAGAGTTTTTATGCGAGTTTTTATCTTTTTCTACCCCTACGTAAAAGGGAACAATAGTAAAAAAAAAGAAATCCGGGAGTTTGTTTCGCGGTTTCTTCTCCTGGCAGGCTTCTTTTGTCTTGGAAACGGTGGTGACTTTTGTTTTTATTAAGTATGTGACGTTCAATAAAATATGTTCCCTGTGACCCTTACGTGTAATAAAATATTTTGATTTTTATGTGACATATTTCAAGACTGCTTGAAGTGCTGTCTAGAATATTTGTTCCTAACTACTACATGCCCGGCAGGAGGCACCAGTCGCACAGTGGCTCGTACTCACTCCCCGATCCGTCGCACTCTCTCATCGCTCAACGCACTCATGGAGTCCAACTCTGATTGTCACGTGTTCGCGGATGAATGGCAGGCGATATATGCCGACATTATTGCAGTATTGTGAGACGAACGAATTAATGTAGTTTTCTTTATTTATTTGTATTTATAATAGTAAATATGTATTATATTTCTAGGCATCATTTACATCTGACCCTAAATCATTCTTGAATAATAATTGCATTAAGTGTAGCACCAAGTTATATGGTTATGAATGGAAAAAATTGCGTTCAATTTGGTGAAACTTTATAATTAATTTTATTTAACATATAGTCTTCGAACTTTTTCTCCAGATATAAAAGCTTCAGAAGAAACTTCGTCTACAACATCATATCATTGACTTTATTGTGCTTTAATTAAAGCGAGTAAGTTCTCATATTACTAGATCCATTAGTGTCAATAACGATTGATTGATGATGCAAAATCATGACCTTCTCACAGCCCTGAAGGGGTAAGCAGAGGTGTATTACCTATACACCTCTGCCAGTAGCCACTCATCCAGTTTTTGTTGGAGAAATATTTTAGGAACAAACAAAAACATTGATAGAAAACCTGTGCACGTTTGATAAGAAATTCAATTATTTTGCTTGAGAAACGGCGATGGACTCGCCATATTGGCACCAACATGGCGAGTCCAACGCACACAAAAAGACGGTGTTGTGTTACAGACATGCCTACCCCTTTGCCCTTGTGGGAACGCGTGAAGTTTTACAAATCCAAATATTTCTTTAAGACTTCATCGATATGATAAATATCATAAGAGTTGAAAACCAGTCCAGAACTCACTCGTTTATGACTACTCCTAGTTGTTATTCATCGTTCGTCACAGACGTGGTAGGGATCCGAAGAAAAATCATAATCAACCTTATATCATAAGTACGCTCTCATTTTTGAGGGTAGAAGTAACAACGATGTGATATTGTGATGTGAGAATTATCGAATTTACTTATCGAAGAATATATAAGAAGTTACTTTTACTAACTGGGTAATAATGGAGTGGGGCAATGGTGACCTGTAACACGGGTTTACGTTGTAGACCTACCTCAGGCACCATTCTCTCACAAAGTTTGCATACATACATCCTCACGCCTTCCCACAAGGGTCCCCGAAGGGGTAGGCAGAGGTGTATAGGTAATACCCACACACCCACTTTCCGCCAGAGGTATATTAGGTGCCAATTTGCATATTACTATTACTTACTATAAGCCCACCACTGTAACTACTGCTTTGTGAAGAGAAAAATAAATGATTTTATTTTATTTATTATTATTAATATCACTTAAGAAATATATATATATACATATTTCTTCATCAGTTTAGAGTATCTGGAAGTTTCCATCGTTAACTGCTCGAATGATTTGATCTTAATGAATCTGAATATTTAAAAATCACTAAAAAAGCATGAAATCGAAATATTATTCCAATTGTGTTTGAATTTGTGCCACAGTAAGTTTGGAGGGAGGAGCTATTATAGTTTCTCTGCTTACCTCGTAAATGATACAATGCGATATCATGATTGTGTTCTTAAATCGTAATCGTTTTTATATATATGCAATACATTTAGATAAAAATAAACTATACATACGAATAAATTCGTTATTAATGAAAGTCGAACGCTCAGGTTGTGGAAAAATCTCCCCGTTGAGGTTTTCCGCGAGCAAGAAAGAACAAGAACAAGAGCAAGAACTTCATTCTTCAAGAAAGGTGTGAAAAGATTCCCGCAGGGTTGGAAACGCGCAAGTGATTCCCTTGGTGTTGCAAGCGTCCATAGGCGTCGGTAACCGCTTACCATCAGGCGGGCTGCATACGTGTTTGCCATCCTAGTGGTATAAAGAAAATATAAAATAAATGCAGTGTCAGTATTATTTTAAGAGTTGGTACCTATATGAAAATTGCTGAAAACATCGACTAGCATCCGACCACCGCCCAACACTATAATTGTAACGTATACGACAGGGTAACAGGGATAAAAGCCTTCTTGGGAATTCTGATGAGCTGCCTGACTCGAATTAATACCCGTGTTGCACGCGCTCCCTTGGCTTTATACGCTAACATGATTATAATAATTTATCAACGCTTTAAGATCACTTTAGAAAACATTATAATACTAGCGACCCGCCCCGGCTTCGCACGGTACAATGCTGATATTAAATATACCTTCTACAGAATGTCCTTATAAACAACGTTTACAGCTTTTTTGTAATAAGATAATAACTTGTAAACAACACATTATTTTCGATTCGTCCTTGAATTTCAATGCCAAGCAATGTTCACACACTACTAACATGGTACCTGTCCCTGCATTTAAATAACATGCTGTAAATGGCCATATTGATCCATATTAAATGGACAATGTATTTAACGTACTTAATTGGATAAGGACTAATGATGTATTGCTTAAAATCACTTCGTAAATAAGACATTTTTTCCCGTATAATGTACATCACATTACATACCTCTAAATTTATCAGTGTTTCTCTACAATAATATGCATGTATTATACATATATACCTTCCTCTTGAATCACTCTATCTATTAAAAAACGTTCCAAAATCCGTTGCGTAGTTTAAAAGATTTAAGCATACATAGGGACGGACAGACAGCGACAGCGACTTCGATTTATAATAAGTAGTGATAGAAATTAATATTATATATATTTTTTTTATACAACAAGAGTGGCAAACAAGCATACGGCCCACCTGATGGGAAACGGTTACCGTAGCCTATTTACGCTTACGATACTAAAGTATCACTTGCGCGTTGCCACTCTGTGTTCGGAGAGTTATAGTGTGTTGACAGCATAATGGGTTTAATCCATCTGCTTCCAACACAATGTAACAATCCTCCCCCCTCCCCAAGGAGCTCATTACTGGAAATCTTATTCACCGCGCAGGAACACAACACAATAAAGTGTGTTATTTGGCTACGGACTTCTGTAAGGTGGAGGTCCTGCCCCAGTCGGGCAGCTCCGAATTCGGAAACCCGTTATGCCCTACCTCTCTTATTATATATTGTATTTTTGGATACTCATACCAATTCAACCATACGGTTGTATGTACATAGCAAATAGATTACACTGGTGGAAAGATTCCTATAGTGTACATCGCGCGCGAGCAAACATCCATAGGTGATGGTAACCACTTACCATCAGACAGGCCGCGTGCTTGTGGCAAATATTAGAGATATAAAAAAATACTACTTTAAGTACCTATACCTACGAGTTAATTAAGTTTGATTGCGTTGTTTTGTTAAAAGAAAGTTCGCCTAACAGTCTGTACAAGTCATATCAAATAACCTTTATGTTGAAATTAACATGACATTTGTTTTCATACACTAGTTCATTATCGGCTTTGCTATTGGTTAGCCGCCCGAACCTATCAACAAAGTAAGTGTGTGATTGGCAATCACAGCGTCGAACGGCTTCACGTCCAATGTGTGTGGTTAATTTAGATTAACTCATGGCTAATTTATTAACACGAAATTAATGTTTCCTTTGTCATTCATTCATCCATAACATCACGCCGAGTCCCTTATTGGTAGACAGATAGAGTAGAGCGCCAGTTCTCTCCGCGTTCATCTGGCTTGTCACAAATGCTCGCTGGCTTAAATATAATAAATACATTTATTTAATTATTAAGTAGCCGTGGTGGCCGGGTCGTTTGAGTTCGACTTTACCAATGAGTTATTCTGAACTTAAGCTAAGTGATTTGTCACACCACAAGCTTTACGGTGAAGGAAAACATCGAGAGGAAACCTACATACGCGTAAGCAGAAATTGAAAGACATCATCTGTCACGTTGGTACCTACAATATACCTCTTGCGGAAAGTGTACTACATATACACCTTGGCCTACTCTTTCGAGGACCCTTGTGGGAAGGCGTGAGAATATACTTGAAGTTACATTCAAATACATCAAACATAAACCAAAACTGTGGTTTTACTATCTTTCCTATAATATATATTAAGCCTTTGTATTAGATACGGATTTGGCTTTCTATTGGTGACAGAATTTGTTTAATCGGCTGAGTATTTTCGAAGTCGTAACACGCAAACGAACAAAGAAATTAAAAATTTAATCTACAAAGATTAAATTTTTATCATTCATATTATAAAGAGTATAGAGAGATAAATTAATATTATATATATATATATATATATATATATATATATATATATATATAATTATATTTGTATGCTATCTAAACTAATGTACAGATTTTAAAATACATACGCAGAATCACTGCAACGCTATCTAATAGAGTATTTACGTGTCAGCTCACAGCTATGATACAGTAACTGGTGTATTCGACAGAGCCAATAAATATTAAATCGTTCTGCGTGTACCTTAAGACACAATTTTCCGTGACAGGCTAAGCGTACGCTTGAATATCCTCAACGAAGTGAGAAGTAAATTTATCGTAAAAAGAAAAAATCACTTTCGCAAACAGAGGAGAATAGTAGGACCCGACAATGAGCTTTTTATGGTCCTCGTCAGAGCTATAAGGCGCTCAAAAGCTGTGAATG
The DNA here is from genome assembly GCA_945859725.1 of Drepana falcataria. Lineage (NCBI taxonomy): Eukaryota > Metazoa > Arthropoda > Insecta > Lepidoptera > Drepanidae > Drepana > Drepana falcataria. The sequence continues at coordinate 2,595,191 of OX243923.1, read as the reverse complement.
GCAATTTGCTCTTTAATTTGCCGAACCATTAAGGTTCACAATTGTCTGACGTTAAATAGTTTACTATAATTCTTCAAGTGTGGCAACTCAAGCATGCTGTCGTTAATCAGAACCTCGAGGAATCTTTTTATAAATGACTAGCTTTAGGCGACTCCATCTGCGTATAATTTGTGTTCTGTAGATCCTCATAAGTTATATGTACATACTAGTTATACCCCGCGGTTTCCCCCGTTAAATACTAATATTATAAATGTCATCGCAATCTGTTTTTAGCGTTCCCTGGTAAACTATGTAGGTGACAAACAAGCATGCGGCCCGCCTGATGGTAAGCGGTAACGCTAAGCGGGACGCTTGCAACACCAGGGGTATCTCTCGCGCGTTGCCGACCCTGAAGGAATCTCTTCTTGATACACCGAAGCTTTAGTTTGGTATAGTAGTACATAAGAAGCCGTGGTGGCCGAGTGGTTCGAGGAGTTGCCTGCGACGCAAAGGTCGCAAGTTCGAATCCCGACTGTACCAATGAGTTTTTCTGAACTTAAGTACAGTGATTAGACACACCACGAGCTTTACGGTGAAGGAAAACATCGAGAGGAAACCTGCATACGTCTGAGAAGAAATTCAAAGTCGTATGTATAGTCGTGCTTGAGTAACGGCGATGGACTCGCCATCTGTCACGTTGGCACCTAATATACCTCTGGCGGAAAGTGGGTGTGTGGGTTTTACCTAGACACCTCTGCCTACCCCTTCGGGGACCCTTGTGGGAAGGCGTGAGGATATATATTATAGTAGTACATATTAACAGCGCCAATTGCACATTTAAGATCAAAGGCATAGATGGAATGAATAGAAGAAATAATAATATATATCTTTCGACGTCATACAATTAATTTCAACACTTTATTTATTAGAAGGTAAACGGCGGCAACTTGAGGAGTTACGTCAATCTAATTTCAACTATAGGTAGCTCAGTGGGTAATTAACGTCGAGTGGTTTGACTAATAATTAATTTCGATGACTTTGTGCTTTGGATTATCGGCTCGAATGTTCACCCTGAAAATAATTACCTTTGAAATCATGATTGATGTCGTGAGCGGAAAATTATGTGCGAGAATGGAAGCATATATAGAGCTATTTGCAAAACTTTTTACTGCGATAAATTTTTGCAGACTTCAAAGTGCGTTAAGGGAGTTTCTGTTCTGTCATAAAAATGTCAATTACAGCAAGCAAGCGTACCAATTATCAAAGTGCAGTTTCCGAAGTAAAAAACTCTTAGCTACATACTTACCGTTACTTGTAAGGATTATTTGTCCTTTCGATACCGTTCAAGGGTGGAATCCTAGAAATGCTTGACAAATAAAATTGGTGACAAAACCATGGAGATGCTTTTCTTTAGAAATTGTGTGACTGAACGATATTAAACCGAATCGGCAATGTAGTGAATTTTGTAAATGGAATCTTTGAAAGCATCTGGGAAATCTGAGTGAAGAAGAAGGTATCTGCATCAAATCGATTCTACCGCAAGGATAGCCTGGATGAATGTGGAAGAACCGCAGGGGTCTGTAAGTCTAGAGAGATCCGACGCTTCACTCTCTCTTCCTACCCCGTACGAGACTCGGCGCATGTTGATATGTGAACCGTATGTATTTGACACAGTCACAAACATTTTCCCTACAGTTAGTTAAAATCCGAGAGCTTCAGTAGCAAATGAAGTTGTAGCTCGTTACGATCGGACTGCATCGACGCACTGATGGGATTACTCGCGTCAACAAATTGAGAATTTAAGCTCGGTTCTAATTGGAGTATTGATCAAAATAAGGTCGCCTTTCATTTCTGTATTACATATGTGTTCTGTAGGGTCGAATCCCTTCTGTACGTACAGCGTAAAGTTAACAGAGTTATATATATATATATATATATATCCTCACGCCTTCCCACAAGGGTCCCCGAAGGGGTAGGCAGAGGTATATTAGGTGCCAACGTGACAGATGGCGAGTCCATCGGCGTTACTCAAGCACGACTATACATACGCCTTTCAATTTCTTCTCAGACGTAAGCAGGTTTCCTCTCGATGTTTTCCTTCACCGTTAAGCTCGTGGTGTGACTAATCACTGTACTTAAGTTCAGAAAAACTCATTGGTACAGTCGGGATTCGAACTTGCGACCTTTGCGTCGCAGGCAACTGCTCAAACCACTCGGCCACCACGGCTAGGCACGGCTAGAAGTATGTAGGTTTCCTCTCGATGTTTTCCTCCACCGTAGGCCTTGAGGTGTGACTAATTACTGTACTTAAGTTCAGAAAAACTCAATTGTACGTATTAGCAGTCTGATCAAGTTAATATTATCAACATTTTATTGCATAGAGGCACTAGAGAAATATTTTCATCACATAAATCCTTGTAAATAAAAGTTGGAATAATTACGATACTGATTCCACTTTGCGTGGTATCATCATCCAGAAAATTCGTAACAGTCAAATATCCTCTGTAGCACGCTATATATTTAACCGAAAAGAATGTACAAGACCATTGTCTATAACTGTACTCCCGTCGCAGATCTGTAAGCGTTTAGTTATGGGGATATGAAAGACTGTGTATGACACTTTCTTGATACAAAAAGGGACTATGCAAATTGTTCGCGCTCATGAGGGTGACTTTTTTATTGTTTCGCTACTTTCTAGCGTGTTAAATAATATAGCATATTCATTAAAAAGTATTATGAGACTTAGCATGAAGTTTGGATCTATATTAATTTTTATTGAATAAGGATAATTTATAAGAATACTACCTGATGCTTGCGACTTTGTGTGGAAACCCATTTATATATATCTTTTCGACATATTTATTTATTATTACTATGTCTAAAAAAATATTTTATACTTATTTATTGGAAATAAAATATACCCCCTAATTTAGCTAGGCCTATAATGGCTGTAAGTGCTATGGGACAAGACAAAAATATACATATACGTATACACATACGTATAAAAACATACAAGACAGACACACATACTCGTGTTCGTCACAGAAATATGTGCCATCAGCGGTTCCTGCAGAGCCTCTACTTTGAAAATAAGCTATGATCATACAGGTATAGTGTCATTTTCTATAGAAATCTTAGTCAGGAAAAGAGAAGTAATATATCTTTAGGGTTCTTGCGAGGGAGTAATTAAGAAAGAAATATTTCAAAGAAACGTATGAAAATTTTAAAGCGAACAATCTTGTTACATTCCTACTCCCCGGCGTACGACCGAAGCAGAATATACAATATTAATATTGGCATATTTCAGCGCCGTGACATAATTATTGCAACAAAATGGAGTCTCTATGTACCCATGTGAAAACCGGGTCAATATTTTAACAGGACGTCTTCATGATACCAAACAAAGTATTTGTTTATTTCGTTTTCGTTTCCTTTGAATATTTTCTGGCGTTTTGTAATTGAATTACAAAGCAGAGGCTAGCTTAGGGTATTTTAGGATCCAGGTGAGGGGATGCGTTGTGTGATCACGCACCCCACCTTGGTGAAGATACCACCGCGCAGCGGCCACTGGCCGTCGCTGGGTGGGTCGTGCGCGCATGCAAAAGCGAATCCCCCCGATCTTAAGGCGAAGAGAAGGCAAACCGTTGGTTTTTAGTCAGTAGGAGTCTGACACTCTCCGTCGCTGTCCCCCGATGGCGGCGGGCGAACTAAGCAGGACATTCCTACGTTTAAAAAAAAAGGGTCTTTTAGGTTCGAACGGCAACGTATCGGAGGACAATACAAACGTGTTCATTAGACACGTACATTTTTAAATTAATAATATTTCAGTATTTTAGATTGGCCATTATTATTATTATTATTATTTCTCCGAACATTCGAAAAGCTGATGTGGGCTAATTCTAGAATCACAGTTTTTTTAGCATCCACTTATTTGTAACCCGTGGTAGTCGATTGAAATTGTCGCCCGAGACAATAAGATTGTAATTTCAAATCACGAACGTCGGAAGGCGTTTTCGTGAACTTATGTGCAGTGATAACTAACTATGAAAGACCGTGAAAATTCGGATACGTTTGAATGCGATGGACTCGCCATCTGTCACGGTGGCACCTGATTATACCTCAGGAGAAAAGAGGGTGTTGTACTACACCTCTGTATACCACTTCGCTGATCCTTATAAGAAGATGTGAAGAAACTAAATGAAGTCAAAATATACACAAGAGTATTAAGCCACAACAAACAAATAAGATACATCGCTCTACACCTCCTTATTTATAACCGCGACATATTGAATTTGTCAAAGCTATCCCGCACTTTTGTCGGATTAGCCTAGGATGGAGGCAAAATATATTTTATCCGAAGTAAAACGCAGCCACTGGGGCTCAGTAAGTAAGCTCGGAAGATATGATGCCTGTCAAACTCAATTGATGTGACCGACGGAATAAGGAAAAAGTTAATACATCGGTGGGTAGTTGCAGAAAAAGGAAAAGAATATATCACATAACTTAAATCAAAATCAAAATATTTTATTCAACATAAGGGACACAGGGAACACTTATTGACTATACTTTGACGTCACATATTTAATAGAAACTAAAGTTACCACCGTTTCTAAGAAAAAATACCTGCCAGGAGAAGAAACGGCGAAACAAACTCCCCGGTTTTCTTTTTTAACATTTGTTCCCTTTTACGTAGGGGTAGAAAAGATTGAACTTATATATATAAACTCTGTACAAGAGGAGCAATTCAATGCCATGCATGGCCATCATTCAAAATGCAGTTGAGATGCGATCTCTTCGATCGAAAATGTGCGGAGTGACGATCTTAAATCGAATCCGCAATGAAGAAATTCGGAAATCAACTGGCGTGAACGAGGGTGTGATTGTAAAGATGAAGAAAGGCATGTTACGTTGGTTTGGACACATAGAAAGGATGAGTGAAGAAAGATTGACGAAACAGATATACAAAGAGAAAATGTGTGCAAGAAGAGGCATTGGAGGACAACGTTCCAACTACCTAGATCAAATCGATCGGACGCTCAAGGACGGGAGAGTCAAGAGTACTTGAAACTGATGAGGATGTATGAAGAGACTGATGAATATGGACTAAGCGAAAGAGGTAGGTATGTAAGTCTAGAGAGAACTGGAGCTCTATACTATCTGCCTACCTTGTTAGGGACGTTAACGTTAATAATTATAGCAAGATACCACCCTAATGATCTCTCTTTATTCTCCACTAACAAAATTATAACCAAATATATCTTAGCATTATTGATTGTTTAACACCTTTGGGGAAATAAATAAATAAATTCGTGTCAGGCGGACTGGAACATATCTCGCTCAGAGAATCAGAATTGCTATCCAGCGTGGCAATGCTGCTAGTCTTCTTGGCACGTTGCCTCGGGATACCGATTTGGGACAAATATTTTATCTGTAAGTAGTTAGTTTCAAGTGTTCTTTGTAAATATTGTTAATTAGTTTTTATATATTATAAATATATCAAAAAAACTAGCTGTCCCGCCCACCATTCCTTGGGTGAAAGAATAACAGCTTATGCAACGAGATCGCAGCGCCACCTATCTGGTCCAATTCTGAATCTAAACCATTATCGAATCCACCTGAAGAAACCGAAAATTTCATTAAAATCTATGCTGCCGTTTAAGATTCTATAAAAGATACAGGCAATTCATTTTTAAATATATATATAAAATTGATTTTTATTATTAATTAGCTAATTTAATTATATACGTATGTCCCACTGCCGGGCGAAGCCTCATTGTTCTCATTCCGTCCCCCATGATCAAGCGCTACTCTCAACCAAATTGTTAAAGATTATGAAACAATTTCTCGCCATCGAAGACATCGCCATCCCCACAGCATGGAACACAACTGAACAGGTCTCATACAGCGCGGTCTTCGAAAAAGTTAAATTTCAATAACACTCAGGCTATGGAATATACTCGAAAGTGTAGAAATATACCTCCCCCGGTGCTGCAAGCGTCAAGAGAAAAATATATTTTGCCAGCCATTTGGTATGCAAGCCATGTCCCCAGTAGCCGCATCAGAGAGTTCGACTTTTTACTAATGGAAAATTTATTACGACCGTTATATTGGCAAATTCCTTGGATTCCCACGAAATTGTCTCTATTGGAGGCCTTAAATTCGAGAGGAGCACTAATAAAATTGCTTTGGATACTGCCCTTGGAACTTCCAATATTGATAGTGAAATAGATTGAGCTTGTTTATTTGCTATCCTCAATGTATAATAAGATAAGTTTTTACAAACGCGATGAATTGAAACAGTATAACGGGAATATATTTTCAATGCAAATTTATCGTGTTCCATGCAAATGCATCTTGTTGCAGGCTAAGATGCTCGTGCACAAATCCCTATCGGCTTATATGCTCACTGCAACACGACGCAGTGAAGTGATGATACGCTCTTGAGACATGTTATGCAAGCATAAATACTTATCTTCTATACAGTGGGTTCAACATACATATTTAGTTATATCAGAAGCCGTGGTGGCCGAGTGGTTCGAGTAGTTTGAGTAGTTTTTAAAACCGGCAAGCTTGTATAAGGACACTAATTAATGTGGATGAAGCGAAACTGCAAGTCTAGCAAAAACTGGCGTACTTCTCTCTATGCCTAGCCTGAGCGTTTTTTTTTTTTTTTTTGTATTGTCTCTCGTAGCGTGAGTTCCGGGAACTTTTGCTACTTAACCGGTCTAGCCTTAACCTAGGCCTCCAGCCAGGCACTTAAGTATTAAGCAACACAGCTAAGGGCACCCCCTGTGGGGTCGGACCTCGGCTTAGGGCGTTGCTGGTTCGCGAGCAAGGGAGCTGGGCTGGTCTGGTATTTTATTATTATTTAGTTATTTGGGGAGGGGATTTGCGCTACTGGCTCGGCTCGGGCCGGCACTTGCGAGAGTCTGGGGGGAACGTTACGGCTTATTCGCGTCGAGCCTCGCCGGCGAGGAAAGAACAATGGTCGGTTTTGTGTAGTGTCGTTTGTGTGTCGTCGTCGGGCGTCCTGGAGGACCGTTATGTCGTCATCCGGTTCGATGACGGCATGTTTTGGGCGCCTTATCTTAGATATAAGGGAGGGTGTGTATCGGGCGGCCGATACGACGAGAGGGTTGGGATGATTTTCAGCAGAATCGAAGTGGCGTTTCGACAGTTTTTTCATAAACTGTTTGATCGTGGGGACTTTTAGGTCAACATGAAGTTGACTGTTTCTCATAGGAACGCGGACTAATGATATATTTCCTCACGCCTTCCCACAAGGGTGGGCAGGGGTGTATAGGTAGTACCCACACATCCACTTTCCGCCAGAGATATTTTTACTCTTACTCAAGCAAGACTATATATACGCCTTTGAATTGCTTCACAGACGTATGCAGGTTTCCTCTCGATGCTTTTCTTTACCTTAAAGCTCGTGGTGTGACTAATCACTGTACTTAAGTCCAGAAAACTCATTGGTTCACACGAGATTCGAACTTGCAAACTTTGTGTCGCAGACAACTACTCGAACCATTCGGCCACCACGGCTTTTTAACTTAATTTTATTCAAGTTTAGTGTCGCCTGTGAAATAAGAATATAGGTACAGAATTTTTTAAAGCGTAGAGATTAAAATTAACCTACTTTATTTTATCTTTTGGCAAAAGCACACCTACCAGCTAAGCACTAATGAACTGAATGCGAGATTATATGAACGCAACCACATTCAAATTCCTATCCTCCTAGCTACCCTCAAGTTAAACTTAATCTAGAATTTTGCAGTTTACGTTGTTTAAAAGTTTAATTGTTTAATTTAAGTTTTTAACTATCCCTAGTATCTAGCATGAACCATAGAAAGTTTAATCAAAATGATATGTAGCATTTAAATCTATTTGTCCATCTCAAAAAATTTGGTAACATGAACTATTATTACGAAAATTGATCCGATTTTTAATGAACACCGTCCGTCAAATTACCTTTACCAAAGTTTCAGGGTGATCAAACATAAAGTGTGCAGGTCGGAGTGGTTCTAGCAAAAAGACTGACTGTTCCAATTAGTGAGTTAAATACAGTGATAAATCACACCACAAGCATTACGGTAAAGGAAACGTTGTGAGGAAACCTGTATACGTCGGAGAAGAAATTCAAAGACGGGTGTAAAGTTGTGCTTGAGAAACGGCGATGGACTCGCCGTCTGCCACTTAAACAATAATATTAATAATATATCTCGTGTAAAGAGGGTCGTTACGTCACTGCCTACCCTTTCGGGAACTAATGAACATAGACAATAAAAAAATATATTTCATGAAATGTTACAGCTAACACAACTACAATTACTAGACAATTATAACTATGATTTCATACAAAAACTTGTGAAAAATATAATTCCATTAGTAGAATACAATTTTGTACAAATTTAAGAACAAATTTTATATTTAAGAAGAAATATAAAAAAAATATTTTTGTATAATTATTTGGATAATTATGTACAATACCCACTTATTAGCATTTTTGATATACCTACACCCCAAACATAGAAACGTCAGGCTGCAACAAATGAAAGTCAACTGGGTACGCACAGGAGAGTAATATCCGTAAAACCGGTACGAATATTCGTAATTCCGGTTCGAAATTTAATTTTCTGTCTTCTAGTCCCATGCGGGCGCGTGCCCCTCGCCTCTGCGGTATTTGGGTAGCGAGACATGCGGTCCACTGCCCGGTTGCAGGCATCAAATTGCGCTCACTTCAGACCAAACTTTATTTATAAACTAGCTGTCGCCCGTGTGAAATTTAACAAAAAAAATATCATCCAGTTTCCAAAATTAAATTAGTCAAGTTATTCCTTTTAACATCAGTTATCTGCCAGTGAAAGTCCCGTTAAAATCAGCCGTTTCAGAGGTTATAAAAAAAAATTGGTGTATATACCGTATATACATTTAATAAAAAGCGGTTATTTTAATATTACAAACAGACACTCCAATTTTATTTATTTGTATAGATAATTCTATGAGGTAAATTCGTTACAACTTATATCTTCTTCTTTACGCCTTCCCACAAGGATCCTTGATGGGGTAGACAGAGGTGTGATATATTTTAAGCGCCAATGTGATAGATGGCGAGTCTATGGCCGTTAATCAAGCACGGCTATACACACGCCTTTAATTTCTTAAAGATACATACATATCATCACGCCAGGTCCCTAACGGGGTAGGCAGAGAGTATAGAGCGCCAGTTCTCTTTAGACTTACATACCTCTTTCGCTTCGTCCACATTCATTTCTTAAACATAATATGTCAATTTAATTACTACACATTGGCACCTAAAATATATCTGGCGGAAAGTGGGGTTACTACCTATACACCTCTGCCTTCGGGGACCCTTTTTGTCATAGCTGGATTTATAGAGAGACTAAAACAAAGAGAAAATAAAGAAGTCCTATGATATATGCTATTCCTGTGGGGGACAATGACATACAATACTTTTCTATTGTTTTTACCCCCTAGAAAATTTCCTCGATCCATAACCCATAATTGAATCCATATTAACATACTAAATATTAACATACTAAAAACACTCCAGGTTTTGTATAATATTGTTTCAGTATTTGACGAGTTTGCAGTCTGGGCGATTAGGATGCTTAATGAAATATAATAAAGCATCCAACAACAATATAGCAAAATAAGCCTTCTGGATTCGGGTTAAGAGACTATTTTCGTTGTACACACCGTATTTTCAGCGTGAACACCTTTGTCACGCGTGAACCGTGAACCGCGACCTTATATCATTCTGTTGGAGCTTAAATTTTTCACGCCCTAATAAATCCCAAGGAGGCTTGGACATACATTTTGTAACGCTCCGAGTTACTTAATTTATAAGTATTGTTAATACATTAAGCCACTGGGTAATGTATGCGTGTCTAAGGAATTATATCAAGTCAAAATCGTTCTCCATTACACGTATTCTATAGTCTCAGTGTAAAATAGCCAATGTAGGTAGCTTACTGATTCTATATGCTTAGTAATTTTACCTAGTCCAAATGTTAAAAATAAAAAATAAACATATCATGCAATTGTCTATACATTTACGCCTACTAATGCTAGAAGTCAGAAGATGAAAGTAGAGGTGGGATAACGCCAAGCAAGAACTAAGAGAAGAACAAGAAGACTGTACATGTGTACATCTTCTCTTCTGAACCGTATGCAAATTTTCTCTCGATGTTTTCCTTAAAATTTATTTTCAGATTCGATTTCGAACTGTGATAAATTACTCTTTATTCACCTAAACACTGTGCATACGTTTGGCAAAATCTCATTGCTACAGTATGGATTTGAACTTTTAACCCAAAGGTTAACTGAGCAGGTAACTCGATCGACTCGGCTACCACGGCTTTGCATTTGCTACACAATATGAAAAACAAGATTTAATCCGTCCGAAGCCGAAGGTACTTAAGACTCAGGTATGGCCGCTTACATACCAAGAGTATAAAGAGCAATTCAAGGGAACGCGCTAACGGTGTAAGGGACAAAAGGGTTGCTCTTATGTCATAACAGCGGTTCCTTATGGAGTTTTTAGTACCTTTTGACCTCAGGAAATTTGCCGCTTAGCTGTGACCTTCTGTAAGACATTGAAATGCAAAACCAGTCTTCTTGTTTACTCCGGTAAGTATTTAGGGGCTAAGTTATCCGCCGACGTGTGAAGGTAGAGTGTGGGAGGGCATTGACGCGTTCCACAGGAGAACCTAATGTCCTCCTGTATGCACAGAGGACGGCCTAACCACCAAACGGATTTTGTATAGTAGAGCCGTGACGGCGAGTCCATCGTCGTAACAAGCACGACTATACAAAAGTCTTTGAATTTCTTCACAAACGTAAGCAGATTTCTACATATTGATACAGTCGGGATTCGAACTTGCAATCTTTGTGTTTCAGGCTACTACTCGAACCACTCGGCCACCACGGCTTTTACGGTGGCTAAATATTATTGTTTTATAAAATATACGCAATGGAATAAGCTCCCCTAGTTTTCCCTAGAGAGGCATCGCAGCATGGAGTTCTTAGTCGCCTAGGCAATAAGCGCTTACGATCAACATATTCGCGTTACCTTGATGGTATAAAAAAAAGTACGGAGTAAAATATTCGTCATTCAGAATAAACTACTTGTATTCATTGTTCACTGCCCATCGACGCTGTACAAAGTACGGCGGGTCCATTAACAGATTGGTCCGGCATCGATCGATGCCTACCTTTGCATAATCTTTGTGTGCTGCCAAATGGGACTGCAATTTGCACTGGCGTCTCTGAGAGATTCGCAGTATCTACCTACTGACCGAACATTGCACAAACCCTAATGGGCAAATATATTCATGGATATATCTGTATTATACATTATACTAATATTATAGAGAGGAAAGATTTGATTGTTTGTTTGTGTTTTGAATAATTATTTCACCAGAGATTCGCAAATCAACTGGCGTGAATGAGGGCGTGATTGTAAAGATGAAGAAAGGGATGTTACGTTGGTTTGGACACATAGAAAGGATGAGTGAAGAAAGATTGACGAAACAGATATATATGCAAAGAGTCTAGAGAGAACTGGCGCTCTATACTCTGTGCCTACCCCGCTAGGGACTTGGCGTGATGATATGTATGTATGTATTTCACCATTGGAAAGCTACATTCACCCTGAGTGACATAAGCTATATTTTCTTTTATAAAAAAAATATTATGTCCACCCATGCGAAGCCGGGACGAACCGCTAGTTTCGTATAAGTCACGAGCAGGATTGGTTCAATCCCAGTGGGTAACCGACAATAATTGATAGACTCAATTAGATACAGTGAGTTATCACATACCTAACCTATGCGGATACCTGCACATAGCTTTAAGAAGAAATTCCATGACCTTTATACGTAAGAGCCCTGGTGGCCGAGTGTTTTGATTAGTTGCTTGCAGCACAAAGATTACAAGTTCGAATACCGACTGTACCAATGAGTTTTTCTGAACATATGTACAGTGATTAGTCACATCACGAGCTTTACGGTGAAGGAAAACATCGAGAGGAAACTTGCATACGCTTGATAATAAATTCACAGTGTATGTATAAGTTGCTTGAGTAACGGCAACGGCCTTTCCATCTGTCACGTTAGCACCTAAAATATATCTTTGGTGGAAAGTGGACGTTGGGTACTACCTATACTTTCTGCGTAGGTGTCCCACGCTGGTTCCCGAAGGGGTCCGGAGACCCTTGTGGGAAGGCGTGAGGATATATATGTATAAAGGTACACATAGCGGTGTCTAAAAGATCTCAAAAGTACATTTATTGCTGTTAAAAGGAGTTTTATAAACTATAAGAGAGGTAGGGCATAACGGGTTTCCCGTTCGAATTTGGAGCTGCCCGACTGGGGCAGGACCTCCACCTTACAGAAGTCCGTAGCCAAATAACACATTTTTTTTGTGTTGTGTTCCTACGCGGTGAATAAGGTTTCCAGTAATGAGCTCCTTGGGGAGGGGGAGGATTGTTACATTGTGTTGGAAGCAGAGGGATTAAACCCATTATGCTGCCAACACACTATAACTCTCCGAACACCGAGTAGCAACGCGCTAGTGATACTTTAGTATCTTGAGCGTAAATAGGCTACGGTAACCGTTTCCCATCAGGTGGGCCGTATGCTTGTTTGCCACTCTTGTTGTATAAAAAAAAAATTGCCCAACGAAAGAAAAAAAAATTATGTTGCCAACTGTCACAGTTTGACATTGAACTTGACAGTTTGTGTCTCCTAAACAAACCTCTGTTCAAAATAGGTTGCTAATACGCTTCTTATCCCCTCGTTTGAGTTTCCCGTCCTATTCAAAGCTGAAGTATAGCATCAGAAGTTTTAACCAACTGTGATATATGAGAACCACATCCTGGAATATTGAACTACCTGTTACTAACTACTTATAAAGTTACTGAGCTCTGTTAAATTACTAACGCTGTTATGAACCTGTACTTGACAAGGAAGACACTTTATTGGATAGATGGTATATATATACATATATCTATATATATATATATATATATATATATATATATATATATGTATAGGAGCCGCGGTGGCCGAGTGGTTCGAGTATTTGCCTACGACACGAAGATCGCAAGTCCAAATCTCGACTGTACCAATGAGTTTTTCTGACCTTAAGTACAGTGATTAGTCACACCACGAGCTTTATGCTGAAGGAAAACATCGAGAAGAAACCTGCATATGTCTGAGAATCAATTCAAAGGCGTATGTATGTGGCCTACCCCGTTAGGGACTTGGCGTGATGATATGTATGTATGTGGCATGGCTTAGTAACGGCGACGGACTCGCCATGTATCACGTTGGCACTTAATATATCTCTGGCGAAAAGATATATTCTCATATATATCTTCCAAGTACAGACAGCAATCCTATACATAAAGCAATACATAAAATAAAAGTGTAACGACTTATTTTATGTATTGATTACTAGCGGCCCGACCCGGCTTCGCACGGACACACAATGATGTAGATAAAACCTCATTGGGTGGACATTTATTTTTTAAACATTATGGCATCCTTTTTTTTCTTGCAATTGAAATAGGCTATATTAATCAGTGATAATGTAAATAAGAAAATTATTTTTAAAAAAGTCCAGTACTTTTTGAGCCAATTCCTTACAAACATACTTAAGTACATACAAATCTTTCCTCTTCATAATATTAGTATAGATAGAAATTAAAATTGGCGAGCAAACTTCCGGTATTTTTATATTAACTTAATAATTAGACGCTCAGTAAAGATATCAAGTATTTGATTAAAATTTATGGATCTTTTATCGCTATTACTTATTTCTGCTAAATTGGAAATCCATTATTTTCTACTGAAGATAATAAACGCCATTAAGGTAGAACAATTAATCATGTAATAGCGAATTGCTACCCACAATTAAGCGTGAATCCAATTCAAATAAAAATATGGGATTTCCCAACTTTTTAATTCCATCTTCTATATAGCTATTTATCCATAGTAATTATCAGATTTAATTAAGTAAGAAGAGGAAGACCAAGATTAACATACATGGGTCAGATCATAGAAAAAGTGTATCTCATGACGTATAGGGAGGTCAAAGAGGTAGCGCGGGACAGAAGCAAATGGAAGCGACTGCATCAGAGACGCCGAGAAGAGCCCAGCTCATACGTATATGTATATACATATCATCACGCCGAGTCCCTAGCGGGGTAAGCAGAGAGTATAGAGCGCCAGTTCTCTCTAGACTTACATACCTCTTTCGCTTCGTCCACATTCATCAGTCTCTTCATACATGCTCGTCGGTTTCGACTACTCTTAACGTTCCTGTCCTTGAGAGTCCGATCGATTTGATCCAGGTAGTTGGAGCGTTCCTCTGCCTCTTCTTGCACACACTTTTGCTTTGTATGTCTGTTTCGTCAATCTTTCTTCACTCATCCTTTCTATGTGTCCAAACCAACGTAACATGCCTTTCTTCATCTTTACAATCACGCCCTCATTCACGCCAGTTGATTTGCGAATCTCTTCATTGCGGATTCAATCCAAAATCGTTACTCCGCTTTTTCTGAATGCTAATGGTTTTATAGTATTTTTTGTGCAATATTCAATATTGAATTATAGAGACAGGTATGTAAGTCTCGAGAGGAGCTCTAACTATCTCTGCTCGGAACCTCTCCTGTGAGAAACACAGCGTGATGATACAGCACATTTCCGCAATTAGAGAAGACGCTAAGAGCGTTCAAACATGTTAAGCAAAATTCTCATGAAATTCATGAGTAAAGTAGACAATCAACTGCATCAGTACATAAGCAAAACAGTATATCACCAACGGCGGCGCCCTCACTAATTGCTCCGCTTCGTTACGGTTAATGACCCTCTTAATTAAAACAGTAAAATGATCTTTAAAAATATTAACTGGACCGAGATTGAGTTGTGTCATTTTTATCTTGAAGGGTCGGTTTCGCTTTACTGTCCCCTGTTTAGGTGTAAATATGTATTGTGGTTGCTGACGTACCTATTTCATTCTAGTATGGTAGGTAAATCGCATCTAGGTTTTATCTAATTTATTAAATTCATGAAAAACAAATGAACGAGAGTTCTTTTTCTGAACGCTAATGGTTTTATAGTATTTTTTGTGCAATATTCAATATTGAATTATAGAGACAGGTGTGTAAGTCTCGAGAGGAGCTCTAACTATCTCTGCTCGGAACCTCTCCTGTGAGAAACACAGCGTGATGATACAAATGTAGGTATTAGATATTTCATCATGTTTAATACAAACTATTGTATATTTTTATTAAAGTAGTTTATAGTAGTACCTTGTAATACAGTGTAAAATGTGTACAATTTATGACTAAATATATTAAATATTTTTGAGGTATAATACATACTTTTTTAGTTGAACGCAAAATCATGATCTTGCAACCATATTAAATGTATTCCTGCAGTAAAAAGGGTTTACCCTCATAATTATGTAACAAAGAACCTCTCAATATCAGTAAGGTTATTACAGGGAACTTCGCCCAAAGTTGGGTTATAAAATATAAGGTATTTTGACCCAGACTCGGAATCCCTAAAGAGTAGTGAATCAAAATACCTTCCATGCTTGTAATAAATTTTCTTGTCGGAGATAAAAGTTTTCAAGATTTTTATTACTCTCAAGATCTTGTTTCTTTAAAACATATTAATTCAAGTTATTTCATTAACACGCAAAATGTATACTTAGTTATTTGATCAGCAGATAACGTGTAAAATTATTTCGAACGGCTAATAGTATATATGTACATATCATCACACCGAGTCCCTCACGGGCCAGGCAGAGAGAGAGTAGGACGCCAAATTTCTATACTCACAAATATATTTTCCAGATACATACGTAATACTAAAACTTTAATACAAATCAATTCAATTCATTTTAATTAAAATAAATAAAATTACTGTCGTGACAAATGGCGTCTCCATTGCTGTTTCAAGAAGTAAACATTATTTGTTGATTCTAGAGATTTTCGATTCCAGAACTTCTTTACTTCTAAGTCGGTTAATAAAAATATTCCAAGTGGTCAAAAATAACCCCTGTAGAAGATCCTTTAAGAAAGAAATAATTGTGTTTTGCATACAGAAGCAAAATATGTATTCCCAACTTTCCTATTACTAAATCAGCCTTATTTTATTATTGCCGTGGTGGCCGAGTGGTTCGAGCAGTTCCAGCGACACAAAGATCGCACGTTCGAATCCCGACTGTACCAATGAGTTTTTCTGAACTTAGGTATAGTGATAAGTCACACCACGAGCTTTACGGTGAAGGAAAACATCGTGAGGAAACCTGCATACGTCTGAGAAGAAATTCAAAGGCGTATGTATAGTCGTGCTTGAGTAACGGCGATGGACTCGCCATCTGTCCCGTTGGCACTAGCTAGGGTATTACCCATACACCTCTGCCTACCCCTTCGGGGACCCTTGTGGGGAGGCGTGAGGATATTATTATTATTATGTTTTGCATGACTTTAAATTAATTAAGTTCATGATTCCTTGGAGAACGAACGTTATTCCGTCAAATTTCTCTGGCAATTAGTTGAAGCATACATAATCGACTTGGGAGCGACTAATCGATGCATGCAAGGTATTTTGATTATATCCATCGAACTGTATCTTGTCTTAGCCGAGCTAATATTATATAGTATAATTTAATACGGATTATACGGTTTCATAATATGCCTTTAGGTTAAAATTGGTTTGACGTGGAGGCCGAGTGGTCTGAGTGGTTGCCAACACCAATCTTGCAAGTTCAAATACTGACCCAGAGAGATTTTCTGAACCAAAGTACAGTGATTAGTCACACCACGAGCTTTACAGTGAAGGTAAACATAGAGAGGAATCCTGGATACGCTTGAGGCGAAATTCAACGACGATGGTATAGTTATGATTGAGTAACAGAGATCTACACACCTCTGCCTACGCGTATTAGAAAGCGTGAAGTTGAACATTCAGACCAGGAATACGATGTCAATGCATGATGTCAAATTCTTACTGAATGAAAAATATTCAGTTAATCAAACTTTTTGATGGAATTTATTTAAATTTATTGAAGATCCAATGGGCGTTAGTCGGGTATTAAAGAAGTTGGTACTCTGAATACATCAAGGGCACATTATATTCGAGTGTACAGGCAAATATAATACTATGCTTCTCAGATGTATGCAGGCTGTTTTCCTTCACCGTAAAGCTCGTGGTGGGACTAATCACTGTCCATTGTACATACATCAACACATAAATTATGTATAGATGAAAAAACCGTGGTGGCCGAGAGATTCGAGCAGTTGCCTGCGACGCAAAGGTCGCAAGTTCGAATCCCGACTGTACCAATGAGTTTTTCTGAACTTAAGTACAGTGATTAGTCACACCACGAGCTTAACGGTGAAGGAAAACATCGAGAGGAAACCTGCTTACGTCTGAGAAGAAATTCAAAGGCGTATGTATAGTCGTGCTGGAGTAACGGCGATGGACTCGCCATCTGTCACGTTGGCACCTAATATACCTCTGGCGGAAAGTGGGTGTGTGGCTATTACCTGTACACCTCTGCCTACCCCTTCGGGGACCCTTGTGGGAAGGCGTGAGGATATTATATGATAAAGTTTCGCGGTGTTGGCAGAGGGAGAAGGGCAGCAATTTTCTCTACACTAAGAGATCTTCTTCGCTTCACTCACATTCATCAGCCTCCTCATAAATGCTTTCCGGATTCGGTTACACTTAATTTCTCAAGTATTATTATTACTATTTTGCCAAGTAGCCATGCCTACAACTTTTCGTAATTAAAGGCGCTGATTATCACCTAGCAAGGATAAATTTTTTTATTAAATCGGTTCTAACGTTCGTCCAATTTTTTTTTTATACAACAAGAGTGGCAAACAAGCATACGGCCCATCTGATGGGAAACGGTTACCGCAGCCTATTTACGCTCACGATACCGAAGTATCACTTGCGTGTTGCCACTCTGTGTTCGGAGAGTTATAGTGTGTTGGCAGCATAATGGGTGGGTGGCATAAAATGGGCCCAGAAGTGTGACAACAAGTTTAGTGATATATTTGGATGTCAACGTGACAGATGTCAAGTCCGTCCCTGTTTTTTTTATTTTATTTATTTATGTAAATAAATAACTTAGGACGATTCCACACAAATTGACATAGCTCCAAATTAAGCAAAGCTTGTGTTAAGGTGACTAGACTACGAGATATATTTTTCAATATATTGACAAAACTCTGTCAGAGTGACGTTCAGTTGTTAAGCCAGTGTATCTTCAAAAATATTGACAGTAAAGGTGCGTTCCACTAAACGCGCACAGCGATCAAAATGCTCCTATAACCGTTCCACATAAGGACCGCGGTCGTTGTGTTCGCGGCGAAAACGTCAATTATAATGTCATAACTTACGCTCACGACGACCCATCTAAAAAGGTGGGTCGAAGTGATCGTTGAGAAAATTTGCGGCATTTTCAAAACTCAAAAGATATAAAATGGCGACCGTACCTCTTACCAAATATCCAAGTGCCGCCGCAAGACATATTATTATTTTATTATTTTTATGTATTATTATTATTATATTAAAAAAGTATTATAATTTTTTTCAATATGAATCGATTTAAACATAATTTATCAATTTTTTTCAAGGCTTACCGATTTTAAACTAACCTCTTAAATCTTTTGCTTTCTTTTTACTAACTCGCCGTTTGTTTTATTTACCTGCACGCTCAAAACGCTCTGTAATCCATTCCATTTGAGGTTTCGACAGTTACGCTTACAAGCAAGTGAAACGGGAAAAACTGCGGTCGTGAGCGTGATCGTTGTGAACGCTTAGTGGAACGCACCCTATGGATAGATAGACTGACATTTCATTCAAGTAGTCGTTTTGACAAACAACAAATTACAGTATCTTTCATAACAACAACAGCAAAAACATGATTGTTGTGTTTTAGTGTGAGTTTCATGATTAATCGTCATATTTTTTTTTTTAATACGGGTGGTATTTAAAAAAAAATATGACGATTAATCATGAAATTAAGTAAGGCGTCAAAATATCGGTTGGCGCACAACAGTTCGATCACAGTGTAACGCAAGCCCAGTTCAATCTTCGAGCCAATGAGACTGAAGAACAGCGTAGGCGTAAATACAAATTTCTTCAGATTTATTTCCTGGGGAATTCTGTAGATGAAGTAAATGAACGCTGTTCGTTCATTTAGCAGCTACAACAACTTTTGCATGAACATAATCAGTTGATCCAATTGTTCAAAACTGCCTTAGAAGTGATGTGATGCCATCGGACAATCAGAAAATAGTGATCAGAGCAGACAAGCGACCTGCAGGAGACGACATGACATGAGAGAAGCATCAATGCACCAATGTTAAATGATGTTGCCATAGTCGTGTATGGGGAGAATGTGGATTCTCGCGACATTGTAACGTAACTAAGAAATGATGCCATCATCCTTCAGCGTATTAGTGAAATATTTATATAGTTCTTAAGATGCTTTACAATACCCATTACTATTTTTCCGAAGAGGACAGGATGATATATTTTTTTAAATAAGGTGATTTATCCAGCAAATGGTATTGTATCAATGCATAAATTAACAAAATTGTTTAGATTGTGGCCACAGCTATTTGTAGAATAAAAAATATCATAAGTTATGTAAAGCATTATCTAATTCCGTCCGTGTGCTAGTCATTCAACTTCTCCTTAATACTGGACCGATTTTTATGTTTTTTTTTTGTTTGTGTTCAAGTGGATTCGAGAATGGTTTAGACTCACAATTAGACCCGATAGGCGGCACTGCAATCGTGTTTCATGAAATTTTAATTTTCACTTCCGAAAAAGATGAACAAGTGACCGATTGTGTTATATCAGTAAATGGGCAAATTCAAGAGCAAGTGAATGAAATTGTATATTTAAGAAGCATGTTCACACGAGATGGAAAGTACGAAAAAGATATTGAAAGAAGGAAAACTGCTGATTGGCAGCAACGGTTGCTGACCACAGCGTGATATTTGTGCCTACTTTATTGTATGGCAGCAAACCCTGGGTATGTCAGAGGAAGTATGAATAGCTTAAATGCAGCTGAGATGCGATCTCAGCTGCGAAAAATGTGCGGAGTAACGATCTTAGATTGAATCCGGAATTAAGAGATTCGAAAGGAGGGATTGAAAAGATGAAGAAAGGCATGTTACGCTGGTTTGGACATATAGAAAGGATGAGTAAAGAAAGATTCACGAAACAGACATACAAGGAAAAGTGTGTGCAAGAAGAGGCAGATGAAGGCCACGTTCCAACTACCCAGATCAAATCGATCGGACGCTCAAGGACAGGAACGTCAAGAGTACTCGAAACCGACGAACATGTATGAAGAGACTGATGAATGTGGACGAAACGAAAGAGGTATGAAGTCTAGAGAGAACTGGCGCTCTATACTCCCTGCCTACCCCGTTAGGGACTTGGCGTGATGATATGTATGTATGTATGTATGTAAATTTTCACCCATGCGAAGCTGGGCGGGACAGCTAGTATATATATATATATATATGTATACATATCCTAAACCTTTTTTTTATTATGGGAAAAACAAACAGCAACATAATAGACATCTCAACTTGTTATATGGTAAGGACATTTACACTCATTATGAAGCCAACTACGTTATCCAAGGATCACATAATAGCATTTCTTAAGGTGCTAGAGGGACTAGTTAGGTAATATACATATTACTAGTGATTAATTAATAATGTAAGTAAACTAATAGGTAGTATATAAGTAACAATAATAATAATATAATATATAATAATAAATGAGAGATAATAAAAGAGAGCCGTGGCGGCCGAGTGGTTCGAGCAGTTGCCTGCGACGCAAAGGTCGCAAGTTCGAATCCCGACTGTACCAATGAGTTTTTCGGAACTTAAGTACAGTGATTAGTCACACCACGAGCTTTACGGTGAAGGAAAACATCGAGAGGAAACCTGCATACGTCTGAGAAGAAATTCAAAGGCGTATGTATAGTCGTGCTTGAGTAACGGCGATGGATTCGCCATCTGTCACGTTGGCACCTAATATACCTCTGGCGGAAAGTGGGTGTGTGGGTATTACCTATACACCTCTGCCTACCCCTTCGGGGACCCTTGTGGGAAGGCGTGAGGATATATATTTATTATATAATAATAAATACCTGGGACAATTCCACACAATTGTCCTAGTCCCAAAGTAAGCAAAGCTTGTGTTATGGTAACTAGACAACGATATATTTACTTATATAGATAGAGATATATACTATATATAACAAGTTTTATGTATGTATGTATGTATGTATGGTATACTCGTCCATCACACAAATATCTGTCCTCAGCGGGATTCGAATCTCAAGTATCGCAGTCAGGAGGTCTAACCACTAGACCAGACGGCCGTATATACGTAGTGGGTGAGCCGCGAGAAATATTTTAATTTACCAACACAGGAGAGCACGGATCGACTTTCTTACTTCGCATCAACAGCAAAGTAATTTCGCGCCAAACAGGATCTCCTTTGACGGGCTATGTAATACGTTTGACACCCGACACATCGAACATTCACTGAAGGTGATTTACGTTCAATAAAATTAATTGAACAAGTTATGGTAACTAGATAACGATATATTTACTTATATAGATAGATATATACATAAATACATAGGACATCCAAGACTAAGGTACAAATACTCGTGTTCATCACACAAATATTTGCCCTCAGCGGGATTCGAACCCGCGACCTCAAGTTTCGCAGTCAGGAGCTATAACCACTAGACCGGACGGTCGTCGAATATCGAATCAAAGTTAAGCTAAAATGTTATATTCTTATTTTTTCTTCGTCAATTCGATATAAGACGTTATTTGAATTTTGAATAAATACCTTGGAACAATTCCACACAAATTGACATAGTCCCAAACTGAGCAAAGCTTCTGCTTTTGAAACTAGACAAGATAGTGTATGTTGTCTCAGCACTTGTCACGTTATTGGGTCACCATTCTACTATCTGCCTCTTCGCCCTCTCGAGAAGATTCTATCCCAGTAATAATGGATACCCAACATCCATGTAATAGGCGTGGTGTTGCTTGCCTAGACATCGGTTTACCGCATAGCGTCCGGCGGGCAGTTTGGTTATTCCTAACACATAAGAAAATCTAACGACAAAAGACGATGAGAATGATATGGGACTTCATTAATATCATACATTTTTTCAACTCTTACAGAAACTTGACATATTATATTTTGATTGATTGAATATTTATGTACATAATATTATGTTACTTAAAAGACAGACTGAAGTTACACATGAATTATAATAATTTCTATCAAATGTAAATTAAACGTTAATTTAAATTCAAAACAAATATTAATCTCTAATCATCGAATATTTATCATCGAATCATCTAATCATAAAATTCTGCGTTACATTTTTCTGACAACAAATTTCGAAAAACATTGGACTTTTGGATTTTACATATGTATGTACATCCGTCCCTTGAATTATGATTGCAAAACCATGTCTTAGCAAGACCATGTAATCCGTGACGATTTGACGCTAAATTTCATGCCATTTTTACAATACAAAATTATCTGTGCTTTTTGTCTTAAAGAAAAGTTCACTATCTACCTATGTAAGTGAGGCCCTAGAACCTCAAACCTTCTACATAACTCGTTTACAGAAACTACGAGATAAATTACGTTGTAACAAAACAATTTATCATTTTCACACGTAAAGTAAAACATTCGTTCGAGTTCGTCTAGCAGAAAACTGCTAAAGTCTCAGGAGAACTAGAAATTTAAATGCATGAAATAAATACATAGTGCTCGCGATTCTAACGTAGCGCAGATGCTCACGTTTCCCAGCGCATTGCCCTACATTACTCCATCGCTGTCGACGGCTAAATTGGACCTTTTAGCTCGATTGCCAATCGGATAGACCTCTTGATGGTCTTCCCATCATTATAGGGAATAATTGTCTGAATATTAAAAATGGCGTGCTGGCCGAGTAATTGAGAATAAATAATAAAATACCAGACCAGCCCAGCTCCCTTGGTAGTGATCCAGCAACGCCCTAAGCCGAGGTCCGTACCCCACAGGGGGTGCCCTTTGCTGTGTTGCTTAGCACTAAAGTGCCTGGCTGGAGGCCTAGGTCTCGCCTTTGCCCGGTTAAGTAGCAAAAGTTCCCGGAACGACGCTACGATAGACCAGTAAAAACAAAATTAATTGAGTAACTACAACTCAAAAATTGCAATTTTGAACACCGAGTTAGTCTTAATAATAATAATAATAATAATAATATAGCCTTTTATTCAGATCTCTTACAATGGTTTTAAAATTTATGTAAAACTTTATAAACTTATTTTACTTATTTTACTAACATATAGACTTGTTTAGCTAACCTTAACTATATAAACTTATTTAGTATCTAACTTTAAAGACTTAAACTTAATATATATTAATAAAATTAAACTAATATTTGGTCCTTGGTTATTTTGCCAAGATCTGTTTGCCAGTCGGCAAAGGCCTCCTCCAACCTTTTCCACTCCTTTCTTTCATGGGCCACTCTGTTCCATGTAACACCTGCGACTTGTCTAATATCGTCGACCCACCTTTTCTGTGGTCGGCCTCTCTTCCTTTTGCCTTCCTTTGGGTACCACCACGTCACCCTTTTACTCCATTTGTCTTGTCCTCTTGCCAGGTGACCAGCCCATCGCCATTTAAGTCTTTTTATTTTGCTCATTACATCAGTAGTTTTTGTTTTGTTTCTGATGATGATTTTTTTCATTCTGTCGGACTTCTGGATGTTTAGCATGCTCCTTTCCATTGCATACTGGCATGTTGCTAGTTTGCTTGAGGTAGCCTGATTTAAGGACCATGACTGACACCCGTACGTAAGGACTGGTAATATGCAGGTGTTAAAAAGTTTACTTTTTAGGTTTATATGGAGCTCTTTATTTTTCATAGCCTCTCTTAAACTCCAGTATGTTTTCCAGCCATTTGTAATTCTTCTGTCCACTTCCTTCTGCATGGGATCTTTTTGAGTTATGAGTTGCCCTAGATATACGTACTCATCTGTATAGTTCATTTCAGTGTTTCCTAGATCTATATTGTGTTTGTCCCCGTTTGTCATCACCTTAGTCTTTTCTGGATTCATTGCCAACCCTACTCTCTCACTTTCTTTTGCAAGTTCTCTTATCATTCTGGTTAGGTCTTCTGCTGTTTTTGCCAACAACACTATGTCGTCAGCAAATCTTAAGTGCGATAGCAGTTGACCGTCTATATTAATTCCGAGATGTTCCCAATTGAGTCTTCTGAAGATTGATTCCAGTACTGCGGAGAATAATTTTGGAGATAGAGGGTCTCCCTGCCTTACGCCTTTTTCTACTTTGAAAGGAGTACTTTTCTTTTCTAGTTGGATTCTTGCTCTACTACAGCTATATATGTTTCTTATTAATCGGATGTACTTGTGTTCTATTCCTTGTTCTAGTAACGCCTCCCATATTTTGTCGTGTTGTAGAGAATCGAATACTTTACTATAGTCGATAAATGCAATGTAGTATGTGAGTTGGTATTCATTGTATTTCTCCAGAATTTGACGCACCACGTGAATGTGGTCGATCACTGAATAGTCTCTGCGGAAACCTGCTTGCTCGATAGGTTGGTTTTCGTCTAGGGTTCTTTCAATCCTTTTTAGGATGATCTTAGCGAAAATCTTATATATATTGGACATGAGGCTTATAGGGCGATAATTTCCTATATATGTATAGTCTTAATATATGTATATAATTGTTTGGTAGCGTCTAAGAATAAAAAAAAACTGGATTGAAACCTTCTCAATTAGGCAAGTTATAATCCATCCACGAAGACTCGCCCCACCAATTTCTAGTCGAGTGGGTCACGGTATGTGGTGTGTAATTGTAGTGTGCGTGTGCACTCATAGGCAATCAGTGTGTACCGATAATACTCAAACATTAGTGGAAGGTTAGACATATAAACTATAGGGTAGAATAGTGGGGCGCGTAGTCGTGGATTTTTTTTAAATTTCGGTTAATTCTCTCGGTTACTTTGGTGTTTTAATGTGGTGTAAGTGTAATGAGGTGTAAGTAACCTTACGAATTCTACGTTTGAGAAAGTTCATAAACTCCAGGTTTAGATAACACATAATGTCTACTATCAAGATCTCATTAAAATCATCTCAACAAGACCCCAACTTTGGCACCACAACGCGGTAGGGCGAGTCTAAATGCAAAGTTTCATTATTTAAACCGTATTCTCTGTAGAAACTCCGAGATAAGCCAGTGCCAAGTTACGTTGACTTGTCTCCGAAGATGTATAGAGCGTGGATTATGAAACACTTTATGATTTGTTGGAGATATGAATATTGCTGTAAATGGATGCTATTTTCTCTTGTCAGTGAAACAGGTACTTTAACAAACAATATTATGTCCTATCGTGATGATAATAACGTTAATTTTTAAATAGCTCGACGAAGCTTTTGACTGCAAAATAATGTAAATGAAAAATAAATAAATACCGTGGAACCATTGCACACAAATTGACATAGCCCCAAATTAAGCAAAGTTTGTGTTATGGTGTAACTGGACATTGATATATAAACTTCTATATATATATAGAATATACATAAATACGTAAGACATCCAAGACTAAGGTATAAGAATCTCGTGTTGACCACACAAATATCTACCCTCGGCGGGAATCGAAGTCGCGACCTCAAGTTTCTCAGTGAGCTCTAGAACCACTAAACCAGAGGGCTGTCTGATGGTATACATATTTATTATGTACTAGCTGTCCCGCCCAGCTTCGCTCGGGTGAAAAAGTTAAATTGCCCGTAACACGATCGCAGCGCCACCTATTGGGTCCAATTGTAAATCTAAACCATTCTCGAATCTAGCTTAAGACACACAGAAACACACAGAAAGCTTCGCCCGGGTAAAAAGGTAAAATTCTTGAAACTCGATCGCAGCGCCACCTATCGGGTCCAATTTAATATAGCCTATGTTACTCGGGGATAATGTAGCTTTCCAAAGGTGAAAGAATTTTTGAAATCGGTCCAGTAGTTTCGGAGCCTTTTCATTACAAACAAACAAACAAACAAACAAATCTTTCCTCTTTATAATATTAGTATAGATATACTACGTCTGTCCTATGTCGTATGTTCTTTTGTTCGACTTATTAAGACTGGAAACATTCGCGTTTATTTCGAGTTATTGTATCGGAAAATTGTGATACACTACGTTACGTGGAAATATTAAGGACAGGAAACTTGTTAGTAAATGCTTTATGGACTCTGAAGGGAAATAATTATAGACCTTGTAGGAGCTCCGGATGAGTATTTGTCGTAATTTTATCGTAATATCTTTTCGTAATCTTTTCTTAGACGAGTATCTATAAATAATGAACAAATCAATCGACGTTCGTTAGTCTCGCAATAACTTAAGAGAGGTAGGGCATAAAAGAGAGGTAGGGCATAACGGGTTTCCCGTTCGAATTCGGAGCTGCCCGACTGGGACAGGACCTCCACCTTATAGACCTTATAGACCTGTTAGGGTGAAACACCTTCCAGCGCCTTGGCTCACTGATGAAATAAAGACCTTACAAGCCAAGAAGAATACCATCAAAGCTAAATATAAGGCAAACCCTGAAAAATATCGCGAAAAATATAGGCAGGTCAGGAATCTCTGCAATAGGATGTGTAGGGACGCCCAACGACGCCATATTCATATATCTATTGAAGACAGCACTCCAGCTAACGTTTGGAAGTTCTTGCGGACTCTGGGAGTTGGTAAGCAAAAACATGTTTCCACCTCAAATAATTTGGACTTAGATGCCTTAAACCTCAATTTCTCTTCGGTAGCACATTTTGATGCTACCACTAAAACTAACACGCTACACCATGTCTCAGGTTCTTCAACTCCCATCAGTCCAACTTTTTCATTTAGTCAATTTACCTACTGATTGTGACGTTAAGAAGGAAATATCTTTCATCGCCTCCAACGCTGTCGGATGTGACGATATCAGCCGCAAGATGGTCCTTCCTCTTTTAGATTTCCTCACACCTATTATCTCCCATATCTTCAATTCTTCCATCTCCTCTAGCTCCTTTCCAACTCTTTGGAAGGACGCACAAATCATTCCACTTCCTAAAAAAAATAACCCTATATCTTTTTCCGAATATCGACCTATTTCTATCCTACCTTTCCTGTCCAAGGTGTTGGAAAAGCTAGTCTACAAGCAGTTAAGTACGCACTTGGCACAACATAGTCTCCTCAATCCCTTCCAATCTGGCTTCCAACCAGGCCATAGTACCACTACGGCCTTGGTTAAAGTCACTGATGACATACGTGCTGGCATGGAAAAATCACAGCTGACAATCCTGACGCTGCTAGATTTCAGCAATGCATTCAACACCGTCGATTTCGACATACTGCTTGCCATACTAGGTTCCCTTAACGTATCTCCAACGGTAATAGACTGGTTTCGAAGTTACTTGTTCGGTCGCAGGCAGCGTATACGCCTGGATGATAGATTATCGTCTTGGTGTTTTACGTCTGCAGGCGTCCCACAAGGTGGCGTCTTATCTCCACTTCTTTTCTCGATATTTATTAAATCTATCACTCTCAATATCACTTCATCTTACCACCTATATGCAGACGATCTCCAGATCTACACACAAACGTCTCTTTCTTCTCTCCCCTGTGCTATCAGAGCTACTAACATGGATCTGGATTTAATATCTGACTGGAGCAGGAATTACGGGCTCCAAGTAAACCCTGCGAAATCTCAGTCCATAATTATTGGTTCGAGTAGACTGATGGCCCAGGTGGGGTGGGAACGGATGCCGCCTATCTCTTTTGACGGTGTTATAATACCCTATAGCGATGTAGTCAGGGATCTTGGTATTCTTCTTGACAAAACTCTATCATGGGCACCTCAGGTTGCAGAGGTAGGTCGGAAGATGTTTGCTGCCGCGGGGTCCCTTAGACGCCTACGTAATTTCTTGCCTATAGACGCTAAAATTGCGCTATCCCAAGCATTGCTCCTTCCTATCCTTGACTATGCTGACGTCAGCTATCTTGACCTTACCGAGGAGCAACTTAATAAACTTGAGCGCCTTCAAAATCTCTGCATACGGTTCGTATTTGGATTACGCAAATATGACCACATTACTGAATTTCGCCGTAGGCTCAAGTGGCTACCCATCCGACTTCGCCGGAATACTCATATCCTATCACTTCTTTACAAAACTTTGTTTGATCCTAGAGCCCCCAAATACCTTCAGGAACGCTTTGAATTTCATTTTTCCAACCTGCACCTTCTCCGTAAAACCAGGGAACTCATCCTTAAAACTCCTACCTTCACTTCTTCTTCCTATTCCAAATCCTTCACTGCGCAAGCTGTCCGTCTATGGAACTCGCTACCCCAGAACATCAGACTGGCAAAGACATTGAACTCCTTTAAGAATCTTTTATTTGAACACTATTTCTCTTCATAATTTATTCATTTATAAGTATGTTTATGTATATTTTATTGTAAGTATATATATATTTCGTATTTTTTATTTATATTGCTTAGCATATTTATATTATAGTAATTGTGTATATTTCATCCGCTAAACTATCACACCTACCTTTTGTTTTCTCTATTTCTTTTCTCTCTAACTTGGTTGCCTGGAAGAAATCGCTTTTGCGATAAGGCCGCCTATTTGTGCGTACTACATGTTGTTCTCTGTTTTTTGTCATCCTATTTGTTTTTGTAGATGTGTGTGTACAATAAAGGATATTATTATTATTATTATATTATAGAAGTCCATAGCCAAATAACACAATTTTTGTGTTGTGTTCCTACGCGGTGAATAAGGTTTCCAGAAATGAGCTCCTTGGGGAGGGGGGAGGATTGTTGCATTGTGTTGGAAGCAGAGGGATTAAACCCAATATGCTGCCAACACACTGTAACTCTCCGAACAGTGGCAACGCGCAAGTGGAACTTCGGTATCGTGAGCGTAAATAGGCTACGGTAACCGTTTCCCATCAGGTGGGCCGTATGCTTGTTTGCCACTCTTGTTGTATAAAAAAAATAAAAATAAACCTTTTCGGTTACTGCTTGTAAAACATCAAAAAGAAAAAGTGTGTGTCAGCTCCGACGCACGACTGGAGTTTACTCCTTACGAACGATTATAAAATAAATAGATTAGTTAATAAGGGTACATGAATGTATTTCTTATATTACTTAGAGTATGCATGACACATCTATAGATTGATTTTTATTATATTCATTGAGTAATTTTCTCAATTTTGAAATAAATATCAATTGATATAAATTTATATTTATATCAATTATAAATAAAATATAAATTTTACGATAAAACCTCCGCAAGTTAACAGTTGTTGTAGGTTAATATCGGGTTAATACAATATGCAATTGAAAGTAAATATTAACATTAATTACATCGCCATTCTGTTATTCTCGTTGCCATGGAGAGTACGAGAGCACCAAAAACGTAACGCTGTCATTCATCAGTAGATTTTAGAGATATTTTATATTATACTAGCTGACCCGCCCAGCTTCGCATGGGTGAAAATTTACATACATACATACATACATATCATCACACCAAGTCCCTAAGGGGGTAGGCAGGGAGTATAGAGCGCCAGTTCTCTCTAGACTTTATACTTCTTTTGCTTCGTCAAAATCAAAAAATCAAAATCAAAATCATTTTATTTCACATAGGCCCAGGTGGGCACTTATAAAACGTCGAAAAAGAAGCACGTCCACATTCATCAGTCTCTTCATACATGATCGTCGGTTTCGAGTACACTTTTCGTTCCCGTCCTTGAGCGTCCGATCGATTTGATCCAGGTAGTTGGAACGTGGCCTTCCTCTGCGTCTTCTTTCACACACTTTTGCTTTGTATATCTGTATCGTCAATCTTTCTTCACTCAACCTTACTATATGTCCAAGTCAGCGTAGCATGCCTTTCTTCATCTTTTCAATCTCGCCCTGATTCACGCCAGTTGATTTGCGAATCTCTTGATTCCGGACTCGAACTAAGATCGTTACTCCGCACGTTTTTCGCAGCTGATATCGCATCTCAGCTGCATTTAAGCTATCTTCATACTTCCTCTGACATACCCAGGGTTCGCTGCCATACAATAAAGTAGGCACAAATATCACGCTGTGGACAGCAACCGTTGCTGGCCATCAACACCGACATGGCCCCATTCACCTTAATACCGGCAGTTAGCCTTCTTTCAATATCTTTTTCATACTTTCCATCTCGTGTGAACATGCTTCCTAGATATACAAATTCATTCACTTGCTCTAGATAAGAATAATGTTAAAAAGAAACATACTCACCTGTATTAACACTTGGAGAATGTTATTTTCTTTAAGTGTAAAGTTAAATTTAGAAATTACTCATCTTGATGTTAACACTGCATTTTTAAATGGCTAGGTACCTTGATGAAACAGTATACATGCTAGTACCACCTAATTTAGAATGTCAGAGTAACAGTGTACTCAAACTAAAACGTGCAATTTATGGACTTAAACAATCAGCAAGGCAGTGGAATAAGAGAGTAGATGATTGTTTGTTAAGCCAGGGTTATATTAAGTCTAAATTGGAACCATGTTTATATAGTAAAAGGTAAATAATGAAAAAATTTTAAAAACTGTGTTTGTCGATGATTTTTTCATATTTTCCAGTAGCAAGGCATTGACAGATGAACTGAAACATAGTTTAATGTCAAATTTCAAAACTAAAGATTCAGGGCAAGTGAAAGAATGCAATATATAAAAATGGTTGTATATCATTAGATCAGGAGCATTTTGTCGAACATATTTTAAATAAGTTTAAGATGTCAAACTGTAATGTTGTTGATACTCCTATTGAATGTAAATTGAAGTTGGATAAGTCAGAAAATGTTTGTAAATAATATCCTTATCAGCAACTGATAGGAAGTCTTATGTATTTGTCTATACTTACACACCCAGATATCAGTTACAGTGTCAGCTATTTAAGCCAATTTAACAATTGTTTTACTGCAGTTCACTGGAATAATGCAAAGAGAGTGTTAGAATATTTAAATAAAACAAAATCTTATGGTTTAATGTTTACAAATGATAATAAAAACTTAGAAGGATTTGTAGACTCAGATTGGACATCAAATACTATTGACAGGAGATCTTATACAGGTTTCTGTTTTAAATTGTCTGGTACTGTAATATCATATGAATGCAGAAAACAACCGACAGTGGCATTGTCCCGTACTGAGGCCGAGTACATGGCAATGCCATTTTTTCAATGTCAAAATTTCAATGCCAAGGCAATTTGCCAACTACTGAAATGCCTGCTGACTTGTTAATGAAAGGGTTAAGTAGTTTGAAACATTACTATTATGTTAAAAAGTTAGGCATTAAAAGTATTGTTTAGGTGTAGTTTATATTCATTTATTGTTACATGGATATTAGATTATTTTGATAAGAGGTGAGAATTTGCCCTAATATGCTGAAGGATGATGGCATCATTTCTTGGTTACATTACAATATCGCGAGACTCCATATTCTCCCCAATCACGATTAAGGCAACATCATTTAACATTGGTGCATTGATGCCTCTCTCATGACATGTTGTCTCCTGCAGGTCGCTTGTCTGCTGTGATCACTATTTTCTGATTGTCCGATGGCATCACATTACTTGTAAGACAGTTTTGAACAATTGGATCAACTGATTGTGTTCATGCAAAAGTTGTTGTAACTGCTAAATGATATCTGCGAACAGCGTTCATTTACTTCTTCTTCAGAATTCCCCAGGAAATAAATCTGGAGAAATTTGTATTTACCATTGCCTACGCTGTTCTTCAGTCTCATTGGCTCGAAGATTGAACTGGGCTTGCGTTACACTGCGATTGAATAGGACTTGCGTTACACTGCGATCGAACTGGTGTGCGCCAACGGATATTTTGACGCCTTACGGGTGGTATTACTAATAAAATACGACGATTAATTATGAAACTCACACTAAAACACAACAAACATCTTTTTGCTTTTGTTGTTATGAAAGAAACTGTAATTTGAGGTTTGTCAAAACTACTACTTGAATGAAATGTCAGTCTAGCTATACATAGGGTGCGTTCCACTAAGCGTTCACAATGATCACGCTCACGACCACAGTTTGCTTGTAAGCGTTACTGTCGTAACCTCAAATGGAATGGATTACAGAGCGTTTTGAGCGTGCAGGTAAATAATACAAACGGCGAGTTAGTAAAAAGAAAGCAAAAGATTTAAGATGTTAGTTTATAATCTGTAAGCCTTGAAAATAAACTTGATTAATTTAAATAGATTTATATTGAAAAAAAATATAATGTTTTTTTTATATTTAATATTATTGGTGTTTTAAATTAATTTACGTTCAAATAGAATTAAAATGTCTTGCGGCGACACTTGGATATTTGGTAAGAGGTACAGTCGCCATTTTATATGCTTTGAGTTTTGAAAATCACGCAAATTTTCTTCGATTCAACGATCACTTCGACCCACCTTTTTAGATGAGCGTAAGTTATGACATTATAATTGACGTTTTCGCCGCGACCACAACGACAGCGGTCGTTATGTGGATCGATTAGGTATAGGAGAATTTTCATTGTTGTGGGCGCTTAGTGGAACGCACCTTTACCGTCAATATTTACACGTCACTCTGACAGAGTATTTGTCAATATATTGAAAACGTCTCAGAATCTTGTTGTCTGTCTCTTTCGCACACTCACTTTTCAGAGATTTTTTTAATATTAACTATTATTTATTTATATTTTATATAGCCTAAAGCCTTCCTAGTATCATGGACTATCCAACACAAAAATAATTTTTCAATTCCAACCAGTAGTTCCTGAGATTAGCGCGTTCAAACAAACAAACAAACAAACAAACTCTTCAGCTTTATAATATTAGTATAGATTTTATATGGGAAATTTATGAAGGTATTTTATTAATTGATTTTAGTAAATAAGTTACTGTTTGACATGAAATTAAGGCTAACTTACTTAAACTGCGAAAGTGGAAAATAAATATTCGATTCATGATAACAAGTTTATCTTTTTATCTTCACGCTTTTACAAGCAAGTTTCCTGAAAAAGGTGGTAACACTGACGGTAAGGGGCAAAACCACAGAGATGTAATAACACCCCATTTTCTTCGGATATACACTTCTATGAGGTATTATCTTAATATATATAAATTAAGTGTCACGTATCACTGTATATTCATAAATATAAATTTTTTGATAATCCTTACAAAACATACACATGTTTCGATTTTTCTGATGATGTATGCTTTTAGGTACCAACATGACAGATAGCGAGTCCAATAATCTAATACTATTTTGATTGTCAATACAAGAATACTGTCTTAGAAGGATCACGCAGCATGTCTGAAAATGGAGAGACAAGTATCCATGGTCAGTATCACCAAAGAATTTGTATTTGAGATCAGACGTGCGTGTTAGCTTCGCAATAAATTACCCATTTCTCAACCACGTCCATTTGTCTTCGAAAGATAATAGGATATCGTAACTCATAGTTAGTGAGCCAGCAAGGTATTTTGAAATATTTACAACATATTTCGCGATACTAGGAAATGCACTTTAAATCAAAGTGCAAGATTATTCGTATTTAGTAACAATATAGGTAATGTCTTGAGATGAATGTGCACGAAGCGAATGAGGCATGTAAGTTTAGAGAAAACTGGTGCTCTTTCCTCTCTGCCTACCCCGTTAGGGACTCAGCTTGATGACATGTAGGTATTTAAATTAAATTTCAACGATTTCGATTTTTTGCTAGAATAAAACCTATGAGTGTAATATTTTCATACAATTTTGTTTCTGATTGTGTGATTGGGTAGCATCCTCACAAAGTATCATATTTAAAGTATCAGTGAGACAATATTTAAAGGATTTTTTTGCAAATCTGTGTATTGTTCTCTCGCAGATTAAGTAGATGTAAGCGACATTTTATGGCCGTAACAAATTGTGTTTTCCCCACAGAAGCGGCTCAAAGCACCAAATTACCATTATTATTATGACTCCGTTCTCACCGAAATTAAAGCGTCTAGTTACAAATTGTGTGCAGGGGCTTTTATGAAGCCATGAATTGGTTATGCCTTTCGTGCTTTGTTAGCAAATGATAGTACTGAGTGCATTTCATGCACAACTAATGCACGTACAGTAAATACGCGTTACATGACGTGTCATTATTTGTAATACAGATCACATATTATATTGTTTTTATATATACGTATCTTTACGTCTTCCCACAAGGGTCCCAATAGGGGCAAAAGACGTATGTAGGTTGTACACCCATACCCACTTTGAACCGTAGATATAAGTAAAATGCCAACATAACATGGCGAGGCGATGGCGAGTCCACAGCCGTTACTCAAACACGTCTACTATACGTCTAATGAATGTCTTCTCAGACGCATGCAGATTACCTCTTGATATTTTCCTTCACTGTAAAGCTCGTGTTGTGGCTAACCTCTGCACTTAAATTTAGAAAAACTCATTGGTAAAGACAAGATTCGAACCACGGCTTTGGATAAATTACATTATTACATAATGCTGATATTTGAAAGCAAGAGTCACGGTGGCCGAATGGTTTGGTTAGGGTATCCAGACTACACAGCCGTGAAATGTATCGCTTACCTAAAAGAGTAGTAGGCTATATCAAGCACAGCACACGTTTACACCTTTTCAATCGCGCCCGGGTCCCGATTTTGCATAAAACCCGGATATTGAGCGGATTTCCCGCCGTCAGAAGGCTCGCTGGATTCCTTTTCTACCTATTAGAAGCGGACAAAGTTACTAACTATAGCAAAAGGTATATTTCAGTTCATTTCGAGCCCTTTGTTGCGGAGCGCCGATGAATCAGGTTTATTCAGTGAGGATTAACCTAACGATAGCCTTAGTTATGATTATAGATATTCCTTTTGTTATTCAGGTAAAGGAAATAATATTGATTTATAATATAAGTAACAAAAAAGCATATTATCTTTCATTCATATCCTCACGCCGAGTCCCTCTCGACGTAGGCAGAGAGAGTGTAGTCTGACCAGATGTCTCTAGACCTTACTCTTACTCTGACCTTACTGAATACATCTAATTGTCTGTCTTTGGGCAAAATTTCATCCAATTTTGAAAAACGTCATAGTCACATTCGGGATTCAAACTTGGTAGAAGGCTACTCCAACCACGCGGCCACCACGGCAAAAAGCAATTATTTTCGTAGCTCATCTATCGTTGCGTAATTGATGAAATCAATAAGGTACCGGCAAATCCATAAACTTTCGGTCAATTCGAATGCGCTTGGCACCTGTGCTTTACTTTTAGCTTCGCGTCAAATGAATCTATATACTAATATTATAAAGCTTAAGAGTTTGTATGTTTGTTTGTTTGAACGCGCTAATCTCAGGAACTACTGGTTGGAATTGAAAAATTCCTTTTGTGTTGGATAGTCCATTTCTCTAGGAAGGCTTTAGGCTATATAACATCACGCTACGACCAATAGGAGCGAAGCATAAATGAATAATGTTGCCAGAACGGGAAAAAATATTCCTTTTTGAGAGCTTCCGTTGCGTGAGCTGTGTAAACGGTTTTAGTTACACAAATATCATGTATGAGGGAATTGTTCCTCTTTTAAAGTTCTAAAAAAACGTCCGCGACAGCATATGTCTATCTTTTAAGATTGACTCACTATAACCTTTTTTATGGTAATAAAATTTGTTCGAAATCAATGCATTATTTCCGAAGATGTTTTATCAACATAATATTAATCCTTATCCAAATAAATATGTTATAAATCACGAGTATTTAAATGTAAACGAAATTGTACTTGACATCACTTGATTTCAATCAACATCTTAGGAGATAGATATCATAATGTTAACATAACCCCGCAACTCAGACGCGTGGTCGGCTCACTACGGAACAGTTGAACTCAGCGAACTGATTTTTCAATTTGTTTTTGCGATATCTCATCGTAAAATAATACTTTTTAAATTACTCTCACTCACTTCATTACTGAAACAACTCTCTCTCTTAGGTACGCAGACGGAGTTGCGCGCATCAGCTATATATAAATTACGTGTCACGTTGTTTGTCCGCGATGGGCTCCTAAACTACTGAAGCGATTTCAATCAAATTTGCACGCCGTATGCAGTCTGATCCAACTTGAAAGATAGGATAGCTTACATTACAAATGGACCCGATAGGTGGCGCTGCGATCGTGTGTCAGGAAATTTTACTTTTTCACCCGGGCGAAGCTGGGCGGGACAGCTAGTAAGTTTATAAGTGAATCCTACTACACATGTGTGTTTAAAAACCGTTGATGGCTATAACATACTATCCATACCAACACTATTGAAAACGATATTAAATAAGAGCCTAGAACAAAACTTGACTTTTAAGGATTGTCGATTGTTAAAACATACCTACAAACCACCACCGTATTTCTCGCCATCAACTGGGAATTCATCCCTATACCATTAAACCACAAAAGTCTAAGGAGATTCCTTCCGCGAACGCTCAAGACCATGCAGCATGGAGTTCTTCGAAGGGTGTGAAAAGATTTCTGCAGGGCGGCAGCGCAAGAGTAATAACCCTGGTGTTATAAGTGTCAAAAATAAATTTATTAAATTATAAAATATTTGTAATATGACCAAGGAGGTGGGGTCGATGGTAGAGGACAGCCTTTTACCATGATGAAATTTAAAGGTTTCCTCAGCCTAGTCCTACCAGCTGTTCCAGCTGTTGATATTGAGATTTTTTTACACCAAAGCCAATGAAATTGTAACATTTCAACTGAACATTGTTTTTGATTAAATTCATTTTCTCCTTTACACTTCGATTCCGGACGATGGACCAAAATCGTAAATTTTCACGGAGACTCGTTTCATTTTCAACAAGGGGTCTCATCTCGAGTGCTCTAATAGATTATACGCGACACTGTAATAAATGAAGTTGCAAAAACGCTGGATAATCTACTTTTTAAACGGTTGAGTCAATTCAGATCTAATCACTTTGTGGAAAATATATTTTTACTTAAAAATGCAATTATAAATGCCACACAATCAACCAACTTGGCGTAGATAATCATAATTATCATCACTGATTTTCATCTTCGTCTACTACTATGGATACTGGGAAGACAATCACGACTTAGTTTAGAGAACAAACTACTCATATATAAGACGGTACTAAAGCCGGTCTGGACTTATGGCATCGAACTTTGGGGTACAAGTAACTCAAACTTGGAAATTCTTCAACGCTTTCCAAATTCGCTGTTTCGAAAAATAATAAACGCGGCTTGGTTTGTCAAAACTACAGAAATGCATGAATTATTTAAACATGCACACTATAAAGGAAGAAATAAATGCCAAGTAGCCAAGCGATACCATGGAAGACTTACCCAACACGTAAACAAACTGGCTGTAGCTCTTACCAGTGACAACGAAAATATAAAACGTCTGAAAAGATACTCCATTAGCGAGCTAGCAAATAGAAAACCTGTTGTCACTAAAATCCAAAGATAAGAGCCTTTTACTGAATAGGCCATCTCAATATTTGCTGCTCATAGTGGGAACACTGATCGCAGAATGAAACCTAAACAGGAAAAAAATACATTTCCAACAAGTAGAGGCCTCTTCGAGAATTTAATATATATATAAGGATTCGCTTTGAAGATATCATGCCTGTGTGCCATGCCAATATGATGCCAAGTGTCCCAGCCTGAGATGATCCCCACCGACGATATGCAAAGGCTATTTGTACTGGGGTGGAATGTTAGTATTGGACTAT
This sequence comes from Drepana falcataria, assembly GCA_945859725.1. Classification (NCBI taxonomy): domain Eukaryota; kingdom Metazoa; phylum Arthropoda; class Insecta; order Lepidoptera; family Drepanidae; genus Drepana; species Drepana falcataria. Next base: position 2,557,286 of record OX243923.1, on the reverse strand, counting down.
TGTGGTAAATGGTGAACTTGGTATACAAGTTCGAATCCCGACTGTACCAATGAGTTTTTCTAAACTTAAGTACAGTGATTAGTCACACCACGAGCTTTACGGTGAAGGAAAACATCGTGAGGAAACCTGCATACGTCTGAGAAGAAATTCAAAGGCGTATGTATAGTCGTGCTTGAGTAACGGCGATGGACTCGCCATCTGTCACGTTGGCACCTAATATACCTCTGGCGGAAAGTGGGTGTGTGGGTATTACCCATACACCTCTGCCTACCCCTTCGGGGACCCTTGTGGGAAGGCGTGAGGATATTTATTTATTTATTTTTGGTATACAACTGGGCTTTGGAGTGAAATAACGAACGTCTCCCGAGCAATTGTAAGGTCTGCGGCAAAGCACCAGCGATACCCCTGATGTAGCTAGAGTCGAAAGGCGGTAATTGCTTGCCATCGCCTATGAATGCTAGCAAAGCTACATATTTGCAAACGGTGACTCACCACCCGCTAGATGGACCCTAATAGGCGGCTTGATACCAAGGGAGCAACAACAGCGCAGGCGGCTAAGGTTGTCGAAATGTGTACACGCTTTCACCACCACTCTGATTACGATTACCTTGGAATGGTTATTACATGATTTGTATCCTTTTGAGCGTGGTGCCCTCGTGTAGTCGTGCAATCTGGCTATGATTTGTTCCTTTTGAGTCTGTCTAGCTGGTCAATAAAGCTAAGTCAAAGGGGGCACAGGTGCCACCCCTAGAGGTCTCGGGTACGTGGTGTCGGTATACACTCACACTCGGTCTTTTAATTAACGTCTTAAGGACCAACCTGCTACACAAGGTGCCCTTGAGGCGCACGATACACTCTCAATATAGTTGCGGAAAATATCGATCTGTTCTCGTATTCTATGAATGATTTCGCAAGGACCACGTTATTCGTATTGTGCTATATACTTCATACTTATGTTATAAATGTTTGCACTGTTGAGTTGGTTGAACTTGTAATGGCATTGTATAGTTTTCACAATAAATAAATTATCCAACTGACATTGTAAATGAGGTTAACAAAATTGGATGACTTTTGGCACCATTAATTTGGTTTGATTCCAAAATCATTCTACCAAATAAATAAAAAATACGTAGATGAAAACGCGGGATACAGCTAGTATTGTACATACTTAATTTAACAGTATACCACTTCAAACGTTTTTTTTTTTTATAGTGCCTCTCCAACTAGTGAAGGTTGGCAGTCAGCTCCGCATATTTCTCTCGGTCTTTGGCGAGGTTGAAAAGGGTCCATTCCCGGATGTTTCGCAGCCATGATTTCTTCCTGCGCCCGACAGCTCGTCTTCCAGCCACTTTGCCTTCAAACGTTCAAAAGTATTAAAGTTTCAATCCAACAAAGCTACAATGTAACATGTCCGACAAAGAGCAAACTCTTTGTAATATGATATCCAATTCAACATGTTCAACAGTTATTTCATGTTTAAATAAGCTTGGCTGTTTCGCTTGTTTAAATGTTTGCGTTGTGTGTGAGTTGAAGTTTACTTAAATTTACATAGTTAAAATACATAAAGCAAAACTATTAATGTTTGTTAAACATTAGAAAAATACATTTCATGAGCAGTGTAGCCGTGGGGGCTTTAGCCTTGGTAGTATGTCCAGAACTGCTTTTATAAATTTCATTATATTCTGTTACGAGCCTGACCGTAAAGGCCGAGTAGTTCGAGTAGTTGCCTGAAACACAAAGATTGCAAGTTCGTATCCCGACTGTACCAATGAGCTTCACAGTGAAGGTAAATCGAGAGGAAGCCCGCATTCGTTTGAAAAGAAATTCAAAGGCGTATCTAATGTCGTGCTTGAGTAACTGCGATGGACACGCCATCTATCGGCACCTAAAATATGTATCGGGCGGAAAATGGGTATGTGGGTACTACCTATACACCTCTGCCTACCCTTTCGAGGGACTTTGTGGGAACGCGTCAGGATATATTATTATGAGACTGGTATCTGACTCATATTACTAATAATATATAAAATTAAGCATAAATTGACAATAATACACTCAAATGCATGTATATGTATATTATTTAAACCAATCATTGTATATTAATCCATTTTAATTATCTTGCATACTAATTGCAAGCACTTAGAAAGCCAGTTCACCCATTACATGAATTTGACCGAGCTTAGCACTGCTCAGAGATGCTTAGCAGATTTCAATCGATAACCAGCTGAATAACGGATAGAAGCTTCGAGCTTAGAGTATTAAAGTAACTAAGCTCGAAGCTTGCAGCTGTACTTGGCTAACTACGATTTATTTATTCACTATCTGAATTCAGATGAAAAATGTATATAGATCGTAACGAGCATGTGCAAAAGAGAGTTTTACAAGCACGAATATAATATACATACAATTTTGTACACGATATATTTTTGTTCCTTTAATAAATAAAAAAATATATACGTCTTTAAATTTCTTTTCAAACGTTAACTCTCGATGTTTTCGCCGTATAGCTCGTACAACTCTGCTTAACTAAAAAAAAACCTTTGCGCTACCGTTAGAACCTGCACTCTTTATTTTGAATGAGACTACGCGAATCACTAATATACCACGGCTCTTCCCCGTATTTTTCGTGATATGCTTAAAAAATAAAGTTTTTTGGTTCACAATGTAATAAAATAAACTGTATCAGGTAAGAATAACACAATTAAATACATCGTTCATATTTTCGCCTGCGAAAAAACTTGGAAAAAATAATTTGCGTTTTCACGATCCAGTGGAGCGAGAAAACAAAGTAGCTATAGTTCGGCATATGTCGATCTATCATGTATTATGGAGAAAAGGATTGAAGGCTTCAACTGAAATTGATGAATGTTTTTGTATAAATAAACACGGCGAGAATATCATGGCCTTTTGTGTCCAATTGTTTGTAGGGTGTGTGATGAATCGCCTGCTTGGTTACGTTGTTTGTTATAATAATAAATATATCTTCACGCCTTCCATACAAGGGTCCCCAGAGGTAGGCAGAGGTATGTAGTCAGTACCCAAATACCCACTTTTCACCGGATATATTTTAGGCGCTAACGTGATAGGTAGCGGGTCCTTCGCCGTTTCTCAAGTACAACTGTACATACATTAAATTTCGTATCAGAGGTATGCAGGCTTCCCCTCGTTGTCTTCGTTCACGGTAAATCTCGTCTCAAAGCATTACTTGTCTTTAACTCGTATATTTGGGGTCACAAACAAAGTGCAAATTTTCGCTTCATCTAACCATGGGAGCGTGCCACACACTCAGCTGATCCAAGTGCGGTCTCTTCTCGAAGCACTTCTAGTGATTGACAGTTTCTTTGATAATATTATATTGCTTATCACACGCTTTGACGATTATTGGCAATGCATATATAAAATATGCCTGCCTGCATACGTCTGAGAAGCCATTCAAAGGCAAGCCTTCCCACAAGGGTCCCCGAAGGAGTAGGCAGAGGTGTATAGGTAGTGCCTACACATCCACGTTTTGCCAGAGATGCCAACGTGACAAATGGCGAGTCCATCGCCGTTACTCAAGCATGACTACACAGACGCCCTTGAATTGCTACTCAGACGTATGCAGGTTTCCTTTCAATATTTTCCTTCAGTAAAGCTCGTGGTGTGACTAATCACTGTACGGTGTGGATTCGAACTTGCGATCTTTGTGTCGCAGGCAACTCGAACTCGAACTCGGCCACCGCGGCTGCTTTTTTAATTATTATTCAAATCATAGTTCTATTAAAATAGGACGTAGGCGCAAATCTTACGGCCAACGCACACAAGTACAACAGCTTTAGTTTTCGTCCTTCCAACTTAGCTTCTGTTCATTTACCTTAAGCTCAGTCTTGTCAAGTGTATCAGTGATATTCACAAATTGATTTACCGGCCGCAGCCCGAAGCGACCCATCGATTTTACGCCCCACTTCCCGAAGGCCCAATGAACTTGTACCGGAGATAACTTTACTGCTTTACAACTGGGGCGCTTATAATTTATTTTAATATCTTTGGACGAACTAAAACTTCAATGAAGTGTGAGTGACGAATGACATGATAATTAACCCCCGATTGTCACAGACCGTATGCTTGTCATCCTTCTTGGTGGTAACAAAACAGGCTGTGAATGAATGCATATTTGGATGGATGTATCCAGTGATGTGTGGATATTATATTATCCGATTAACTTTTAAGGGCTGTTTTTTAAGGATGAGTGCAGAAAGATTGACGAAATAGAAATACAAAGTAAAAGTGTGTGCAAGAAGAGGCAGAGGAAGACCACGTTACATACCTAGATCAAATCGATCGGACGCTCAAGGGCAGGCACGTCAAGAGTACTCGAAACCTACGAGAATGTATGAAGAGACTGATGAATGTGGATGAAGCGAAAGAGGTATGTATGTCTAGACAGAAAAGGGGCTCTATTCCCCCTGCCTACCCTTAGGGACTCGGCGTGATGATATATATGTAGGTATGTATTGTTTTTTGGAAATTTATCAATGCCGGAAAAAAAAATGGTGAAGTTAATGCCTGATGTAGAGAGTCTTGTAACTTCCCGCTTTCGAGAATAGATTCGAAACAACCTCATTTCGCCGAAGACAGAAATAGGTATAAACGATGCCGAGGGCGTCCGTCGCCGTACAATTTATAGGTTTCCTAGTATCTTCCTTTTGCAGTCAAGCTCAAAGTTATCACTGAACTTTAATTCAGGAAACGTTTGTACAGGTTTGAACTTGCAATATTTTTACAGTTAAGTATTAAAGTAACTACCGCTAAGGTTAGTTAAGTTAAAGAGATAGATAACGTATCTACTTATGAATGATAAAAAATAAAGTTAGCCTCTGGTATTTCTCGTACCGAAAGGTGTGTATGTGGGTTGGCAGTGCGAATTGTGAGGGTTAAAACGTGAGTATATTGACTGATTAATAGTAGATTCAGCTCTATTCTCTCTGCCTACCCTGTTGGGGGCGCGCCGTGATTTTTATCTATGTATTTATTGTAGACTTACCCCCACAAGGGTCCCCGAACTTTTCGCCAGAGGTATATTTTAGGTGCCAACGTGACAGATGGCAAGTACATCGCCGTTACTTATGCACGGCTATATACATACGCCTATAAATTTCTTCTCAAACGTATTCAGGTTTCCTCTCGATGTTTTCCTTCACCGTAAAGCTCTTGGTGTGACTAATCACTGTAATTTAGTTAATAAAGTTTATAAAGTTAAAAGTTTATAAAATTAAAGTTAATAAAGTTTAGAAAACTCATTGGTACAGTCAGGATTCCATCTTAAAACCTTTGTGTTGCAGGTAACTACTCGGACCACTCGGCCATCGCGGCTCTTTATAACATAATAGTAATAAATACTGAATAAAGGGTACCTCAAAGATTACAATGTATACTGTACAGGGTACCTATAACATTTTATTTAATGTTCCTTCACCTAGTCTGCAACTCGAGAGATCGTAGAATTTGTAAATCTCGGGCGGATATTGCAGTGCAATTGCTGCCAGAGGCAAGCATTCAAATGGGGGATGAAATACAAAATGGAACCGGAAGTGAATCACGTACGCAATTTGCATGTTTTGTTCCTTTGCAACCAAATAGTTCTTATTAGACATACATTTTAAAATCACGTCAAGGCCCTCACTGGGTAGGCAGAGTACCAGTTCTCTTTAGACTTACAGACCTCTTTCGCTTCATAAACATTCATCCGACTTTTCATGCACACTCGCCGGCTTCGAGTATTTTTAACGGTCTCATCCTTGAGTGTCCGAGCGATTTCATCTAGGTAGATAGTAGTTTTCCTCTACCCCGAATTCCACACACTTTTGCATTACATATCTGTAAGAGATCTGTAGATCAGGCATTTGAGCCTTAAAACGTTTATTTTAAAACCACACGCATGGTCAGCTAATCCCATGCGGGTATAGTTGTCACAGCCCGACACAAACGTTTACACGCTAGTACTGCCCTTCGGGGACCTTTGTGGAAGGACGTGAAGATATAGACATTGAAAAAAAAAAAGAAAGAAAACCTCTTTTTAGCTGACTTCAATTCGACTGTAAGTTTTGTATGTACGTTACGCGATTTTTCCGCCATGTATGAATCGATTTTGATAACTATTTTTGAGAAAATCAACAATTAAACTTCATAAGAACATAACAGAAACAGACTTCAAACTATTCCAATAAATATATATGCGTATAAATAAAAAGTAAAAACCAAGAAATTTAAACGAAATTATTGATATTCACACTACAATTTGCTTCGCAAAATTACTGTAAACTACCAAACGTACTATTCCTGGGTAATTTTAAACTCATTACCAGGGAAGTTTGATTACAACTTCAACGAGTTTCGAACCTCAATTATGTACTACACAACTTTGATATTGATATTATGCTGCATACTAAGCGTCGATATAGATAGTGCCATCCACGAAGACGCGCCCCACTTTTCATCCATAAAAATTTTGGTTAAGTGTGCAGCCTTCCACTAATGTTTGAGTATTATCGGTACACACCTGACCTATGAGAGCACACGCACACTACAAACATAGTATAAAGAAGAGAAGTAGGTTATCTTCATACAAACGCACCGCGCGCGGCTTGTATGTGTGCGCTATTGTATCTATGTGTCGACGCACGCACACTTTAACAAAATCTCGACCCGTTTCTCAGTGCGCCAGTCGGGGCTAACACAGCAGAAGGTTCGCGCGCGCTTCACGGCTTTTCGGCACCGCTAAATGATTTATTCATCAATATCATCATCAAAATGTCTGATAATCGCAGAAGAACGTATTGCTGTGTGTTTGGGTGTCTTAATAATTCATCGATTCCAGACCTGTCTCTGTTCAGATTACCTATTGAACAGGAAAGGTAAGTTAGTCACTTATTCTAGCATAATATAATTTTACTTGATGATGAGATACCTACGTACTTACATATTTTTTGTTTGCATTAGTTTTCTATCACACAGGAAGTAGGTAGGTAGGCCTAATTTCCTACTATTTTTTTTGCCTCTATTTCTTTGTTTACGTTTAGTTATGCCGATTTCTCAGTATTGTAGGTATAGTAACTAAGTACCTACCTACTGACAGAAAATCGTAATTCAAAATAAGTATGTACGCGTACCTAATTGACTAATAGTAATTCAAATACATATAAAGCAAAGTTCGAATCATAACAACAAATTCGATTATAGTGTAAGAGACAGTCGTTAGTTTTTAATGTTGTTTTTATTTCCTTTAATGATAATATTTCATTCACTTTATTCATTTTTTATTATAGATAACTAATTGCCGCTGTTCATGCGGTTGCTAGCGAAGCGCGAACAGCCGCGCCTAATATTTAGCTAAAAGTGACAACCCTAAGACAGTAGGCAATTATATCGCGAATTGGGCCGGAGATAGCCTACTCCCTCTTCTTTATACTATGCTACAAATTAATAGTCGGGTCATACTATCCGCATCCCACCACCCCGCGACTAGAAATTTTTGGGGCGCGTCTTCGTGGATGGCACTATCTATACCGCTGTGCCGCTGTAGCGCTGATTGGTCAGGCCATTTGCAAGCCAGGAGAACTCATTCAGCAAGTCATTATTATTATTTACTCCGTTTAATTGACTTCTTGACTTTTGACATTTGGAAGCACAAGTGCCTCAGAAAATGGATCAATCCTTACTTCCTTACTAATATTATAAATGTGAATGTAAGTTTGTTTGTTACGCTTTCACGTAAAAACTACATAACCGATTATCTTGAAAGTTTGTACACATATTCCAGGAGGTATAAGAAGTAACATAGGATACTTTTTATTGACAAAAAAAAACATTTTTACGACTGAAAAAAAGTCGGTTTACTGATATTTTTTTATGGTGATTATACCCAGGATTAAGACATAGGCTACATTTGAATCCCGAAAGATTCAAAGCTCTAATATTATAAACGCAAAAAAATGTATAATGCTCTTTCCACGCGGGCGAAGCCGCGGGCATAAGCTAGTTGCTCATATATTTTATAGGGCACAATATAATGAAGAACCGTCGGGAACCGTCGAAAAAGTACAGTCGGGATTCGAACTTGCGATATTTGTGTCACATGCAACTACTCGTAATATACATAAATGCAGTAGCAGCAGGCAATGGGCTGTCATGTGTGTTCTTCGCTTCAACATAATAGACAAATTAAGGATCTAAATGGATACTCGTAAGGCCTATTTTAAAATGTGCAGCTCCTGTCAACATTTTAGCAAAACTGTTGCTTACGTACATAACGGTAGCATAGATGCAAAGTAAGCTTGTATGATCGAAGCCCAGCCTGTTAGCGCAAACAGCTTCCGAGTTACTTAGATAGATGGCACCCGTGTTGAGTGCTTCGTCATTAGGCCGTTATGTCACATCCATACCAGGAGGTACAGGACTGAAAGTGACTGGGTTATTTTGAGACATAGTTTTACCTGGTCGTACACTATCCTCTTTAGAATATTTATGGTTCGTCTTAAGAAGAAGTTTGGAATTTATTTTGAAGTCCTTCCAAGGTTACAGCATTTATTCAGTATTTGAATTTAATTTAATATTTAAATACATTTTAACTACCTCTTCGGGAACCCTTGTGGAAGGCGTGATGATATACATATACATATTGTTAACTCTCTTCATTATATATTTTAGTTTTTAATAATGCAATCAATTAAAGATGATTTTATTAAAGATTAAAGGTGTAACAACTTCTTTTCGCTGAAGATTTAAGTAGGTCCAAATATGGCACATGGCAAACCTGTCGTCTCTTTGTGTGACACGACTGTACATGACATATCATCGTATCTCATCTGTTTTTGAGGTGCGATAAATCACTATAGGTATTTAAGTTAAAAATTTAATGTAATGATACTTTGTGATTACTTAAGCCACTCGGCAACATCGGCACCAATTGTTTGTAAGAAGAAAAAATGTGAACAATCAGGGGACGCCTGGCAGGTGCGAAACATGGAGATTATTGTGTACGAGGAATATGCATACAAAACCGATTACGACAGGATCTAACTATATATGGCATAATGTAATAAATAAAATATTACGAATTTTTCCAGAAAATTATGATGTTTATTTAACTAATATTTATTTTATATATATAATGCAATATATAAAAAATAAATAATCTTTATATATCAAATTTTGACAACTCGATTCTTCACCTTTAATCAGTGACTCCGGGTATAAATTTTTTTCATATAGCGTGGCGACGCGTCCCACCAGAAATCTATTTTATGCGCGGCCATAGATGATTCACATCAAACATTTCTGTGCTAAAAGGAAGGCTGTAAAAGGACTACACTGGAAGTAGCTTGAAATCTTATGATACATACATACATATAATCACGCCTCTTTCCGTAGGGGTAGGCAGAGACCACTTCTTTCCACTTGCTACGATCCTTACATACTTCTTTCGCTTCGTCCAATTTCATTGTTCTCTTCATACATGCTCTTCGGCTTAGGGTACTCTTGACCTGGCCTTTTTTCAAGACGTCCCTAATTTGGTCTAGAAACGTCCGCCTAGGTCTACCCCTTCCAACACTTTTATCCACACTCGCCTTATACACTTTTTTCGTCAATCGTTTTTCATTCATTCCTCTTCTTCAAATTTTATGATTAACTTATTACGAACCATAAAGCTATTTTCAGTATATCTTTAGGTTTCTATATCTTAGTGAACGCTTGGCTGGCATGTTAAATGATAGAACTATGCGAGGATTTTCAATGTATGACATACGTGAGAATAGCCCATTCAATTGAGAGGGAAATGGGCGATTTGCTGAATTGCTGCAGTTATGGTAATGCTCGATATTAGTGTGAGGGATTAGTAGTACGTGGTAGCCGTGTTGTTGAATTAGTCACCTGCCACGCAAATATTGCAAATTCGAACCCTGGTTAAAAAAAATCATTTGTTTTCTGAAATTAAACTTACAATGATTAATCACACCCCGAGCCTTACGGTGAAGGAAAACACCGAGAGGAAACCTGCCTACGTTTGAGAAAAAATACTAACTCGTATGTATAGTCGTGAGTTGTTAAAGTCATATATTGGTAATAACAATAATAATAACACCTAGGGAAGATATCACACAAAATTAGTTAGTCCCAAACTAAGCAAATTTTAATAACGATCTGTCAAGTACATTCCCTACTGGTGTTGTCAACATAAAGATTAGGCTTTTACCATAATGTTTCCTCATTTAATACTAGAGTTTAATAGTAGAGTTAATGTTCCGAATATGACACGCGTTAAACTCAAAACTAAGGACCGGATATATATTTCTAAGGAATATATTAATCTGCTAATAACAAGAATCTTAGTCCTAGTATTCTTGGTGTTGCAAGCGTCTATAGGCGACGGTAACCGCCTCACCATCACCGCAGACCGCATGCTTCTTTGCCACCCGAGTGGTATAAAATATATAATGTGGTACCCATTATATATTGCTCCCTTGGTCGCGATCCAGCAACGCCCTAAGCCGAGGTCCGCACCCCACAGGGGGTGCCCTTAGCTGTGTTGCTTAGCACTAAATTGCCTGGCTGGAGGCCTAGATCTCGCCTTTGCCCGGTTAAGTAGCAAAAGTTCCCGGAACTGACGCTACGAGAGACAATGCAAAAAAAAAAACATTATATATTTAAATACATATATTTGTTTGTATATTATATCTGAATTAATAGTGTTTGGGCGTGAACGAGACGTAATTATATAAACTAGTCCTTAAAAAAAATATTCTCGTGACCCTTACCTTACACAGCTTTTATTTTCTTACCTGAAAATAAAAATATGGTTATTTAATCACGATACGATACGATAGATTATTCACACTGCGAGCTTTACAGCTAAGGATAACATCATGGGAAACCTGCATACGTGTAACGATGTAAGTCTAGATAAAACTGGCGCTCTATTCACTCTGCCTACCCCGTTAGGGACTCGGAGTGATGATATATAGTATGTATGTACATGTAAGTAGTAAATTAATTGTTAAAACACTGAGTACAAACAGTTTTAATGTCAACTTAGTCTCAAGTGCTTGGTAAAATTGTTGAAACTCCAATGATCAGTACCAATGAGTGTTTCCGAACTACGGTATACCAATTAGTCATACCACAGTCTTTGCGGTTGATGAAAAGATCGCGATGTAGTGTGCATCATCTGAAGCATTTGAAGGCTAAATGAAATGTATGGGAACGCCAAGAGTGCTCCAAATCTTCGAACCTGTATGAAGACACTGACGAATGTGGTTGAGACGAAAGAGTATTTAAGAGGGGAAAAAACTGCATACGTAAGCAACCGGATGACGACATAACGGTCCTCCAGGACGCACGACAAAAACATACAAACACTACACAAAACCGACCACTGTTCCGTCCTCGCCGGCGAGGCTCGACGCGAATAAGCCGTAATGTTCCCCCCCGACCCCCGCCGCAAACGCCGGCCCGCGCCGAGCCTGACGCGCAAATCCCGCCCCCAAATAATATTTAAATAAAATTACCAGTCCAGCCCAGCTCCCTTGCTCGCGATCCAGCAACGCCCTAAGCCGAGGTTCGTACCCCACAGGGGGTGCCCTTAGCTGTGTTGCTTAGTACTAAAGTGCCTGGCTGGAGGCCTAGGTCTCGCCATTGACCGGTTAAGTAGCAAAAGCATACGTAAGCATTAATTCCATATCTATAGATATTATAGATACGATTCGGGGTCGTTAACGCGCGAGCTACAACATAAGTGTTGCAAGCGTACAGATAGTGCCATCTACGAAGACGCGCCCCATTAGAATTATATTACAGGGGGTTGCGGGAGGCGGGGATATGACCCGAGTCTATCAATTGTAGTGTGCGTGTGCACTCATAGGTAATCAGTGTCAACCGATAATACTCAAACATTAGTGTAAGGTTGCACACTTACAATAAAAGCTATAGGGAAGAATAGTGGGGCGCGTCTTTGTGGATGGCACTATCTATATACAGGCGGCGGTATACAAGAGATTTTCAAATAGTCAGAAAAACAAATTGTATTTTAAGGGATTTCGTTAATACAGCATTTCCATTAAAAGCTCAGCTAGCAGGAAGTTATTTCGCGGGTTGATTATTAATTCTTCAAGTAATAGGGACTTTCAATTTTACCACTCGAACCTTAGAATTGCCTGTAGAGCCTCATAAAATACATATGTATTTCATAAATATAAAAAGCCGTGGGGGCCGAGTGGATCAATTAGTTGCCTGCAACACAAAGATTGCAAGTTCAAATCCCGACTGTACAAATGTGTTTTTCTGAACTTAAGTATAATGATTAGTCACACCACGAGGTTGACGGTGAAGGAAAACATCAAGAGGAAATCTGCATACTGCATAAGCTTGAGTAACGGTGATGGACCCGCCATCTGTCACGTTGTCACCAAAAGTATAACTTGGATGAAAAATGGGCGTGTGGATGGACACCTGCCTAAACCTTCAGTGAACCTTGTGGGCAGGCGTGAGGATATAAATATGTAAGTAGGTATGTGATTTTCTTGATCCTATAATACAAGCTTAGCTTAGCTTCTTATGCGGGGATAAGGTTAATTTGTGTGGAATTGGCGTGGAATCTCCAGGATTTTTGTTAGTAATCTTATTATCTAATCAAATAAATATGTACCATAATAAATACCTCCATTTATGGAGGTATTTGCATTGAAAAATATTTGAACTGCCACTTTAGTTTGAAAGTAGTTCGAGCCTAAATGTCAAGCGGCTATACGTGGCTTTGCGACGCAAAAGCAAAACACTGAGCTGTCATGAGTATGACAAAAGATGAGCGTGCTCGCGCAGAGCACATCATTAGCGGAGACGGGAACTTCACTAATTGGGCACCCACTTCACTGCTGCACATATTGATGCTGCACTGTGTATACACTGTGGGAATAGTGGAGACAATGTCCTCTTCTACCCGAAGAGGTGTGGAAAAACTCTCAGTCGTAAAACTACGTCAGAGGTGAAAACTTATTAGCTTTTTTTTTTACCACAAGAGCGGCAAACAAGCATACGGCCCACCCGATGCAAAACGTTTACCGCAGCTTATTTTCGCTTACAATACCAAATTATCACTTGCGCGTTGCACTCTGTGCGTGGAGAGTTATATCTACTGTGTTGGCCGCATAATGGACTAATCCCTCTGCTGCCAACACAATATAACAATCCTCCCCCTACCCAAGGAGCTCATTACTGGAAACCTTATTCACCGTTTAGGAACACAACACAAAAAAAAGTGTTATTTGGCTACGGACATCTGTAAGGTGGGGGTCTTGCTACAATCGGGCAGCTACAAATACACGGGAAACCCGTTATGCCCTACCTCTCTAAACCTACCTCTACCTCTTAAAAACTTAGCAACCTTGTAAACATTATTTCAGTTTTGTTGAAAAATATTTTTTTAAAGTATTTTTTATATGGAATAGTCTTTATTTTCACATGTGTACCCGAGTATAATAGGCACGTGAGTTGAGAGCCTTTTCCTCATCCCTAGCGTGCCTAAAAACCATTCCACATTTGGCTTCTTTTCGTACATTGCTTTTCGATTATGGGGTTTTTGTGAAATCTAGAAGCCTCTTACTTTAACCGTTAGCTTCTATACACTTACAGCTAAGGGCCTATCTGTACTTACCATACACAAATAAAATATGTGTCCTTACGCCGGGCTACTCATGGGATACGCAGAGAGAGACTAGAGCACTACAGACCCATTCCCTTCATCCATATTCATTAGTCTCTTAAACCTTTCGCACCTGTTATTTGTTTCGCACCTTTTTTATTATATTAACTAGATCTAGGATAACGTTAGCTTCAATTAACAATGAAAATCATTTAAGCACGTAAAAATAACTTATATAATAATATAATATAATATATAATAATATTATATTATATTATTATATAAGTAAAAATAACTTACTCGTTTAATACATTTCTTTCATCAGTCAAATATAGTAACGCTTCGATTATAAATCGTTATTTATAAATGTTTGTTCAAACAGTTCCGAATATTTCCATTTCACTGCATATGACATTTACTGCTTGAAAGTGAGTCACTTGAAATATATTAACGCGTGCAAATTAAAATGTCGAACGCGAAACTCATTTAAATTGCTGAAATAAGAGCCGTACCTGTTTTAAAACACCACACAATTCCAACGGGTTCGTCGAAAACGGCGAGAAAAAGGTATGAAGATCTTTTATTTATCCTCAAAGAGCGAGTGAATTTTTCTCTTTGCTAACCCTTCGAATGAAGCCGGAGGAATCGCGGACTATGTTATGAATCTGCGTGGAATTTCATTACGAAATTTCACTCGGGCCTCGACTTTATCTATGCCGTGAAAGAAGCCATTTCGCGTTTCCTAGCTCTGCTCACTTTTGTGAACATGCCTTACTTTAAACATAGCTCAACTGGATATAAACGGACACGTAAGTCAGTTCTTTTTTAATAATATTTGTAGGTATAGTTTTTTTAGTTCACGCCAAACGTCAAATAATTGTTGGTATCTAATCTACGTCTATGTTACCTGTTTTAGTTTATGGTATAAGGTTTTGACAGATGTTTTGGCTCATAGACAATATAGTCGGCACCATACTGTGGTAACTTTAGTTTTTTATTTAGTATGTGACGTTCAATACGTTTTCCCTGTGTCTCTTACGTTGACTACAAGATTTAGATTTTTTTGTTTTACATAATAATACTGGACTAGTCGACATAGCATATACGATGATACGACGATACAATTTTGTTATTTTGTCGTAGAATGTACCACTTTAATACAAAAAAGGTCTCGCACTGCGCGGTTTCAAAGGAGTTTCCTTCCGCGAACGCTCAGGCTGTGGAATGAACTCGCATGTGTCAGGCTTTCCCTAGAGAGTACAGCATGGAGTTCTTCTAGAAGGGCGTGAAAAAATCCTTTAGGATCGGCAACACGCGAGTGATTCCTCTGGTATGGCAAGCAGCGGTAACCGCTTACCATCCGGTGGGCCGCATGCTTGTTTACCACCCCAGTGGTATATAAAAATATACACGCTGTAGCTTTAACCTAATATGTATATAAAAGGGGAATATAGCTGTACACCTTACTTCCTTTTAGAGTAATTTATCAAAAGAAGTTAGAAGCGGTTTAGGGGAAGTAGCCGCAGACAAATAGTGCGATGAAACATTAATCACCGGGTAAGGGGGACTCGGAATTTAATCTTTGGTAAAGCAATCCAATTGCGGATGTCATTGTTTTCCTCGCGTTCGGGATGTTTTGTCATGGGATTTCAATTAGGTAAGATTTGTAGGGGTGATGGTGTCAGAGTTCGCTATAAAAACATCTGGTTCTATTCAATTCTCAATAATAACACAACTACCCACAGCGAATACTTCTTTTTGCCCAAGTAAAGTTAAGAATATAATAAATAAATAATAAATAAATAAATACCTGGGACAATTCCACACAAATTGATCTAGTCCCAAATTAAGCAAAGCTTGTGTTAAGGTAACTAGGCAACGATATATTTACTTATATAGATAGATATATACTTAAATACATAGGACATCCAAGACTAAGGTACAAATATTCGTGTTCATCACACAAATATCTGCCCTCAGCGGGATTCGAGCCCGCGGCCTCAAGTTTCGCAGTCAGGAGGTCTAACCACTAGACCAGACGGTCGGATGTTGCCTTTATACGGAAGAGTAGTTCCATTTCGTAGGTGTAAAGTAAAATTGGTATATATTTTGGACTATCATAATTCCCCATTTAATATCCACATCTCAAATATAGCATTTTTAAATTCACACTTTAGTAATATAAAGCATTATGCATGAATTATTTCTTCATCAAATTACTTTTAATATTACATGGACTTTGACGAGCGACCGGAAGTAATGAAATACAGCGACTTAACGCGCGTTTATGATTTGTAACTTGGCGTAATTGGAAACAGCGAATTTGAAATAAATTATGAACAATTGTACCCAAATCAAAGTTGACATAATTATTTTTGCTGAAGTAATAATAAAAGCATGGGACAATTACATACAACTTTACCTAGTGTCGAATAGGTCAAGCTGTAAAAACTGCTATGTAGATAGATGTATACAAAAATAAATCAACAAAAAATCAAAACATCCAACACGAAGGTACAAAATAATACTAGTGTTTATCACACAAGTATTTGCCCTCAGCGGGAATCGAAACGCGAACTCAAACTTCGCAGTCAGGAGCTCTAACCGCTAGACCAGATTGCCGTCTAAATAGTAGGCCGTCTAGATATGAGAGACAAATACTCTTGCTTTTTTCGAACTCAAGCAATTCTCTCGTAGATACTCGCAAATTTTAGTTAGTAGGTATCGATGTAGCACACATCTACTAACTAAAATCTGTATGTAATGTATGAAAGGACTGATGAATGTATATGAAGCGAAAGAGGTCTGTAAGTAAAAAACTGGTGTTCTACTATTTCTGCCTACCCCGTAAGAGTAGTAATAGATTATGCCGAGCCAAATAGAAGTTCCAATATTGATTAATAAACTGAGTTTCAATATTAAGTAGTAAGCTCTGCATAAGTTGAAAGTTTAACAAAACCAACAATAATCCCCGAATGGGTAGGCACAAGTGGAATAACCCTCTTTCCTACTAAAATTTATAAATGCGAAAGTTTGTAAGGATAATTAAAAATTATTAAATATAAAAAAAAAATCTACTAATAAAGCTGGACGTGACAGACCTGCTGATATTTCCTTTTAAATTAAAACTCAAAAGAAAACATCCAAGACAAACCACTGTACTTAAGTTAGAAAAATTCTTAGGTATATGCCCTTTAAACCAATCACGACGTGCAGATATGACTGCTGAAATCGTCCACCAAGCTCTTTAAGTTCTAGGTCTTACTCAATATTATACCGCGAAAGGTCGTTACTCAATCACGCCAGAACGGCTTAACGAAATTGGATGAAACTTGGCAGAGAAATACATGATTAGCTTTATGATATTATATTATTGTTCCAAAAATAACGACAATTTAAATCCAATTATAAGCGAGTGAAACGCAGCCTATAATTAAATATTTCGTTCATTAATACATCAAACATATTCTCGTGTGGAATATTTTATGAACTTTGCGTCCACGGCTACCGCTAAAATGGCGAAAATTATTCAGTAAAATGTTTTAATAATACAGAACACATTATGATGGTTTCATAATTTGCATAATTAACTGTTACTGTTAACTGAATTTCGAAATTAAATTGACGAAGAAAAGTCTACTATACTAATAAACCCAACGGAACTAGTTCTGATTCAAAGATGGTTGTATACCTCGTAGTGCTTGAGAAACGACAAAAATCTCACGTGTGTGGCTCGTGCTTGCTATGGCACAGCGGGTACTAGGGGCGAAGTGGGGCGCCCCTGGGATGTGCAGGAGGACACTGGTGCGTTCCTCAGGAGATTCCAGAGCCCTCCTATATTCGCAGAAGACGGCCGCCGAAGAGGACTAGAAATCTAACATAACCCGTTCATCTTCCCTAGGATGAACGGGTTATGTTAGGGGAACGGGGAATCTATAGGAAAAAAAAGAATAAAAAACAGGAGCCAACTAGCGATCAAAAAAGGGTGTTGATACACCTTTGCATACCCTTTTAGGGCTTTGTGATCCAGAAGCTCTGAATACAAGACCAAACGGCCGTCAATGATATCACCGTCCCTTAAGCAAGACTTCACACACGTCTTCGAGCTTATTCTTAGACGTAGGTATAGGTTTCCTCCGCTGTAAGATTCAAACCATTCGATATCTAATAACTATAATAAATAGATCAATAGCACATCCAACTTTCTTGTGTTAAAGTTAACCTGACGAAGAGTTGTGCAGCTGTAGTATTTATATTGGGACCAATAGGAACGGTTTGGCAAACTGACAGTTTTGGAATCACGTAACAAAATGTCACATCCATCACGTGATAAATCGAAGACTTCGAGTGTCACATGGAAGCCCGCTATTCTTAAGACAGCACAGCACGCGTACTTACAAACGTTTTATCGTCGATACGTGATATGTGGCAGATCCATAACTGTCGTCTGCTTTCGTTTTATTGGTCGTTTACGCTGTACAAGTCGCAAACTATTATTTATTGACCATAGATTAAGAGAAGAAAGACGTTAGACAAAGAAAAAATGCGATCGTGAACAAGTCTGCATAAAGATGAAATAACAATAAAGGCAATTTAATCAATAATCAATTTAATCATTTTTCATTACATGAAAATAACAATGTATTTTCTATATTAAAGAGACATGCTCATATTAGACATATTGCTATTAAATTTAGTGCAGGCGTCCATAGTAGTGAGAGACGTAGGGCATAACGGGTTTCCCGTTCCAATTTGGAGCTGGACCTCCACCTTATAGAAGTCCGTAGCCAATTAACACAATTTATTGTATTGTGTTCCTACGCGGTGAATAAGGTTTCCAGTAATGAGCTCCTTGAGGAGGGGGAGAATTGTTACATTGTATTGGAAGCAGAGGGATTAAACCCATTGCTGCCAACACACTATAACTCTCCGAACACATAGTGGCAACGCGCAAGTGATACTTCGGTATCGTGAGCGTAAATAGGCTACGGTAACCGTTTCCCATCAGGTGGGCCGTATGCTTGTTTGCCACTCTTGTTGTATAAAAAAAAAAGTTCCAACAATACGCCTGAGAAGAAATTTAAAGACAAAATGTAAGTTAATGAACTTCGATAGATTTACAATGTGATCCTGCTCTTTTCCATGAAGAAAACGATTTTAAAAGAATCCTTGTTGTTTTAGGAACAGGGTGAGAAGGAGGACTTAACCAGCCAGGGTTCCGTAAGCATTAGGTATATATTTTTTATTATTAGTAGATTAGTCACACCACGAGCTTTACAGTAAAGGAAAACGTCGAGAGGAAACCTGCATACGTCTGAAAAGCAATTCAAATGCGTATTTATGGTCGTGCTGATAGCTGATGTGATACTAGTGGTGATAGACTAGCAATCTGTCACGTTGACACCTTATACATGTATCTCCGGCTGAAACTGGGTAAGTGGTATAGTAAAATAATAGTAAGAGCTTCCAGTCAAATTTTAATATTGGAATATTAAGGTTTTTATGAAGAGTTTGATGAGGACTCCGCTTCTTTTTCATTTTCATATTTGATATGTGCTTGGAGGGCCTCCTCTAAGTCCTCTTCAGTTTTAAGCGTAGATATCACTGCAGGTTGTAAATTCGTAGCCGCCAGCCCGGAACATGAATCTCTCCCAAATAAAGCTTTGTATGGTGATTTCTTCATTACTTTATTTAATGTACAGTTCTTTTGATTCTGGACGAAATAACAGCCTCTCGACCATGCCGTTGATTTGTTTTTCTGCATCCACAGTGATAGCAGAACACTTATCGACTTATATTTTCCTCTTTCTCTCATATCCTTAGTATCCGATGGTTTTCCATTTAGAATTTTACAATCTGGCCAAATGTTAAGTAATTCGTTTATGATGCATCCAGTAAACTCCTTACCATATTCACTGTCCAGAATTGCTGGGTAGCCGAAATCAGTGAAAATTTTGAACAGCTCGAACGCTACATCCGCAGCTTGTTTAGAAGTGAGCGGTCTTAAAAAACAAAACTTTGTTCCTACATCTTGATAATTAAGCAACCATTTGAAGTCATCATCCGGCATTGATTGGAAGTCAAGTATCTCAATATGACCTCGGCCATTGGCACTGTTCGGAGCAATTCGCTTCACGACGCCTCTCTTTCCGGAACATAGTCTGCAAGCATTTAGATACACCATGATTGCGGGAATAGGGATCACGTATTTGTTCTTTAGTGCCCGTATTATTTTGTCTCGTCCACCGTGCGCTGACGATATATGATAATGTGATATATAGTCGTAATATTGCTCCATCGGTACTACTTGCACTATCGGCGACAGTTTTGACTCCCGTTTTACTATCAATATTTTCTTCCCGCTGGATTCTATTACTTCGTATCTTTTATGGTAAAAATACTGAGTGCTTGTGCGCTTCCTGCTTTGAGACTTAGATTGGTCGTAAGCTTCTAGCAACCCAATCACAGTATCAACACGTTCTGACGTCCACGGCATTTTCTTGGATCCCTTATTAAGCTCTCCGTAATAGGATTTCAAACGACGCAAATAACTGTCTTTATCAAGCCCATTGTTTGTGGCCAAAGGATCGTCCTCTGTGCTCATCGTCTCAACGGGTTCAGTCGGCGCCTCTAAACAGCTCTCCGAAACGTCGTCAACTTCTTTTTTGGGCTGTATAGATAGATAATCGAAAGAATCTTCTTCTTCCGGTTCACATTTCATAATCACAATTTGTTCGGTATCCATTGCAGCTAATATCTATGAAAATTGTGAGAAAATATAGGTATTGAAACTGGAATAGTAGCACGGGACGTGAAAAGGTCCTTGCCGCGTCGTATCGAACGGCCAACTGGCAAGTAATGAGAAGCAATGCGCCACGCGGGCGACGGGGGAGGGGAGGGACTGCTCCGCTCACTCGCCGAAGCGCGATACCGGTTATTTACACAATACGACCGAGCGCGCCAGGGTTTTTATTAAATCTCTCGTAAGATTAGAAACGCAGCAGAATTAAATTTAATATATGATATTTGATACAAAGAATAACTCAATTCAATAAGCAATCATAGTGAATTGAGTTATAAGACATATATATGTACATATATACACATATATACAGGAGTGATTCTAACACATTATAGGAAAACGTTAATTAAGTTTATAGTTGGGTGTTATGTCATTTGAACTACTAACAGCGATTTATCTCTAATAAATCGTCTGTCCTCCCTGAAAGGTAGGCCGTTGCCCCAAAGTAAGACGTATAGTGCAATTACAGTATATTTATGATGTCATTTAACTCAATTATTGATTATTTTTGTGTTATATTATTTTTACTATCATTCCAAGAGGAAGTATACCTACTATTGATTTATGATTTCTACCAATAAAGACAAAAATATATTTGATCCAACGACATTTTAAGCTGATTTATTACAGACGCGATACATACTCGGCTCAAAATTCTTATTATGAAAAGTATGACAAAAGATTTTTTTAATACATCAAGTTCACCCTTACCAAAACAAACTAGGGGTGGTTTATTTTGTAGTAGGGCAAGCTTTTACTGTTGAGACTGACACAGCTATTTTAAGCCCGCATAGGTAACTATTTCTATGTTTTTCCAGGATAATGCTTAGAGACAACATTGACCGTAAGCCAAACCGCGAAGTCCCTTCGACTAATGCCCCAACCGCACTCTGAATAAATAATAGAGCCAACATGAAAAACACTTGAATATGTAAAGTTGCAAAATTATGAAGGTATGATGTCGCAGTGAAATTTACCCCACTTAGTTCTTTATACGACGAACCTTACCGTTCGTTTTTCAAAATCGAATTATAAAATGGCGACAATGATTTGTTTTATTTTTTTATTATGTTGGTGCAGTGCCCTATTTCCGTGTGTGTTGCCAGTGACAAAACACGGCTGAGAGAATTTAGTTTCAATATATGTAGGTACCTACTCAGTTTTAATGAACTAATGATAAAGTACACTTTGAACTGTTAATTTCTACATATTATAGCGTATAATATACATATAAATACGTGCTAACGTGGCACCGCAAACGCCGGCCCGCGCCGAGCCAGACTCACAAATCCCGCCCCCAAATATTATTTAAATAAAATTACCAGTCCAGCTAAGCTCCCTTGCTCGCTATCCAGCAACGCCCTAAGCCGAGGTCCGTACCCCACAGGGGGTGCTCTTAGCTATGTTGCTTAGCACTAAAGTGCCTGGCTGGAGGCCTTGGTCTCGCCATTGCTCGGTTAAGTAGCAAAAGTTCCCAAAACTCACGCTACGAGAGACAACACAAAAAAAAATGTGAGTGTTGGCGAGTCCGTTCGCCGACACTCAAGCACAACTATACATACGCCTTTGAATTTATTTTCAATCGTATTCAGGTTTCCTCTCGATATTTTCCTTTACCGTAAAGCTTATGTTGAGACTAATCAGTGTACCTACTTAATTTCAGAAAAACTCATTGGTGCAGTTGGGATTCAAACTGGAAATAGTTGTGTTGACGGCAATTAATTGACCCACTCGGCAACCACGCCACTTGATATAAATGAATTTAAATTTCTTAATGATTAAAATATATTAAATGAAGCCCTTCAACCGAGTACTTAGTGCCAATAAAAGCTCCAGTAGGCGCTATTAAAACATTTACGGCAAATTGCAGCTTGTAGAGCTTAAACGTCAAAGCTGCTGTCGGAAGCTCGCGGAAAAAGTGTACCTTGGCTGCAGTTTTCGCATTTAACAGGTTAATTTATTCATTGATTTACTTGCTATTGGTAGGTACATGAAACTTTAAGTACCTACATTCAAGACTAAGGTACAAATACTCGTGTTCATCACACAAATATCTGCCCTCAGCGTGATTCGAACCCGCGACCTCAAGTTTCGCAGTCAGGAGCTCTAACCACTAGACCAGACGGTCGTCATGAGTTAAGACACCTGCAAAAATTAAGATTACAGACAACACGCGGTAGTGTATACACATACCTTGTTTTTCCACAAGCTTACTGATGGTAGAAAACAAACAGAGTGGGTAAGCTGCGGCGACGTCTATCTGTGGATTTGATAAATATATCTGACGTAAAACGCGTGCCAGATTTGAACCTGCAATTTTTACCTGGCACGTGACCGATCAAACCTCTCATAATATATTTACCACAATCACCATTCAAATCCTACTCCACCATATCTGCGAGACATTAAAATTCGTTTATCGTGCGATAATTTACGGGTTTGCCAGACGGCACTGAATTTCAATAGGTATTATGACTGGAACATTAATACGACTACGTGATTTTTTGCAGAAATTAGTGACCAACATCCTGAATTATTCATGGAAAAATATATCTTATGAACAACGCCGTTGGCGGGTTTTTGCGAAAAGCCCAGTATGATAATTACATCACTTCTTGTTTCATTTGAATGTTCAATTTGACTTAAATGCTTTCGTCATTAACATCCTTTTACTAATTGCGGTCTAGTTACATAGCATTAGGCCGAGTTCTTCACAGGGTAGAGCTCCTGTTCTGTATACATTTACAGACGTTTTTCACCACATTTATCGCGACTTACAAATGCTCGAAAGTTTCGCGTAAGGGGATTAATTTATTTATTTATAAACTTGGATTTCCAACAAGGAATTCATAATTACATGCAACATAACAATTTAAGTAGTGATATCAATAATGGTTCCTTGTTTATAGGAAATCAAAACACGCGATTCGCAATTAACATAACATAAGAAATAAAATATTTCATTTAAGATACATAGTAAGCTGTTGCTTAGTTTAGTTTAGATTAGGGTAAGCTTATCTAAATTTGTTAAAAAATATCAGTCTCAGACAGTTTAATTACCTTTACAACCACATATTAAATGGCATTATACCTTAAAAATATATATTTGACCTCCATTGACCACTTATGAGGGTAATGATGTCATTGTCATTAAAGCAACAATGAGAGTCAGCAGAGTAAGATATACACAACTCGAATGAAAAGTGACATCTTGAAACAGGCACGATACAGACTCCTTACGACTAATCACAATATGCTATTTTGGTATATGTATTTACCGTGTACAGTGCGTTAATTTTAATATTACAAACAGACGCTCTAATTTAATTTACTTGTATAGATAAAACAAGGTGTACTTTGACTTAAGAACAGCAACGAATCGTTTTAACCTTAAGCTGCTATCACATTACGGAAGGAGTTTCAGATATCGATAAAAAATAACAATCTTTTCGGACAGTTATCTTCAGTGAAATGAATACTTCAATAATAATACAAAGTGTAGCAGAAGTCAGAGAAACCTCCTTGAAAGTATAACTATTGTCGTCGGGTTAGATTTCTGATCACGTAGCGTAGTTCTGCACTTATATACGTGGTTCTGAGTGGACTACGATGCTTCCTTCAGTTTTATCGAAGTACGTAAGACGGAGTTGGAATTCATTCAGTAATAGCTCATGCCCGTGGCTTTTATTACGAAGAGTAGATTTTGTATTGAACTTTATATATTCACAACTTAACATGTTAAGGCGAAAAATGGGACTTAAAAAGACAGATGACAAGTCCGTTGCCAGTTCTGGAGCACGACTATATTGACATTCGTATTTACAACTAGTTGCTGCCGTCCGCGTGGAATTTAACAAAAAAAGTTGTGTGCAAGAAGAGGCAGAAAAAGACCACGTTCCAAATGCCTGAATCAAATCGATCGGACGCTCAAGGACGGGAACTCAAGAGTACTCGAAACCGACGAGCATGTATGAAGAGACTGATGAATGTCGAAGAAGCGAAAGAGGTATTTAAGTCTAGAGAGGTAACCTACACGGTTAGGGACTCAGCGTGATGATATGTATGTATGTGTGTATCTAAGGAATACATTTTATGCGTTTAAAATTTATTCCTTAGTGTAAGTTTAAAACGCGGTTAAATCCATGTGGCATAGCTTAGTTCGTAATAATGTTAAAGCCCATTTAAATGAAAAAGCAACTTGTTTAACTGACAATACTATCTCGCTGGCACCGACACAATACCGTATGTAATATGATTTGGCAGGCAGTCCATTGCCGGTGATTTTCATTTTTTGGCTCCCTGTCAAAACAAGGCTTTCAATACGCTGTAGTAGATTTGAATAACGACCGTTTTTGTGACTACAATATTATTAATAATATTGTTCATATTTATCTACACAACGTCTACTTTAGCCTTTACACAAAGATTGCATGATGACATCCCGACTGTACCAATGACTTTCTCAAAAGCTAATCCAGTGTATCCTTCAGGATAACATGGAGAAGAACCTGTCATACGTTTGAGAAGAAATTGTTAGTCGTGCTTCAGAATCGGTGATGAACTCGACATCTGCCACGCTAGGACCTAATATATATCCGGCGAAATGCGGATGTGTGGATCCCACCCACCTCTGCTTACGCAATCAGAAAAACCTTCTGCTTAGGCTAAGTTATAAAAGCTGCTGCTTATACAGTTCTCTCTGTCTTTGTCAGTTGTGTAATGAATAAAGTTCTTTTTTTCTTTTGCTACCCTCAGCTCCCCTGCTCGAGATCCAGCAACGCTCTAAGCCGAGGTCCGTACCCCACAGCTGCCCTTAGCTGTGCTTAGCAGATGCTTAAAGCTGGTGGCCTTGGTCTCGCCATTGCCCAGGCTAAGTAGCAAAAGTTCCCGGAACTCAAGCTACAATAAGATACTATATATATCCTCACGCCTTCCACGCAAGGGTCTCCAAAGGGGTAGACAGAAGTGTATAGGTAGTACCAATACACCCACTTTCCACCAGAGATATATTATAGGTGCCAACGTGACAGATGGCGAGCCAATCGCCGTTTCTCAAGCACGAGAATACGATAAGTCAATAAAAAAAACTTTTGCTACTAATTATATTGAGTAAAAAGTTATTAATTACATAGTTTGTTTAAAACATTAAACTTATTCGGTTTGAGGAATTATGTTTAAATTAAATAGAATCTCATTATTTGCTATCACCCCTCAAAGTAACATCAAAGCAAATTATTTGTGAATCCGCGTGTATTTTACGAGTTTTACCCTATTTACGTCCAAAGTAAACAGCCTGTGCACATATGCTGTAACGCAATTTCTGAAATAATCAGCTCATTGGTGAATTTCATCGAAGAGACCGCATTTTCCCAGCACGTAATCAGTGCCCGCTAAATATTCGTGTAAAAGATTTTTAGTTGCTTTAGTTTAAAACGCACATAGCTAGAAAGTAAGCCGGGGCGGCCAAGTGAGAATTAAAATTAGTAGCCTGCAAAATACCGGACAGAAGGATGGTAGGTATAATAAGTTGCTTTTGACGTGCGAACTCACCAAAAGCTTCATGGTGAAGGAAAACATCGTGATGTAAACTGTACACATTTAAGACAAATGCTTAGTCGAGCTGAATAAACGGACACTTCATTCGCCATGCTGGCGATGTTGGCGAAGATATATAGGAAGAAATAACTGGACTTTAGAGATACTTTTTAAAACAGCAACGAAGACAAATGGGTGCTCTATTCTGCAATGTAAGGTCACATTTAAAAAACAGTGGATATCACTCCCGGGCTTACTTACGTTGCATTTTATGGATGAGTTTACAGCATACGGAGGAAATTGAGGTCAGGGTCACTGCGAGATAGGTACATCGCTACTTCAAGTTCGGAACTCCGAAGTGGAAGAGTGCTGCATCAAATTTAAAACCGTTAGCTCTTATACAGAGATTACGTTGCACGTAACCTCTGTTCGTATTACTCTGCGACTCAGTATTGAGTGTCCTATGGATGCAAGCAGCATAATAAAACAAAAATGTTGACGACTTTTTAACTACTGTAAATAGATTTGACACAAATATCGTATTCGTATATTCGTCATCGTCAGACGTTACTGATCTTAAAGTTGACGATTCCTAAAAGGCATTTTGTTTTCGCAATGTTTCTGGTCTACTTTGGTAGTTGACCTTGAAATTCGCAGTAGCGTTCGATAACATGTGATAGTTGATGTTGAAAATATGTCAGAATGTCGAACTACAGTACTATTACTACACTCAAAAATACTATTGATTGCCAACATCCTCACGTCTACCCACTAGGGTCCCCGTAGGGGTGGGCAGAGGTGTATAATAGGTAATACCCATAGTCCCACTTTCCGCCAGAGATAAATTATAGTTCCAAACGTGACCCACAGATGGCGCATCCATTGCCGTTACTTGAGTAACGGCACGACTATCCATACACCTTCGAATTGCTTCTCTGAAGTATGCAGGTTTCTTCTCGATGTTTTCCTTCACCGTAAAGCTCGTGTTGTGACTAATCAACATTGGTTAATGGTTATTGATCAGGATTGATAAGTTATTTTACTAGTTAATTATGATTAGTTTTATATTATATTTTTCCTCTCGAAATATTTTCCGGTATAAAGATGACCACGGGCCAAGTGGTTATCATTATCTGTAGAAAGTGGTTGGGTGTCGACTTGGAGGAATTTACGGACTATACGGCAAGTGCAAACCATGCAAAAAGCATCAATTCTAAACTTATTGGTAATGTCGGGATTCTAGCTTTCAATCTTTGTATTGCAGACAACAGACTCGAGCCACTCGGCCACCACGGCCCATGATATAAATATCCAATGAAATGTGGATTAATTGGTAGGTATAAAACGGGACCTGACTCCGCAATTACTTAAACATACGAAAAATACATATTCTCAAAATTTTATTATAGCTCTTCAGAGACCCTCGAAGTCATATAACTGCTTCTGAGCTCGAATTACGACTCTAAATTCAAAAGTTTCAAGTTATTCATTTCAAGTACAAAGTTCATCCAAATTAATATGTCGTCATTATTTGTTAGAAGGGATGAATCGGGCTGAATTTAGCTTACCCACGTTCCGGTTTGATGGATACTGTTAAGACCGCTTGGGCCTTATGCGCTAAATGGAACTTATAAGATGGAATGGAATGGAATTTAACTTAAGGAATGGAACTTAAGATAACTTGCAATAGCACTTTTGCCCGTACAGAAATGTATCGGATGTAGATAACTGAATTCAATACTACTAATGAAATTATACTCTGGTTTAATGTACATATAAATAATGATTAATGTGGATGAAGCGAAAGAGCACTGTAAGTATAAAGAGAACTGGCGCTCACTCTTTTCTCAATCTCTATCGATTTGTTATAGGCTCTTTCGCATAAAAATACATGGTATTTGAAGCTAGCATCCCGCCCGATTTCTCCTGGGTTGTAGAACATATTATACATCAGCTAATTTCAACAAAATAATACACTTAAACTTTTGTCATTAATGAGTATCTATTGGTGAAAACTGCTTAGAAATCCGTTGAGTTTTTTTTTAGTTTATCTCGAACAGACAAACAGACGCGGTGGGGACTAAGTTTTACTATATGTAGTGATACTAAATTTCCAAAATCCTTGGAGCTTGAGCTTAAGCATCTTGAAATCTACAACCACAATACTATTATAACGCTTCGCTAGGCACATCAAATAGGTCACTATTGAGAGTATCGCACTCACGCCCTCCGTATGACTTCAAGAACACATATATTGGATAGGAAGAGCTCGAGAGGCGCTTTGTATTCTGACCACGCGATATATCATTATAGGTCGACAGGCCGGCGCTACACCCCTGGTGTTGCAAGCGCCTATTAGCGTCCATAAGGGTCCATAAGCGTCCATGGGCGTCCATAGGCGTCCATAGATCGTACCACCTTTGTGTCTATTAATAAGGATCGTTACTCAATCACGGCAGAACGGCTGAACGGGTTTAGGTGAAATTTCGCACAGACATAGAATATTAGCTAAATTAACATATAGGATATTCCAGAGAAAATGACATAAATTTCCACGCGGTCAAAACTGTGGGGTACAGCAAGCTTAATAATAAATAATATAATTAAGAATGGCAGCACTAAGCTTGTCAGACTTTAAATTACATTGAAGTATCGAATAATCAAGTAACCTACAGCCTGAAGATATTTAAGTTTCAGGAATATCTTGAAACTTCTGCCCGCGCTACGAACGGGGGATACATTCAATTCGCTTCAAATATTCTTGGAGGATCTCGCGTCTATTGAGTATCCCTCTGATATTATTTCAATACAAGATGTTCCCTGTGCGCAAAATTCAAAAATCATAAAATATAAAATAATAGCAGGTATTCCTACGCTTAAAGCTCTGCTAAATCTAGCGTATATAATACCGCAAAAAGGGTAAAAAAGCGTTTACAAAGGGTTGACGCCTGGATATTTTTAGAAGGCAAAGAGGTTCTTTACAAGCTTTCATAGGTATGAACTTAATGAAAGCTCCACCACACTACATTGGACGGCTGTCCCGCCCAGCTTCTCCCGGATGAAAAAGTTAAATTCCCTGAAACACGATCGCAACGCCACCTATCGGGTCCAATTATGAATCTAAACCATCCTCGAATCCACCTGAACTCACGCAGAAAATTTCATTAAAATCGGTCCAGCTGTTTACGATTCTCTAAAGGACATCTTTTTTTTTTTTTTGTATTGTCTCTCGTAGCGTGAGTTCCGGGAACTTTTGCTACTTAACCGGTCAATGGCGAGACCTAGGCCTCCAGCCAGGAAAGGACATCAGACAAACATTCATTTTTATACACATTATCTATAAACAAAAATGAATGTTTTGAACTGGCCCGCCCAGATCAGTTTGGGTTAATTCGCAGCGCCATCTATTGGGTCCAACTGTGAATCTACCCATTCTGTGATCCATGCATAGGTACGCACAAAAAGCATCATCAAAATTGGTCCCACCTATTCCGAATTTTTGACACAAACGAGCTGCGTTTGTTTTTTTTAAATATGAAAAGATAACCACGCCCAGAGGACGGTCTTATTTTCAATATTTACGGATAATTTGTCCTGATGATATGTATGTATGTACATACATATATCATCACGACGAGTCCCTAAGGTTAGTAGAGAGGATAGTGCGCCACGTGGTCACCAGTATCGCGTTCTGTACAGGTGCTCGAGCATTCTTGCTCAGGCTTTTACTGCCCATCAACATCGGCTTTCACTTTATTCCTGGCTTGCTTTAGTAACGGTGATAGACTCGCCATCTGTTACGTGGGCTTCAACCAACAAACAATATCTGGCTCAATAATTAAACTCGGTTACGTTAGCGTTATTCGGCGTGATGATATGTATTTATGTATGCAAGTAAGCGGAATCAGCTCCGCCTTTAAGGAACCAAGTCTGATTTTAATCTTAATAAAAATGTATGACCCCACTTGGATTCAAACTTAAAAATAAGATGTTAGATAAATATAGAATGATATGTCAAATGACAAAGAAACTTCAAAACTAGTTGGGTAAACAAGATATATTCGTCTTTTTATAAACAATCAGGTAGGTCAGTATAAATAGCGGCCGTAGGGAAGGGCAGAGCCGTAGGGAAGGGCAGAGCCATAGGGAAGGGCAGAGCCATAGGGAAGGGCAGAGCCATAGGAAAGGCCTGCACCGTAGGGAAGGGCTGCACCGTAAGGAAGAGCTGCTCCGTAGGGAAGACCTGCACCATAGCTGTAGGCGCCCAATTGGGCGTAGTTGTTGATGCCCAAGGGAGCAGATATGGCAGGAATGGCGGGAGTAGCGGCGATCAAGGCAGGGTCTTTCCTGACAATGGCGTTGAAGCCGCCAGCTCCGGCAGCGTAGTCCACGGTGCGCTTGGTGCCGTCAGCGTCCAGCAGGGAGTACTGGCCCTTCACGTTACCGCCAGCGCGAGCCTCTATCTGGCTCTTGAAGTCGCCGGTGTAGGGATCCGCCACATCATAAGCGAAGCTCGAGTAGTCAGAGGCGCTGACGGCGGCCACGAGGGCGAAGAAGACAACGTACTGTAGAGAGAATATCACAAAATAGATCATGGAGTTAATCTGCTATACTAATTCTTGGCACTTAAAGGCTTTTTAAAACAACATTTGTTGTGTTTCTTGCGCCTTTCTCATTTAATCTCAGTCTTATCGCTGTCTAACTATTTATAGCTCTCGACAAACCTACGTGGTCTATTTCAAAACTATTTGAATAATTATAATAAAATATATCTTAGGTGGAAAAAGCGTGTGTGGGTACTACCTATGCCGATCCCTCCGGGGGCCCGTATATATTTAAATGAGTAGGTATGTACCAAAATATATTTTAGAATACAGAACAGAACCAACATTAAATAAATTGAATCCACCACTAAATCCCAAAATTGATGCTTATAGCATCCATTTTAAACCTTATGCATATTTTCAATAAACCAACGTAATGAAATCATAATTGCTTCTGTAATCGGCCCAAAATATGAATAACGATTTTAATAACCGCGCCCCGGCTAATCCCTGTTAGGTAGGTTCTCGTTGGTGAAATGAATTGGCCTTATTTTAATAGATGCGCAGAATAATTTTTATCTAATCAGTCTCAAATTTGTATTAACGAGAATCGCATTCTCTTCAGGGAACGAATTGTTTAAAAAAGACGGTTTGTTTAGCAAAATGTTACATTAGACATGATTTAAATTAGACAATTATTTCGTTAATATTTAAAAATTGAATTACTAACCTACTAAAATCATAAATGCGATAGTGATGCGTGAGTAGGTTTGTTCGTCTTTCACGCAAAAATTATTTATGGAATTGGATGAAATTTTACATTGAGATATATAAGCTAGAATAAAACATAGGGCATGTTTTAATCCAGAGAAAATTCTACCACAGAAATAAAATTCTGCACGGTTAAAACCGCGAGGCACAGTAAGTAACCTTTATAATTTACCGATTGTAGCAAGATAATTAAAATTGGTTTACCTTCACAAACATCTTTATGCAGTTGTTATTACTACGTCGGCACTTGATGTCGATGTGATGTCCATTTGGCGATACCACCTTTTATATCCAATTTAATCAGGAAACAATTGACAGACTCAGATCTAGAGGTTCTCTTTAAGATCAAAAACGTCAGTAAGTTTGATTTAACTTTCGCGTTAAAATGTCAATAAAATACTATCATTAAGTTATTTATATCACTGGCTACGAAGAAACGCGTTTTTATGGATTTTGTTGGAACATTTGTAAACAAATATTACCGATCAGATATATAATTTACGAATCTGTTTTATGGTTAGGTCAATATACTGATCACGGATATTTAAAAAGTTTGATTTTATAAGTTGTGTTATATAATATATCCTCACGCCTTCCCAAAAGGGTCCCCAAAGGTCTTAGATATTTATGTATTCATGTTTTTGAAAGAGAAGATTCAGAAGTTACATAGCAATCAAATGGAATCCCTTCTGAAAACGTTTTTTTTATACAACAAGAGTGGCAAATAAGTTACAGCCCACCCGATGGAAAACGGTTACCGCAGCCTATTTACGCTTACAATACCGAAGTATCACTTACGCGTTGCCACTATGTGTTCGGAGACTTATACTGTGTTGGTAGCATAATGGGACTAATCCCTCTGCTGCCAGTACAATATAACAATCCTCACCCTCCCCAAGGAGCTCATTACTTTCAAATCAATATCTGCACCACAACAAATGCAACTTTCCTATGTGAACAGCAGAATCATATTTTCTAAATTATTAGAATACTCTAACTAGACTTTCGAGTAACCTTAATTGATTAATGGATCCGGATGTGAATATCTGACAAGCGGAAATGTAAACTAGGAACGGAGTCCGTCAGATAATTTGTTGGTCCAACTTGTAAACTAGACACGAACTATTCCCGTCGGCTCTAAAGGGCAGGTTTCAATGGAACTTTAACTATTTGGATTAAATAGATGTTCAACTGTAATCATGTTATATTTTCGTAGTACTATTGGTATATCTATATACCAATATTAAGGGAAAATCGTGGGAACCACACAGTAGTTTTGAACTTAATTTAATATTCAATCGCGTGGAAGTATGTTATGTATATATCTTCACGCCTTCCAGTAGAGGTAGGTAGGTGTATAGAAAGTATCCACACACCCACTTTCCGCCAGAGATATATTTTACGTGCCAACGTGATGGCGAGTCCATCGCCGTTGTTCAAGCATGAGTATACATACGCTTTTGAATTACTTCTTAAACGTATGCAGGTCTCCTCTTGACGTTTTCCTTACTGTAAAGGTCGTGTTGAGACTAATCACTGACTTAAGTTCAGAAAAACTCTTTGGTACAGTCGGGAAACGAACTTGCTCTATTCGAGTTGTGGGCTACTCGGACTACTATTCGGAGATCTCGGCCACAACGGAACTAAAAAAAAAATATAAATTGATAAATGATATGTATTGATAATTGATAAACGACATTGGCTCAAATCGCGAAATTCAAAGTACGAAACAAATTTCGTATTTCGTATTTATCATTTTTTAATTCGGGTTTGCATTTTTGATTTCAATTTAACTTGTCACTTAATCTTTAGACGGTTTCAAACAGGATATTTGTCATAAGAAAAGTCACCTTACTTGTGTTGATTCTTTAAATTTAAATGAAAAAAAGTATAATTTGTTAGTTATAAGAAAGTTGGATCACCTTAAAAAGAAGTTAACTGTAAATTTAGTTTAAAATAACGATTGAATCCCCTAAATCGGGACTGTACTTGTGACCGTAATATTTCCGAGCAAGGTACGGTCGAGACGTGGTCTCGTCCCGTCCTCGAGATAACTTGGGTAAACTAACTTCCACAGACAATATGTAAGCGTAGGTATGTGCCTGTTATACATGCTGCATAAGTTTTAATATTTAATGATCTCCATCCTTTTGGACGCGATTGAAATATCCCCTTAGCTTTGAACTCCAATATGACATTTAAGTACATACATACATACATATCATCACGCCAAGTTCTCTCTAGATACCTCTTTCGCTTCGTCCACATTCATCAGTCTCTTCATACATGCTTGTCGGTTTCGAGTACTCTTAACGTTCCCGTCCTTGAGAGTCCGATCGATTTGATCCAGGTAGTTGGAACGTGGCCTTCCTCTGCCTCTTCTTGCACACACTTTTGCTTTGTATATCTGTTTCGTCAATCTTTCTTCACTCATCCTTTCTATGTGTCCAAACCAACGTAACATGCCTTTCTTCATCTTTACAATCACGCCCTCATTCACGCCAGTTTACTTGTGAATCTCTTCATTCTACATTTAAGTAAGGTGGTTAATATAACGAGATCTTCTCAATACATTCTAGAATATACCTAAGCAAGCATCTATATCAAAGATGCTTGATCACTCAAGGATAGGTACGCTAGTATCCGAAACCAGCGTTCATATATAAGGCGATAGATGTCTGTCCAGAGAGAACTGGCGCTCTTTTATCTGTGGTTCCTCTTTGAGAATTAGCGTGCTGTTTGTAATACAAATGTATTTTTATCAACATACTTTTAAAGCTATGGAGGCCGAGTGGTTCGAGTAGTTGCCTGCAACACAAAAATAGAAAGTTCGAATCCCGACTGTACCAAAAAGTCTTTCTGAACTTAAGTACAGCGATTAGTCAAACAACGAGAGGAAACCTTAATATGCTCGAGAAGACATTCAAAGGCGTATGTACAGTCGTGCTTAAGTAACGGCGATAAACTCGCCATCTGTTACGCCTAAATTATATATCTGACGGAAAGTGGCTGTGTACTACCTACCCCTTCATGGGACCCCTAAATGGAACAAATTAAAGTAACAACAAGATATAATTTAGTTACTTAAGGAAGTCCAAATTAATTATGAGCGCGCGAGCTGTTACATGGGTATTAAAAGTTAGCTAAGCCAAACGTGAGATTAAAATGTTTTCAACTTCTTATCTTATTATATTGTTAACAGATGGGACAAGTTTGTAACTTCACGAACTCATTTAGTAAATTACACTCAATTAATGACACCATTAATTAGAGAGTTGTGGTGGCCGATTGGTTTGAAAAGTCGCTCGCAAAACCATATTGGCATATTCCCTCCCCAACTGTGCCAATAAGACATCTTGAGTACAGTGATTATTCACTACAAATGTTTCACGGTGAAGGAAACTTAAGAAATCTTGCATTCCTTCCTTGTCAAGAAAATAATTATGTCTTTGAAGAAATTCAAAGACGTATGTGCTGGACAAACCAATTGCCGTATAGTTATCTGTCATATTGGTAACGAAATATAAGTACTTATATACAGTGACAAGAGGGTCTCGTCAACCCCCAGTCCAGCCCAGCTCCCTTGCTCGCAATGCAGCAACGCCCTAAGCCGAGTTTCGTTCCCCACAGGGGGTGCCCTTAGCTGTGTTGCTTAGAAATAAAGTGCCTGGCCGGAGGCCTAGGTCTCGCCATTGACCGGTTAAGTAGCAAAAGTTCCCGGAACTCACGCTGCGAGAGACAATACAAAAAAAAAAAGGGTCTCGTCAACCCCTGTAGGATAGCGTGAAGACAATATTTAAGACTACAGGAAGGCTTCTTCTGCTATAAAATACAAACATATTATCCCGCAGAATACTTACAGGTTAGGCAAAGATAGTACGGCGCTAGTCATCTCTAGATTTACTGACGCTTTACGCTTATACTTAATAGACTTAGACACCTCTTCTCTACTAGACTTAGACGTTCCCATCATTGAATGTTCGATCGATTTGTTCTAGTAAACTTCAGCATAGCTTCCTATACTTATTGTCCTATAGGAAGGAAGTATAGTAAACACGACATTGGAGATCATCAAGCAATCAGCCAAAAATATTCTAAGTAAATTTCCTTGCCTCGTGTGGATAAATATATAATGTTAAATAATATAAAGGGTTCTTTTGCCAATTATTAGCATTTTCAATATTGTAAGGATCCTTTTTCCTCATTTCGTGTTCCTTTGTCTTAAATATGGATTCCTTGATTTTTACAAAGACAGTTAAATTCGTCTTTTTGTGTTGTTCCTTCCTTTTGTAATCAGGAGAAAATAAAAAATCTTATCTGTACAATGGTGTTGCCATGGTTACGAGATTAATGTACTGTACAATTAGCATACAAATCATATTGTTAACGAATGTATTGAAAATATTCATAGCTGTAGATATACATATTTGGATCTCAAATATGTAGTAATAAACTAGATATCTCAAACGTTAACATTTTAGCCTTGAATGTTCTAGTAATTAAGATGAGCAGGGACTTCCAACACATCCTTAAAAGAAGACTGGTCAATAGTTTAAATTAATAATATAAATAATAAATAAACCTGGGACAATTCCACACAAATTGACCTAGTCCCAAATTAAGCAAAGCTTGTGTTGTTTTGTGTTGTGCTAAGATAAGGAAACGTTGTGGTCTGAAAGAAGATGTAGTGACAAAAATTGAGAAAGGTATGCTGAGATGGTTTGGCCATGTCGAGAGAATGAATGAAGAACGATTGACGAAGAAAGTGTATAAGGCGAGTGTGAATGAAAGTGTTGGAAGGGGTAGACCTAGACGGACGTTTCTAGACCAAATTAGGGACGTCTTGAAAAAAGGTCAGGTCAAGAGTACCCTAAACCGAAGAGCATGTATGAAGAGAATAATGAAAGTGGACGAAGCGAAAGAAGTATGCAAGGATCGTAGCAAGTGGAAAGAAGTGGTCTCTGCCTACCCCTACGGGAAAGAGGCGTGATTATATTTTATATGTATGTATGTATGTGTTATGGTAACTAGACAACGATACATTTATTTATATAGATAGATATATACATAAATACATAGGACATCCAAGACTAAGGTACAAATACTCGTGTTCATCACACAAATATCTGCCCTCAGCGGGATTCGAACCCACGACCTCAAGTTTCGCAGTCAGGAGCTCTAACCACTAGACCAGACGGCCGTCAAAAATTAATGCTAAGCTTTGTTACTGAATAAATTATATTATACACCGTGCATGAGACGTATCCATATACGTCATTTCACTTAGACACCTAAATATATCTTCTGCGAAAAGAGAGTGCTGACTCTGCCTACCCCCACGGGAACCCTTATGGGAAGGCGTAAAGATATTTAAGACTTCCTCATCATATCATCACGCCGAGTTCCTAACGGGGTAGGCAGAGAGTATAGAGCGCCAGTTCTCTCTGGACTACAAACCTCTTTTGCTTCGTCCACATTCATATATTTAAGACTAAATTGTATGAATAGCAGCTTCTCTCTGGATTGTAAGTAAAGGAATAAGAAAATACTGTGTGCAAGCTACGTCAGATTAAGCCAGGCCAAACCACTCAGCCTGCATGCAGTATGAACTATTTTTGACTGCTCTCAAAGGGAAAACTAGATAGCCCTGGCGACGAATTAACTTGTCTCAACTTGACATTTGCGTACCTAACTTAGAAGATTTACTTGTTTAGTTAATTGCATACAAAGGTATACTATACGAGGCGAGATCCTAAAGGACAATTTAAAACGACGATAAGTGGGGCCGACCCACATTTATAAAAGGTTTAAATTTTGTTGAGAAACGTAGGCTATTATCTACAATGAGGATTATCTAACCATTTTTAATGGTTCGTATTAAATACTAAGTAATAATCGTGTGATGCATGGTGTATTAAGAGAAAAAAATATATTTATGGTAATTTTAATGACGTCAATTTTAACACGCGGTGTATTAATATCATAATTGATCTTCATCGACGGTCAGTCCTGGCTGGAGGCCTAGGTCTCGCCATTGACCGGTTAAGTAGCAAAAGTTCCCGGAACTCACGCTACGAGAGACAATACAAAAAAAATAAAAATAAAGAATCATCGACGGTCAGCTAGTATACTATATAAGACAACAAAACTAAATTGAATAAAAAAAAAACAGGCAATGTTTTATGTCAACCCCTTATCATAAATGAGAACATTGCTTTGGAAGTAATCATTGGATAGAAAAGACAATTTCAAAAGAAATCTTTGGAAAAGTCCCGATATTACATTAACTACAAAAGATAGATTTTCCCTTTACTTGTAAACTGTACAATTGATCACAGATACAATTTGACGTATTTCCTTTGAAGTTGTGAACTGTAGTAAAAAGCGAATTGACCTCTCTAAACAATGGTTCTTTGAAGAAGGTTTTCTCTAGTGAATTTATATACCCGATCAGAGAAAGAATCGCTTCAGGATATACAATCCATTTCGTTAAAGTTGTTGCTTATACAACACGTTTTTCAAAGTTGAATGACATGCATACTACCCGTAACTATTATTAGCTTGAATGTCATTATGACCTTCCATAATATAACTTTTTAAATTAATACAAACAACATTTAAGAGTATATGCTTAATAGTTATTTTTAATTGCTTTACAAAGCGAAAGTGTGCAAGACGAGGCATTGGAAGACCACGTTCCAACTACCAAGACCAAATCGAACGGACACTTAAGGACGGGGACGTCAAGAGTACTCGAAACCGGCGAGCATGTGTAAAGACTGATGACGAAGCGAAAGAGGTATGCAAGTCTAGAGAGAACTGGCGCTCTATGCTCTGGCGCAAAGGAGTTTTCTTCTGAGAACGCTCAGGCTGTGGAATGAGCTCCCCGTTGAGGCTTTCCCTGGAGAGTACAGCATGCAGTACTTCAAGAAGGGTGTGAAAAGATTCCTGCAGGGTCGGCAACGCGCGAGTGATATCCCTGGTGTTGCAAGCGTCCATAGGCGGCGGTAACCGCTTACCATCAGGCGGACCGCATGCTTGTTTGCCACCCATGTGGTATAAAAAAAACAAAATCCTCTCTGCCTACCCCGTTACCTCGGCCTGATTATATGTATGCTTTACAACAACAAATATAAGTTACAGCAAAAAGTGCATTCGAGCATTCTGTTGTCTTTCTACCTTGGACTCGTGCCAATCAGCCACTACCTTCTCTTTATACCTATGAAGATATTATACCTGTATGTTTATATGGAGACATGAAAACCTGAAGACATGGATCCAGGCAGGTCGTTAATGAAGTACCGAAGTGAACTAAATATTGTAAAAGTTGTCTGTTCATGTGCATTAAAGTATATAATAGATTGCTATGTTAAGCTCTAGACCAGTGTTTCCCAACGTGGGGCCCACGCCGCACAGGGGGGCATTTTGATAGTTAAGGGGGCAATTTAAAAATGGACTCGACAAGACTGTTATCCTTCCGGTTTGGGTTATTTTAAAAAGAATTATGCATGGGGGCATCAACATTTTAGAAATGTTAAGGTGGGGCATGGCCTAAAAAAGTTGGGAAACACTGCTAGCTATTATGTTGAATCACAATAGCTTCTATAGTGGTAAAGAGTTTTTTGAACACTTAATTTGCTTGCTGAAAAACCAGTATGTGTGCACCTAATTATTTAGAATTATTAATGACAATTGTTATAATTCTAAATAGTTAGACATTTTTATACACCATGAATTTCTAAGGATTACAATTTATATATATATATATTTGTTAATAAAACGTTTTTATACATAATACAAGTTATCTGTTCAATATGGAATTTCTTATTAAGTCGAACCCTGTAACACGTGCGGGGTTAATAAAATACCAGTATTATGGGCCGGTACAGGCTCATGAAATCTTTCCATACGTTCGTAGTTGGTACCTTTGTTTTGGGTTGCTACTGAGTTACATTACCTACCTATTGTATAGCAAGGATGCTTTCTTTTAGCAAATAAGGTGGAGTTTTTCAACGTATGCAGGCCTCAGGGTGTTATTTATCCTTTACCATAATGTTAACAGCGTGATAAATGTACATATTTACAGGCGATTGGTATCTCAGACCTACTACTTCAATGCTTACGCGACCTAAGAATTGCAGAGAGCATCAGTGGTACGCTGTAAGGAAGGAAGGCATGTGAACACAAAAAAAATATTTTTATTTTATTTAAAGCCCTATGGGCTCTTGGGCAAAGGCCTCCCTTCTGTCTTCCAGCTCCCCGCGATCGAACGCTACTTCCGACCAATGGTGCATGTCCACTTCATCCAGCCATCTTCGTCTTGGCATTGTGTCGTTTGTTTGGCCCACAACTCGTCTGATGCGACAAACATGTGCAGCCCAATCCCATTTATGTCGGGCAGCTTGGCAACGCGCATCGGCTATTAGTGTTTTGGAGCTAATGATGATGTTACGAATGCGATCTGATAATCTAACTCCCACAGGCTACGCTGCGTAGCTCGATAGCAGACCCCGAGTCTGGACTTCTGACATTTTGTCAAAAAACAAGTTTATGAAGATGGGAAGAATGCATTTATCTACAGCTTCTTTTTTAGCATCAAAGGAAGTTTTCCTTTCATAAGCTCTTTCATGGCCCACTTAGTAATTGATTTTATTCGTGGTTATCAGGCAACTCGAATTCTGGACTAGAAATCCCCTGCGTAGGCTCTCTTTAGCTAGCTTCTAGCTTTGGGCTTATAAACAATCTGAATTCAATACCAAAATTTTATGAGCTGGATACAAAAACCATATATTCTCCGTAAACGCAGCCCACACGAATGTTATCCCCTCTAACACTTTATGGCACATAAAAATTATACGCCCATTTAGTATTATAACTGAGCAAACATTGGATCCATGTTGGCCACAAACTCTTTCGTGCGTTTATGATGTGCTTCTCATCATAGTCAATTAATTTAGGTGTCCTAGCACATACACAATGTCACTTGACATTGAATTCTAGCATTTATATATAAGGAATAAAGATTTATTCAAACGATCTGTTATAAATTAACGTATATAAAATAAATGAAAGAGGTATGTAAGTCCAACGAGAACTGGCGCGCTACACTCTCTTCCTACCCCGTTAGGGAGTCGCGGTGATAATATGTATGTAATTATTTATGTTAAATAAAAGAAGAGATTTTTAATCGTTACCAACATTTCCAAGACAAAAACCGTATGCAGAATTCAC
Organism: Drepana falcataria; assembly: GCA_945859725.1. NCBI lineage: Eukaryota > Metazoa > Arthropoda > Insecta > Lepidoptera > Drepanidae > Drepana > Drepana falcataria. The sequence continues at coordinate 2,516,731 of OX243923.1, read as the reverse complement.
CAGTAGTAGTTGTTCCTGAAATTAGGGCGTACAAACAAACAACTCCTCAGCTTTATAATTTATATTTATAGCTTCATTGTGTTTATTAAACTGTTGTCATTCAAAATTGGCTTTAGCTTTTGTAAAGACACATAAACATTACAAAAGCGGCGTCTAAGTGTGCGAGCTCCATAATGCTACAATAAAAATATTTTAAGGCAGTCTGGACCAATCAATCTGCAGCACTTAGAATTTAGTATGGCCATCAAATCGGCGGGTTTACGGTCGCGACAGATTGACGCATATCATCCTTTAGTTGAGCTCATACTATGAATATCAAATAATGTGGCCGTTAAATTTAAGTGCGATTTTTATGCATTTACAAATTTTACTATGCTTTTACAATAATTGTATTCAATTTCTAGGTCAGTGGGTTCAATGTAATACGACGTCAACATTGTTACAACTGATTAAAAACTGTAATTATATATTTATTTTAAACTATTGTTTATGGTTAATAAACGCAAATACTTAATCTATGAATAAGTTATACAACTGTTTTTTGTGAATGTTGTTAAATAGTTGTTATAATAAAATGTAAAAAAAATATTACACGTGAACGTGTAGGATAGGATGAGAGAAGAGCGCCAGTTCCGCCTAGACTTACAAAATTTCTTCAATATCTTTCAACCGGCGAGTATCCCCGTTTTCGGGTACTTTTTACGTTCTCATCAGCGAGCGTTTCATTGATCTGATCTAGTTAGTCCAAAAGTGGATTTTTCTGCCTCTCCTATCAGGTAATTTCAAATCGCTGTTGTGATTCGTCAATCTTCCTTCACTAATACTGTACGTATGTCCAAACCAACCTATGTTTTGTGAATTTAAAGTAGCGAACATTCCATTTATATTTCATGTTTACGGTATATTTTTTAAACGATAAAATTTCCTCTACATTTTTACTGTCAGGTGACCTACCTTTCCACTTTACCTACCTTTTCCAATAAAAAGCTACAAAGTTGTGCAACTCCGTAAGAACCTTCTGCTTTAATAAGACACCCTGACTTTGTCCCAGTTCACGTATACAGGTTGTGTACGCTTGTACAAGAAAGCTATATATAGGTTAAGTTTCTATTCTATTTATATAAATAAATATATAAATAGAATAGAAACTTGCTCGATGGTGAGTGCATCACTGCAAAAGTGGTAGACCGTTTTTTTCCCTAACTAACGTTCCCCAATCGAAAGTAAAAGAAAAGAAATATCTTTTCTATCTTAGTTAAGTCAAGATATCCTTAAAAATTTAGGAATTAGGAATTTTCCGTGTGTATTCAGGTGGATTCGAGAATGTTATAGATTTACAATTGGACCCCATAGGTGGCGCCACCATCGTATTTTTTCAGCCGAGCTAAGCTGGGCACAGTTGGGGACAGCTAGTATACTATATATATGATATATTTACATCTGTATTAAATCACAACCGACCACTGTTCCGTCCTCGCCGGCGAGACTCGACGCGAGTAAGCCGTAATGTTCCCCCCCGACCCCCGCCGCAAACGCCGGCCCGCGCCGAGCCAGACGCGCAAATCCCGCCCCCAAATAATATTTAAATAAAATTACCAGTCCAGCCCAGCACTCTTGCTCGCGATCCAGCAACGCCCTAAGCCGAGGTTCGTACCCCACAGGGGGTGCCCTTAGCTGTGTTACTTAGAAATAAAGTGCCTGGCTGGAGGCCTAGGTCTCGCCATTGACCGGTTAAGTAGCAAAAGTTCCCGGTACTTACGCTACGAGAGAAAATACAAAAAAAATATTCATATTATCACGATTACTGCATGATAGTTATATATACACATATCGTTAAAGTCTAAACTTTTCCTCAATAAACGGGCTATTTAATGCAGAATTTATTTTTTTAAATTGGTTTAATAGTTCCCGAGATAAGCTCGTTCAAACAAACAAGCTCTGGCTCTTTACAATACATATTTGCATTCATACGTATTATATTAAATACAAACTTTTGTAGGTTTAAAAATACTTGGTATTATTCCACGAAGCAGTTGTACCGTTGGACGAAATTTAGGAGATAATTAAACTATATAAAAACACTATTCGTATGTCGTCGAAACTATTGTATTGCAGGTAACAAAAACCGTGGGTCGCAGTTACATAAAACATATTCTCGTTAATGACTAACAGATATTACAATATGCTTTAATAAATGAAGTACACGATGACGACGAAATTTTTGGCATATTTTTGGGTGTAGTCTGCCAGATTAGGTCTAAAACAGACATGTTGCTTTAACACACCCAGACGTAGATCTGGATGTGTTAAACTGGGTGTGTGTTGTTCTATATTACCTTGAAACCGTAGGTTGAAAGTAATATTATATTAGCACTTTAATAAATATACTATACTTAGTTACATATTATAGTTGAAAATAATTTGTGGACGAAGCGAAAGAAGCATGCAAGTCTAGAGAGAACTGGCGCTCCATTCTCTCTGCCTACCCCGTTAGGGAGTCGGCGTGAAGATATGTATGTATGTAAGTAGGAAAAAAACATTGTCACAGTCATTTCCATGTACTAAATGACATGGATATTTTATTACTTTGAAAAAATTACCTTTTGATAGTGAACAATAATTTTTTTGCAGTTAATATTCAGTGGTGGCCGAGTGGTTTAAGTGTACACCTGCAAAGTTAAGCTGTAAGTTCAAAAATCGGCGATCTTATGAGCTCGATCAATAGTAATATATCCACACTAAGTGTAGAATAACTCGCAAAGCCCGAACTAATTATGTCTCCTAGCTCCTACATAGGGGCTTCGGCAAATTTTAAAATGGCATAAAATTAACAATACCCAGACAAACAAAGTCTCTGATTATGTCAGAGAGAGAAGTAGATCATATCTGTAGTATATATTTGTTATTGTATATTATACAATAATAAAAAAACACATCACGAGCTTTACTTTGACCAAAACATTGTGAGGAAATCTGCATAGGTTTGAGAATAAATGGTGAGAAGTGACTCACCATGTGCCAAGACGAAGAAGTTATAGAAATTTTTTTCGGTACGAAAAAAGTCTGACACTATGCAAATTATATTGAATATCATTTTTAATGAAATAACAAGCAAGCCGGACAAGCCGTGGAATATTTTTATTCTTGTATTATTTGTACAAAGCTAAGTCGGAAAGAACTGATACACTCCTAAGCCTAGTTTTAAATTTCATCGATAGCTTTACGTCATGACACTCAAACTTGGGTAAAAAGGTAAAGCCATTTGGCAAACTTAGACACCCTTCTTCTAGTCTTAAGACTCTTTGCTCAAATAACAACATCTCGAGCATTTATTCATCAGATTTCACTGAGAGATTTAGCGCAAAGAATATAAATGCCCCTAATCCTTAGTTAAAGAACGTATTCTCTTACAATTCGAAAGCAAAGAATACGAATAAATATTTATATTTCTGCCGGAGCGAATTCATGAAGCCAGTAATAAAAATATAATAAAAAGTAAACAACGGACCAGTAATCGAGAAGGAAAAGCTTTTAGGAACCCAGAAAGGTACGCATTAATATTATCTCCTTTGCATGAAGAGCAATGACATGCGACCCCTGATCAAATAAGTTTTTGTTTATGTTAATCGATGGAGAAATTGTTGCTTCGTAATTTTTTTGGTACTAGTACATATTCAATACTTCACGACCTCACGACAAGGGCCCTCGACGGGGTAGACATAGGTATGCTGGTAGTACATATACACCCATATATTTAATTTTTTCATATATTCTTAAAGTTACTATGAGAATTTTCCCAACAATTTCCTCAAGTTACAACTAACGATTTGTCAAGGATTTTTCTTCCCAGTACAGATGCATTGGGAACATTTATCCCATGGCCAACTTTACTTAGGTTGACAAGTGCCATCCGTTCTTATCTAAGCATACTATATGTTGACCTGTACTATATTTTTTTCTTCCGCAATTGTGTTCCTTTTTACTCTGTTAAAAAGAAATTTTTTCACTTATCTACACACCTTCCCCCAAGGGTCTCCCAAGTGGAAGGCAGATGTGTGTAAGTATTAACCACACTTCAGACTTCGTATATATATAGCTGATAAAATATCTACAATTATTTACATGTCTCATCTTACAATCTCTTGTTTTTGCATCTTTATCTCTAAACTTCACACACATAGAAGCCATTCAAACAAATAGCTTCTCAAACGAATACAGGCTTCAAGATGTTATCATTTACTGTAAAGCTTGTGGTGTGATAAATCTGTGTGCTCCTCACGCCTTCCCACAAGGGTCCCCGATTGGGTTGGAAGAGGTATTACCCACACACCCACGTTTCGCCAGAGATATATTGTAGGTGACAACGTGACAGATGGCGTGTCCATTGCTGTTACTCAAGCACGACTATACATACGCCTTTGAATTTCATCTAAAACGTATGCAGGTTTCCTCTCGATGTTTTCCTTCACCATAAAACTCGTGGTGTGACTAATCACTGTTTTTAAATTCAGAAAAACTCATCGGTACAGTCGGGATTCAAACTCGCAATCTTTGTGTTGCAGACTCGAACCACTCAGCCATGAGGACTCTCCACGACTTATCATTGTACGCAAAATAAAAAAAAAACAATCATGTTAATATCTTGAATCCGCAATATTACCTTTGCAGGTGTCTAGTTGTAGCTTTTAGCCGCCATGTCTAAATTTATAAGATACACGTTTACTTATAAAGTGGACGCAGAGTAATCAGTTTGCTTTTCCCTTCACATAACTTAGTCGCGGTTGCATCTGTTTTCTCGCTGTCGGTAAAAAAGTACAAATATTTAACGTAATCATTTACCTTACTCTCGGCTACACGGGCAATAAAGTCAGTGGATAACTGGATACATATTTATATTTACAACATAAACTACACTAATGATGACGCCCTGATAGCCGAGTATTCAGTTGTTTAAGGTCGCGTGTTCGATCCCCGCCTAGGGCACTACATATGATTGATAAACACGAGTATTTTACTTAAGTCTAGAAATTTTCTCAATTTATTTATGTGTATTATAGTTGACAAAAACTCATAAGCATCGAACACCGGGGATTGAACCTGAAACCTTGCAATGCAACTATGCGGATTAGGTACTTGGTCGATCGTCGTTTCTCAAGTACAACATAGATACGTCATTCGATTTATTCTCAAACGTCATAATATTTTCTCTTTATACAGGTTTATTTATTTAATAAATAAATACCCCTACCCCTTCGGGGACCCTTGTGGGAAGGCGTGAGGATATATATATATATATATATATTTATTTAATTATCGTTACTATAAAATAAATATAAACTATAATAATAATATAAATAAAACAAATGTCCCAATGTCTGTGTCACGCGTAAAGGTGCCAAGAATGCTGAAAGCACTGTTAATATTTTCTCTTTATACAGGTTTATTTATTTAATTATCTTTACTATAAAATAAATATAAACTATAATAATAATATAAATAAAACAAATGTCCCAATGTCTGTGACACGCGTAAAGGTGCCAAGAATGCTGATGGCACTGTCACTGTCACTGTTGTATGGCATGAATTCTCCCACGTATGTATGTTTCCAAAATCTATATTTTATTTAACATAGGCCACTTATAAAAGGTCGAAATAGGTCCACGGTTCGGGTTTGTGTTCGTGTTTCCATGGAGAAGAACCGGCAAGAAACTCCATGGTTACTCTTTTAAAATCATTTGGTATACAATAACCATATTATAATGCTACAGCATTAGTACTGTCACGATGGAAGGTTCTAGAGGTACCACTTAGTAGGAAATTGAGAAAGGCAATTAAGAAAGGGCGTAAACAAGTTATTTTTGTCGGCCGGCTATTGTTCTGCAGATGCATTGACACGGCAATTCTATGAAAATGTAAATGGCGGTCTCGAACCTTCCACCGATTTCTAGTATGTCGTGCCGGTGCCATATAGAGCATGGAGTTCTACAAGAAGGATGTGAAAAGATTCCTGCAGGATCGGCAACGCGCGATTGATACCCCCTGGTGTTGCAAGCGTCTGTAGGTGGCGGTAACCGCTTACCATCAGGCGGACCGCAGGGCACGGAGAGTTCACTCCGAGTTTACTCTGCGTGCGAATGTGATTAAAAGTGCTTTATCAGTGACTTTAGTGAGTGTACAGTGTTGAAATGTTTCAGTGCCTAGTGTTAACTGTGTTCTACTAGTAATGTGTTGTAGTGAACAGTTTTATAGTGAATAAGTGAATAGTGTACGGATTCATCAGGAAAGTGTCCGGAAATATTAAGTGTTTGAATAAACTGTCGTTTCTTAAGTATGGGGGAACAGCGTTCCACTTATATTTTCCGTGATTCCTAATTTTCAGTGTGATTAACCGCTACTACAGGATACTAGCTTGCAATATTTGCGTTGTAGTAGAGGTGACTACTCGAACCACTAGACCAATTTTTATTATAAAGGTTATTCCTTCCACCTCTTCTCCTTCCATTAGCATATTGATCTATTAGACAGAAACTCGTGACAATATCCACTCTATTACCGATTAGTATTTCGAGGTTAGGAATGCCCCATATATATGAAATAACAATACGAAACAATTATCAAACCTACCGTAATTACAGCATGTTTGCATCCGTAGATAGCCGGATATAGTTTCATATATAGTTTCACCCCGAGCAATTAACGGAACCATTTACGTTCAATTGAGGTATACCGCAACGGGTGTGGTGCGAAAAGTATTCCTAAAGTTAAACAAAATGTTGGAAATATGTGGAAAACTTTACGTGTAATTCCACCAGCCAAGGCTCACAATAACATAACATTGCCATCCTTATTCCAATGTGTGAATGGAATATATACGCCTTACACGCCTCGAACCGGCGAGCTTTTAAGACTTAAGATGAATGTGGATGATACGAAAGAAGTATGTACATAAGGCTTAAGAAAGCTGCTGCTCTACTCTCTCTGCCTACCGCGTCAGGTAGGAAAAAGAGAACAAATGGAACAAATAATCTTCTGAAAGAAGAAGTTACTGTCCCCATCAGGTTAGTCCAATATCGGATGGGAAATCCCATTATGCCTTACACTCTTGAACAACTTGCTTCTCAAATCCCTCATGTATGTCACTAATTAAGGAAATTGTTTGAAGTTTAGCGCGCAGGGAACCCTTCGGGCGGCGCTTACAATCTTAATTATTTTAATGAAAAAAAAAACTTGAAAAACTGTGCTAATTAAGCGAGGAATAGGTAGGGCAGAATGCTGGAACCAATAAAGGTATTTTATATTTACAACTTTCCTCTCAAATTGTATTAATTAAGGAGATTTTAATTTGAAATACGCAATCCATATACCTATATATAAATATTTTTTGTCTGTATGGCCTTTATAGAATCGTAAACGGCTGGACCGAATTTAATGAAATTCACTGTGTGTCTTCAGGTGGATTCGAGAATGGTTTAGATTCGTAATTGGATTACAAAATGTTTACACTCAAGCGAAGCTGGGCGGGACAGCTAGTGATTTATAAAACCTTGCATTGGACACATGATAAGTCGATAATTTATATAAATCAATAGTAGCAATCAAGCATTCCGCCTGTCTCATGGTAAGCGGTTACCGCTGCTAGTAGGTTCTTGCAACTCCAGCGAAGCCGCGCCAATGCCATGCCGACCCCGCCAATATCTCTTCACATCGGCTTATTATAATCATGTACATTTCTCTCCATTTTCCTCACGCCTTCTCGAGGTCTCCAAAAGTCTCCGAAATAAAATGTAAACGTAAAAATACATTCGCATATACCTATTATTTTGGTAGCTTTATATGAAAAACATATGTTTACTGCATATTGAAAGTCCCGAGCCATCCAATTGTCGGATATTGCACCCTGTAGGGTGCGCAGTGGTATCCTAAATGTGTTGAATGGTTATGGGGTTTGGGATTTGAGATGTATAGGGGTAAAAATGCAAGTTCTGTAGCTATACTTAAAGTAAAATTAATTTATATTTTTCGTTCGACAAAAAATCGGTTATATACATACATATCATCACGCCGAGTCCCTAACGGGGTAGGCAGAGATAATAGAGCGCCAGTTCTCTCTAGACTTGCATACCTCTTTCGCTTCGTCCACATTCATCAATCTCTTCATAAATGCTCGCCGGTTGTATTAATCTTAATAATATTTCTACACATACCTACTATTACATATATACTATTGAACATTCCAATTAATGGTGCAAGTTCTATTTACCTGTAATTATTTGCTACATTTAGCTCTAAGTTATGTGATGATTTAGATGTAGTATCGATGTAAGCAAGTGTTGGTAAACCTTTAAACAATAAATAAAATAAATAAATACCTAAATGCTTCTAAACTCACGTTCTAATTGGGAAGTTTCATTTTACTACAGTAATCTGTAATATTCAAAGCCTTGGGACAGGTCCACACTACAAACATGGTCCCAAAAGATGCAGAGGTGGATCTAAGTCTGATTTCCATCAGTCTTTCCGTCACATATGAAATATGCTCTCCGGTTTCAGTACTCTGAAGGTAATCTTCGATTGTTCTATCAACTTAAAACTAAAAAAAGGCTTAAAATCGCGAGGTCAACTCCCGCTAGGACTCTGGATATTTAGAGGAAGAGGAGGTACAGTATATATAAAGAGGTGTATAGTAAGTACTGAGCGAGATATGTTCCAGCCCGCCTGTCACGTGAGGTCTCTAATAGACGACGCGAGACCTCTTTAAAAAGATGATGATTCTCAGGATCCCCTAATTCCCAGTGCTGATGCATATTTTTCTTTATTATAATTCCAATAATTTATTATCGATCCAATAAAAATTTCGAATTAATCTACGAGGGTTTTATGTTATAAGCCGTAACCTTATGCTGCCAACTTCTTACCTGGTACAGAAGCATGTCTCCTCATACTGACGGAATGTAGACAGCTCTCCTTCAGGGTATCAAGCTCATCAGCAGACCAGCACACCAGAAACACACACCACTTTACCTGTGTCTAAACAATGCACCAATTTAATAAACGCTGCTTTTTGTAGATTAATTAATTCAATAGACGAAAATAAATATCCGAGCTCAATGATAACAGGAGCACGACATAAAATATTTTTTCCGTAGTTTTAAAGTATCGCGTAAAGTACACGTGATTTAGCGGCGCCCGCCTAAAGTGGTTGGACCGGACCGTATCGCAGGCGGTCGACTG